>JAILYA010000004.1:4647500-5247500 GCA_021437795.1 Rhodamnia rubescens | reverse complement strand
CTTTATTTTTTTAGATCTAGGATCTGGTGATGTCGTTGGCCACTAGGCGAGGGCCAAGAAGCCCTCGTTGTGGCCGTGGGCTTGGCGAGCCACAACGAGGGGGAGTTACGACTCTCACTCGCCCTCGTTGTGGTTGGAGAGGGATTGGGCAAGGGTGGCCGCACCCTTGCCCGGTGGCCGGTGGCCTCGCCGATCCTATAAAGGAAAAATGAAAAACAAAAAAAATAAAAAATATATCCACGTCGGCACTTGGCTACGCCACATAGGACGGCCGATTTTGACTAGATCGTCACGTTAGTAATTTTCGATCAAAATTGCCGGAAGGGCTATATTGATGATAAAAAAGTTTAGCACTAAATTGACAAATCGCCGACAAGATTTTGCGCTAAATCAGCACATTTGAATGGAGTAATCATTGTTGGAGTTTTTCCGAAAGAAAAAGCAATTCATGTTTGGAGTGGCTTGGCTTTGGAGTTGGCTATTATTATGAGTGGAGGAATCATGATTGAATATTATGAGGGGAGGAAAGCGAAAAATTCAAGAGTTTTCCATTGAATCCTACAAATCTTTCTGTAGTTAATATTTTAGATGAGTTTCGAATCACTCAAAAAGTGGATAGCATTAATTTTTCCTAGTATTGAAGACTCGTATGCTAGCTATTCAAATAAATAGCAAAATCATTTAACTTGTTTTTATTCTATCTTACCCTACGTGGATTTGTCATGCTTGATGATAAATGTTTATTCAACACCATTTTCACCGTACGCCGTTGGTGACATACACCAATTAGTCTATTAGCGATACTTTTCATATTGTGTTGTGCCACGGTATTTTTCACTCGTAAACTACAACATTCGCGGTTCGTCGTCTTTGCTTAATTGCCAGCAATAAGAATAATAACTTAATCTAATGTGGTGTGTTCAAATTAATTATTTTGTTTACTTATGCATTATAATTTGGAAGAAAATCATTTGCCCTTGAACGAAAATACTAATGACTGAAGAAGTGCTACAAGCACACGAACCACATTTTAGACAAAATAAATTCCGAAGTAATGTTGAAGATAATCAACAGTAGTGGTGATCATATGTTCACAGTTACTACCCACCCCATTCATTGTCATTGTCGTGCTTTTCGTGCTAGGTTACCAAACGGTCATTCGTTTTCGTTCTAGCTGCGTACACAGGAGGACAAGAACATTTAAGTGAATGTGGAAAGAAGTTTCGAAATGAGTAGAACGGTTAATGTAGGAAAAATGACAGACGGACATTTGTCGTATGAGATATTACACAGCCAAATGATATGGATAAGTGGTGCTAAGAGTGTTCACTAAGATCGTCGGTTTTCTAGGAATTGCTAAAGATGTCGGTATCCGGTGCGGTTGACATGTCTAGATATGATCTTGTGATTTATATACTAGCAGAAATGGAGATCATAGGATAAATTTTGGGCAATAATGGGTCTATGAGGACTTATGAATAATACCGAATGACTTATTTGACTTTGAGATTGAAAGTTGAGATATTAGGAACCGGATTGCACATTTCGCAATAACTTGGGAACTTGTGGTGACTTTTTCACTTGTTTGATTAGATAAAATGACTACACTAAACGTTTAAGAAATGGTTCAATGAATACATCTTAAAAGCATTCTTTCTTTTTTCTTAAATAAAGTTTATTTTTTTACATCTAGAATGAGAACCGGTTCAGGACTCTGGTATTCATTTTTCAAATTCCAAAGACTACAAACGTAAATGCATCCCACATAGTCTCATCCTCATAGCCCAGTTGCCCTTCTTCATCAACGAAATAGACCAGAAAACTCCACGAACTCGTTCTGACGATCGGCTGAGCGCCCTAACTTCTTCCTTCGAGAAATAGGAAAAGGATCGAGTTCTCTGCGTAGTAGATGCAATCCCCTTTACACCAGCCGAACTCGCACGCCAGGACCGCGAACGAGCAGGGGTTGCAGAGGAAGAAAGCCGAATTGCCCAGGCTTCTCTCCTCCTCCAATCTCCCACATTGTTGATCCAATCTATAGCAGATTGTAGGCAAAAGTGCCCAGACTTCTCTGATTTATTTAAAGGATAATTAGGTTATGGGGGATGAGACTATGTGGGATGCATTTATTTATAATCTTTGGAATACGAAAGGTGAGAACCGGAGGCCTAGCCCGGTACTCATCCTAGATGTAAAAAGATTAAACTTCATTTTAAGGAAAAAAGGAACAACTTTATTATGATTACTCTAAAATGAACTCGAAAAAATGTCCGGACTAATAGTCCCTTTACTTTGTCCTATGTGTAATGTCGTATTTGAACATGTTAATTCGTTTAATGTGGTCTTTGAACTATTTTTTAATGTTTAGTGTACTCATTTTATCTGATCAAACAAGTGAAAAAGTCAACACAAGTTCCCAAGCTATTGGGAAATGTGCTACCGGACTCCTAATCTCTCAAATTTTCAATAACAAAGTCAAATAAATCATTCGGTATTTTTCATAGGTTCTCATAGTCACATTATTTCCCAAAATTTAGCTTATGATCTCCATTTTTGCTCGTATAGAAATCATAAAGTAAGATTTACTTATATGGAACTATAACATGTAAAAAGATGATAAAAAGATTGCATATTTGTTGTTGATTTAGGAAATAGATTCAAAACAGGTAAAATTTGGTTAAATCCTGTTAAATTTTTTTTACAATGATAAAATTTTCAAGCTTGCTGTTTCGTATTTTCTTCATTAAATTTAGTTAAGTCTGTCTTTTATTTTTGTGAAAATATCATTTCTTATAATAATAATAAAAACACACACATGTTTAACTAAACTAGATGAGAAAATACCAAACACAAAGCTTGAATTTTTTAAATTAGGTTGAGCGATTCTCGTGGAACCAATCTTGTCGGGACCGATTCTCAATTTTTGGAACTTGAAACCCATTTATATACCCTGGTATGGACCTTGGATCCGACCATCTCAATCCGGTCTAATTCTAGGGTCTACTCGACAACCAGCCAATTTCTCATTTATTTTCGATGTCATTATGAGAACACCCGCCATTCATTTCTAATTTGGTTGTTCCTAGGTGCGTGCTCTCTTATTAGTTAACATTCGTTTGGTGCAATTTCCATTTTCATCATTTGATGAATATTGATTGAAATACATATCTATGTTTCCCTTTCTCAATATTTCATGACATAACCAAGTTTTGTTTTTCCGTGCCCAATTGTTTTCATTTTTTTTCCAAGTGAACTCTCGCAATCTCATTATTTAGGGAAAACGACACTAAAAGTACCTAAATTTTGGTTCAATGCGTGCAATGTCATTCCCACACTTTTTATTTGTTCAACGTGATCTTGGAACAACTCCTCAATGTTCAATATAGTCCATAAAGTTTCAATCTAATGCGTCAATTTTCTAGAACAAAGTCAAATGAGTTATTCGGTGCTTTTCGCAAGTTTTTATAATTGCACTATTGCCCATATTTTTTAAGAATATCTTTTTCATTTCAATAATGATAATGCACAATGGGCAAAAATTTAGAGATTGTTAATATCACTATCCCCCATTATTTTACTCTTCAACTCCACGGACATTTTTATGTGACTTCATTTGAAACATATACCATATCACCCGCGTATGGAACTGTGGTATTCTTTTAGACGAAAACTTTTCTACCTAAATAACTTTTGGGTTAGAATTCCTAACAGTATCGATACCAAACTTTTTACTGAACTATTGACGAAAATTTCGGCATTATTTTCTCGTTCTGGACTAAACTCGCTTTTCCAATCGAGTCAAATGCTAGCCATCCATAAACCCGGGCTAAAAAAATTTGGGATTGATGGTGGGGAGACGGACCGACGGAATAACCCTGCTTTGATACCACCCAATTCAGATCTCAAAGCACCATTATACTTTGTTTATTTGACCAAAGATGTTTCCAAATGCGCCAATATCTTGACTTGAGCGATGACGCCTATAACATAAATAAAGGGGAAACCTAAGACCATAACACATAAATGCACATCAAAAGTAATATCACTTTCATCAATATTGAAGGTTGGCCCTCTTGTTAATCCAACAATACCCACGACATGACAAGGACATCCTCGTTCGACCGACCTCTAATCCAATTTCAGGCGAAGGATGTGAGGATAGTGTAGGGAGCCGCAGTACAAGTAGTCGCCAATCTTGGTCCCGCTCGATATTAATGACAACTTAGGATCGTAATAATGCGCCACCGGCTTTCCCTCTGAATCCACTTGAAAAATTCCGCTGTCCTTCTCCATCGCCGGTCGTTTGTTTAGCCTCTCCATGATCGCAGTAGCTTTTCTTATGAACGGATGCTTCAACGCCAAATCCCACAACATCGACTTTCCCTGACGAAAAGATTCATATGTCATGCGGACAAAAACAAAGCCATTATCACGGCAAACCGAATTCTCCGACCGCTTGTTGAAGCATGGATGATTGCAGAGGATACACGAAGATGGTGCAAGTTGTAGCAAAGAAAGAAACATCTAGGCTCCGTTTATTTTGCAGAAAATGAACGTTTGAAAACATTTCTCTAAAAATGATCTTATATCGCTCGGAATACTTAGTTAATAAGAATTATTACCAACAACAGTTTATGTCTAAATATTTTCGTAAATGACGAATATACTTTTCGTTCATCCATTTTTTTAAGCGATATAAACAGTCATTTTTAAGAATATATTTTTCAAATCATTGAAGTTTCCGCTGGACAAATTAAGCCTAAGTTAACAAGAATTGTAATGCATATACCAAAAGACTAATGAAAGAAAAACTCATCTACGATGATCTACTCACTCACCGCGGACAGCGCAATCCAGTAGTGCCCTTCTCCATCGTATCTGATGTTGTCGGGATAACCCGGCAAACCGTGGATGAATGTGTCGATATGTCCCGTTCGATCGCCATTTATATAGTACCTCTTGCACCACCTCCTACAGAATCCCAACCAACCATAGTTTATATAACTCGTCAGTTCGTGAGGATTTTGGCAAAAGAAGTCTTTGTGAACATCACGTCGAACTCACATGACAGTTTCGCAGAAGATCACGAAGCTCTGGTCGGGCGAAAGCGCGACCCCGTTGGGAAAGTAGAGATCCCGAGCTAGCACTCTGGTTTCTTTGGTCGCCGGGTCGTAGCTCAAGAACCTTCCGTGCGGCCGACCCTCCAAGAAGTCCCAAATGAACTCCTTGAAGGTGTACTTGTACGAAGCGTCGGTGAAGTATATTGTCCCATCGCGGGCCACGGCCGCAGCGTCCGTGAGTTTGAACTTCACGCCTTCCGCCTCATCTGTTAATAGCTCCATGGTTCCGTCTTTGCTCACGTTCAGTAGGCCCTGTTTCATATGACAGCTTCAAGAGAATCAATGCTAATACATATCATTCGAAAGTCCCCTCCCCCCCCTCTCTCTCTTCTAGATATAAACGGTTTAGGGCATAATAATAATTAAACACAGTCTTAAATTTACTCACTTCTCCACCTCAAAACATCGAAAATTGGATAATTGCCCAAAAGAGAAGAAAATTACCAAAAAAACCTTAAATTTATTGTAATTATTTCAATTCAATCCTTAAACTTTTTGTATTTATGATCATTCATCCATCACCCAATTATGATCGGAAATTGCCGAAGTGGCAATTTTTAATACTATTTTTTCAATTTTTTTTTTCTTTCTCTATCTTCTTCTTCCTCCAGTAAATCGTCGAGGTCCGGCAACTTATGGGCCTGAGGATGGCCCGATGTGCATCGGCCTATAATAGATCTGACGTGGACCAATACACCCAAGTAATTCATCTTTGTAAACCTTCTTTTTGCTACCTTATTTTTTGCTAGAATTCACCAGCCAGATAACGATGTTCAGTTGTCTTCACCTTCGCCCCCGAATAAATCCTAAAAAATTTTTTGGCTTGGCACGAATCTCGAAACGTCCGTTCTTGACTTGTTGAAGTCAGAGACGATGGACCGGACACGTTGCTCGAGCTTACTCCATGTAATGAAAATAGACCATCTATTGAATCTTCAACTTTAAAAGCAGCTGTCAGTGATTTCGACAAAAATATCCCAAAAATGTTTAATTCCGGCGACAACTACATCTCACGGACCATATGTAAATCGGACGGTTGTTACTGACCTTGAGGGGGTCGCAAACAATAACTTCGCCGTCGCGCCCCAGGGCGAGGCCAAGCGGCCTCCCGCCGGTGTTGACCCAGTCCTCCACCGTGGAGTCACTACCCGACTCGCTCACCCTGACCCGCTTTACCCACCCGTCTGCGCAGCCCACGTAGATGACCCCTGACGCCGGGTCGTACGCCACGTCCTCAGGCCCCACCATCCGCCCGGCCCCGATCATCTCCGCGCCGCGCAGCATGCGGCCGTTCTCCCGCGGGGCAACGACCGTCACGGATAGGCCTTCGGAGGGCAGCGGAGCAGGGTCGAAGGGCTCATGTCGGTACAGGACTGTGACTGCTAGAATCGGAGCCAAGATTGACAGGAGAGCGACGGTGAGTGAGGGCTTGAGCATGGATTTGGGTGGCCGCGGCGGCGGCAAGTCGGTTCTTGACTCGGACATGTGAACGACGATGAGGAGAAGTTGGCGGCGGATGTTTCTGCGAGTACAAAGCTCGGCGAGAGAATCGGGAAATGGATCGTCGCCTTTCTTCACTTTGGTTCAGAGGCGAGGTTGAAATACCTGCTGAAGCGGATGCGGCTCTATCTCTTTGGGCGACAAGTCTTAAGAGTATTTGCTCATTGTCCTCACTTGTTTAGGTTTTCGCCATCGCACGTCTCTGTCCACTAGCCACGTGGCTGTCATGGAAACCTTCCGGTGAACGGCGAAAATGTATTTTTTTTTTCGTTTAAGAAAATTTTCATTTGGACATGAGTTCAATACAAAACCAATTATAAAATATTACAAATTTAGTACGGATCTGAAAAACAAATCAACTTGATATAACTCGTAACAACTTTTTCTTTCCATAAGAGCTGATTTGTTATACCATCATAACATAATCATCGGTCAATCATTAAAACTCCCATCATCGTCGGTGATAAGCACACGTCGAAATCTTCTTCCATAGTAATTACGATTTCATTATGAGTATCCAAATTCGACATCTCTAGCACTATCATCATACAAAGATTACAACAATACTTAAAATTATCAAACATTAAAAATATTCATCGAAATCGTACGTCACTCTTTTCGTAACGTTTGAAATATCTTGTGTATTACAAATGCTTGTTACCGCATAGAAAATAGTATTTTTTTTTTCATTTGGTCACTTAGCAAGTGCAATATATATATTTACACACCCTGCGTAAAAGGAAGGAATTTAGTGAAAATTATAAATAAGTGATGAAGGTCTTGTCAATTTTTATTGAAATTACAATTTAATATGCCACTACATGATCATGAAAGCGCTTACTTCCTTATGTGCTGACATCACTAATGTACAACCGTTAGACAAAATAAGATGACATACAAAATCTTATATCACGTAACAGAAAATTTCAGACATAATCTAAAATTCGGATAATTTCCCCCTAGAATCTAATAGTGGAATATTGATACTCAAATTAAGATCAATTATGTGTACGCGCTTGTTTACATTATCATGAAGTTGCATACTTCATTATGTCCTTAGGAGCATCACTTGTCTAAATATTTTTGGAGACCATGAAAATAATGCCATTCATTCATCGTTATAAACGATATAAATAATCATTTATAGATAATGTTTTACAAATTTTTCATATTCCGTGAAACAAAAGGGTCCCTAAATTGCTTTTACGTGAATTCGTATGCAAACTATACGTCCAACCGTTCAATAAACCTACGCCGGTGATGCAGAATAAGTGATGTCGAGCCTACTGTCTCGACTCTCTCGAGGTGGACCCCACGGGAGCTAACAGATTGCTAGTCGGGCACAAACAATTCTCTCGAGATGGGGCACTTACGCTTCACATGGACTCTCTCAAACCCAATGGATGGCGACTTGGCTTTTCTCATTAATTCATTATATTGTCTTAGAGTTGGTACTATACTTTCTCGATGTTATTTCAATTTAGTCCTAAACTTATTTATTTATGCCAATTGAGTGCATTCGATCAATTTTAGCCGAAATTAATGATGTGGATGCCGGTCGTCCTACGTGGCGTGGACGGCGTTGACGTGGAATATTTTTTTATACTTTTTATTTTATAGTAAGTTTTTTGGTTTTTCTTTATCTTTTCTTTACTCAAATTTTTTTTTTTTTGGGATTGAAGGCCTGCGAGGGTCGCCGACTTGTAAAGTATTCCCCAATGTTGAGTCAGTCGGTTGATGAAATCAATTAAAGAAGGAAATCCAATTCGGACGCTACTTGTCTTCAAGATGCAAGCTGGACGTTTTCTTGTCGAACTTCAATACCTCTATTCTGACGTGGAAAGACATCCGACTTCAACAACTCCGAAAACAATGCCGATGTTCTACAATACAAGCTCTTGAGGATTATACCGAACAAAATTTTAATATTTTTTAACGTGGATGAGATAATTTGATAAATATCGAATTTGAAAAGCATCCAGATATATATGGTATATCATAAAGACTGACCTTGGCACGAACAAGAAAAGGTTAGATTTTCCAAGGTTTATCATCAAATTCGAACGGATAAATCTGAAAGCTATTCGAACGAAATTCCGTCATCAAAATTGAAAAACAAAAGTCCCTCTTCATCATTGTTATTTTTTATTCTGGTCGGAAAAGATAAACGAACTTCATCACTTCATTAAAAAAAAAAAAAACCGGGGACCTCGGAAACAATGAGGAACCATAAAGTACTAGGGGGATCAGTAAGCTAGTCTGTTGGAAGGTCGTTACGTTTATGGGCATTGGCAGCCCAATCCGTAACTTGACTTGCTTCTCTCAAGCAGTGGGCTAGACAGCATATCTTTCTAAATGGGCCATCTCCAATTTACGGGCCTCCATAAGACTTGGGCCGTAGATACCTGCTCACCAAGGCCCGATCTCTTCCTCCGCGAGAGCACGGTCTACACCCTTGAGACGCCAGCGGACGGAGCCAGCTCTGGTCCCGAGCGAGGCTGGCGAAGCTCGAGGAAACGGAGCTTCGGAACATGCGGATCCTCAGCCTCTTCTCGCCGCTTCCAATCGTGTCCTTGCCCCACAAGTTCCCAGAGTCACCAGATTCTCGCCAATTCCGAACCGTTGAAATCTGTAGAGAATACACGCTCGAATGCGGGGCAGAACCGGAGGCCTCATTCAAGGTATGCTGAGAGTAGCGGTGCATCCGGATTGTGTATCGACTGGTCTAGATCAGTGTTTGGTTTATCACATTGATGAAGAAATGGAATTATAGTATTGGAAATATGGGGATGAGAATTGGAGCCATTTAGGCTGGGGTACCAAGGCAAAATCTGCCTCGTCCGTTATTCGGGATCGGTTTCGCTGATCGATTCATCTTCCAGATTTCGAAGGTTCTCACAGCTAATCGACGGTGGCAGTAGGAAGCATCTGGTAGTGTCATGTGGTGATCTTTATATAGTGAACGAATACAGTAAATTTGGTGGGACGAGTGATTTTAGAGCCTATAGATTGGATCGACAGCTTCAGGGAATGGGAGGAGGTGAGAAGCCTAGGCAATTCGGCTTTCTTCGTCTACAACGGCCGGTCGTTCGCGGTCTAGGTGCGCGAGCTTGAAAGAGGATTGCATCTACTACGTGGAGGAAGGCCATTTCTATTCCTCGAGGGAGGACGTTAAGGTGTTCAGCTTGGCGGATCGTGGCCACAAGGACATGGAGTCTTCTGGTTTATTTCGTTGATGAAGAAGAGGCGATTAAGTTATGGGGATGAGACTGTCTCCGGATGCATTTTATGTTTGTAGTCTTCGGAATTCCAAAAATGAAAACCGGTAAAATTAAACTGTTAAGATTACTCTAGAATGAATTCAAAAGTTGCAAATCGTATCCAGGGGAATAATCGACGTCTTCTTTCATCGGAGACTCCATATTCGGATCGAGAGGATTTGATATGTTTGGGTGGAGTACAGCAAATTGAGAGATTTTCCATGTACACTTGGCGCATTTTTATTTGCTGGGAAAACCGTTCGAAAAGTTATAAACCTTTTAACGAATTATCAATATTGTATTTTCGATCAATTTTAATTGAAATCGTTGACATGGCGGCCTAATAAACACTGGATAATTCTTGCCTAATTATTGATTTTTTTTTATTTTCTTAATCATTTTCACTTCGTTTTACATCACAGGACCGAGGCGGCTGCTTGCCACCGAGCGATGGCCAAGAAGCCCTTGCTTTGGTGAGGGCTTCTCGAGCCACGAAAGGGTGTCGAGGCCTCGCCTGTGGCCGGCGAGGAGGTGGTGCCCTCGCCCATTGGCCGTCCCCATAGGCCATGTGAAGGAAAAAAATGAGAAAAAAATGAATTTAAAAAAGAAATTCATAAATTGCCCATATCAACACCGATCGCGGCACATAAGATGGCCAACGTCGACTTGATTGCTACATCGCAATTTCCAACTTAAATTGCCGGAAGGACTACATTAATAATTCGTTAAAAGGTTCGGGATTAAATTGGCAAGTCGTCAAGAAATTTTGGACTAAATTGGCATTCACTTCAAGACCGGCCTGTAGCACATAGATCGGCCGACACCGGCTAGATTGTTACATCGGTGGTTTTTCAATTAAAATTGTTAAAAGGACTAAATTGATAATTCGTTAAAAGATTTATGACTAAATTGATGAATCATCAAAAGATTGTGGATCAAATTGATATAATTGAAAAGTTTAGAATTGAATTGATTGTCGTACAATAGATTTACGACTTTTTTGGACGATTGTCCTATGTTTGTACATTTATGAGCCTACTCAAGTTTACCAGTTGCCTCTATGTCGCGTCACTACCTATTATCCAACATACTTTACTTGCATGACACCAGAAGGACCAAAGCAAAACTTCATCCGAATCAAGCGTAGCTTTTTTAATACAACAAGAAGCTTCTTAATCTAATTTGAGGCGAAGGATGTAAGGATAGTGGAGGGAGCCACAGTACAAGTAGTCACCAATCTTGTTCCCACTCGATATGAATGACAACCGAGGATCGTAGTAATGCGCGACCGGTTTTCCCTTCAAGTCGACTTGGAAAACCCCGCCGTTCTTCTCCATTGCCGGCCGTCTGTTGAATCTCTCCAAGATCGCAGCTCCTTTTCTTATGAATGGGTACTTCAACAACAGTTCGTTAAACATTGAGTTCCCCTGAAAAAAAAAAAAAAAAGGAAGGAAAGAAAATTTCTCATGTTATGTGGATGAAGATACAGTGCACCAAAGAAGCTCCTCAAATGGAGCATGCATGTTGAAGTTGACGATGATCTACTCACTGAGGTGAGGGCAATCCAGTAATGGCCTTCTCCGTCGTATCTGATGTTGTCTGGATAACCCGGCAAACGGTCGATGAATGTGTCGGTTTGTCCCTTTCGATCGCCATTTATGAAATACCTCCTGCACCTCCTCCTAAAGAACCCAGAACAAAGAAGAAGAGGAAGACACGCCTGATCTCATCCATACTTTATAGCTATTTAGTTTGCGAGGATTTTGGCTAAAGAAGTCTTTGTGAACATCACATTGAACTCACATGACAGTTTCGCAGAAGACCGCGAAACTTTGGTCGGGAGAGAGAGCGACGCCATTGGCGAAGTAGAGATCCCGAGCTAGCACTTTAGTTTCTTTGGTTGCCGGGTCATAGCGCAGGAATCTCCCGTGCGGCCGACCCTCCAGAACGTCCCAGATGACCTCTTCCAAGTTGTACTTGTACGAGGCGTCGGTGAAGTATATCGTCCCGTCGTAGGCCACGTCTGCGGCGTCCGTTAGGTTGAACTTCACGCCTTCTGCCTCATCCGTCAAAAGCTTGACCGTACCATGTTTGCTCACACTCAGCAGCCCCTGTAGCAGATGACAGTTTAGATACTGATGCATCTTATTCGAACGTTTATTTTCACGTAGGGATAATGATGCAAACGATGCATAAATTTTAGCTTAATATGTAATGTAGGTCCATACTTTTTATTTATCCAGTATGCTGAATTATTGATAACTATTTAGCGCAATCCTTTCATTTGCTTAAAAAAGATCAATAAAAAATTATCTGATGACGCAGATTATTATATGCTAAGCTAGATTTTTAAAAATAAAAGCCAACATATCCATCTTTTCATTCGCATACTTTTCGGAAAGGAGAAAATTTTTAGGAAGTTAACCTATCATTAATAAACATAATTGCCTGCGTAGCTGAAATTTAATTTTACATTTATGCGAAATTTATGGATAGCGAATTCGATTATATAATTTTCAACCAAAAAAAAAAAAATTCAATTATATAATTTTGCCTATGGATTCAAGGACAAGCCGATTTGCATCGATCAATAATAGACTTGACCTAGGCCAGTCCGTCTGTTTTTAATTTATATTGAAAATATTATAAAAAAATCTCTAGAAATATTATAATTGTGTTAATTCGACATAAACCTTTTTTTTTCGATTCGATTTTAAACCTTTTGCAATTATGCCAGTTCACCATCCGATCAATTTTGACTAGCATGAGATGACGTCGACACAAACCGATCTCCTGCATAGCACCAGTCGTTCAACGACATAATATTTTAATATTTTTGAATTCTTTTAAATTTTTTCGATTTTTACATTTTCTTTTTTCTTTCTTATTTTTTCCCTCTTCTTACTCTAGGTGACTAGCCGGAGGCGACGAAGGTCGAGCCTCGCTAGCCCGGATCCGGCAAGGTCGAGTCGTCCTAGCCAATGGCTCTGTCGGTCGCCTCTGGTTGGTGCCGGCGAAAGAAGAGGTAAGGAAAAAAAAAAGAAAAGAAAAAATATTAAAATACTAAAATATTATGTCATTGGACGGCTATCATCCATGTTGATGCCGAATTAAGCTGGGTAAACCGAATTGACATAATTACGAAAGATTTAGGATTGAATCGGCCAAAAAAATTTAAAACTGAATTGATACAATTGCAACATGTTTATGATTTTTTTATAATCTTGCTGATTTATCTCTATAATTCATTTTTGCTATCTTCTTTTGCTTTGCTTAATGATGTTGGAATGTCTTGACCTTCGGCACCCAAAAAATTCCTAAGGTAATTCTCCTAGGAAAAACAAAAAAAACGAATTAATCACTTTCTTGGGTTTCAATTTTTGCCTCCGTAAAATTGGGTGGACCATTTTAAAAAGTATTAGCATATTAAAAGCGGGGATTATCTAATAGTTTAATAATTTCACAAACATAGACGATTCATTGATACTGACCTTGTAGGCATCGCATACAATAACCTCCCCGTCGAGTCCAAGGGCGAGGCCGAGCGGCCTCCCACCGGTGTTGACCCAGTCCTCCACCGCGGAGTCGCCACCCAATTTGTTCGCCTTGACCCGCTTTACCCACCCATCTGCGCAGCCCACGTAGATGACCCCCGACACCGAGTCGTACGCCACGTCCTCGGGCCCTGCCATCTGCCCAGCCCCGACCATCTCCACGCCACGCAACATGCGGCCATTCTCTCTCGGGGCGGCGACCGAACCGGGCAGCTCGTGGATGGGCAGCGGAGCCGGGTCGAAGGGCTCACGTCGGTATAGGATTGTGACCGCTAGAATTGGAGCCAGGATTGACAGGAGAGTGACTGCGAGCGAGGGCTTTAGCGAGGTTTTGGATGGTGGTGGTGGTGGGGGTGAGTCGGTTCTTGACTCGGCCATGCTGGCGGCGATGAAGAGAAGTTGGCGGTGAGCCGGTTCTTGGCTCGTCGCCTTTCTTCAATTCAGTTCAGAGGCAAGGAGAAGTTTTTTGTCAACGCAAATGGGGCAACACATCTACAATTTGATTAAATTGTCATTACCGTACATGTCCCTGTCGACCCTCGAAAACATAAAACCTTTTGACGTATGAATAATCACAACCCATTCCCGTTTACAATTTTTCCGGAATGGATCTTAGCTTATATTTCGAAACGGATCTTGGACTTTGTCCTTTTGTTGGGCTCAGAATTGTACCAATTGCATTTGCTTTGATACCTTAATATCTGCTCCAACTAGACATGGCCGGTTCCGGTTCCTAAAAAAGGTGAAATCGCTTGGTTCGGGGCCGGTTTTCGGTTCCTGGCCCAACGGCTCTTTTCTCTTGGGCCTCCATTTTTTTTTTTAAAGGGTCGGGACCGGCCTGGAACCGGCGGTTCCGATTGGAACCGTGGGCCCGGTCAACCGGCCGGTTTCGGGCTCACGGTTCCATTTGGTCATGTCTAGCTCCAACCACCGTCGACGTCGTAACTTTGTCATGCGTAACCCTAATGGCCGGCGGATTATTTTAATTGAGTGATTGATAGATGAGTGAAGAACAGCTCACTAACCATATCGATCATGTTTATTGATTTGGGGAAAAAACAATGTTTTTATTGGACTATTGTCTTCCCTAATTTCCTAGTATAATTCAAAATATTATGGACCTCCGACGGATAGTTCTTAATATAACTCTAGAAGAAATGTAAAAGACAAATTGATTACGGAAGCAATTTATATCTTTTGGATTCGCACACAATGAGCTCGTCATTGTGTCACGTCCACCAGTGTTGTAACCCAGTATTCTGCCACCGGGTCGCCTCCCGAGTCACTCACCTCGGCTCCCTCTATCCGCCTGTCTTCGCACCCGATATGATCGGTTTGCGGCGCGGGGTCACGTGCGACATTTTCAGGACCGAACATGCGCAGCGCCCCAACCATCAGCGCGTCACGCAGCTA
This sequence comes from Rhodamnia rubescens, assembly GCA_021437795.1. NCBI lineage: Eukaryota > Viridiplantae > Streptophyta > Magnoliopsida > Myrtales > Myrtaceae > Rhodamnia > Rhodamnia rubescens. Next base: position 5,232,653 of record JAILYA010000004.1, on the reverse strand, counting down.
TTGTTCTCTGATGGAGCGGCGACCGATCCTGTCATTGGAGCCTGGTCAAAGGACTCATGTGGGTATAGAACCATGGCTACTTAAATGGGAGCAGGGCCTTGAGCGAGCTTCTTTGCTTCTAGGTGAGTCGGTTCTTGACTCGGACAGTGTGGTGCAGACGGAAGAGTTTAACTTTCATCGGACATGAAGGCGACGAGGAGGTTTTAGCGACTCGGTGTCGGACAAAGCCGATGTTCCGGAGTCAAAGTGACCGCAGTGTTTCGTGCGACCCTTTGTTCTCCATTCCCAGTTGCCACAATTGTCTCTCGCAAGGGCCGTGTCTGCGCTATGATCCAATTGGTGATACTCGTTTGGTTCTTGACTCATAAGCAAAGCTGTCCACTGGTCTCATCGTATTTAACATCAAAGGTTACCATCATGTGCGCTAGATTGAAACCGCACTAGAATACAGAAGATGAACTCTGCAATAGATGATTTCTACACCACGACTGTTCCTTCTTTGAATTCTTCGGACTCATATTTGCGACCGGATATCAATCGAGATTTGCGAAATTTGGACACAAATGCTATTCTCGGGTTTTCCTCAACTAGCCGAGAAAACAAAAGAGTGAAGACAAGGAGATACTTAGGATTTGTCGCTCCAAAGTAGATCCCAGCTCCAAATCTTTCTATCCACGACAATTCTAACGTATATTCGCAGAAGATATAGCATCTAATTCGCACAGACCTCCGAAGCTAGTTTTCGTGCACGAAAATGGCAGATGAGGATGACAATCCAGGGAGAGAATTTAGACATAAATATAGAGGCCTTACCGTTACCGGTGTTACTGCACTCTGTTTCAAATGCTGCAAAAGGAGTGGCGAACTCCTCCGTAGATTCCTGCATCCCTCGAGGAGAGCTAGGGTTTCAATTTGTCCAACCGTGGAAGCCCAAACCCTCTTCTTCTTCCTGCAACATCTGCGATTGCTCGCTCAGAAAACGCAGGAGCTCACATGGAGGGAACCAGGAAAAGTCCATGGTCCGATCTCCCGCCGGAGCTTCTCTCCATGATCGGCAGTCGGCTCCACACTTGCATGGACGTCCTCCGGTTCCGCAGCGTCTGCTCTTCGTTCCGCTCCTCCATCCCCCCACTTCGCCCCAATGCTTCGCGATTCCCTTTCAGAATCCCTCGCTTGCGGAGGTCTAACCTCTTCCTCAGCGAGAGCACTGTCTACGCTCTCGAGATGGCGGACGGAGCCCCCTCCGGTCGAGCTCTATGGCTGCTGACGCTCGAGGAGTCAGAGCACGGGGACATTCGGGTCCTCAGCCTCTTCTCGAGGCGGCGGATGGCGTCCTTGCCCTGCGAGCTCCCACCGGTAATCGATTGTCTCCAATTCCGAATCATTGAAATCTGTAGAGAATACAGGCTCGAACAGGGCGATAGAACCGGAGGTATGAAGAAAGTAGTGGTGTATCCAGATTGTGTATGAACTGATCAACATCAGTGTTTGGTTTATTTCATTGATGTAGAAAGACAGTTATGTTGTTGGAAGTATGGGGATGAGAATTGGAGCCATTTAGGCTGGAATTATGACGACATTGTAATCTACCAAGGCAAAGTCTGTGTTGTCGATCAGTTTGGGTCGTTTTCGTGGATCAATTCATCTTTCACACTCCAAAAGTTGTCGTTGTCAATCGACGGCGGCAGCTGTCGTTGCCATCGCCGCCACAGGAAGCATTCGGTGATCTTAAGTGGTGATCTTTATGCAGTGGACGAATGCATTAGACATGACGGGGCGGGTCATTTTAGAGCCTACAGATTGGATCGACAATGTTGGGGATGGGAGGAGGTGAGAAGCTTGGGCAATTCGGCTTTCTTCCTCGGCAACGGCCGGTCGTTTGTGGTCCCGGCAACCGAGATTGACGGGTGTGAAGGGGATTGCATCTACTACGTGGAGAATGCCTCTTCCTATTCTTCCTATTTCTGGGAAGATGTAAAGGCGTTCACCTTGACGGATAGTAGCCACAAGGACGTGGATTTCTGGTTTATTTCGCCGATGAAGAGAGGGGCAATTAGGTTACGGGGATGAGACTATGTCGGGATGCATTTATCAAGATTACTCTAGAATGAATTTGAAAAATTCAACTTAAATTTAGGAAAACGGCACTAAATAGTCCTTGAACATTGTCCTGTGTGAAATGTCGTACTTTAAAGCTTAATTCTTTCAATTTGGTCATCGAAACTATTTTTGAATATTCAGTGCAATAATTTTATCTTACCAAATAATTGAAAATGTCACTATAATCTCCTAAGTTCTTGTGAAACGTGCAATCTGATTTCTAATCACTTTGCTTCCAATAACAAAGTCAAATAAGCCATCTGATATCATTCACATGTTCTCGAAAGTCACATTATTGCCAGGAAATTTGGTTTATTTCTGCTAGTATAGGAATCACAAGATCATCTTTAGAAATGTCGACCAGAACGGATATCGACGTCTTTAGCAAGATCTTCTCCCGCATCAGTCCACGCAAGACAAGGCAATGATGGTAGGCTGTTGATACTTACATTACTAGACGATATTTACATTATGGGGTAATGTCGGGTAGAAATTAAGATCAACTACGTGCACGTACTCGTTCACATTATCGTGAAGTTAGATACTTTATTATGTGCTTAGGATCATCACTTGCTTATATAATTTAATGAACGATAAAAATTATTTTTTCGCCGATTCATTTTTGTAAGGGATGCAAACGAATATTTCCAAACTATTTATTTTCCGTGAAATAAACGGATCCTTAATTGCCTTTATTTGCAATTTTTCTGCGAAACTCTATGTCCGACCATTAAGTGAACCTACCCGGGCGATGCAAAATAAGTGATGTCGAGCCTGCTGTCGCGATTCTCTTGAGGTGGGCCCCGAGAGAGCTAATAGACTGCTCGACCTGTTCGGCACAAAGGGACCCTTAATTACTTGTATTTGAATTTTCTTGCCCGTTGCGTGTGTATGTTTGCAAATTTACGAGTCTAATCAGACTTGGCAGTTTCCTCTCATCCCTACCAAGTATACAACATACAATTATCCGCATGACACCAGAAAGACCAAAGCAAAACTTCATCCAAATCAAGCGTAGCTTAATCAAAGCATAATCACGTCCGTTGCTTAATCCCATAACACAACAAGAAGCCTCTAATCTAATCTAATTTGAGGCCAAGGATGTAAATATGGTGCAGGATGCCACAGTAGAAGCGGTCACCAATCTTGTTTCCACTTCGATATGAATGACAACCGCGGATCATAGTAATGTGTGACCGGTTTTCCCTCCAAGTCTACTTGGAAAACCCCGCTGTTCTTGTCCATCGCCGGCCGTCTGTTGAATCTCTCCAAGATCGCAGCTCCTTTTCTTATGAATGGGTACTTCAACAACAATTCGTTAAACATCGAGCTCCCCTGCAAAAAAAAAAAAAAAAAAAAAGAACGGGAAATTTCTTATGTTATGTGGATGAAGATACAGTGCACCAAAGAAGCTCCTCAAATGGAGCATGCATGTTGAAGTTGACGATAATCTACTCACCGAGGTGAGGGCAATCCAGTAATGGCCTTCTCCATCGTATCTGATGTTGTCTGGATAACCCGGCAAATGGTCGATGAATGTGTCGGTTCGTCCCTTTCGCCCGCCATTCATGTAGTACCCTCCTACACCTCCTCCTAAAGAAACCAGAACAAAGAAGAAAAGCCCACTTGATCTCATCCATACTTTATAAGTATTTAGCTTGTGAGGATTTTGGCTAAAGAAGTGATTGTGAACATCTCATTGAACTCACATGACAGTTTCGCAGAAGATGGCGAAGCTTTGGTCGGGAGAGAGAGCGACACCGTTGGCAAAGTAGAGATCCCGAGCTAGCACTTTTGTTTCTTTGGTCGCCGGGTCATCGCTCAAGTATCTCCCGTGCGGCCGACCATCCAGAACGTCCCAAATGACCTCTTCTAAGGAGTGCTTGTACGATGCGTCGGTGAAGTAAATCTTCCTGTCATGGGCCACATCCGCGGCGTCCGTGAGTTTGAACTTCACACCTTCCACCTCATCCGTCAAAAGCTCGATGGTACCGTGTTTGCTCACACTCAGCATCCCCCGTGGCAGATGACAGTTTCGATATTAATGCATCCTATTCTTGAAAGTTTATTTTCATATAGAGATAATAACACAAATGATTCATAAACTTTAGCTTAACGTGCAATATTGTTCTAAATTTTTAATTTGTTCAGTATGTTGAACTATTGATAAATTTTCAATGCAACGCTTTTGTTTGATACTGACCTTGTAGGCTTTGCATACAATAGCCTCCCTATTGCGCCTAAGGGCGAGGCCGAGCGGCCTCCCGCCAATGTTGACCCGGGTCCTCCACCGCGGAGTCGCTAACAATGACCCACTTTACCCACCCATCCGCACATCCCACATAGATGACCCCGACGCCGAGTCGTACGCCATGTCCTCGGGCCCCCACCATCCACCCTTCCCCGACCATCTCTGCGCCTCGCAACATGCGGCCATTCACCTTCGGGTGGAGACCGACCTGGGCAGCTTCGTGGGTGGACAGCGGAGCCGGGTCGAAGGGCTCACGTCGGTGCAGGATGGTGACTACTAGAATTGGAGCCAAGATTGATAGGAGAGAAACGGTGAGCGAAGGCTTTAGCAAGGTTTTGGATGGTGGCGGCAACGGTGGTGAGTAGGTTGTTGACTCGGACATGTCCACGTCGGTGATTTCCGCGAATAGGACTAAATCGGCATAAAGTAAAAATGTTTAGGATTGAATCGATAAACTTAAAAGGTTTATGACTAAATTGGCAAAAGTGTGAAAGATTTAAGACTTTTTTGACAATTTTTCTAGCAATTAGGTTATGGGTTTGAGACTATGTGGGATGCATTTTATGGTCTTAGTCTTTGGGTTTGAAAGATGAGAATCGAAAAGATAAAATTTTATTTTGAGGAAAAAAAAAAAAATCTTATGAAGATTACTCTAGAAAGAATTCAAAAAATGTAATTTGTATATGGGAAAAGACACTAAACAGTTCCTAAACTTTGTCCGGTGCTCCGACCAAAAAAAAAAAAAAAACTTTGTCCTGTGCCTAATGTCATACTTTGAAGTTTAACTCATTTTCTTTATCCACCCGTCTTCGCACCCCACATAAATGGTTTGCTACGCCGGGTCAAGTGCGATGTTTTCAGGACCGAACATGCGCCGTCACGCCACGCAGCATGTGACTATTCACTCTCGGAGCAGCAATCGATCCTGTCATTGGAGCCGGGTCATAGGACTCATGCCGGTATAGAACTGTGGCTGCTAAAAGGAGCCAAGATTGATGGAGAGCGAGTCAGGGCCTTCAGCGAGCTTCTTTACTTCTAGGTGAGTCGGTTCCAGACTTGGATTCAGTGTGGTGCAGACGGAATGAGTTTAGCTTTCATCAGACATGGATATGATGAGGAGGTTTTAGCGAATCGGCATTGGACAAAGCCGATGTTCTGGAGTCAGAGTGACCGCAGTGTTTCGTCCGACCTTTGTGCTTCATTCTCAGTTGCAACAATTGTCTCTCGCAAGAGCCGTGTCTGCTCTATGATCCAATTGGCGATACTCGTTTGGTTCTTGACTAATGAGCAAAGCTGTCCACTGGTCTCATCGTCTTTAACATCAAAGGCTACCATCATTTGCGCCAGATTGAAACTGTAATAGAATACCCAAGATGCATTTGCGATAGATGATTTCTACACCATGATTTTTGATACTACGAATTCTTCAGAATCATATTTGCAACAGGATATTGATCGAGATTTGCGAAATTTGGACACAAATGCTAATCTCGGGAGGAAAGAAAAGGAGGGACTTAGGATCCGTCGTTCCAAAGTAGATCAATGCGCGGAATCTTTCTATGCATGACAATTCGCACAGACCTCCGAAGCTAGTTTTCGCACCAAGACAATAGTAAATGTTGATAATAATCCAGGGAGAGAATTGAGACAAAATATAGAGGCCTTACCGGTGTTACTACTCGTGTTTCAAATGCTGCAAAAGGAGTGGCGAACTCATCCGGGACGATGAGCTGAGTATAAGAACTATATACAAACTATACATGAGCCATGCATAGAGTGAACGGTGGTCCGACTCCATCGGAACCAAGAAGAAATTCAGGGAACGAAAATGAAGCCAATACGGGTCCCCACCTGATTCTCATCTCAAATGGCAACCTGCACAAGTAAGCAACTCGAGAGTTTAAGTCCATCCTCGACGGAACTTGTAATGTGCTAGTATTGAGCGTATTCAAGATGGCGTATGCTAAACATAAGTTCCGATGATGGAAAAGAAATTGCTCAGAAAAATTAAACTTCTTAGGCGGCGATACCCGTAATCTGATGTTAATAGCATTTTTAACTGATTGATGCTTTCAGATGTCAAACTTTCTTTAATTCATAACCTGAGGAGGAGTGAGGATAGTACCACACCACATGACAGCACATACAGAACGTTGATTGTTCAAGAAACATCAACATAATGGACTATGAAAAGAGCATCATTAAGAACGAAAATTTTACCACCCACCTGCAACTTATAAGTGTCTCCATGCAAAAATTTCCACGGACCTTCCTTTGAGCTTAATCTAATAATGCACGGCACAACTTTGTCAGAGACGGGCAAAACCAGAGTGGAACATGGATCAGAGATGCTAAAGAATGCCGATGCTAACAAATTATGGAGAAAGAATAAACGAAAAGGGAGAATGCCCTCCGCACCTTGCATATCCGGCTAATGTCCGCAAGCCCATGAAAAGAGTTAATCCAGACCAGACTCCCGAAAGACCGACAATGGATGGAGCGTAAAGCAAAAACACAGAAGATAGTGCACCTGTGGCCATCTGCCCATCATCGATGTAATTATCAGAAGACGGGCTAAATAAATAGTACGAGAACAACCAAGTCAGATCTCAGACATGCAATTTGCTAGTTGAGAGTCTCATTTACCATAGACCAAGCTGCGTACGAGAAGTCTGACACGCCGTAATGGAGACCGTCGAAAATATAAGCCAGAGCAGTGATCGGTTGGCTGGCGCTTACAAACTGCATAGATTGAAGTTAGAATCAGTGTAACCGAAAAGAAGAGCTAATTTTAAATAAACATCCCAGAAGAACGATAGGCAGGAAGCGTACCAATAAGCCTGATCCAACAATTTTTAGTACTTGTGCGTCCTTGGTGAACAAAGTTGCCAAAGAATTAAATGACAACCCCAACAACAGAGCTAGGGTCACACCGGTAATTAGTCCTGTCTGGAGAAAACTTACTATAAGTCATGAAACATGAAGCCCTAAAGGAAATCAAATCTAGGTTAAGTACAAGGTAGAAACCACAATTCGGTGATCTGTCCAAATATGTTACCTTAAGAGCCAAGAATGCAATTTTCTTTACAGCGCTATAGTCACCTTTTCCAAACGAACTCGCAATCATAGCCTAAGAAGGGAACCAGATTTAGCAGATGATTCAGTATAATTATCTTAATGTGCACACTATTCAGGTAAAGTGGAAGACATCAATATAAAACTGGAGATTCATTTCAAAATTAACAACAACGACATTGAGTAAGATTCAAAAAGAACACAAATCCAAAGAGGTAAATGCATCAAAAGTCCTACAACCTGTAGCAAAAGTGCAACCAAATGTCAAAGTTTTTAAAACATACAGTCAAGTCTTGAAAGTTGTCCAAAAAAGGGCGATCGAGTATTTTTGATTGTTTACAAGTTTAAGAACCTTTAGTGCACGTATTCCATCCAATTAATCAATTGGATAACATACGGGATAGAAGAATGAGTCCGGTACATTTTTTCCAGCTTAGAATTGCTCAAAGGACGAGTTGTGTTTCAGGAAAGGGAATTCTCCATCTTAGAAGTTGCAACTATATTTTAGGTCGAGTTAAAGATCCTCAAGTTTTTTTCTTTCAATCGTTCCTAAAGAAGGGAATCACTTATCCAAAGCCGAACTGAAATATATAATCTGTTTTGAGGGAGGCATATTGCACACCGAGAGGCAATTTTGAATGAACATAAAAATATGGTGTCCATATTAACTAATTTCCCGTAATCGGGATGCATATTTATCAGGAAACAGACTGATTTATGAATGAGGCAAAAGTTGGAAAACTTAATGAACATTCCAACTTCAGATAAGCACATTGTTGAAGTTCGCTTACCTGGCCTGCTGCTGCTTGCGCATCGACAAGGAGGGAAATGGATAACCACACTTGCAAGCAAATCTGATGTGCAGCCATGGCTACTGCGCCATGACGAGCAGCCATAGATGTGCTCAAAGTTATGGTCATCACAGCGGCCATAGTTCTCCCTAGAAGAAAGCCACCTGAGAATAATGGCTTATTGGTTAGAAACTTAGAACATCTTTCTTTGATGACTCTTAATAATGACAATGTACTTATACAATAGAACGAACAATGATTCAGGAGGCTGTTTCTCTTGTAAGACCATAATACAATAGTTATTCCGGGAAAAATAGCAGAGTCAATGTGAGGATCCACACACCAGATTTCAGATAGTCGCCAAAATGCAAATTGTGAGCATTAGGAAGTGACAAGACAGTCCTCTTGTTAAGATGCCAAATCATAGCAAAGGCAACAATGTATCTGCAGAAAAAGAATCTCAGCATGGTCATTTACGTGACATAAGAGTAAGAAGTCTGGACAGTAATAGAAAGAGTTACATACTGAGACAAAACTGTAGAAATAGCAGCACCAGTCACGCCGAAGCGGAAATAGTACATCAACAATGGAAAGAAGAATACAGCAGAGAAGTTGCCTAAACCTGTTGATAAGAGCTCCACATCAGTTATCGTGAGATGGAAATGGATAAAAGCATAACAAATGAGATTTTGATTGGTTGTCAAGAATGAATCATTTCAAGATACAAACTGCTCCCACATATTCACATGCTGATCACTACCACAAACTCTGAACGTTATAAATGACCTCCATTATGTTTTTTTTCAATGTAATTTCATACGGTAAACCGAATCCTTGCCTAGAGACAGAACGGGTGTTTTTGTATCCTTGAAGCCACGAAATATGCCCTGAACGGCTAAATACACGACGACAGCCGGAGCACCGATAGCTCTTAATTTGAGAAAGTTTTCCGCTTGTACGCGCATAGAAGAACCCTGTTCAAAATGTCAAAGCTTTGAATGTTGTCATTAGTCAAAGAGAAAAGACATTGAACACAGAATAGAAGACTCGGGTGCCATTTGGAACCAGAGATCTACTCTGAGTGCAATGTGACTACCGGTGACCAATAAAGTTCCACTCACTGATGATATGCCCATCATGTCGAGAAACAATCCTGAGCCGAAGTACAAAGCCAGTGCCTCAAAGACACCAATTGCTACAGATAACAATAAGGCAGTAGATACTGAAGGCAGCTCCTTCCTTTCATATGCTCCATTTTGATGCTGACCACCTGCGCATTGGGAAATTTGAACTGAGCATGCAACTGAATTTCCAGCAATATTAATCTATCTTTTCTTGTGAGACGGTACTTACCTGGAGCTGAATTGTTGCCTGCACTCCTAGAAATGTCTTCAGCCACAAATGAAGTTGCGACACTTAAGAGAGGAATATTAAAGACCTTAGACACGATGTTGAAGATCGACATAGAAACGCCCGCTGATGCTAACTCCAGAGGTCCTTTTTCATCAGAACAAGTGTGAGATTTTGGCGATATGCTTATATTTTAAGAATGTAATATCAGGTAAAATCTTGATGGAAAATGTATTGAGGCAAGTTCAATTCACAGGGAAGAGAAAACCGAGAGAAGAAAGGATAAAATTCTGAAACCGATTTGACAAATGTATAAGCAGGAAGCCGTTCTGATGTCTAATATGAAGCACATAGTTTTCATGATGTAGCTATTAAGTAGATTATCTCAACTTCCTATGGCCGATGCTATCTATCCTGATGGTAAGACTCCTAGAAGGCACATGTTTGAAGAGTGTAGGGCACTAACATGAAACTAGGTTTAGCATAACAGACAAAGCCATCCAAGTAAGAGAAAGGATGTACCAAGTCTACCGACGTAAGCTGTTTCCATCAATTGCGCTAAAGGCTCAATCGCTTGTCCAGCAATTGCCGGTAAAGAGAGCATTATCAGCTCAGTCTGGAGATTTTGGGAATCTGTTGAATGTTGTGTCAACTTACTGCAGGAATCGACGACACAGTGAGTGGAAAATCTGTCGTATGAAAAATTTCAGGTGATAAAGATTCATATGGGAGCACCTATTTCTCCAGATATGACACCCAAAGCAAATACAGGGGTCAGGTGCTCACCAAATACAGTGAAGTCCGACACCTTCATTTTACTCATATCAAGTTGACATGCCTTTGTGTTTTTGAAATCTCCCCCACCACTGCCTAAAATCCGGTCAAATCTACCCAGTTATTCCAACTTTGGATTTTTTTAATGGGATGACCCTTTATGGCCAGACGAGAAGGAGATGACTTTGCCATGTTAAGGTCACATTAGACACCGGAGCAAGTAGTTTTACCATAACCAAAAGCAAGTACTCATTCATGTCCAAATACCATGAAAAAGAATGAACACATTGCAAGAAGTGCTTCGGCATCGAAATGTCAGGTGCGGAAACTAATGAAAGAGGGAACAATTGCAGGTAGTGATAAAAAGAAAGGGGTAATAAAGTTTATAGCTACTGAGCCATACTCGTGCAGTGCACTTCCATTGGTTGACGCCGAGATATCTTCAAGATAAGTGTCTGTATGCAATTCAAAATCCAATGCTTGCTGATCGCTGATCGACCGGCAACGCCTGTAAACGCCACCGAAGCTCGATAATCTCCTCTTGTTCACCAAGGAATGGCCACCGGCTTGAGGGACTTCTGATCTGTTGAAGGGCAATTCACGGCTCAAATTCACAAACGGCCTTCTTTCCGTCTCCTTGCCAGCCACACCCCAGCGAGGTGCATTGGTGAACTGAGCAACTGCCATAACTATAGAGGTACAGAGGAGTTGCAGGCTCAGCAAGCAAGAACCACCAAAGGCAGACCCTGTCTGTGAATTAGAGAGAATCACATTACATTTTAGACTAAACTGGACTCCTAATCATGCACTCTAAAATTGACATATCAGAGCGACATTGCCTGATATAGACAGACACTTGCCTGCTCATTAATATTTTGGTGTGCCCTTTAGAAAATAAAGTTTGAGTAATGAGCCCAAAATCAACTTTTCGTATTTCACTTATGGAGCTCAATAATGCAAGAAAGCTACAGAAAGTGAACGAAAACAGAAGATGGGAAAAAGAAAAGAAAGCTCCGCCACTTGATTGAGCAATGTGGGTCGACCCTTTAACAATTTCCTCAATCCAAGCAAGTCCGACACAGGAAATCTTGTTGTTATTTCCTCATTTTATCCGAAAACTGACAACATAATCAAGAAATAAGGACCGGCGAAGCAACATTCTTGCACCAAATCACTTTGACAACATCAAAGGACAAGTCTTTGAAACGAGAGAGAGAGAGAGAGAGAGAGAGAGAGAGAGAGCAATGAGCATACCTCCTGTGACTCTGAGCAGTCTTTAGCAATGCCTCCTGTGACTCGGAGCTTTTTATTTCGACTTCTCTCTGGACGATCAAGATGATAACGTGGCGCTTGGAAGAGGGTTTCCAACAGAAAACTGTAGACAACGTGGGAATGGGACCCTTCAATCTTGGTGAGGGTCGTTGGAGAGCATAATGCAACTACAATTTACAGTAACCACGTAATGCAAGAAGAACTCTTGTGCGTACGAACTCCACTTTGGCGAGTTCAACCTAAGTTAATTGCATCTCATCAGACTAAACCATTAGGTTTGGTGTCACCTGCACTCGGTGTACACAATTATTTCTCTCGATTTAACCATATCGATAAGTTCATGACTCGGCAATAGGAGTAAGCATGGTTCCAAATAAAATCGAAAATTGGAGAACTGGACCGATGAAAAAGCGATCAGCGGGAGGTGATCATGCCCCATTTTGCAATTATCCAACTTGGTTAACTCTTGCCGGATCTCCTCGATCCCAACATTGCATTGCCTCGTTAAGAAACATTAGGCCAACTATCCTAAAAATCTAAATTATTAGATGAATGTGTGATTTAATATCTTAATTATTCAATCATTTTTTATCACGCTTAGTCTAGATTAAGCGTGATGGAGTCCAATGCATCCGAAGAAATTTGAACTCGAGACCGATCCCCTGCTCTGATATTAAGGGCAGCAATAATGAAGCGAAGAATATTACATTTCTCTATCATCATAACTGTCGACTAAGACAGCGTTGGTGCGCTCTTCTCTCGACAACTGTCTGGGTGGGGGGCCATAATTAAACAGACAAACTAACGCCAATAATGACTTGCCCCCATCCCTTTCCCTGTCCACCACCCAAAGCCGAACGGCATGGAAAAAGGCTTGAGATCAGAGAGGTTGGCGATGGCATTTGCGTTTTCCTTCACAAGTTTTTTTCGGCTTCTTGAATTGAGGGGTTGGGACCAAAGGGACCAAAAAAAAAAAAAAAAACCCACAATATTTTTTTTTTTGGGTGCCTCCATGTGATCTTCTTGGGTCAATCATTTGCTCTCCCTCCCTAATTGGTTGGAGGGTCTTTGTTTCGAACCACGTTAATCACATGCAAAATGGACTCGTGGGCTCTCTCAACCATAAATCAAATTGCAAGTTTCTTTTTCGTTTTTCGAATGAGGGGTTTTGTCGGGAATCATTCATTCTAATTGAGGACAGACATGTGGCAATAGAGTCATTAAGTTTTTACTGACTTGCTTACAAGTTTTGGGTGATGCTTCAACAACCCACTTTTGAAAGGACACCCTTTATTTATTATACACATCGTATTTGATGGGTTCTTTTCTAACCCCGGAATGCTCCCCTTTTTTTTTTTTTTTTAACGTGGTCCGGTAAATGAAGATGAATTTACAAAATTGATATTCTAAACGATGCGGATTATTGCGTATGAGTACATAAAATGAGAATGTTGTCACGTTAGAAAAATTGCAATCACAATTTATTGCATCACGTAATGTGTTAATTTCGTATATATTTTACCTAATTATCAAAATAACGGGTTCACCCGAAAATGGGCGGATCTAAATCCGAAGGGGGGCTTTATTCGACTTTTCCCCAAAAGATAATTTATTGGCCAATTGTACGGTATGTCCACCACGTGGGAGTGAGTGAGTTGTGCCTAGGCCATGGCACGTGTGCACCATAAAAGAAAATGGGGTTGGCCACGTGGCGGTGAGATTTTCCTCGGGATCCGCGAGATACGTTTCGATCTTGTGGGGATTAGAAAGCTAAGAAGATCAACGGGAGATGGTAGGTGCCTAAATCACTTTGAATCAATGTTGGGCACTGCTCTAATACGCTGCGTGGCATCTGGATCAACCGCAGGGGCGGTGTATGAGGCAGCGTCTACCAAATTTGGATCGCCTATGAGTGGCAAGCCTGATGGTGATACCTACTTATCGAAATGAGAAGTGAAAAGTCGAGATTGAATGCATTTTAGCAAACAGCATGAGTCTTTTACGGTGGATTTTGTTGTCGGGTAAGTAATTTAACGGACGCAATCGATATGACTTGCGTACATTCACAATGACGAAATAAATGAACGATCTTTGACGAAAAATGTTACGGTCACAAAAATACCTCTTCGTGGAAAAACTTGATTTGGCGACGCGTCGCCAACATTGTGAACAATCACCGAAATGCTTGATCAGATGCAAATGAGGTGCTCGAGTGAGCTAACAAGAGCATTCTAGTAGATTATGAGCGGGAAATTTTGTCAAATTGGATTTGACCATTTTGTATGAAGTTCTACTACCTAGAGCCCTCGTACATAATTCGCGCTTGACCACGTAGTACAGAACGAAAAGGATGGAATCGAGCAAAACTAACAAGTTGCGGGACGCAACTGCACATGGGAACAAAATCCGGGGGCGAGAAGTTGGATTTCACCCGGAAGAGCAGCCATGTGAAATTGCGCTTCGAAAATGAAAGGCGATTTGAATTCTGACATGGGCCTAAAGATCTAAGTAGCCAATTAGGCCCATTAATTTCTTGTAGCCCTTTAGTGGGCCGAAATAGCATCATCCATGAACGTCATATTTGGGCCCACATGCACATTTTGACCCCCCCCCACAAAATAATAATAAGAACCTAATCTCATCTAAGCCTACCCCATAATAGGGATTACCTTCATTTCACGGACCTAAAGACTATAGCACGCTGTAATCCGGACCTTCTTCCACTATTAAGATAAGGTGATTTTTGACCAAACAAAAAAAAAAAGATGAGGTGATAATCTCTTTTGGGGGCAATAGTCAGCTCCTTCTAATCAATGGCAATGACATTAAGCAGCTCCGCTATAAGATATCTTCGGATCGCCAACTAGGGCCATGCATGGAAAGACGAGGCGACGGACGGAGATGGGATTCGCCCATCGAAGAAACGGGATGAATTTGTTTGGCAGAAGCTTCAGCACCCTTCTACGAATTTGTCCGGTAGAAGCTTTGCCGGCCATCAAACGGAACAATCCTCGAGAGGCTCGGCGGCGATAAAGCTTAAACTAAACGAGTCTGAGTCTATAGAATTGCGCTAATCAGAAAAAGGCAGGGGTTCTAATTGGAAGTCCTCGTCATCGTAATGAAGCCGGAATTGGGCTAATAGGACCCGCCGGTCCACGAGCAAATGGATTTCAATTCGAAGGGACTACTCATTACTCTTATTTGACAATTTGATCCTCCAATCAAGGCTACAAAAACTGACAAGAGTCCCGCACGATATGTGCTTCTCCGAGGTCTGGAATTGAACGGGAGGTTTTTCTTTGACTGAAGGAATTCATGGGGTCAAAGCCGTGGTTTGAATTCCGTGAGGCACACGACTTGATCTCATCATCTGGGAATGCTTTCGTTTTGCGGAGTTCATCTTATCTTCTGCCGTCAGCCATAGGGCCGCTCCACTGTAGTGAAGATCTTGATCAGCTTCCATTTTTTCTCTAGGGTTCCTAGATAATTTTTTCCTTTTCGAACCTTAGATGGAATCCACATTAAAATTGTTGTAATCTCAAGCACTCCGGTACACTCTACTTATTCGCATGTATCAATTAGGGGTGTGGTCGGTTCATAGCAGGATCACCCTCCCAATCCGAACCTCCCAGGACTTTATCGAAGCCAAAGAAATGAAATGACTTGATTAAGATTAAGACTAAAAGGTTTCACCTGCTTGCTCTCATCATTTATTTATTTATTTTTCCTAGTCATTTCCCCAATCTTTTCCATAGACATAAATCAAATCAATCGAATTATACGACTCTGAATTCGTTATCATTTCCACCATTATTTCGCGTGCGGAAATGGATAAATGGAGTATATGCTAAAATTACGGTAGAAATATAGATTCTTCACAAATTATTGAACTTGAATCGGCGCTAAGGTGGTTAGTTCGTTCCGGCGAGTTACTTGAAAATTGTAAGTGACCCGTATGATTCTCTTGAAGTATCACGTGCATATATATTGATAAGAAGTATCGTCACGTGACACTCAGAAGAAGATTGAACTGAGTTTTCACCGTCGGCGTGACATGCGGCGTAAAAAGAGAGTAATTGGTGCGCAGCGTGGTCAAGCCTCCGCATATCTACACAACATGTCAACATGGGATGATTTGAGGAAGACCGTCACTAGCTACTCTTACCGGTGGAGTAAGTTGAATAGTCAGATCCTCAACTCTCCTTCTCTCTCTCTTCTCTCTTCCTATAAATGCCCACCAGCACTAGCCTCCAACTCCAACCAGATTAGCACAACACATAATTTAGCAGAAAATGAGGTTCGGATCGTTATTACCATTACTCCTCCTGGTCTCGGTGCTCGGAGCAGCCGCTCAGCAGTGCGGGAGCCAAGCCGGCGGAGCCAAGTGCGCCGGAGGGCTGTGCTGCAGCAAGTTCGGCTACTGCGGCAGCACTCCTGCCTACTGCACCGACGGCTGCCAGAGCCAGTGCACTCCTAGCGGCGGTGGCTCGCCGCCTTCCACGCCGACACCGACACCCTCCGGGGGCGGTGGGGACATCGGTAGCTTGATCAGTCAGGACCTGTTCAACGAGATGCTGAAGCATCGGAATGACGGGAATTGCCCCGGCAAAGGGTTCTACACCTACGCCGCCTTCATCACGGCCGCCAAGTCGTTCGGCGGGTTCGGGACGACGGGCGACACGGACACGAGGAAGCGTGAGATAGCAGCATTTTTGGCTCAGACATCCCACGAAACCACAGGTTTTTGTCCTCAACGAATCAATTTAGTTTCTAGTCATTACTTGGTAGTTGCCTTGCGTTATTGAAGACTAGTTCATTGGCTGAATAATGCATGGTTTAGCAATAATAGATCAATTATTTTGTAGGCGGATGGGCAACTGCACCGGACGGTCCATACGCATGGGGATATTGCTTCTTGCAAGAGCAAGGCAATCCTGGAGACTATTGCGTTGCCAGCCAACAATGGCCTTGTGCTCCTGGCAAGAAATACTATGGACGTGGTCCTATCCAAATCTCTTAGTAAGTTAAATCAAATCTACCTTCTATTTCATTCAATATAGTAGTCTCTAATTTCATCGTCACAGTATTTACCGAGACCGAGTCTGCCTATGATTTTCACTTGTTGTTTTTAACTATATACGCGCGAATCTGGTCGGTATAGGTTCGGATTATTAAGAAAGCTCGGTTTTTTCTCAGATTTTGATATAATTTGGTTGATTATGATTTTCCCAGCAACTACAACTATGGCCCGGCGGGAAAAGCCATCAACTACGACCTCTTGAGCAACCCGGATGCGGTCGCGACTGACCCGGTCATCTCGTTCAAGACGGCCCTCTGGTTCTGGATGACGCCGCAGTCGCCAAAGCCCTCATGCCATGCCGTCATCACCGGCCAGTGGCAACCATCCGCCGCGGACAACGCGGCAGGGCGGGTCCCCGGGTATGGGGTCATCACCAACATCATCAATGGCGGGGTCGAGTGCGGGAAGGGATCGAACCCGCAGGTGGTGGACCGGATCGGGTTCTACAAGAGGTACTGCGACTTGCTGAAAGTGGGATATGGCAACAACCTGGACTGCTACAGCCAAAGGCCTTTTGCCTAGTTTTATTACTAGATCAAGTCATTGCTCACCTGCTGGTGATCAATAATAAGCCGAGATGTACCATGTCCGGCGCATTAAGCTGCGACCGCTAGGTTTTTATCCACACAAGAAGGTCTAAATAAAGGATATCGACCGTTCTATTATCTCAATGAAGCTTGCAGAAGTTGTGCAACTAGATTTACAATCTGTGTACCCCGAAACTTACCAGGAAACTAGAGAGACATAAGGCTTTAAGGTCGAATTTCACCTAGTGAGGACATGATGTAACATGTGATGTTGCCGAATTAGTTTAGGCCATACAGTCTAATAAACAGCAAACGCTATTGCGTCGGCAAACATGCTTTAGCGGACCGACAATCCACCTTTACATAGCATTCACATGAACTCCTGGGAATACGAACTTCACATCGTATGGGAGGGGTTGTCACGTAAAAGGCTACTCCTCATCACGAGGATTCTCCTTTTCGTTTTTCTGAGTGAGTGCTAGATAAAATTGAAGCCAATCAATGAATAATGATATACAGAACTGACTTCTTGGTCTGTCCATGCAAAGGAAGTTGCAAAACCGGGTCTGTCCATAACAATGTAGGCTGACCCTGAAGCCAATCCAGCGGAGGACCAAAAGTTGGGAGCAAATTCTCCGTACCGTTATTTCTGGCTGTTAGAGGCCGCCAGGATTTCAAGTACAGCGCAAATGGCAATTAGCAGCTACACAGAATCTCCACCTGAACCAGTCAACAGCGATTCCGTGGCGATCACATTCTTGAGAAGCTCAACCAAATTGATCAGGAAAACTTTTTCATCCCTTCTTTGAGAAGTAACAAACTGAAATCCCTCCCACCTTCTCGACAATGACAGTAAGAGGAGATGAGAGTGAAACAAAGATCTGCCTTGCATGCTCCATTTATCTAACACTTGCTACGAAAAGGTTCAGTCTTCTTCAGCTCATCTATTGTCAGGCAGCACAGATAATTAGCACAGCACAAAATAGGTACAAGAAACTCCTGCTGCCTAAATTTCACCAATTGAAATAAAGCGATCGCATACATGGTACATAGAGGGATCACAACCACAGGTGCAGGATTCTGGTTTCCACATTTATCCAAGGAGCATACCAAAGGAATTTAGGGCAAGCAAAAAAATTGCTCATTTTAAGATTGGGTTTGGATGAAATATACAACAGTCAACCAACACCACCATTCATGAAGATAAGTATGGAAGTAAGCTTCAAAATCTGGGTACGATTGATAAATAAATCTTGATCTCGACAGTAAAAACTCAATAAACAAATAAAACTGCCGTTTCTGTGCTGTCACATCTCATGATAAATAAAACTAATGGCAGTATGCCTCCAAGCCAAACTCATTATATACCTTAAGGGAAAAAAATAAGAAAACAGTGAAGATCTCTTCTTTCAGCAGCAGCACCGACAGGTAAAAACATCGAAACAAGTAAATGGTCTTGACTTCTCTTCGAGTTCCTGTGCTGTGGGCAGCCGTTCTAGATCATATATGCTGCTTCTGGCACAACAAAAGTAGTACAAATTTCGGCAAGCACCTTTGCTGAAAGGATACACTCTTTCGGGAATAACCCTGCAGATTGCATGAGAATTGCATAAAGCAGCTGGTATATTGGTGGCCAAATAAGAATTGGCAAGAACATTGACATGAAGAAAATCTCCTCCACTGTCTAGCCAAGCTTGGGTCGAATGTAGCATTCAGTATTTTGGCCTTGCGTGTTTAACCAAGCCCATTCTCATTGGTATGTTTTGCATCTTATCAATCATAAGTTTTTTTTTTTTTTTTTGTTAACCGAGGATCCGAAGGTTTACGCAACGGCTTGCGCCGCATCAGCATTGCGTCGCTACCTCGGAGGGAGCTAGCACAGCGGCCCACCAGCCATGGCCCCCCACTTAAGTCACGAAGTCGAGTTGAAAGTTTCGAACCGGTGACCTGACTAGGAGTAGCACGCTCTCAACCAACTCGGCCGTGCGTGGGTGGGTATCAAATCAGAAGTTGGTCTTGCTGTAGACCTATAATAAATGTCGGATTGAACACTCTTGGTGAAGGTGCATCATGCCCATGAAGCAGGCATGAACTACCATTTCAGTTACAGATTATCTTAGGAATGACCATGCGTTAAAGAACACAGCTGCAGCAGCAGCAGCATGCACAGTAAATGTTGTCCTCCCAAACAAACCACAGAAAATCCTCTCTCGTGTCCTAATAGTCTTCTGATTCTTCAGTAAATGGTGAAATCTACGTACATTGCAGATAACAGATACAACGGCAATACATTTTAGTGTACCAACCTAAGATATGGTATGCGTCTGCGCCTTACAAGCTCATAGGTGGTCTGATTTGTCAGAATAAGGTAGCTGCAGAGACAATGATATGAGTGGCAATCATAAAAGAGCATAAACATTAAGATCAAAACCTTTTACAATCACATAACCCAGCCAGTCATATCAAAATGAATTTAAAGCAATCACTTTGTGACAATTTTCTTACAGTCCACCTATATTCACCAATTTCTCAAATAATCCAAGGGCCCTTTGTGTTCTTTTGTAGAGTTAATAGAGTTCAGGGGAGCAGGTGTTCAATCCCACTGCTGTTGGGAAACGCGATCTCATATGGGAGATAGATGTAGCAGTTGACACCACAGAGACAGCTCTAAAATTCCAATTAAAACGGGGAAATAGCCAAACAGACTGAGGAGTGTCAAATGACGCTCCAAAATCTGGACACACGCTGAAAGAAGGTTAACTGAAATTATTGAATATGGTCAAAGTTAAGACCCAATAAGCACACACAGAAGGCAGCCAATGACCCAAACAACCAAGTAGAGCAGTGATATTCAGAATGCAGCATGTACGACCTCATATGATTGAATGAATTATGGGAAATGTATAAGATTGCATTAGAGAAAATTCTGGCAACATTGAGATAAATGACGTGTCATACCTATGGAAGAGCAACAGTAGGAACAAGAAAATCAAGGAAATTGATAGAAAAATCAACAGCAATATCATGACTGCATCCTTCCACCTGACAATAACATCAAAATTAGAAATTCGCTGAGCTCCTAATAGAAAAGGATGAAATTGCAATCGAAATTGCGTTATAAGAAGCCTTTTGATTTCTTTAAACAAACTAACCATCTCTTCTTTTTGAAGAAAAGCACTATCCAATGGCATCACAATATATTTTCACCTAGCCAATATCTACTGCAACTTCCTTGACAGAATGAAGGATCTGATATAACTTACCAAGCCCTTGCTATGTCAGCTGTCAAGTACGTAATGTACAAGATCTCAGTCCAAATGCATAATGCAGTCTCTTCACAGATATACCACCTGATATATGAAATTTTAACAGCATGGTAGAAGTGCCATTAATTAACAGGCAATTATATCAAGAAATACTGCTACATGCGAATGCAGGGGGATGCATGGTCAACCTAACAGATTGGATCTCTTGATAGCATAGGTATGGGGGATAAATCAGACAAAAAGTGGCAATATATAGAAAAGTAACTAGCATAGTCATTCTCATTACCTAATAAACATTTTGGAAACCATTTATTCCTAATTTAAATATCTTTTGAGACGTTAAAGTTTGCTGGAGACATGTCCTCAAACCCAGTATCTGCTCTTTTCTTAGTTCATACTATATGTGATTTATAAAGAGACAAATTCGGGGCAACAGGAAAAAACATTCAGGCATAGAACTGGAAACAAAAGTTTTGAAATGCATTTTTCCATGATTTAACACACAGAATACTTAAGCACATAGCAAGAAGAGACTGTCAGTCATATAAACATAATAGCAAACAATTACTCCATCTAGGATTATACATTCAAAAATAGCACAATCCAAAACATGTGATCTCTGAGTTCAAAGAGGAGAATCCATATTTAGTAATATCTAAAGAACGTAAGTTCTGAATGACCATTCAAATCTATATGGGTATGCTATGTTAAAGTACCTATCTCAAAAAGCAGGAACACATACACTGCACGTCACACATAAGGTAGAGGGAATTTCAACTTACCAAAATCGGTTATGATTTCCCTGCCCAATGCAGGTTCCTAGCCAGACACAATGGTGATCAAACTGAAGAACACACCTATCGCAATCATGACAATGCTTTGCTCGTGGTGGCTGCAAAAACATTAATTGACAACAACACAACGGAGCTAGTATTACTTTGTCGACCAACAATGTACTCCACCACTTAGTTTCCTCCCAAAAAAAAAATCTGCATCAGTGCATGATCCTCTCCCCCCCCCCCCCAACCCAAAAGGAAATAAAATAAAATAAAAGAATAAGCAAACCAAAATGAGAAGTAGAGGTTTAGGCTTTCAACCAGAAATCATATAGAACAACAATTTAGTTACATCAAGTACAAAATGTAAGAAGTGCACAATTACAAGTCATACGCCACAGTTAAACCAAAATAATAGTAGCCACACAAACACGCCCTACATGAAGTTTTTGAGATTCTAAAGGATCATAATCGGTGAACCTCTAAAGTTAGGATGGTTGGGACTTTCCCATAAGGTGGTTCTCGTCTTATAGAAGTATATGGAAAAGCAAAGTTGAAAAGAAAGCTTTCTCAAAGTTTATTGGGCAAAAGCATTGTTATTCTCGCTCCAACTAGTATCTTAGGGTTCAGCATAAACCACCACACATTCAATTAGAAATTCAGGGTATCAGCAAAAAAGGTGAAGCAAAGATTTACCATTTATCTGCAAAATATCCCATCCAACAAATTATGGCATTACAATGTTGACTAGCGTGCGGCACGACAACATACAAGTACAGCTGTTCGTATATGCTATTACTTTAAAGCATACATGGTATGCACGTGATGCTCATAGATAGTGGAAGTTCAATGAACTCGACATCAGCAAAAAAAATCTATACCATCTCCAGAAGGTGTACACTGACAAAAAGCATCCAGAGCACAGAAAAGCCCTTTAGTTTCATTAACATACTCAACATTCTTTAAATCTCATGCACCAAAAAGATAAGCTTTTGACAAATCACTAACCTGCTCAACATTACAGTAGGAACAAGTAAAAGTTCTGCAAGACAAAGAAACGACGAGTTAAGCCTGTTCTTGCCAAGGAAATTACCAGCATTGAAGCTCATGGCTTTTCTGCACATACACCCATGGAATGCAACACATCACTGAAAACATCATTTGATAATTCTCTCCACTAACATGGCAAGAAAATTTTCCCTTGTTATCTTCTAAAGCAACTTTCGTCAAGCATCTCATGACTGGACAGACAGGAAACATCAATTACTTTACACCCAACTGTAGAAACTCAAGCAACCAATGAAAGAATAGAGTCCACTTATATCCGAAATCAAGTTAAACGAAAATGAAACTTGCTA
This sequence comes from Rhodamnia rubescens, assembly GCA_021437795.1. Taxonomy (NCBI): domain Eukaryota; kingdom Viridiplantae; phylum Streptophyta; class Magnoliopsida; order Myrtales; family Myrtaceae; genus Rhodamnia; species Rhodamnia rubescens. The sequence goes on along the minus strand of JAILYA010000004.1, from coordinate 5,210,033 downwards.
TGACTTGGAGGGAATAGGGATAATAAGCGCCACCTATAACTCAATCATTTCTTCTCTTAATCGTTAATGCCCTAGCTATACTGGATATACAGAGTCAGAAATGTCAATGCTAATACATTATGAATGTGGACAAATCCCAGAGACAAAAATGTAAAAACTAAGAGACTATCGCATGTATACAATAACTAAAATAACCAATAGGTAAAAGAAAAACTGCAAAGTTGAAACACAGAAACAAGGATCTTGTGAATGATTACACTTCTATTGGAAGAATCAAAGAAGCTGCAATTGATGATACCCTACCTTATAGACGTTCCTGGAGGATACAAGTCCATCACCATCTTTGACCAAGATGTGGAATTACTTCCTAACAAATTTCTCCCTGACTGATTACCATCCGATGAAACTACAAAGCCCCCATTTTTGCTAGAAGCAGTTTGTCTTTGCTTAAACATTTACATGGAAGTATAAAGGAAAATATATTAGACATGAAGTCCCAAACGTGATCATCAAGGAAAGAAACAACGGATTGATACTCACTTTGAAGTGATTCGTGAACATGGCATTTGCGTCATTGACAGCTCTCATCACATCAAGGACATATCTAGAAGCATAAAAATAATGAAAGAATCAAGCATTTCTATCAGAAGAAAACTGGATAGTCACTAGTTGTTCAAAATGGCCAATTTAAGTTGCTACTGAGTGCATTTATTCATTACCCAGGAGAAGAACAAGCTGTCACGAAGTACTGAATCAAAGTTGCCACAAAGAGAAGTAGATATAAAGCAATATACCTGGATAACAAGAGAATCAGATAAGGTGAAAAGAGAAGGTCACAAAAGTACTCAAAAGCTTCCACGAGCCATATGAAATCAACTAACCCCACTATCAAAGATGATAAGGTAACTGAAATCCATGCTCTATATAGCCCATCATGGTGAAGAACAAACTGACTCTCAAGAAAAGATGATATCTTTTAAATTCCATTTTTCATCAAATAGTTGGTATTGGTGCTAAACGCTGGTAATAAGCTTCAGTGTCCTCTCTCAGTTGTCGCATGGATGCCAAAGATGCAATCTAGTCTGCTACCATACTCAAAAGGGTTTACGCCTAAGTTGCATTTGAAGAGGGCACTATATAGACAAAGGCATAAAAAGTCGTCACTTGAAAATCCAAAGAACCCAGCCGATGCAGGGGGAAGAACCTCGATAATTTTAACCGTGACCAAATTACCCAATACGTTCTACTACTTCCACCATGACGCAGCACGAACAAAGCTAGTTTCGAGCTAACCCAAGAGCAACATTGACGTACCAGGGCTCCTTCTGTGCTTTCTCTATCAAATCCCTATCAAATAGAAAGAGAACGCCCGCGTACACAAGATGCAGCACCACTAGCGCCACTTTCAACAACAACGACGACCGCCGAGCTGAAATATTGTCATCTTGCGATAGTCAGTTTCAGTAAGAAGGATGATACTACGAATAAAAACGAGAAAGCGCACCACCACCGAGAATAAACGGATTCCCGTCCCTGCGGTTTTGTAAGAAACCAGAATAACTACTTTGCATATACGCTGTGTTCAAGCTCGCCCAAGCAAATGCAAGTATTGCGAGAGCATTTCCTTCACTGAGAGAGAGAGAGAGAGAGAGAGAGAGAGAAACAAATACCGGGATCGGCGAGGCAGGGGAACCAGCCATAGCATCGCTCGCACACGCCTCGGAGGGGACAGCACAAATCGACCATCGTAATCGACAGGAATCCTCGGATTTCATCCAGAAGCCGGGGCTTGCCCGATGCGATCGAGCTCGTCGATTGAATTCTCCTGGAAAGCACACTTCTCTCCGGAACGATCGGAAGAAAATGGCCGCATAAGAGCTAGCGAAGAACAGAGCTCCACCTAAAGAACCCTCCGACTCGAGAACGCAGAGAGATTCAGAGAAGTTGGTCTGGCCGACAGTGGAAGATGGGCGCAATCTTCGCAGTGAGAAAGGAGGACCCTTTTTTTTTTTTTTTGGCTTTTCTCTCTTTTTGAATATGTTTATATATTTCGAGTACAAATGATTAGATACCCCTTTTTTCGGATGTTTCCTTCTTCTCCTTCTTTTTCTTTTATCTTTTTTGGGCTTCAACTTCATGGTTTTTAAATTTACCCGCGCACAAAAATGAAAATTTCTTGTTCTGATCTGACTCTTTTTTGTTAAAAATAACACGCATTTTACTCGAATTGAATGACCCAAAGATCTTTCGTTGCATCACACGGACCAGGAATGTGTGTTAGCAAGATTCGGTAGGGAAGACGAGGAAGGACCCAATTGCAATGACTGGAAAGTAGAAGCAGGACAAGTGACAACGAACTCCCGCTTCATACCGGCCGGTCCAACAACATTGGTCCGACAGCATCTAAGTCTAACCCCCATTAGCGAAGCTTCCGCCCTGTCAGACTCGAAAGTCAACCCGGTCAACTGCCGAATCCCTACCAAACCCACCATCCCTCCAGTCAACGTCACCCGAAAAATCAAAGCAAAACAGGAAAAAGAATAGTGGAGTTCATTAGAAAATGTGTATCTAAGATAATCGCTACCAAAAAAAAAAAAGATGCACCCTTTTCTTTCTTTTCTTTTGTAACTTAATTGTTGCAGCTTGAATCACCAGTAGTCACCGCACGAACATTTGCCATCCTCGAACCGATGGAACCGGTTATTGTCCCTCACGATGATCACTCTCCCCGTGCACTTTGACAAGAGCTTGATCGCCGAGTGGCAATCGCCACACACTCTCAAGTTTTTCATGACCCTTATCGGCCTCTCCGGTGGGAATGTGATCAGACAGAAGGCAATGGCGAGCCTCTCGCTGTGGTATCGGATCGTCCGATTCTTCTCTTCTCGATCCACCTCTTGCAACACGAAGCTTGTGTCCGCGACATAACCAGCCCTCTCCATTTCCTCCCCCAACTCATCCAGTTTCCGATAGATCTCGTTAGCTTTCGCGTGATATCGGTCCCCGGAAGTGAATGTGTGGACTCTGTTGCCTTCCTCAACCCAGCTTAAACCCGTTTCCTTCTTCACCCCTCGGTCTCTGAGAATTTTTCTAGCTTTGGCTGCTTCTTCATATCTTCCAGCAGCAGCATAAGCGTTGGACAACAACACTTGCAGGCCTGAGCTCACGGATCCAAGTTCCAAGACCCTATCAGCAGCCAAGGCTGCAAGTTCGGTTTTATTATGAATACGGCAACCAGTCAAGAAAGCACCCCACACGGATTGCGTAGGTTGAATAGGCATCTTGTTGACTAGAGATAGAGCATCGTCCAATTTTCCAGCTCGGCCAAGCAAATCCACCATTGAACTATAATGTTGATCCCCCGGTTCAATACCATACTTCTTCATCAGCTCAAAATAGTATTCACCTTCTCCAACAAGTCCCGCATGACTGCAAGCGTAGAGGATGCTCAGAAAAGTAATGAAATTTGGCTTCATCCCACAATTCTCCATCTGTTTAAACAGCTCGAATGCCTTCTCCGTGTGCGCATGTTGAGCGCAGGCAATCATCATTGCATTCCACATGCCAAGGTTCTTCACAGGGATCTCGCCAAAAACTTGATAAGCTCCTTCAATGACTCCACATTTAGAATATAATGAGATTAGAGAACTGCCAACAAAGCTCGACGAATCAAAGTTGGTCTTGAAACATAGGCCATGAATCTGCTTCCCCAATTCAAGCAGAGTAGAATTACTGCAAACACGAAGAACACTTGAAAAAGTAAAATCATTAACGTCCAAATCCCCCAGCAGAGCTTGCTTAAACAAAAACAACGCTTCTTCATCCTCTCCCATTTGAGCATACCCATAAATCATCCCGCTCCAAGACACCACATTCCGCTCGGGCATTTTATCGAACATCTGCCGCGCATCCCTCACTTCACCACACTTGGCGTACATATCAACCAGCGAGCTCCCCACAAACACGTCGACATCAAACCCGGTCTTAACCGCCAAAGAATGCACGGACCTCCCAACGTCACACCGACCCAGAATCGCACAAGCCTTGGTGGCACTCGGGAATATGTGATCATCAGGCAAAACGCTGCTACTAACCATTCGACAAAAGTACTCAATGGCCTGCCACGGAAACTCGTTCTGGGCAAATGCCGAAATGATCGAGCTCCAAGTCGTGGCCGATTTCCTCGGAGTCTCATTGAAAGCTTGGCGGGAACAGAAGGGTAACTGAGACTTGGAGTAGAAGTTGATAAGGTGGTGTGACACGAGAGGGATGGCCTGGATGCCAGATTTGACGATATGGGCGTGGAGTTGGAGGCCCTTCGGGAGTGATCTCCAGCGGGTTATGGAGAGGAGGAGGTTGCAGACGTTTCTGTAGTTGAGCTCGAAGGGTTGATGATGGTCGAAGAGACTGTGCGAGGGCTTTGGTACAGAGGGTAGAGAAGGGCTCGAATGCGGGGGATGCAGGGTCGGTTCTTGGGGAGGAGTGGCGAGGAGGGGATGAAGCATCTAGGTTTTGAGCCACAGATTGGCGACGTTAAGCCGATCAGTCCATTCGCTATAATGATCCTGCTACTGATTCGTGGAGTCTCGTATTATTGAGAAAATATAGCTGCTGCTTCCGTTGATTTCACCCCCGCCACTCGGGACGGAACCCTGCTTCTGTATCAAGCTGTTCAGCAACATTTTTCTTCGCTGGAAAATCTAAAAGTTTAGAGAAGCAAGACACTCTTGGCTCAACTTAACTCCGCTAGTGTCTCACTCATTGAAATCGGGAAGCCAACTCACTCGCAGACCGGGTCACTAAAGTCTACCATCGAAAACCTCTTCCTCCTAATAGGATTACTAGACTTTAGGAGTGAGCGATTGCCGGTCTAATTCGGTTCTTCTTAAGAATCGAAAATCGAACCTGTGGTCCCGATTCTCAATTTTCGAAACCGGAGACGGACCGACAGGCCCGAGATCCGATCGGGTTCCGGCGGCGATCCAAAAAACCAATAAAATGTCCAATAATCGAGGAAAAAGAACACAAAATGAAGCAACAAGCCTAATTTTGATACATTCTTATTTCATTTAACCTTGCGATGTGGTGATTTGTGAATGATTAAATCGCAATGCGAGTGGAGAAATCATAGGAGCAAAAATTGAATAAAGAGAAAGGACAAGCTAGGATAAAACAAAGTCCAAGAATTAAAATAAATAAAAACGATCGGTCTAGTCCGATCGTGTGCTAATTGGACCGTCCGATCACCGATTCCAATTTAAGGATGGGGGATTGGACCGTTATCCTCTAAAATCGCTAACCGGATCGCCGGTCCGGTTCGTTTCGAGCCCGCCCTGGTTCAATCGATCCAACTTACTCACCCCTATTAGCCCTCAAGGCCTTTTTAGAATATCCTTTGTCCAGAAACACTTGTGTTTTTTTTCGTGTTACACATGAATGAATGAACGAATGACTTTCTTTTTATGGACAAAAAAAAGAGAGAAGAGAGAAACAAAATTCTAATTATTTAACAAAAAAATGAATAATTGAAAAATATTTTCCTAAAAATGATCGCTTATATCATTTGAAATAAATAAATAATTAAAAAATATTATCATGAATGACAACAATTTATATCGAATTTTCGTAGACAGTGAAATTGGAGAACCCCTCTAGTACTTCCAACCATCTCGAGGAATTCGCCGGGGCGATCCACTCTCATGGTAAATTCTTATTCTTGTGGCAAATATAATTTATGTGCTTATGAGAAAGGGTGTTGAATCCGGGGCGAGCGCCGCAAGTGAGAGAGCGAGGCGAAAGATGAGCCGAGGGCGGTCGTGAGCGTAAGAGACAGCGGGAGACCGTGAGTTGGGATCCGGGACTGAGAGGCCATGAGGGCCTGCAAGTGTGGAGAGGCATAGACTTCAGGGTCAGAATTAGAGAGAGGGAAAGCGCGAGACTTGAGAGTTGAGAGGCTGCATTTGGTTAAAGTTGGGGATTGTTTATGCACCAAAGCTTCTGTGCCCTTCAATACATCTCTCCATTTCAGCTTTCATTCTTCTTACTATGGGTCTTATTAGCTAAATTTTGGCCATAACTTAATGATTCTTTTGGGGGTAGCTCAAAAAATTTGGCAAGAGGCACCGTGACATGGCGGCGAAAGGTCTAAGCAACTAGCTGCTACACCAATCTAACACCAGCTTAGTTAACTCAAAACTATACCTTTTCTGGGCGGCATAAGCTACGCCATCTACATAGCTGGATTGCTTTGCAGGTTATCACTTCCAGTGTTCAGCACCTTGCCTGGACCGTGGATGAATCAAGACATAAGAAATGAAACCCAGTTGAGAAGCTCGGATAAGCAAAAGGATAGGTCTTAATTCTGTGTAGTCTCATTTGGAACTGGAACTAAAAGTTGTTGGAAATGATCTTCAGACTTTGTGCAGCACTGCCCCTGGGAACCCCCCCATTCAAAATCAAATTCTTCCAGTTTCTAGCAGTTCGATAGTCATCAAAGCAGAGCTTTCGGTTGAGACAGCAAGCAAGCAAGCATTAATACGAGCCCGTGGAGCTCAAAAAAACTACTCAATGGACCGGCGATAGTCGATCGACTCTAAAATGCCTTAGACTTAGCTTATACATGAAAGTGCAGACTTCTGGAAGCTATAAATTACTTCAGAATATAGCTCGTCATCCTTCTTCAAGTGTGATAGATATTACCCAATTTCCGAACCTCATGAATAGGAACTTGCAGTTATAAGAGCAAATTTAAGCCATCAAATAGTTGGCATTCCAGCTCATGTCATTCACTCAGTGTACAAATTGTGATTGCACAGAAGATGTACACCAGTATCAAAAACCAATATCATGAGAACATATTGCATCTCATTTTGCACCTATGGCTGACGTTGATTTAGCAAAAAGTTCTCATAAGGACATAATCTTGTTGCACTTGTACATTACTTGCCAACATTAAGTACAGGTAGCTAAGAAGCTCTTAAATGTTTCAAGACAGCATTGCTAGATTGATGAGCAAAGTACTTCTGCCTGAGCTGTACATATGGGTAACCAACGAAAGACAGAAAGTGGGCAGGCTTTGAGAAGGAGAGTATTTCATACCACACTTGATTCTTCTCGTCCAGCTCAATCGAAAAGCTCTCTTCCCCAGCCTGCAGCACAATGAAAGCCACGTTGTTATTTAAGAAGCCTTGATGTTCTATGAATAAAACTTGGCCATACGCCCAAAGAAAACATTTTCGAGCAAGAGAAACTGAGAGGTGAGCCTGGTGGAAGATGCCACGTGAGATGCTTGAAACAAACTCTGCAACAATGTCGAGTAATATGTGGCAGGGGGTTCTCATCAAGATTGAGATATGATGAAAAGATGTGATAAATGGAAGATGAAAAGGTTGTCAGTCTCTAGTCTTGTCAGAAGGCCAAAATAGCTTAACAATGATCAAAGGTTGAGGCAATATGAAATCATGAAGATCAAATTGATAAGAAGCCTTGATGTTCTACGAACAACACTTGTTCATACACCCAAGAAAACATTTTGGAATGGGAGAAAATCAGAGGTATGCCACGTGTTAAGTGCCACCTCAGATGATTGAAACAGACTTTGTAAACATTGTCGAATAATATGTGACTGGGGGTTGCTTTCCAGATGATGAAAAGACGCGATGAACGGAAGATAAAAAGGCTATCAATCTCTACTCTTGTCCGAATACCAAGACAGCGTAACAATGATCAAAGGGTGAGGCATTACGAAATCATGAAGACCCAATTGATAAGCCCATTGTCGTCGTCAGCCTGAGAGCTGTGACAAGATGAACTTAATTTTCATGGAATTAGAGGTCTGATGAGTGCTAGCATTATCATATTTGCTACAACTTTCAGATGATAAGAGCTAAAATCTGTGTCTGGAAAGAAGCTGCCAACTAGACTGAAGCAATAACAACTTCTGTACAAGACAATATCAGAAAAATTAAAAATACCGAAAAGTTTGCTTAGAAAAGGGCGAGGGAGGACACATATACATGCACCCAATTCTCATATTCATTCGTAGAGCAACTGATTAGAAAAGATACGGATCCTAATTAGTCTGCTGCCATGGTTTATGATTCCTTATGCTTTACGTTGACAATTAGATAACGAGCTTATAGCTTGTAAGGATAAGAAAGTAGCAGAGTAGTCAATGGCTTAATTAGGATACATACTAGGAATACAGTCCACTGTCCTGTTATTGCCAACTACTCCTCAGATCCCCATGTCTCCCTAAGTAAATAGTCTATCCAAAACTTTAGAGAAGAAAGCTCGTAGTACTGAAATCCACACTACAACTTGCAAATTAAGGTAACAGCAGCAAAATATTCCACACAAGAGAACGAAGAACCAAAATGAAAACTCAAGATGTGCTTGTAGATGACAGTAACAGTGACCAAGGATAGTCACATGGAATTCCGCAAATCATACAAAATCAACTCAAAGGTTATTTATAAGACGCAAAAATAGCTTGCAACGAATAACGTAGCGTAGGTTGCTTAAAAGACATTCAACACTATTCCAAGCTAACATTGACACACGCATCTGAGCTTATGCATGAGTTCACAAAATTTTCGTATGTCATGAAATAGGAAGGTATAAACATCACTACAAAACAATTATTATAACCAGGAAGCCACAAGATGACTGAGCCACACTTATTCATTTAAGCACCCGTGTTGTACTTGAGGTCAAGGAAAGTTACCAACCAGTAGGTGACCTTTAAGTGTACCACCGCCAAAACGAAAGGAAGCCACACCCTTCTTAGACTTCTGGCTTTCATTTACAAAGACCACTTCAAGAGGCATCACAAGCCAAGGCAGAAACTCCTTGACACAAACACAAAACTTCACCCCATTCTGAACTTGAGTCTTGGAATCAACAAATGCCCAGTTCAACCCAAAATGCCTACAAATGCAATCGAGTCTCAGGACAGGAACGTAAACCTACACGAGGCTTCACCTACACGGAACATATGAAACAGACCTCCAACTCTGAAGAGCATTCTTGCCTTTTTCATAGGTCTCACGACCAGATCCTACTAAAACACGAGCATGGTTGAGTAAGAACCCATCCTTGTTGAGTTCACCATCCTCCTTGAGGATCGACACAGCCTTCGCGGTAGCCCCTTTGTATTTAGCATCATAGTTGAAAGGACCAGACCTGGGTGATCCATACAATACTCGCTATCATAAATGAGTGAATCAACACAAGTTAATTTAGTTTCCACTTCTATGAAAACACATTGGCAGCGGATCTTTTAAAAGCGCAATAGACAGAAAAAAATCAGAATCAGAGTTAATCTTACTTGTTAATGCATTGCTTCTGTTGTTCAGCAGAAGGTCGAGACCAGAACACGAAAACCATTCCCAACTACCTAAACATTTTAGAGAACAAGACCAATTTCATTTCAAACACCTATGAGAATCATGCGACTCAGTTCGAACTAACAACGAAACAAACAACAAACCAAGCCTTATCCCACCAGGTGCGTAGGCCAATTCAGTTAAATAACGGAATGCCAGAAAAATTTCAATTTAAGGACACGTGACATGTCTCTCACAAAGCATAAATTCCCAATACTCGACTAACAAAATACCAAGGATTGCTAATCACAACATGGCTTGAATGTCCACATGAGAGCCATGAATCCCCACGCCGAAAGTTGAATAATATCCTAAGGTGATGCATGCCCATCAATTCTTCCATTCAAACAAGCAGTGAAACAACACTCGATTCACCAAATTGGAGGGATGCACAAAAAATTTGCATTTTCAGCTTACTAAAAGCAAAAGGACAGTACGAGAAATCAGTAGCACCTGATGGGTTATTGCACTTACCTTTGGGGGAGACCGTCCAAGAGTTCCCGAAGCAAAGTTGAGAAGATTGAGCGTGAGGAGAAACTGAACTGAAAAGGAGCAAACTCTTCTTATGTTTTTTTTTTCGGTCGAAAAAATCTTCTTATGTTGAAAGGCAAAAACAAAAAGAGAGAGAGAGTGGATGAATTATCGTCGTTTAAAATGAGCTCAGGCTTAGACCCGATACTGGAAAAAGCCCAACGGCCCAACATTGTCACTGCAATTCGGCGGTTTCGTGAGTCAGTCACCGGTAATGCGTTGAGTTCCATACTGTCTTTTTTAGGTTTTTTTTTTCCCTCAATAAATTTTGCTTTTATTTTATTTATTTTTGGGTTAATCGACCGTCGACCTCAACTAGTTTAAAATAAAAATGTTGCTGACGTTGCTGCTTTTTTTTTTTTTTGGGGTCAAAGTCACGAGTTAAGTTAAAAAATCGATTTTTAGGACTCTTAGCATTAAAAAATTACTACTTGAACACATTATAAAAGGACTACCCACGTTTGTTATCGAGAATAAAAAATTAAAAAATTTAAAAATACTGTGAGATCCACTCTTTCAAGAATTTGTGACCCGGCCACATCGCCGACAAATAAAAGAAGAAGTTGACGAAAAAAAAACGTTATTCAGGTTGATCGATGCATTTTATATCTGGAAAATAACATTAATAATTTGGCTCAATGTGTAATGTCACTCTTCAAATTTTAATTCACTTCATTGAACTATTCTTAGATGTTCAATGTAGTCCTTTTAGTTGACCAAATCAGAGAAAAAATCACCGTAAGTCCTTAATTATTGCGAAATGTTTAATCTAATACCTAAGCTTATAATTTGTTCAATCTAGTCCATAGCTTCACATAACAAAGTCAAATTGGTTTTTTGGAGTTATTTGCGCTCTTTATAAACGCCTTAGTTGAGCAATCAACGGGGAGGACGTGGCACCGTCTGATTGGAATTTGTTCAAAATTAAAGAAATCTCAGACTATAGCCGTTGTGCAGTGTACAAACGGCATCAGAAAAAATTCCCTGCCTGGGCCCGGTGGCCCCCGCTAAGCTGACCCTTCAAATTCAGATGAAGTTGACTGGTATTGACTTGTTTCTTTGAATTTTCTTCCTACTTGACAAACAGCGTTACTTCTTCTTCTTCTTCACTGTGCGAGAGGAACCACCGGCGACTCCAAGTCCCATGGATCGAACCGGGAGACGTCCACGGTTCGAGCTCGGAGATCCTCCATGATTGGCAAGCAACTCGACTCGCTTGGATGGACGTCCTCTGGTTCCCCAGCGTCTGCTCTTCGTCCTGCTCCTCAATCCCTCCGCCTCAATCCGACCAAAAAAAAAAAAAAATCCCTCCGTCTCACCGCAACGTCTCGCGATTCCCTTTCCGAATCCTCACTCGCGGGGCTCCTCTCGAGACGCTGGACGAAGCTTTCGATGCGGACGCCTCGAGTCTTCCTCGATCCCAGTGGCTGGTGAAGCTCGAGGAGTCAAACCTCAGCGACGTGCAGCTCCTCGGTCTCTTCTCGCAGAGGCGAATCACTTGTCCCACAATTTTCCAAAGGTAATCGACTCTCTCGAATTCGGGATTGTTGGAATCTATAGAGAATATAGACTCAGAGTATAGTATGCTGGGGCATAGTTCCCGATACAAGCAAAGCAGTGGTTTCCCCAGATTATCTAAAAAGTGATTTTGCTTAACATAATTTAAGTTTAATGAAAAAATTTCGTCGCAATAATATTGTAAATCTCTTTATTTTTATGATAATATTTCTTTTGGGTTTTTTGTCAACTTTTTTTGTGGGAATTCTATAGGACCTCGCACGGATCTAGACGAGGGTCACCGGCGATCCCGCGCCTTGTGATGAAGAAGCAGCGAGGATGAGGGTCCGTGTGAAGCAGTTCGAGGCATTGTGCCCCGAGATGTTGGCATCGACAAATGAGCGTGGTTGCATTGTCATTTTGGTAAAACTCGTGCTCTCTTCTTTTTCGTCGTCGTTGTTTTTGCCCCCTTCGACTTTTTTAACAGACTTTGTGGGGATTCTATAGGCGCTTGCCTGTGGGGTCGCCGGCCACTTGGATGGGGCTCGACGATCCCCGCTGGCCATCCCCACGCTCGCCGGCGATGGTGGGCCAGCTTGTATAACCCTAGCCCTCGTCGCCGCAACTTCTAATTTCTTTTTTTTTTTTTGTTTAAAGACATTTCAAGTGTCAATATTCGCATTCACACTCACTTTGATATTAATATTTTTTTGGGATTACTTAAGTGCCAAATCGGAGAAAAACAATCACTTTAATGCTAATGGCGAGAAATTCCGGCGACCTATAGGAGTTAACACTAAAATAATCTTTTTTCAAAAAAATTGGCACTTAAGATAACTTTAGTAGTGCCAATGGTAAGAAATTCCCACGACCTCACCGTAGGTGTCCTTTTGCCTTCTTTTTTAACTTATTTTTTTTAAGTTTTTTAATATCTAGTGAATATTTCTATTAATTTTTATCTTTTTTCATTGCTAATTGGAATCTCCAGAGAGCCACGTAGATTCCACGTAAGATTTTCGTGAAACTCACCGAAGTTGGCACTCAAATAAGCATTTTTTTTAAAAAAATGATAGATTTAAAACAATTATTGGCATCAAATGAGCACTGTATATAAATATTGACACTTGAAGGGTCTTTTTGTCGATTTCTTATTGAAAAGTGGCCCGTGTTAAAAATCGCTTGCATGGGTAAATCACTATACGAAAGAATGGATACTTTCAAAGAATTGAGGAAATAGTGTATAGTCAATAAAAAAAATAGTTATTGTGTAATACCTTAGTTTATAAAGTGTGGTTGATTCTTTTATCTAAAAAGGTGATTTTGTTTAGCATAATTTAAGGTTAACGGAAGGAAATTGCAAAATCCCCATAATGCTGCAAATCTCTTCTATTTTATGGTAATGCTTTTTCCTCTAATATTAACAAAACGAACATGGATGAAAAAAATATAAAAAAAAGATAATATCACGAAAACCCCACGGTAATAAACTTGTAAAAGAATTTACTCTAAACTAATATTTTTTTTAAATCCAAACTAGTACACTTATAATAAATTTACTCAAATCAATTATTTAACTATCGAAAGCTCCAAATTGGTGTACTTGTGATAAATTATCCATCAGTTTTTTTTATCAAAAGAAAAATCTTCATTTCATATCAAAGAGACATATATCACTTCAAAATAAAAATAAAAATCCCACACATCAAGTAAATTTGAAAAGTAAATCAACTCGGTCCAACTCATAGAACATCGCTCTTCCTTCAAGGACGGATCGATATTGCATTCAAACACAATCGGCGGCCGATCACCGAATGTCGCATCATCATCAATGATGACCACACATCGAGAAGTCAATCTCTAGTAGCAAAAGGTGGTGCACGCCTAGGTTCGACATCCCTAACACCATCACCGCGTAGAGATAACAACAATCTCAACATGTTGAAATAGTATAAAAAAATGTCTTGCAAATCCCGGATCTATTTTTAGATTGGATTAGAATAACATCCAAATTTAAATATAACTCTTGATTGGGAGAGAATAACTCCAAAAGAATACATGTTGATCGCAAAATCACTTTCGGATAAGTCGATTGACAAAGAAAAGTTTTGATAATTTGCAGAGTGCTTTGACAATCTAGAGCAAATACCCTGAGCCGGAGTGAGCAGATTCTTCCAATACACTCGCGTGTCGATCTTCGGAGAGCTTAGACGTCGATCGTAGCTCTACAAAATTAACGAAGAACTTTATTGAAAATAACAAGTACATGGAAAATTAAAGCAATATAAAGAAAAGGGAGATGAGGAGGGAGGGACCCTCTCTCCCTCAAGAAGGTTTCTATAGAAAAGAGAAGGGAGGTGGCAGCAGGAGGGAGAGAAACCTTAGGGGAGAAAAAGAAGTGAATCGTATCAAATCATCTATTAGTTTAATCTCCGTTAAATTATATTAATACCATGAAAAATTCAAAACTGATAAATTTGTGACAAACGGATGGTAAAAATCCAAATTGATACACCGGCCAATTGGCACACGTCATCTAACTCAATAATTTGAAGTTAAATTTTGACGGAGACCAACAAAAGTTTAAATTTATTATAAATGTATCAATTTGGATTTTTCGTTGTATTATCCTAAAAAAAAGTAACGAGGATAATTAAATTTCTTTTTAAAGAAATGTCGGTTGAGATGATTTAATGTGAATTTCTTTTCTTGGCACGAACGAGAAAAGACTGGATTGTCCAAGATTCACCATCAAAATCAACCGCAAAAATCTGGAAGATAATCCATTGCAATTCCGTTACCAAAACTGGAAACCAACAATTCCCTTTTATCTTTGTCAGTGACGAATCCTCCTCCTTCTTACAGCAACATTTGGGAGGATCCGGATCACTTGACATTGGAATTTTTGTGACATACTTACTATTACTCAAATTAGGCCGTCCAAATAAAAATGGACGGTAAATAATGAGCCACGTCATTTGTTAAGAGGGAGGAAAAAAATTGAGCCGAAATTTTTTGGAGTTTGAAAAATTTTGAATCCCAATCCTCTCTCAAATCGGATCGTCCATTTTCATTTAGATGAACCGATTTGAGTAATGATAAACATATCACAAAAACCCCAATGTCAAGTAATCCAAATCTCATATGCGATCCCTAGTGCAGAAAAGGCAGGAGCGCACGTGGAGAGAACCAGTAAACGTCCATGGTCCGATCCCCAGCCGGAGCTTCTCTCCAGTTTTGGCAAGCGGCTTCACACTCGCATGGACGTCCTCCGGTTCCGCAGCGTCTGCTCCTCTTTCCGCTCCTCAGTCCCCCCGCTTCGCCATGACGCCTCACGATTCTCTTTTTGAATCCCTCGTTCACCAAGGTCCGCCCTATTCCTCCGTGTGAGCATGGTTTACGCCCTCGAGAGACACCGGACGGAACAGCGTCCAGTCGCACTCAGTGGCTGTTGAAGCTCGAGGAGTCGGAGCTCAGGCGCATGCGGATCCTCAGCCTCTTCTCGCAGCGGCAGATCGCGTACATGCCCCACAACTTCCCGGAGGTACTCTATTCTCTCCAATTTCGAATAGTTGAAATCTTTAGAGAATACACGCTCCGTTATTGCAGTAGAACTGGCGCCCTCGCTCAAGTTATACGGAAAGTAGTGACGCATCCGGATTGTGTATGGTCTGATTTGGAGCAATGTTTGGTTTATTTCATCGATAACAAAGGCGATTAGTTTATTGGGAGTGCGGGGGTCAGGATTGGAGCTATTTAGATGATCCACAGGGCGGTGGTTATGATGACATTGCAATCTATGATGGCAAAGTCTGCGTGGTCGACCAGTTCGGGTCAGTTTCGCAGAACGATTCATCTTCGAAGTTTCTCGATGCCAATTTACGGTGGCGGCATTCGGAAGCATTTGGTGGTTTGGAGTGGTGATCTTTACGTGGTGGATAGATATATTAGACCCGACCCATTGTATACCGGGAACTTGTGGACGGGTTTCAGAGTCTATAGACTGGATCGACAATGTGGGAGACGGTAGGAGGTGAGAAGCTTGGGCAATTCGGCTTTCTTCCTCTCCAAGCTCCGCTGGTTCACAGTCTCGTCGCGTGGGCTTGGCGGGTGTGACGGGAATTGCATCTACTATACAGAAAACGCCTATTCCTATTGCTCAAGCGAAAAGGTTAGGGTGCTTAGCTTGGCGGATCGTAGCATCAGGTGGCTGGACTTTTCTGACTTCCCCGACTACTCCCTCCGACCCGAGCAAACCGAACCTTGCAGACCCGAAATTTGTACCCGCAAGTAGGTTAGATCATGGTAGTCTCTGATCTCCTTTCTCACTATTAATAGCACAGCTTTTGTGATGGTCTTTTGTGGATCAGGATCTGATTTAGCTGCTGACCTCCATTGACGGATATAGAATTTACTCTCTATATGGAGGTTCAGTTTTTTATATGGAGTGGACCTGCATTGTCTTATCAGCTTCTGAAATGAACTTCAATCAGTCAAGACATAAGTATGCACAAGAAGTTACCCACGTTTGTTATCGAGATATGATCATGTGATTATTTTCAATCTATTGTAAGATTAAAGGCCAGTTTTGGGGGAAAAAAAGAAACAAATAATTAGAAAATATTACTCCTTCGACAATTTGTGGCCTACAACATACATTTAGTCTCGCGATCACTCAAAAACTATTATGCTTTGGCAAAAACCTTTGCTATCATTGACAAAATAAAAGAAGAAGAAGTTGATAAAAACAAAAATGGTATTTAGGTTCCTTGGCGCAATTTGCATGTAGAAAATAACATTAAGAGTTCTTAAATTTTAGATCGATATGCAATGTCATTTTTGAGATTTTGATTCGATTCATTTAGCTATCCTTAAATGTTTAATGTGGACCATTTATTCGACCAAAGCGAGAGAAAAAGTCACCTGTAAGTCTCTAATTATTACAAAATATGTCATATAATGCCTAAACTTTCAATTTGCTCAATTTAGTCCAATGCTTCGAGATAATAAAGTCAAATGAGGTTTTCGAAATTATTCACAAGTTTTCATGAATATCATACTCTGCCTACATTTTAGAATATATTCTCATTTCAATCAGTTTTCTAAATTAACAAAAAATAAATGTACAAATGGTTGTCGGCGGGCACGATTAAGTTTTGCTAGAATTGTTACCAATCGAATGCGCCCAACTCACCCTGTCTCTCTTCTTGCCTCCAGAAAGTTCGGACCTCGTGCTAGCGCTTCGCCCGGCTGAATTGGAGAATCGGCTCGGATCTTTACCGTGAAGCCATCAAGTAGATTCCCTTCCGAGTCCCGAAGGATCCGGCGATGGCTCCATCCACCGAGTCCATGTCGAGGGAGGCATCCACGTTCAACTTCGGGTTTGGGTGCTTCGGGGAGTCCAATTGATAGGTTGGTTCGAGATCCGACTCAAAAAGCTTGGATCTTTGTTGTTCCACCTTGTTGTAGCTACTCAAAATCGTTTTTGCTTCCTGGATTAAGGTTGATGCCTCGGGTTTTTTACCTCTAAAAACAAAATCATTTCTCTTTTTCCGGATACACCACGAGAATCGCTGCAAC
Source organism: Rhodamnia rubescens (assembly GCA_021437795.1). Taxonomy (NCBI): domain Eukaryota; kingdom Viridiplantae; phylum Streptophyta; class Magnoliopsida; order Myrtales; family Myrtaceae; genus Rhodamnia; species Rhodamnia rubescens. The sequence goes on along the minus strand of JAILYA010000004.1, from coordinate 5,193,042 downwards.
CAATTCGAAGGAGGGTAAGTGTGAGTGGCTCTAAATCAACTCCCGAAGCCACGCATCCACTCTCATACTTGTTGGGTTTACGGTTTTGCTCGAATACATTTCTATCAAGCTAGGTCGTTTTACGTCCAAGGGCATAGTAGAAGAATGTGTTCTATAGTCTCCACCTCTAGATTGCACAGAGAGCATATTGGTTGGGAGATAATCTTACGTTTGTACGAGATTTTCCTTTGTGGGTAAGGCGTTACGGCATATGTTCCATTGGAAAATTCTAATCTTGGGAGGAATTTTTGCTCTCCAGATTCTATTCCATAATCTATGGGTTGGTTGAAAGGATGTCGAGACTTGATCTGCTTGTGGGTTTCGATTCTTTGTCCCCGAGCGCATTATACGCACTTTTGATAGTGAAGGTCCCTGTTATCTTCTTAGTCCATATGAGTTTGTCTTTGTCGAGAGTTTGATGAAGTGGGATAGACAAAATTTCCTCAACAAGCTCCTCTTCAAATAAGCGTCGAGATATTGCTCATCCCATTCCGCATCTTGCTTCGAAATAAGATTTGCCACTTTTAAAGGATCATGCTTGTTTGCTTTGGACCTCCTAAAATGCCTCTTCTTAGCCAAAGAATCCTCTCGAATACTCACATTCTCGCCATTGCCTATTGACCATCTCATGGAGCTTGAGATGGTTTTTCGCCATATAGAAGACTTTGCCACCCCCAGGATGGTCTAGGGCCTCTGTCGGCCAAGTAAGAAGGATCTATTCGGGAAATATAATCCTTTAAGTAGTCTACTCCATAGAGATTCTTGATTTTGAGCTAGTCTCCATGCCTGTTTGCATAACATAGCTTTGTTGAAGGCAATGAAATCTTTAAAACCCAAGCCCCCGTTATCCTTCCTCAATTTTAAGATTTCCCATTTTCGCCAATGCAGTCCAGTTTTGGATTCACTCTTCTTCCACCAAAAGGAGGCTATTTTCCTCTCAATTGATTTGCGAGATGGATATCGGGATTTTAAAAATCGACATAGCATACCGAGGAATTGCTTGCACCACGGTTTTGATCGGAACCTCCTTCCCCGCCTTTGAAATCAAGTTCTCCTTCCAGCCTTCCAGTTTCATATTTACCGTTGCGAAATCCAAGAGAACATCTGTTTTTTTTATTCCCCCCAATCAGATGGTATTCCTAGATATTTCCCCGCTTTACCCATTACTTGGGACTCGCAAAGTGTTTGCAAGGCTCTCTTATAACTTGTTGTGGACAGTTTGGCCCCATAAAAAGACCCGATTTGTTGAGGTTGACCTCTTGACCGGACGCATAACAAGATCTTGGTTTAGAATTAGAGCAAGATTCGGCATTCAATTAGCTTTCCATCCAAAAAGAAAATGGAATCATCAAGAAAGAGTAAATGAGATAAGGTAAGACAAAACCTGTTTCACTTTACCCCTCTAATAGTTCCATTAGTCACCGCCTTCCTCATTAGCATTGAAAGTGTGTTGGGCATAAGGATGAATAAGTATGGTGATATAGGATCTTCCCTGCCGAATCCATCTTGAAGGTTGGAAGTACTTGCAAGGGTTCCCCGTTGAGCTTAACACTAAGTGTTCTTTGAGGTAACGCACTTCATCACTCTATCCACCCGAATGTGCGAAACCCATCTTGAGGAGGCATGCTTCTAAAAAAACCCATTCCACCATGTCGTAGGCTTTCTTCATGTCAAGTTTAAGGATGGCTTGGAATCTCTTTTTCCTTTTTCTAACTCTCATTTGATGCAAGACTTCCCGAACGATCGAGAATGTTGTCCCGAATTTGTCTTCCTCCCACAAAGGCGCTTTGCTCTTACGCAATCAGGTCGGGCAACCATCTTTTTAATCTATTAGCTAAGATCTTAGAAATGACTTTATAAGCAAAGTTGCATAGGCTGATAGGCCTAAACCGGTCGAGCCGTTACGCATTTTTAACTTTGGGGATCATCGTAATATATGTTTTGTTCAACTCGGGGTGCATAATACCTGTTTCAAAAAATCGATTTACTTCTTCCAGGAGTCCCATCTTAATGATCTCCCAATTCGGTGATAGAATAGGCCATTCGGGCCATCGGGACCAGGGGCTTACTGCGAAGAGAGATGGAGTTGTGGAAAGAGAAAAGGAAAATCTATATAGAATCGATTATTGTACTTTAGTTGAGGCGATCAACCGAACCAAAGAGATTTGTTGGGAAGCTGAAGTCCACATCGGAGAAGCCCAATCTATTCTGGTCCGCTTGCCCCACTTTTCCGTGGCCCATTGCAATAGAAATGCTAACCTGGTAGCAGATTGGTTAGCCAAAAACCACCGTTTAGATCGTATTCCGATATCTTGGATCTCGCACCCTCCTCAATCCCCGTGGGATTTATTGTGTTATGATGCCCTTTTATTGGGCCTTTCATGTAAGGAACCTTAATTTTATGGTATTGCAGTTGGTTTTTCTGACCAAAAAAAAAAAAATGCGCCCAACTCGACATTGGCATGGACGTCCTCCGATTTCACGGCGTCTGCTCTTTGTTCCGCTCCTCAATCCCTCCGCCTCACAGCAACGCCTCGCGATTCGCTTTCCGAATCCCTTACTCACGGAGCTCTTCCATCTTCCTTTGTGAGAGCACGATCTGCTTGCACGAGACGCCGGACGAAGCTTCCGATTTGGGCGCCCTGAGTCCTCCTCGATTGCGGTGGCTGGTGAAGCTCCAGGAGTCGAACCTCGGTAACATGCAGCTCCTCAGCCTCTTCTCGCAGCGGCGAATCGCTTACTTGCCCCGCAATTTCCCCAAGGTAATCGACTTTTCTCGAGTTCGACATTGTTGGAATCTCTAGAGAACAAGGCTCGAGTACGGGACGTCGGGCATCGTCCCCCGTATAAGAAAAGCAGTGGTGTCCCTAGACTATCTAAAAAGTGATTCTGTTTAACATAATTTAATTGTAATGGAAAAATTTCGTCGCAATAATGCTGTAAATCTCTTTTATTTGTACGGTAATGTTTTGTTCTCTAATATTACCAAACAGAATATGTATGTAAAAAACATTTAAAAAAAGGGCAAAAGAATTGCCAATATTTGTGCACTCACTTTAATGTTAATATTTTTTTTGGATCACTTAAATATCAAATTAGAGAAAAAACGATCACTTTAGTGCCAACTGCGAGAAAGTCCGGCCAACTAATTACGTGTCATTTATTTTTAATTTTTTAATACCAACTCATAACATGGAAGCGCCCTCGCGCCCTTTTTTTCTTTTTTTTTTTTTTTTTTTTCATTTTTATACTTTTTTTATATTTAATGTAATTTAACTAAAAAAATAGGTTAAATATATATTTTGACGAAAATACCCCCGATCGACGGGAATGTGTAACAGATCAGCCAAGCATGCGAGTGAGGCCTTTTATTCGAAACAGATCGTACGCTACTTTAGGCCTTTATTTGAGACAATAAGAATACTTTATACTTTTATTTAAAACAAGGATCGTTTGAGATTTTTATTTGAGAAAATTAGAGCGGTTGATGTCCTTATTTTGGAATTTTTCCTCAAATAGCTCGTTAATTGAATGTTCAAAAACCAGCGTAGGCATAACGGGCCCAGGCCCGGCAAGTGGGATGGCACAGATAAATTCCGTGGATGGGCCCAGTGGCCACCACTACGCTGAACCTTTACATTTAGATGAAGTTGACCGACATTGCCTCATTTCTATGAATTCTCATACTTTTTTTTTTTTTTTGGGTCCACGAATTTTCAGACTTGACGAACATCGTTTCTTTACCTTACTTCTTCTTCTTCGCTGTGCGAGCGTTGACAGCCGGCGACTTGCATGGATCGATCCAAGAGGCGTCCATGGTCCGATCTCCCACCGGAGATTCTCTCCATGATCGGCAAGCGACTCGACACTGGCATGGACGTCCTCCGGTTCCGCAGCGTCTGCTCTTCGTTCCGCTCCTCAATCCCTACGCCTCACCGCAACGCCTCGCGATTCCCTTTCCGAATCCCTCACTCGCGGAGCTCCTCCGTCTTCCTTTGTGAAAGCACGATCTGCGTGCTCGAGACGCCTGACGAAGCTTCCTATTCGGACGCCCCGAGTCCTCCTCGGACCCGGTGGCTGGTGAAGGTCCAGGAGTCGAACCTCGGCGACTGGCAGCTCCTCAGCCTCTTCTCGCAGCGGCGAATCACTTACTTGCCCCGCAATTTCCCCAAGGTAATTGACTCTCTCGAATTCGGGATTGTTGGAATTTGTAGGGAATATAGGCTCGAGTACAGTACGTCGGGCGTCGTTCCCGGTGTAAGGAAAGTAGTGGTGTCCCCTGATTGTGTATGGACCGATTTGGATGAACTTGAGGTTTATTCCATTGTAGAGGAAGGGCGATTAGGTTACTGGAAATATGGGGATGAGAATTGGACCTATTTGGATGATCAAGGTGGCTGTTCTTATGATGACATTATTGTTTATGAAGGCAAGGTCTGCGTCGTTGATTGGTCCGGGATGGTTTCACTGATCGATTCTTCATTTAGGACTCAAAAGTTGTCGCCATCAATTTGCACTATTGATGGCGGCAGTGGCAGCGGTAGTGGTAGCAGCGGCAATTGCAAATATTTGGTGGTATCGAGTGGTGATCTGTATGTTGTGGATAGATACTTTTGCGGAAATATAAGTGTATGCGAGTTTGATGCTTATATGGAGGATTTTCCATACCCTGATATTGAGGAGACATTTGATTTCAGAGTCTATAGATTGGATCGGCGATGTGGGAAATGGGTGGAGGTAAGAAGATTGGGCAACATGGCTTTCTTTCTCAGTAAGCACTGTTCGTATGCGTTATCTATGCACGAGCTCGGTGGATGCAATGGGAATTGCATCTACTTCTTGGAGAACACCGATTCCCCTTACTTGAGAGATGAAGTTAATGTGTTTAGCTTGTACGATCGTAGCATCAAGCCGCTAGTCTTTTCCGACTTCCTAATGAGTACACGGGGCACCTCCGACCTGACTCGACCGAAATCGACACCTTCCAGGTCCAACGAGTTCGTCGATTAGACCATGTTAGTCCTGAATATAAGATCTGAAATAGGTGAATGTATAATTTATCTGTGTGTGAGGATGTTTCTTGACCGGCATCTCGGGGTTTAGCTTTTCCTTTCCCTAGTTTTGTAATCTAACATATGCTTGCTTGAGTGCATCCAATCTCATGTATACTTTTATAATAGAACAGAACATCAATATAAAAAACTTGTGGTGCCTTTTTGAATGATCTTCTGATTTTGCTCCTGACCTCCATTCTCTTGATGATGGCGGCGAAATTCAGGCATTCTCAGCAGCTCCATCGATTTTCATACACAGTCATTGAGCTACCCTCCATTTGGATTTTGGTGGCAACTTGCTTAGATTTGAAGCAGGGAATAATGCTTCGAGGAAGCAAATTCCATTGGTATGTGCATCTGAGCGCATGTTTCAGTCTTAATCTATTTGCTATGTGAAAAGACTGCTGTTGGCTAGCTGTGCTGAGCAATAGCAAAGAGTGACTCTGAGGTCCTGAGAAATGGGTTGGCACCAAGGCTTGTGCTGTCAAACAGTATTAGGACTTGGCCAAAAAGGAAAATGAGAAAGATTGGAGATGTGGGAATGTGCAGGGACACATGCCTGCTTTGCTTGTTGAGCTTGCAACTAATTAGAAGCATACTGTTGTGAGATGTCCTAATACATGGTCGCTTGGCTTACTTCATGGGCAGTCAAATTGCCGGATTTCTCAGTTTCCTACCCAACCATGTACAATGGGTTGCTAGTTTTGCAAATTTGTTAGGCGAATGGGCGACGAGGGGTGGTTGTTCCCGGTTTCTATATGGGCTCTGGACTTAAAACCAGATTTCTAGTGCCTCACATAACATGTCTCATCGAGCATCGAGTTTTTCTTGCTTGAAAAAATAGTTCTCCAGAGGGCGGTATGTTTAGGACAGAATGAAGAGAGATAACAGAACACAAAAAAAATTTGATGCATCGAACGAGTTTTTGGCTTGAAAAAAATAGTTTGCCGGATGGAGCTTATATATGTTAAAAGGATAGAATGAAGAGAGAACAAAGTGGAAAAAATAGTTGATCCATCGAACGTGGAACGAGTTTTTCTGGCTTGAAAAAACAGTTCGCTAGAGGATGGGGCTTATATATGTTAAAGGATAGAACGAAGAGAAAGAACAAAGCGGAAAAAATAGTTGATGCATCGAACGAGGAACGAGTTTTTCTGGCTTTAAAAAACAGTTCGCTGGAGGATGGATCTCAACAAGGTATGGATCTTCATCTCTGCTCTGGTACATGTGACTCAGTTCTCTCAAATGTTAGTTTTTACGTTGAAGGAAAATGTTGCCGAATCTTCGTTTTGCCCGTGCAATCCAATCTGCCACTAAAACATGAACCAGGGACCACCAATTCTCAACACGACCCGAAATTAAATGGACTTTAATTCGATATAAACAGGCTTTGATGTTTTGTATGCACTGACCTCATTAACTCGTTTTAGACATCATTCATCACGTTTAGTTGAATGCGTTCGCAAATTTTTTTTTTTTTACATTTATGACTAAACGTGGTTAAAATTAACTTAACAGATTTTTTATCCCTAAAAATTAATCAAATAATACCCATATTAAGCAGAATAAAACGTAAAAATAGACAGATGTATCGAGGGTACAAAACTAACGAGGGGACTTTGACAAAAAAAACAGTCTCAATTCTCACAACTCCCGGTCTCCCTCCGTCTCTTACGCTCACGATGCTCGGCGAAACTTCACTTCGCTCGCTCTGTCTCACGGCGGCGCTTGCCCCAGGTCCGTGCTTGCTCAGCTAGCTTCTTCTTGGCTCGGGCTTACCTCGGCTGCGCGCCCGCTCAGCTCGTGGTGTCTCGGTGAAAGAAAATTTGGCCAAGGAGAACTTCGAGAAGCTTGTGAGTGAATTTCTTGCCTTTTTTTTGTCTTTGATTTGTACATCTTGAGATTGATGGCTTTCGGGTGTTCGAAATTTAGGTCCCTTCAGTGCAATGAAATTTGGTGCTAGAGAACGCGACTAGGAATCTTCATCTCTGCTCTGGTACATGTGACTTAGTTCTCTGAAATGTTAGTTTTTACGATGAAGGAAAATGTTGCCGAATCTTCGGCTTGATAGAAGCAGTGCCTGGGCGAGTGGTGGTGGTGAAATTAAAGGGAGGCAGTAGCTAATAGTCATAGAGCATGATTTAATTGATTCTGTAGAAAGAAGTGGAGATACATGAATTTAATTGTCGAGAGGGTGGAGAAAATTCCACTGAACTAGTGGAGTATATTGCAAGTTTGCAACCTGCAATGCAAGGTTAAATTCTCACATTGAGGGAGTGGTTTATGCAGAAACCTGAGTTTTCAGCCTAGTGGAATTTGCACTAAAACCATAAAGATTGATGCCTTGGCATAGCTCACTGGGCCCATTATCCGCCATTCTTGCAATTGCGGGAATATTTGTCTGGATCATGTCTTGTGAGAATCGCTGTGCATGAATAATATCTATTGATATTTCTGAACTTGTGTGTTAAAGTTGACTTTGAGTTTGGGGGCTTTGGTCAAGACTTCTGTGTGTAGAGATTTGATGAGTTTGCTGAGTTTGTAGGAATACCCAGACCAGCTCAGTCAGTGTTGACCTCGACTTTGCTCGTGTGTCTAACCTATAGAGTGGATAACAACTGTGCTCTAAAGCTCTTAACTTGAGAACATTCTTTTTTACTTGTGGTTGTGAATCTGATGGGCTCTCACCCAAACTTGGAGCAGTATAGCATGAACTGTCACAACACTAAGTACCTGCAGCAGATGAATCATTCCCACTTGAAAGGAAGAAAAGGCTGGACTCCTCAGACCATCTGCTGCTTGATCAAGCATCACTTAGGAATCAACATCTAGAGCTTTTGATTTTATATCAAATCATTGCACTTAAGTTGTTATCAGAATGTTCCGGTGTGAAGATAAATTCTTTGTTATTTTAGTTTGTTTCAGTGTGATGTGCTGATTTTTATTGGTTTGGATTTTTTCTTAGTTAATGTTGCGGAAGAGAATATTTTCTTAGATATTGGTGTTATTAGCTAATACTTTTGTTATACGCGATTTAGTAACCTTCGCTAATCTTCTACGATTAAACCCATCCCACCAGCAGGTAGTCTTCGTCAATGGGGCCAAGATGGAAAGGAAAGGGTGCAGAGGTCAGAGCACAAGCTGATCCAATGTCCGAGATCGTGTCGCGGCTCAAGTCATCTTTGATTGAGTCAAATGCTCATGGTTTGCTCTCAGGTTGCTCTGTTCTTCTTGCAGTAGAGGCAGATCAAAGTGATCATCTAAATCGGGCATGTTTTGGCCGACCGGTACTCACAGCTGAGAAGGACAAGCAATGGTTTCAATTGAACATGGAGGAAGCCTTTTACCTTTGCTATACCCTCAAATGCCTCGGCATTCACGGTGGAGATAATTGTCGAAAAACCTCTGAAGAGTTATGGAAATACATGACGGATGAGAAGACTACATTCCCTGAATTTTTCAAAGCGTATTCTCATCTTCGGGCGAAAAACTGGGTAGTCAGGTCGGGATCGCAGTACGGCGTAGAATTTGTTGCGTACCGGCACCATCCGTCTCTTGTCCATTCTGAATATGCCGTGCTTGTTTCGACAGAAGGGGATGTTGGCGAGAATGGGCGGCTGAGGTTATGGTCGGATGTTCATTGCACGGTCCGTCTTTGCGGGAGCGTAGCGAAAGCGCTCCTGGTGCTTTACATCAACAAGTGCGGTCATGGCGATGCGTCTCCTTCATGTGTGACTCTGTACTCTGTGGAAGAGCGAGTCGTAGCAAGATGGAGTCCGAAAGATTGCCGTGAAGATGTTAATGGCGATTGAACCAGCGGAGAATTTCATTTTTCTTCCTTTTTGTTTCTTGGGTTTTGGGATATAAAGACAATGGCAAAAGCCATACGAACCATCTTGTGATTGTTGCGACTGAGATTGTAAATATCGGAATAAATGAATAGAATCAGAAACTAGTATGTTTGTTTTGCAGGGCCGTCACCCAATTTGGTCGACTGTTGAGAGGCAAATTGGCTGAAACTTTTTTTGCTAGTATCATACATATATCCACAGAAATAAATGACATTTACCAGTCCACTGTCCAAATCCATATGAAAACTGAACCTTCTCTCTATCAGGAGCTTCCGGAGAGCGTAAATTCTATGCCCGTCATCAAGAAAATGGAGGTCAGCAGGAAAATCAGATCCTGATCCACAAAAGACATCACAAAAGCTGTGCTATTACAAGTGAGAAAGGAGATCAGAGCCTAGACTACCATGATCTAACCTACTTGCGGGTATGCATTTCGGGTCTGCAAGGCGGCGTCGTCGGCTTCGGTTTACTTCGGTTTACTCTGGTCGGAGGCGGTCGTCATGCCCAGTACAAAGTCAGAAAAATCCAGCCACTTGATGCTATGATCCGCCAAGTTGTAAACCCCTACCTTTTCCGGTGAGCAATAGGAATAGGCGTCTTCCGCATAGTAGATGCAATTCCCGTCACAACGGCCAAGCTCACGCGCCGAGACCGCGAACGAGCAGAGCTTGCAGAGAAAGAAAGCCGAATTGCCCAAGCTGCTCACCTCCTCCCATCTCCTACATTGCTGATCTAACCTATAGACTCTAAAATCAGACGTCCGCTTGTTCTCGTTACACAATGGGTCATTCTCACATCTACCATGTCCAATGTCTCTGTCCACCACGTAAAGATCATCACTCGACACCACTAGATCCTTTCGAAAGCCGCTGCAGCTGCGGGGGCCGTCTCCATAGATTGGCATTGGGAAACTTTGAAGTTTGAAAGAAGAATCGATCTGCGAAACCGACCCGACCCGATCGACAACGTAGACTTTGCCTTCATAGACTACAATGTCATCAAAACCATGGACCGGTGGATCATCTAAATAGCTCCAATCCTCATCCCCATACTTACAATAACCTAACTGCCCTCCGTCGCCAATGAAATAAACCAAACATCGATTTAAATCGGACGATTCCCAATCCGGATGCGTTACTACTTTCTGTATACCTGGAACGAGGCCTCCGCTTCTACGGCCATAACCGAACGTGTATTCTCTACAGATTCCAACTATTCGAAATTGGAGAGAATCAAGTACCTTAGGGAACTTGCTGGGCATGTTCACTATTCGACGCTGTGAGAAGAGGCTGAGGATCCGCATGTGCCCTAGCTCCGACTCCTCGAGCTTCAGTAGCCACCGTGCATGACCGGAGGCGGATCCATCAGGCGTCTCGATGGCATAGACTGTGCTCTCGTGGAGGAACAGGGCGGACGTCCTCGCAAGCGAGGGAGTTGCAGGGCGTTGTGGGGCAGTGGGGGGACCGACGAGTGGAACCAAGAGCAGACGCTGCGGAACCGGAGGACGTCCATGCGAGTGTGGAGCCGCATGCCAATAAGGCAGAGAAGCTCCGGCGGGAGATCCGACAATTGACGTTTTCTGGTTACCTCCATGTGAGCTCCTGCGTTTTCTGCCCTAGTGATCGCAGTTATTGCAGTAAGAAGAAGAAGGATTCGTCACTGCCAAAATTAAAGGGGAATTTTTGTTTTCCAATTTTGGAAACGGAATCTTAAAGGATTATCTTTCAGATTTTTTCGTTTGATTTAGATTGTGAATCTTGGACAATTCAATATTTTCTCGTTAGTGCCAAGGTAAATCTTTATCGTCATGCACCATAAATATTTGGAGTGTTGTTCAAGTTCAATTTCTTTTAAATCATCTCAACTAACAATTCAATTGTTAAAGTAATAAAAAAGGGCATAAGGACACATCAAGTACTAATATTTATGTACAACAATTGATTACTTTGATATCAATATTTTTTTTGATCACTTAAATGCCAAATCGGAGAAAAAACGACCATTTCAAAGTAATCGATGGCGAAATTCCGTGAACTCACAAGAGTTAAGACTTCAATAATCGTTTTTTTTTAAAAAAATCAACACTTAATGCCAAATAAAAAAAAAATCACTCTAGTACCAACGACAAGAAATTTCTGCAAATTCACATAAGTTAACACTTAAATAATCGTATTTTAAAAAAAATTGATACTTAAATGATGCAAAAAAATTATTAGCACCAAAGTGAAAGCCGCGACATTAATATTGGCACTTAATGTGTACGTTTGCCAATAGAAAAGACATTAGATGATCCTCCATTACTTTTTTTTTTTTTTGTTCTCTTCATCGATGTATTGTTTGTTAATATAATGGATAAAACATTACCATAAAAATAAAAGAGATTTGCATAGCGATGAATAATGGGACCCTTCAAGGCTTTTTCAGTTCTCGTCACGTTCCATCTTCACCCCGTCTTCACGCAAGCAATGTGTTTCACTTTCTGACTCTTCTTATTCTCTGATATCCAAGGACTTCACCCCGTCTTCACGCAAGCAATGTGTTTCACTTTCTGACTCTTCTTATTCTCTGATATCCGTCCTTGGAATTGATTTAGCCGTAGGAAAACCTGTGGCTAGATTGAATTCTTGAAAAAAAAAAATGGAAATCAATCATTGAACTTGAATTATGTTAAACAAAATCACTTTTTAGATAATCTGGGGACAACACTACTTTCCTCGTACCGGGAACGATGCCCGACGTACTGTCCTCGATGTGCGATGCTCGACCCCTCCCTTCTTTTTTTTTCTAAAAAAAAAAAAAATTTTTTTTTTTTTTTTTTTTTTTTTTTTTTAATTTTTATAAAAAAAAAAAAAAGAGGGGAGAAAAATAAAAAAAAAAAAAAAATTTTTTTTTTTTTTTTTTTTTTTTTTTTTTTTTTTTTTTTTTTTTTTGGTTTTTTTTTTTTTTTTTTTATTTTTTTTTTTTTTTTTTTTTTTTTGGGGAAAAATTTTTTTTTTTTTTTAAAAAATAGGTGGTTTTTTTTTGGGGGGGGGGGGGCCGGGGGAGAAAAAAAGGGAAGGGGGGGGGGGAAATTTTTGGGGATCTTTTTAAAAAATTACTTACGGGGTTGTTTTCACATACCGAACCAACCGAGAACGACCAGCCGCCCGAGGCCGCCCAGCCAAACGTCTCAAGACAAAAGGCAGGCCAGCCAACGCACACTAGAAACCCGATCCGCCAAACCCGATTCGACCAGTCTTAACGTTTCAATTACGTTTGACAATGAAAAATGCCGCAGCTACTTCAAACAAAACAGAAAAAACACGAAAAAAAAGTAGATTTAATCCAGAACCTCTACACAACCTTTTTCCCACCATTCAGTTAAGTTGTTGAATCCAAACAACTTGGATTAATAGCCGAATTCCAGGAACCTCACTCGATGTTCCGATGTAAAAGAGCTACACGATCAATTTTCCTGTTTTCTGTTTTTCAAACACACAAAAGCCGAACATTATGGAAGGCACAAGAAGAATGCCAGCTTAAAACTATTACAAATTCGAACTCAGAGCTGTACTACACGATTTCGACTAGCTAAAGAAACAAAATTTTCATCCCAAAGCCTTTGATCTCAACTCAAACACTTGCATGATAGACCACTCAGAAGAGATCTGGCCACACCATTTTCGTGCACTTAATCAAAACAACTATGGTTGGTTGTTAAATTCGAACCACCAAGTGGAATTACTACACATGAACAAGGATCCAGGGGCTATTGCTCTACAAAGAATGCCAACTGTCTAGACCATATGAACAAAAGCTTTAAGTCAACATGAAGATAACATGAAGATAGAAGAAACATCTTCCGCTATTAGCAATGCAAAACTGTTCAAAGGCAACTTATATTGTCGAGTAAATGGTTCACAAGGATATGAAAAGTGACATCTAAGCTAGGAAAGTACAAAGCTTAATCTCAGTCGATGATTAAACCCCTCATCCTCACTAATATGTTCATCACTGTCTGGACCTTCAGCTCTGCCCTCCTAGCCTTGTCATGAGTTGAAGGGAATAGCTCCACATACCTTGACCCGATGGTCATTTTATCCTTGCTCATAGCTCTCCTGGCCTCTTCTGCGGAGGTAAACTCCACAAATGCCTCTCCAGTTACTTTGCCATGTGGCCTGCATGCTATGTGGATCCTGTCTTTTACCACCTCATACTCTTTGAAGAATTCAATTATTTCAGGTTTCTTCACGGAGAAGTGAAGTCCATGCATCTTCAATATTTCAGTGAATTCCATTTGGTCCTTACCATCAAACCTTTTCGGTCCAGATGGAGCTGGCGTAGGATTTTCCTACGTAGTCAGTATAATAAATACCTTCATGGTTAACTTCTGCAGCAACAGTATTGTAGTAATGTTGCCTGTTGCACCTAAAAAATTCCATGTAGCGATGTCCCATATTTTGTCGATCTCTCTGGAGGGCAAACTTGACATGCATGTTTCCTGCAAAGACAACAAGGACCTCCCACAATAAGCGTCCATTCTTATTGACCAGCAGCACGTCCACTATGTCAAGTCCAGCAAAGAACTTGTAGATGTTGATGTCCGTGCAGTTGAAGGGTAGTCCCCTCGGATGGACAACTGGAAAGGAAGGGGGCTGAAAGCCACCACCATATCCAAAAGGTTAATATCCAGCTGGACCGCTGCATACTGCGAAGTAGGGACTCGATTCCATCATTCTTTGTCTATTTGAGCCGACCTCGTACGCATCTGACAACACCCCCCCAAACATTGCCCGTCAATATGGAGTGAAGCAGCAAAGTAATACAGCCAATAGTTAACCTTGCCTACTAATGCTCAGGAGCAAACCTCAGCTCTTTAGGAAAAGGAGCAAGAGAAGTAGATTTGATGACCTTTGGGAACACGTTAAGGCTACTTTTGCGTCGCAAGAAGATATCTGGCACACATGACATTCAAAAGACAAAAAACCATTGGTTAGGCGTAAGACCACCCAGGCACTTGCAAGCTGACAGGACATCAGATCCAAGACATAATGAGAGAAGAATGACACAAACCACGCAATAACTCCTGTTAAATATGTTTAGGAGAATCGAGTCTTAGCGTCAGATTACAAAGATAGATATCAAGACAAAGCATCAACATTCATTAATCATGAGGATCATGTTAAAACCGGACGATAACGCGTCTCCACAAGTTAAGGGTGCGTTTGACTCCCCAAAAACTTCAAGATAGAGGAAAGTATCACCCATGGAAATTATTTTCAAGAAAAAGGGTTAGTTTTTAATTGTTTGGTGATTTAGGGAAAATGATTTCCTACTTGCCAGAAAGGGAAGTCATTCTTCCCTAATCTAAAGTTGTTTTCAATCCATGGAAAATGCTTAGTGTGGATCAATAAGTTTTCCATCATCTAAACACCTATAAATCGGAAAACAATTATCCAGAAACAGTTTTCCTTCAACAAACGGACTCTAAGTCACAGAAAATTCTCAAAAACACATTGGCAGAAGTATCCTAACCCAGAGAGGCAGAGAGAGAAAATTCAACCGTGACAAGAAAAGCCACTGGCATATTATCTCGTGCCCGGTTTCTCTCACGGTACAATCTCCCCAAAACCATTTCCAGCACACACCAATAACACACTAGTGTCAAACCATTCCCTTCGCCTCTCTCCGGACCAGAACAAGAAAACCATCCCACTTACCTACACACATTTAGAGAACAAGAACAATTCATTTCAGACACCTATCAGAATCATGCGACTTGGTTCAAACTAACAACGAAACAAACAACAAACCAGCCTTATCACACCAGGTGTGTTGGCCAATTAAATTAAAAAATGGAATGCCAGACAAATTTCAATTTAAGGACGTGGAATGTCTCTCACAGAGTATAAATTTCCAGTATTTGACTAACAAAATACCAAGGATTGCTAATCACAACATGCCTTGAATTTCCACACGATAAGCACCAATCTCCACGCCCAAAGTTCAATAATATCGTAAGGTGATGCATGTCCATCAATTCTTTCATCCAAACAAGCAGTGAAACAACGCTCGATTCACCAAATTGGAGGATGAAGAAAAAAAAATGCATTTTCAGCTTAATAAAAGCAAAAAGACAGTACAAGAAATCACTACCATCTAATGGGTTATTGCACTTACCTTTCGGGGCGACCGTCCAAGAGTTTCCGAAGCAAAGCTGAGAAGATTGACGTCTGAATTGGGGAGTGTGAGGAGCAACCGAACGAATTGAAACCGTGAGAAAAACGAAGAGGAGCAAAATCTTCTTGTTTTCAATCAAGGAAAAGCCTGAAAGGAGAGAGTGGATGTATCGTCGCCGTTGAAAATGTGCTCAGGCTCAGACCCGATACAGAAAAAAGCCCAACGGCCCAGCGTTGTCACCGCAATTCGGAGGTTTTGTGAGCCGGTCTTATGGGCATTGGTTAAGTTAAAAATTCGATTTTTAGGACTCTCAGCATTCGAAGATTACCAATTGAACACATTAAAAAAAGGGAAAACTCAGTCAATTTGCCTCCCAACAGTTCACCAATTACGGCGATGGACCGGTGCATATATGATTCTGACCGAAAACGTCTAGTGCTTCTTTCATGTGATCTATGATTAGTCAGTACTCCATCGCAAATGACCCTGCAAAACAAATTTACTAGTTTCTGCTCCCATTCATGTACACTATCCGATATTTACAATTACAGTCTTAATAAACACAAGATGGTTTGCACGGTTTTTGCCATTGTCTTTATATCCCAAAACGCAAGAAACAAAAAGGAAAAAAAAAAGTTGAAATTCTCTGCTAGTTCAATTGCCACTAGCGGCGATGGAATGATTTTCACGGCAATCTTTCGGACTCCATCTTGCTATGACTCGCCCTTCCGGAGAGTACAGTGTCGCGCATGAAGGAGATGCATCGCCGTGACCGCACTTGTTGATGTAAAGCACCAGGAGCGCTTTCGCTACGGTCCCGCAAAGACGGACCGTGCAGTGAACATCCGACCATACCCTCAACCGCGCATTCTCGCGACCGTCCCCTTCTGTCAAAACGAGCACGGCATATTCAGAATGGACAAGAGATGGATGGTGCCGATACGCAACAAATTCTATGCCGTGCTGCGATCCCTACCTGACCACCCAATTTTTTGTCCGAAGATGAGAATACGCTTTTTGAAAAGTTCAGGGAATGGAGTTTTCTTATCCATCATGTATCTCCATAGCTCTTCATAGGTTTTTCGACAATTATCTCCCCCGTGAATGCCGAGGAATTTCAGGGTATAGAGCAAAGATAAAAGGCTTCCTCCATGCTCAGTTGAAACCACTGCTTGTCCTTCTCAGCTGTGAGTACCAGTCGGCCAAAACATGCCCGATTTAGAACATCACTTTGATCTGCCTCTACGGCGAGAAGAACAGAGCAACCTGAGAGCAAACCATGAGCATTTGACTCAATCAAAGATGACTGGAGCCACGACACGATCTCGGACATTGGATCAGCTTGTGCTCTGACCTCTGCACCCTTTCCTTTCCATCTCGGCCCCATCGACGAAGACTACCCCAAAGTACTGGTGGGATGGAGTGAAAGGTAGAAAATTAGCAAAGGTCGGCAAACCAAGGATAACACAAGTATCAGCTAATAGCACAGATATCTAAGAAAAAAATTCTCTTATGCAATAATAAGTAAGAAGAAATCCAAACCAATTAAAATCAGCACATCACACTCAAACAAACTAAAATAAGAAAGAATTTATCTCCACACCGGAACATTTTGATAACGACCAAAGTGCGATGATATGATACAAATTCAACAGCTGTAAATGTTGATACCTAAGTGATGCATAATCAAGCAGCAGATAATCTTAGGAGTTATGGCGATAAAAATTGGGTCGTGGAAGATTGCTAATCTTAGCGTTTCATGTGCCTCCAAAATGGATGATTCCACATGTAATCAGAAATTCACAGCTAGGCTTGACATGCTACACTTAAAAGCAAAATCCAGCCTCTTCTTCCTTTCAAGTGGGAATGATTCATCTACTGCAGGTACTTGGTGTTGAGACAGTTCATGCTACATTGCTCCAAGTTTTGGTGAGAGCCCACCATATTCACAACCACGTGTAAAAAGAAAGTTCTCGAGTTTAGAACTTCAGAGAAGTTGTCATTCACCCTGTAGGTTAGACGCGCGAGCAAAGCCGAGAAACCCAGCAGTGAACCCACCTGGTCTTGGTACTCCTACGAACTCATCCAATCTCTACAGAGAAGTCTTGACCAAAAACCCGCAAACTCATAGTCAACTTTTGGGCACAAGTTAAGGAAATATCAAAAGCTATTATTGATGCACAGCGACTCTCGCGAGGCATTTTCAAGACAAATGTTTCCGCAATTGCAAGAGCGACGGGTAATAGGCCTAGTGAGCTATGCCAAAAGCATCAATTTCTTTACGGCTTTAGCCCAAACTCCACTAGGCTGAAGATAGCATAAGTTTCTACCTCAATGTGAGAATTTAACCTCGCATTACAGGTTGCAAATTGGCAAAACACTTCACTAGTTCAGTGTAATTTCCTCCACTCTCTCGACAATTGAACTCATAAAACATCTTCACTTCTTTATAGATAATAAATTAAATCATGCTCTATGGCTATTAGCTACTGCTTCCCTTGATCTCCGCCACCACTCGGGGCTCTGCTTCTATCAAGCCGAAGGTTCAACAACATTTTCCTTCCATGTAAGAACTAAAATTTCAGAGAACTAAGTCGCATATACCGGAGCATAGATGGAGCCAAACACAACATCAAAACTCAACCTTAACCCGGAGGTCCATACCTCCTTCTTCCTCAATGTGAGAATTTTAACCTTGCATTACAGGTTGCAAACTTGCAAAACCACTCCACTAATTCAGTGGAATTTTGTCCAATCTCTCCACAATTGAACTCATAAAAACATCTTCACTTCTTTCTAGAGAATCGGTTAAATCATGCTCTATGGCTATTACCTCTTGCTTCCCTTGATCTTCGTCGCCACTCGGGCTCTACTCCTATCAAGCCTAAGGTTCAACACCATTTTTCTTTCATGTAAGAACTAAAATTTCAGAGAACTAAGTCGCATGTACCGAGTAGAAATGAAGCCAAATAGAATATCAAAACTCGACTTTAACCCGGGAGGTCCATACCTTGCTCTTCCTCAATGTGAGAATTTAACCTTGCATTACAAAGTTGCAAACTTGCAAAACACTCTATTAGTTCACTGGAATTTTCTCCAATCTCCCGACATTCAACTCATAAAACATCTTCACTTCTTTCTAGAGAATCAAAACTAAAGTTCTTGCTCAATGTGAGAATTTAACCACCTTTACGGGTTGTAAACTTGCAAAACACTCACACTAGTTTAGTGGAATTTTCTCCAATCTCTCAACAATTGAACTCATAAAACATCTTCACTTCTTTCTAGAGAATCAATTAAATTATGCTCTATGGCTATTAGCTATTGCTTCCTTTGATCTCCGCCACCACTCGGAATTTGCTTCTATCAAGCCCAAGTTTCAAGCAACATTTTCCTTTCATGTAAGAACTAAAATTTCAGAGAACTAAGTCATATGTACCAGAGCAAAGATGAAGCCAAACATCAAAACTCGACCTTAACTTGGAGATCCATATCTTATTCCGACCATGTGGTTGAACCAAAGTAGATTCGTAGTTGTGTTCTCTAATGCCGATTTCCATTACATTGGGAGGACCCAAATTTCAATTACTCTAAAGCTATAAATCTCAAGATTTACAAATCGGGAGAGAAGAAAAAGCGTGCGGATTGTAACGACCCACCATATATATATTTTTAAATAATTAGTGCAAGCGAAGAGAAGCTCATATTAAAATAGAAAGTCTTCATTAATAGAAATAAGCCGACCCAAGATAGGTTCACACTAGGCGGTCATGACTAACACGATACAACAGAACAACTAAACACAACCATAGACAACACTAAACACATAGCCACACATAGATAGCTACGAACCCAACAATAGCCTAGCCCTCCACTATGTCTAGATCGCTCTCCTCCATAGGCTCGCCGCCTTCATTGTCCGCGTCGGCTCCACCATCATTACCACTATTACACCCATCATCCGGTATGCCTAAGGAACCCAAGCACATGCTCACCTTGGCTAACAAACCAGGCAATAAATCTAAACAGAACTAAGATCACTCGTCTCGCGTTAACCCACACTACCGAAATCTACTTCATAAATACTCGACTCGAACTAGGAAAACACAACATCCTCAATCTATGACTCAAAATTGACAGAAGCTTTGTAATGATGTTACGCGGAAGATCCATAGCTAATGGTCGAAAAAATTTAGCAAGAATGAGCTATTGCCCAGCAAGAAAAACATCAAAGTATTTTAAGCCATGATTTGAATATCGCATGATGCCAATTTATCCAAAGACATGCATTTTTAATAGTTGTTATCAAAAGAAACATGAATGGTAATTAATATAATATTATTTCAATTTCGACAAAAAGATTTTATGTATTGGCCCGACGCAATCACATTAAATCCAATCAAACAGTGCGATCACGACGGGAATGAATTTCACGCAAATGAATATTCCACGCACTCACAAATATGCGAGTTATGCATTTATCTCATCTTTAAGTCATATTTTTGTTCACAATTTACGGAATTTCTTGCCAAGAACCCACGGACTCCTCCCCGATATCCACTCATGGCACGTCCAAGCTTTCCACGTTTGGGCATCTCCAACTCCGGAGGCTTCCTTGATCACACAATGGGAGCTTTCCAAACTCCTAGGGCTCCATTGATAGGCTATCCGATAGGGGATTATTTGCAACTTTTTACTCCAAGATCAACGCACATATGTGTTTATATGGTATGTCACATGATCATGCCTTATGCAATTCACTCGATTTACCACGATCTGGTACTCATAAGAACATTTTCTTACATAGCAGTTTAATTCATCCCAACCTTGAAATTAGGGTAAATTTAGGCCTAAACAATCACCATGATTAATACACTAATTAAAATTATAAAATTTCCAAATTTCATAAAATAGTAGTTCATTCAGTGAGAATGAACTTTCTTTTGAAGCTCTTGAGCATCAAACTCACATATCAAAGGGTTTTACCCAATTTCATGAATAACACATCTAGGGATAAATTTACACACTGAATGAATTTTACACTTTTGCCCAAGTAAATCAACTCCAAAAATAATAAAATTTTGATATTTTGTAGTTAAAACCCACTTCTACAAATTTTGTGACCAGAGCACAGATTATATCTTTTTCTATTTTCACAAAAAATTATGGGATTGACACCAAATCTCGGTCCGAGATACGAACACGATAAGTTAAAGGAGTGGTCTTAACTCTAACTTAACATATTCCAAAAATTCCCAATTTAATATATGTTTTAGCTTAAGATGTCATCTCCAACTTTTATGTTTTGTGCCAAAGTCGTACATGTACACAAGAAGAGATATAAAATTTATTAGCATCAAAGGTTGGATTAGGCTCGAGAATGGGACATGCGGACCCATGGAAGTAGAAAATAATAAGGCTAATCACACATGCTCCAAAAATTTTCAATTTAATATATGTAGTAGGTTAAGATTTTGAGAATGACTTTCATATTTTGACTTAAATCATTTGAAGTTCACCAAAGACAGCACAAAAATGGCAAATCCAGGAAGGTTAGAGTAGTCCTAGTTTAGACAGTTTTAAAATCACAGACAAATAAGGGCTTTTGACTAACCATATGAATTCCAAAAATTCTCAAAATAATATATTTTATATTTTAAAATATTATCTTCATCTTTTATTTTTTGAACTGGAGCATTTGGAGTCCGCAAAAATTGATACAAAAATAGTAAAACGTGGAGGTTAAGGTAGTCTCAAAACAGGACGGCTTTTAAGATTCATTCCTTTAGTCATTTTCTTTCCAAATAAGCACGAAATCTACCACACATACATTGGCATCTTATACTTCACATAAATCAGGTCTAGTAACGTTGAATTATAAAATGTAATAAGAAGATGTTAGACTTGCCTCAAATGTTAAAAACACTTTAACCTTTGGTGAAAATCCCACTTAATTCTTCTTGTAACTCTCTTGAGATCACTTTGAGAAAATAAAACTTTGAAAACCAGAGTGAAATAAGAGAGAGGTGAGAGGGTTCGGCCAAGGTGAAAGAGAGAGGAAAGAATAGTTGAGTGCAAGTTACTATTTGTCATTGATTTTCATTGGCTTTCATAGGTGGTGACATGATCATTCCTTGGAATAAAAATCATGAAATTGACTTAAACAAATTTTGGAACAATTCCTTGGGTTGGCCGATCATGATTTGAGGGGTGAAATATCCATTTTGGCCCCATAAGTTTAATTCTGTATATTATGTACATTAAACCTTGATTTAGATTATAGCTTTCTTTATAATTAATTAGCATTTCTATTAGCATAATATTACCAATTTTATTATCAAATAATTAATCATGTTACATGTTTGAATTATTAGAGTACTCAATTGATTCTAATATCATATATTATGCTCTTGATCATTTTTTTAATGGTTAATATTAGGGGTGATCGGTTCCCGATCCGGTCCGGTATCCCTCAAGAACCGAGAAACAGGGACCGCCGGTCCGGTCCGATTCCCGGGCCGTTCCATTGGATTGGACATATGCAAAAAAAATTACATAGCATTAGTCAATTCTAAGTTAAGTAATTTAATTTTAATAGGTTTATCACCTTTAATTAATTAGGCGAGAAAATTAAAATGTCACATAGACTATGACAGAAATTCACTTAGGAACTTCTTGAAGTTCTCCTTGGGGCAACTTTTCTTTTGCTGATACACTAGACAAGCACGAGCCAAGACTCAATTGGATCGTGTTGAAAATTAGTGATCCTCGATTTATGTTTCAAGAGACAAAATTGGGCCTTAGAACCCACCTTTGGGAGATTTTATATTTGGATGTGAATGACATGTTATCATTAAATGTGATCTAAACTCTAATAGAATCCCGGTTCGGAAGAAAGAAATTTCCGCTCACGATAGATGATTCAATATTTATCACGCATTGCAAGTACATGAGAGCATTGCGTCAAATATGTTAGGACCTTTTACTTTGATATCATATGACACTTCACGGAATTATTGATAAAAGTTTTAAAAGTTTAAGCTGATAAATGAAAACATGCTTTTACTTTTAAAATTATTGGTTTAAACTTTCAAATAGTTGACAGTCATCTCACTAAAATTTCACATGATATCGGAGCCGGGCCTTATTCCTTTCGCTTGTGTTCATTTTCGCTAATCAAATTTACTTGTTTGTTCCTTTACGTAACAACTTAAGTTTTTGAATTGAACTTTCTAATAATTTCATTGGGCCATACTCTATAGTCCATCTAATTTGGTTTGATGTCGCGATTCGAATCTTAGATACTCTTACTTTTCCAAATTTTCCCTCTATTTTTGATGCTCTATATCGACATGGATTAATGGGATATGTTGTTTTTTTTTTTGTTTTTGTTCTCTCTTCATTCTATCCTAAACACATATAAGCCTCATCCTTTGGCGAATTATTTTTACAAGCTAGGTTCGATGCCCGACGAGACATGTTATCCGAGGCACTAGAAATCGATTTACGTAAAGAGCCCCAAATGAAATCGGGAACAACCATCCTCGTTACCCATTCGCCCGACAAATTTGCAAAACCAACGATTCTTTGGACTCATTTCGCATGGCTGGTCGGGAAACTAAGAAATCCGGTAATTCTACCGACGATAAAGCAAACCGAGCAACCAATGTATTAGGACATCTCACAACATCGTGTTTCTAATAAGGTGCAAGCTCGACAAGCAAAGCGGGCATGTGTCCCATGCACATTCCCACATCTTCAAAAATTCAAATCACGAGCTTTCCATTGATATAAAAATTCGAGTTACCAAAAATTAACTATAGTTAATGACACTTTTAGGCAAACTTATCTTAGTCACTACAACTGCAAGATATTACTTATATGTCACCCCCTTTTGCCCATTTTGGAGTAGTTGTATTTCAACAGTTTGCACCAAATATCCCACTTAAAAATATTACTTGCTCTAGTAGGGACCCGACCATGAAGGGCTATCATGCTTATTGCGCATAGGCTAAATATTTCGTGGATAAGCGTAAGAAACATCATAGCGTAGGGAATAACTCCTCCATCCAAGTACTACGATGTTAATCATGTCACTTTGTTCAGCCAAATATTAATCCTCTAATACCGGTGCGTGACACAAGAAACGATGATATATGGTTAGCGAGAGATTTTCTTACGATTATCCAATCTCATGGATATGATATCGGTATAGATTGTGAAAGGGTTTATTGTATATATGATAGTATGGTTGGAATTGCGAACCACATTTGGAATCGGTGGTATGGAACTCTAGCCAATACTTGGGTTTCAATAGGACTAATATCCAATGGCGCATACGATGTGCCTGTTTGGCGAGTTAGGATCCTTCCCCGCTTAGCATAATAATGGAGTATGGGTTATTGTCGAAGATATTCCCATAGACTTAATAGATGGAAGGGGGACAGACGCTAGAGCTCAATCTCATGATTTCCACGAGGAAGCGATCGTGATTTTGGCTAAAGCCATACAAGAACAGTGGTAAAAGGAGATTTGGGACTTCCTATTGATGCAAAGTGTGTTGCAAACCATGATTCTAGGTATACGCTAATATAGGTTGGAGTGATGCTAAAAGTATCACATGGATTCACCGGAATACTTTTATTGTTAAAAGTAATAACCAAACCTTGCACACACACAAAAAAACAATATCTAGATCTTAGTTGTGCAGAATTTTTCTGTGCATCTTCAAATTGACGCGATTTTTGCATATTTGGAAAACTTGTTATTCGACTATTCAAAATAAGATTATACAAAAGAAAATTTAATGGATTCAATGGTTTTGATAAATAAAGCTAAAAAAAAACACACAAAGCAAAAATTCTAAAGCCAATGCTTGGGAGATAGTTCCCATAGGAAAATGATATTAGGAGTCACTCATTTGCAAGAGTTGGGTATCGTTCATGAAAATATTAGGCCTAAAAGTGTTATGATTGCCATCGGCTAAATTGAGTGACGTGGGAATTATCAAATGCCCGAGGTGAATGTGTCCTGGAAGATCTTGCATACGGTAAGTTTGATCTTCTACTACCGGTAATCATGATAGATTTATCTAGGAAAAAGTATTCTCGTTTGAGAGTTTTTATTGATACTTAAAACCTCAACACGTTGAGACGTGAAGATGCTTCATCCTTGGGAACAACCAACACAACACAAGAAGGCAATATGTTTAGCCTTGGTGTGTCTTCTTTTTTCATGTCACGGCTGAAAATCACCCATTTGGTAAACCTCATCTATCACTTGCATGCAAGGCAGGCCAAACTCTCCCTCTTGTCAATTCGTAAAGACTTTTGGCCGATATTTTTTCTTTCTTGCAAAACTCAAACGTCATTTTCATAAATTCGGATCACGAGCTTTTCGTCGATATAAAGGTGGAGTTAACAAAAAAATCAACTATAGTCAATGGCACTTTTAAGTGGGCTTAGATGCAAATTACGAATCATTATTCTATATATATGCTAATATAGGTTGGAACGATGCTAAAAGTGCCACAATCGATTCACCGTAATACTCTTGTCGTTAAAAGTAATAATCGAATCTTGAAAAAAAGAAAAAAAGTAATACCCAAATCTTAATGGTGCATAATTTTTTCACGCATCTTTAAGTTGATGAGATTTTTGCATCTACGAAAAAATTATTTTTCGACAATTCAAAATAAGATTTTATTGAAAAAAATTTAATGGATTCAATGGTTTTTGTAAATAAAGCTAAAGAACATACAATGAAAAAAGTAGATATTTTTCCTATTTTAAATGAATTGTTGACTCACTAGAAAAAATTTTGAAGCCTACGCATGGGAGATAATGCCCATAGGGAAATGACATTAGGAGTCCCTCATTTGCAAGGGTTAGGTATCATTCATGGAGATATTACGCCTAAGAATGCTATGACTACCATCGGCTAAATTGACCGATATGGGAATTAGCAAATGCCTCCAAGGACGGGAATGTGACCTTCTATATAAGTTTGATCTTCTACGTTGATAAACATGATAGCTTTACGTAGAAAGAAGTATCCTTGTTTGAGAGTTTTTGTTGACACCGAAACTTAACACGGCGAGGCTAAAGGAGATGCTTCATCATTGGAACAACAACATAAGAAGGACATATGTTTAGTCTTGAGTGCGTCTTATTTTTTTATGTCATGGCTAGAAATCACGCATTTGGCAAACCTCATCTATCACCTACATGTCAATTCTCGATGGCCCCCTTGTTTGTGGCACTTCCCATGTCTCGTCTTGTCAATTCGTCAAACAACACTAGGTAGGCCAAACTCTCCCTTGTATTGATTCGTAAAAATTTATGGTCCGATATTTTTGCTCCCTTGTAAAACTCGAGTTAACCAAAAATCAACTATAACCAATGACACTTTTAGGTAGGCTTAGATGCAAATTACGAACCATTATTCTAGGTATGCGCTAATATGGTTTTTTTTTTTTCGAATGTTAATATAGGTTGGAGTGATGCTAGAAGTGTCACAATGGATCCACCATAATACTTTTATCATTAAAAGTAATAATCAAATCTTGCCAAAAAAAAAAAAAAAAGAACAATACCCAAATCTTAATTGTGCATAATTTTTTTGTGCATCTTCAAATTGGTGCGATTTTTGCATCTACGAAAAGCTTGTTATCTGACTATTCAAAATCAGAGTTCTATTGAAAAAAATTTAATGGATTCAATGATTTTGACAAATAAAGCTAAAGAAAACACACAAAAAGGTATATATTTTTCTTGTTTTAAACGAATTATTGACTTACTAGAAAAAAAATTCTAAAATCCTACGCATGAGAGATAGTGCCATAGGGAATGACAATATGAGTCCCTCAATTGCATGGATTGGGTATCGTTCATGGAGATATTAGGCCTAAGCATATGATGACAATCGGCGATATGGGACTTATCAAATGCCTCCAAGGAGGGGAATGTGCCTTGAAAGACCCATTTTTGTAAGTTTGATCTTCTACTACCAGCGTTATCTAGGAATAACTATTCTCGTTTAAGAGTTTTTGTTGATACATGAATTCTAATAACGTTTAGGCGCAACAAGATGCTTCATCCTTGGGAACAATCAACACAAGAAGGAGATATGTTTAGTCTGAGTGCATCTTCTTTTATTTTATGTAATAATTTTTTTTTTTTTTTTTTTTTATTTTTTTTTAAAAAAAAAAAAAAAAATTTTATTAAAAAAAAAAAAAAAATCCACCCCCCGCCCCCCCCCCCCCCCCCCCCCCCCGCCCACCCTCGTGCCGCGGCCAACTAACCTAATTATAGTCACTAATCTAACCCGACCACGGTTAACTACACTAAACGTCATTAAAATAATCTAACACACGATTAACACTAATTAAACTAACCCTAAGTGCAATTAACGATCAAATAAGAGATTAGGGGTTAACTCACATACTAACGACGGTCGGCGATGGCGGCGGCAATGACACGTGGCAATGACAACACTCGGCGACGATTCGGAAGACAACGACGACATGGCGGCAACTTGTGGGTCCGCGGCACGGGGCTCACGCGGGCTTGTGGCGCAGGGAGTCCTCGGGCGATGCATTTTGCTTTTTATTTTTTTAGCAATTTTATCTATTATTTTATCTATATCTATTAATTATATTTTTTTCTTTTTATTTTATCCATATCTAAACAAATTAATTACATAAATACTAAATTATTTATTAATTATATGTCTTAATAAATTTAAAATTAATTATCAATAATTAAGTTATAAAAAGAAGGTTTAAAAAAAAAAAAATTATATTTATAAAGTTGTATAAATATATACGTTATAAATAAACGTTATTATAAATATAAAAATATAAAAATATAAAAAAATGTGCGGCTACAAAAAGAAAAATAAAGTAAAAAAAAAAAAAGGTGTGTGCGCTCCCGTGATTTACATAGGTGTCTAATCAATCTACAAAAAATGATTAGTGATTACTCATAAATGAAATGAATTTGGCATGATAATTAACCCGAAGTTGCAATGAGCAAGGCTTGGGAAAACCCGAGCCCAGTCTTCGGACTTAGCAATCCCTCGAGTTTTGATTTCCGGAAGTTCGCGACAATATCAGCACAAAAATCCGAGTCCAATATAAAGAAGCAAATGGTCCAAATCATATCACAACAAAACGCTCAAACCATAAGACCTACTCGATAAAATCCTTAATAAGCATACCGACCTTAAAAGTAACCCACGAACTCGATAGGATGTCTGAAGATCTCGTCATTGTGGGTTTTTCAATGGGCAGAGCTTAAGTGGAAATTATAACACGTGGCGAATATCGATCGACTCCAGACATGGAAGGAAGTTGAAGTCTGAGTCCAGAAGAATCCATCGATTGAGGGACAAACATGGGGAATCGAATTCTTATTAAGGAAGTTCAGGATGCAGAGGCAGAGGAAGCTCAACATCATGTAGAACACATAGACAAATCTCTACAGACAATTCAACCACTTTGAACAATAATCGTACAACAGCAATCAAGGAGTTCATCTGGTTTTGAAGAAGATAATTCGTATTAGATCTTAACCTAGGTTTTGAATTTCAAATCGGCTTAGATTATATTTCCTAAGTTCGGCATTTGTATTTGAGTATGAAAGCTTTTAAGTTGAGTGTTGTACGCTTTTTACCTCCCTTTCGTACTTCAAATTCTCAATAAAAGTTCTTTGCCATTTCATTTTCAGTTTTCCAATTTTGCTTGTGCAATGTCTTATTAATTCACATTTTCGAAAGGTTTGAGATTTCAAGGTATATTAGAATCTTATCTATCTTTAATTTGAAGTCTCGCTTGATATTTTAATTGGTCATCAATCGATTTCCATCGGCTTTAACTATAGAGATCACTGCATTTCCAGCGGCCAGAGGAAAAAAAAAATGTAGCTCAAACTTATAACCATCATTAAACACACCTTCTTACAGTTAAAGAAAAGAAAGGCACAAAAGAAAAAGCAGAAGGATTACTCAAACTTCTATGAAAAAGAAGCCAAAAATTCCGGAACCGAAACGCCTCCATCTCTTCGGCACGTTTTCGCCATTTTTCCTTTCTCGTGCATGCCAATTAAGAGATACTTCAACCACAACTCCAATCTGTAACTGCTTATTACATTGATCATGGTATGAAAATGAGGGAAAATTATGCGATATTACCCGACACTTCTCCGTGACGGAGAAACCGTCTCACTTTCAAGTGAGCAATTTTCTGCAACTTTTCTGTGTCCTATATCCGCAATGTATCGGTCAATGGGTCCAGGAGGCACAGGCTGTAAGGGCAACTGAGTCGCCCATGTGTTGTTCTCTACATTTTTCAGATGATTTTTGCCTTGCCGTGGGTGCTCATGAGAGATACTTCAAACCATCAACCCATCAGCATCTGCTTATGATGTTGATCATGGTATAGAATTGAGGACAACTACATGATATTTCCCTGACCCATCTCCGCTATATCTTTCCAGGCTCGAGTGAGCAATTTTCTGCATTAGCATTCTCTGCTTGTATGAGTTTTCTGTCTGATGAGTGATAACCCCCAATTTGTTTCAGTCAATTTGGAGTAAATAAGGTACTAATGTTCAGAGCATACCAAGGCATAAAGAAATACAGCAAAGCCAACAGAATATGGATTCTCTTGCCTTACAAAACAATTACAACTTCACTTTTCATCCATACTCAAAACCGAATTACAAACCCAATTCAGCTCGAAATCAAGACGGTTCCAGACCGAACTAGAACACTGGCCACATGTTTTTGGGATGCAGAGGGCATGGGCTCGGGGTGATCCAAGCCGGGGGCGGCCACAGGATCCTCAAGTAATCTGGCGAGAAGGCCGCCCTCTTGATGCTATGGTCCTCCATGCAAAAGACATGAACTTTAGCACCATAAAAATCATTCAACTCAGTGAAGTAAATGCAGTTCCCAATGCACCCACCAAACTCTTGCAGAGACACTGAGAAGCAACTGTGATCACCCAGAAACAGGGCCACACCATCGAGCCTCCTCACTTCATCCCATTTGCCCCATTCTTGATCCAACCTATACACTCTAAATCTAACCGCCTCCAAGCAGACCTCCCGGTTGTTCCGGAACCTTGTCACACCGCCCACGTCAAGGTACCGGTCCACGACATAGAGGTCGCCACCCGACTCCACCAGGTGCTTCCTGTCGCCACCGCCACACATGGGCGGCGAGAACTGCACGACTTGGAAAGACGGGTCGATCCACGAGACGGTCCCAAGCCTATCCACAGCATAGAACTGCCCTTTGTAGACCATGACATCGTCAAAATGACAACCTCGGCCTTCAATCACACTCCATCCCTCATCCCCATATCTCCAATACCCCAATTTCCCTCCCTCAAGAATCCCAACTACCGCACACTCCCCTGCATCGGCCCATGCCGAATCAGGGAACATAGCTACCTTCGTGACACAGCGCAAATTGACCCCCTCATCGACCTCGACAGCGTACTCTTTACCAATCTCGGTGACCCTGAAGTCCAAAGTGTTCAACACGTTAGGAAAAGCACCAGGCTTGTACTTGATGGGCTGCTTCGAGAGCGGACTCAGGAGGCGGAGCCGACGGCCCGGCTCGCCTGATTCTTCGAGCTTGACCAGCCAGCCAATGCCAGGGCCGGATTCCCCCGGCGGTTGGAGGCGGTAGAGCGTGGATTGAGTGACGAAGGCGTGCTTTTGGCTCGGTCGGAGGGGCAGTTTCAGGGGAAACAGAGGAGGGTTGTTATCATGATGGGGAAGTGGAGGCACCAGAGAACGCCAAGAAGAGCAGACGCTGCGGAATCGGCGGACGTCGGTGGGAGTGTCGAGCCTTTTCGCGATCATCCACCAGAGCTCCTTGGGGAGATCGGACCATGGGATTGTGTTCTCCATCTTGCAGGGAGAGTCGAGGACCAAGAACAGCGGAGTCGCGGATGACCAGTCCTGACCGGCGGCTTTACTTTTTTGGGCTTTCTGTTTTATTATGCAAGGACTAACGATGGACTTTGCTTTGTTAGTCGTTTCGTTTATATGGTACCCCCAAAAAAACAAAAAAAGTTGACTTTGACCTGGTTGGAAGTTCGAAACCCACGAGCAGAACCAATTGGAGGCTCTCCTCTCTGGGCAGGCCCCTCGGGCCCTCACCCATCTCCATCACGCATCACCACAGGACCCGTCGTCGCTCGCCTCGCCATGGGCGGCCCGCGCAGCCCCGCCTCCTTCCGACACCACTATGTCGTCGGCAACCCAGAACCTGCCCTCCGAGCGAGGACGACACCCATCCGGCCCCCCTGCGCTCTTGATCGCCCTGGCCCCTATCTCTCCCTTCCACGTCCTCCCTGCCGCGACAACTCCTCGGCCAGGGTTGATGGTAGCCTTTGACCTCTAAACAGGAGAAGAAAATGAATATATGTATTATGTGGCTTGTCCAATTATTCATTTTTTATCTATGAAAAATGTTTTTCTTGGACCGAATACAACAGGCTTATGACGTCAATCTTTTAATAAGAAAGAAATCACATTTTTCTAAACAATGTAAACTAAATTTTTTCCTTGAAAATGATTTTTAAAAGAAAAGAGATATTTTCCGCAATCATGAAATTTTCAGTTAAATAAATACACGCTTATAGGGATTGTTGTGTCGAATGGAATGAAGCTAAAATTACTTTTGTGATCATAAGAAGAGATGGTCAACGGAAATGCCATCGCTGCTTTCTCCTTTCCCTTCTAAAGGCGCACGTTCACTTCGAAGGACGCTCGGTAACGAGCGTGAAGCTTATCATAATCCAAACTTTATCACCAAGTCTCTCTAATTTTGGTGGAAGTCTCCTTGGACTTTTTCGTCCCAAAGTTTATCCCACCTTGGTCTTTACACTTTAGCTGCATTTGATTGTCCGAATATGGATTGAGATAGAATCGAATAAGGTGGGATAAGAAATCCTTCGAATTGTGTAAAATCCTCATCATATGTTAGGTAAATGTCCGGATATAACATAAATATCAGGATGTACAACCACACCGGTGACCTCCTATGGACGATACGATGGTGATAACAGCCATGACCACCATGCCAAGCGATTACATAGCCTTATGGCATCCCCTAAATCTAGAACTGTGGCCATCATTTGAGGTGGTCGCACTCCTACCACAGTGGTTGTCCTTGTTGAAGGTCGGCAACAAAACAAGGCAGCAAACACATATCATCGCAGGCACCAATAAGGATTAAATATCATTCAATTCCTAAGACTTCTTGTTGGAAAATAAATTTTGAGATGGAAACCTATTGGTCGATTCAAGTGCCCAGATTTCCTCTCGGTCAATAGCATAAAAAAAGGGAAAATTACCCAAAAAAGTCTTAAACCTATTGCAATTGTATCAATTCAATCTTAAACCTTTTTTTTTATCCATTCAAGACTAAACCGTTTGCAATTGTACCATTTCAGTTCTATCCAACAAATTTTGGCCGATCGGCGTTGACGTGAACTCCGACCGGCCGGTGATTGAATATTTTAATATTTTTTTTGAATTTTTTTATGTTTTTTTCTTTCTTTTTTTTGGCCCTCCTCCCCTCCAGCCGGTCGCCATAGTCAAGTGACCAACCGGAGGCGTGGCCGAAGAGGCTGAGCCTCACCGAGCCATGGCGGGGGCCGACCCTCGCCATTGCCGGGCGAGACAACGAATGGCTAGATCGAGCCCCGCCATGGCCGGACGAGGCTCGACCTCACAATCGACGAGATCTTTAGACATCCCGACAAGCTCAAGGCTCTCCCGAGATCATTGCAGGTTACATACATTTTGGATTCAAGTTAAATGGGATGAGACCCATATAAACTTAGACTTTAACATTTCAACCACATTGACCCATTTTAAAATTTTAAGTGACCCATATTCAATCTGGACCCACTAAAATTGAATTAATAAATGAGTTGCTGAACCACGTTGCCACCTCTAGGGGGAAGTATGCGATGAATAAATATTTTAGTCTTGATTTCTTTGGAATTTTGTAAAGACCCCACGTAGAAAGGCTAATAGATAAGGTTTTAAATGTAATTTCACTTTCCCTTTTCGTTTATCACTCCATAATCACCGCACCTGATCCGAACCCCACCAAGCCCCAGCACGCAAACTCCTTTTGTCCATGTTTCTACTCTTAACACCCTTGGCGGCCTCGCGACGGACCTGGACCCCTATCCGGTCGTCCACACCGGCAATATCAGCACCGCCCTGCTCAACTCGGCCACCGCCGCTGGTCACGCCACACCACATCTCGCCTCTGTCGCAACGGCCTTCTCCCGGGTCTTTTCCCCCTCCATCTCTCTCAACCCGACGCCACTGTTAATGGCGCCTCACGAGCGTCAAGTCTCCCGGCCATGGAGGCACTAACGGCCCCAAATCTGGATACGGCATCATCAGAGGTTTGGATGAAAAAAATTATCATCTATTCTAGCACAAGTAGACGTTCTTGAAATGTTATCATCTACAAAATACACCAAATAAGTAAAAGATAAATTCCAAAATATTTTAAGTTGACTTGCTCTTGACAAACACGATTATATTGCAATTGTACCAATTCGATCTTAAATCTTTATTTTTTGGCTAATTAAGTCTTAAACATTTTATATTTATACCAAAACTTCAATTCATTTAGCTGGCCGTCTTGACGTGACGTCGCCGGCGTTGACATAAATAATTTTTTTCTTCCCACCGATCGATGAGCTATGGCTGGAGCTCGCCACCTAGCCCGGTCATAACTCGCTAGGCAATGGGAAGAAAAATAAAAGAAAAAAAATAAAAATATTTAAAATTACCAATGTTAACGGCAACCGATCAAATAGATTGAATTGACACAAATATAAAAAAAAATTATGATAAAATTGACACAATTCTAATAAAGCTATGACCTTTTTGATAATTTTTCTCGAACTCATGGCTGGGGCCGTGGAGAATGAGGGAAGGCAAGGGTTCTTTTTAGTCGAGTATCCATTGAATGTGAGTCGTGATTGTTAAATTTGAGAGGGGTTATTTGGTGTGGCAGCTACATCTAGTTACAATAAGATGAAATTCATGGCACGCGGAGATTAGTGATTCTCCTCCAATAGCCTTAGGAAATAAGATGGGGATCAGCGGAATTGTTTTATTACTAGGGAGACGTCTACCACTATTTATCGTGGCCCGACCCGATTAAGATCACGAGATACACCGCATGGAATAAATGGAAACGGAGGCATCCGTCGCCGGAGCACCATGAACCCGAGCGTGGTCACTCTCCAAGCCGTAGTCCATCATCAGACGGTATTCCAAATCCTCATCGTGCTCTTGCGCAAACTCCGGAATCTCGATCTCGCTCCTCCTCACGTGGTCCCACAATAGGTCGAGCCGGCTCACGTAGTTCAGCTTCCCGTACAACCTGCCACACATAACCGCGTAACCACTCATGTCAAGAGTTGGTGTGCTTGGTCTGTTATGTATCACCTGGATTTCGTTTGTTTCGTGCAAAATGCATAATCTGAAAAATATGTTCCTAAAAACGATCGCTTATATTGCTTATGAAAATAAACGAATGAGTCCATGAAAATCAATAATTAAAACATACTATATAGGTAATCACTTTTAAAAAAGATATTTTTCAAATAATGCATTTCTCCCGTAATAAACAGAACGTTAGTAGCCAGTTATTCATGTTTCGTTTGAAAAGACAATGCATATTGCATTAGAAACTGAATTGACTCGCCCGGACATATTTGGAACGTATCCATTCATTACTCACCCGCCGGTGAAGAGAAGGCGGCCGAAAGTGGCAAAGAAGAGGCGGGCCTGAAGGCCGGGGTGGACGAAGTGGACGGCCTCGAGATTGTCCTTGATCTGGGCGGGGATCGAGTCGTACATGGACCGGAGGGCCGAGAATCCTGGGAAGTTGTAGCTCCTCTGGACTTCGCTGTGCACGTACACCACACTGAACCGCTTCCTGCTCAGCCTCGGATAGATCTTCTCCTCCAGGTACTCGTTCACTGCCTCGGTGCTCAGGAATCGAGCTGACGATCAAAACCACTACCAGTTAATCTCTCGCTCGCGTCGCAGAAACCGATGGTAATTAGTAAGTTTCCAGTAGCTCTAGTTCCCCGTTTTTTCACTAAGGTCTCTCTGTTTCATCTTGCAATTAAATTAATCGTGATTTTTCCGAGTCTTCGCAGGATCCAATTCCTAACTAGATGTGAAAAGTCCAGCAACAATTGAAGATGCATGCCACGAATTAAAGTTCCCAGCGTTATGTTCGGCGAAAACAATTGCATTTTCAGGGGTGGCGCGACATTATAACCCGAATTTAGATGACGGGGGCATCTTTTACCTGGGAAGAACTTCCCGACAATGCGGAGGATCTTGCGCCCGCGCTTGTCCCGGCCCTTGATCTTGAAGACCTGGAGCTTCTCGATCAGCTGTTCTTGCTCGGCCCGAGACAAGACCACGCACATTTTCGCTTCCTCTGCTGGTTTGGACTCGAGGCTCTGCTCGACTGTGGTAGTGAGGGAACGGGTGCGTGGAACGGCTGGCGGAATTCATACACGAGACGACAAGTGCGAGACATGTGATTATTGAGAGAGAGAGAGAGGACATGTCGGATGAGACAGGAATATGCGAAGGCATCTTCCTTTTTCTGGGACGAGTCGGTCGCTGATGATCTGATCTGAGATCGGGCTCCATGGCGCGATCTTGCCGATCGTCATTGGCCGGGTCAGGTGGGCGGAATCATCGTCCGTCCGTCCACCCTTCTCCACAAGAGATGCGTCCACGTGAAAGAACGATTATAAAGTTGACAAGGAAAGCAGAGATGCAGAAGAAAGGGTTTCCTTTTGCTTCTGAAAAATCGATGCACTTTTAAAACTCGGGATATTATTTCTATATAAGCCCTGACACTAATCTTCTTTTTTACCTTAAATGTAAGAATCGTGTTAAAGACATTTGTCCACCAGGGAATTAATTAGATTAAATCAATGAACATTGTCAAGTCTTGTAATCTCTTTTCCACGCTTTCAATGGATAAAAGTTTGTATTAAATATCTCCTCCAATTTATAAAAAAAAGTTTCGTTTTTTTTTTTGACAAAACAAGTCGACTTTCATTTAACTAGTCACAAATTGAGAACAAAGCTGATGAGTATCTGAACAGAGTAAATTCCAAAGAGGTAGGGAGCTTAGTAAGTCTACTAATGGAAAGGGATCCTTTTCAACAGGTCTTTGTGACCCAATCCGACGGTTGATTAGTTTCACGAGGGCAAGTTTGTCATAATTAACTCTATTTTAAGAGCTTGTTGAGATGTTCTCCCTGAACATCACGTGGCGTGGAGGAGGCAATGACATCACCATCGCCTTCACGGTCCGATCTCTAGAGGAGCTTCTCTCGCTAATCGGCCAAAAGCTCAATACCCACATTGATATCCTCAAAATTTCGGAGAGCGTATGCTCTTCGTGGCGCGCATGGATCTTTCAATTACGCTGTTACAACCTCCTCTGTTGTCCCTTGGAAGGCGAACTTGACCGCCCCATCCATCGCTTTCAGTACCTGCCATCCTACGATCACATTTTTCTTTCCTGTTCGTGGGTCAACGGTCTGCTAGCGCGGGTCTTGTGCACCTAGAAGAAAATCAAGCATTAGTGAGAGACGGGATGAAAGTATCATTAGTCCTAATGGCTAGGATTGCTCCAAGTTGTCTTCCTTTCATTCTGATTAGTCTTCCTCACAAATCGCACGGTCTTGTTTTCCATGCATCTCTCTTCGCAAATCGTGTTGATGTAGTAGTGTAAACAGTTCTAGGATCACGAAAATCTCTGGCAATATCCCCCACGTTTTTCTGTTTTATCCATTTTCTTGAGCTAGAGCATTGAATTTAATCGCGCTTGTTTCATACGGGGCGAGCTTGTGAAATTATCGCTTTTGCATGTCTAGATCTATGTTTTGGGAACTCATGATTAACAATGGAAGAAGAAAGTAAAGGAGGAGGCGAAAAAAGAACATCGATAAGTAAACCTAGAGACTAAGGGCCTATTTGACAACGTTTCGATTTAAAAAAGTAATTCTTATTTGAATCATATTTTTTTATTCTCGTTCTCTGAATAATTTTTAGAGAATCGGAATGTGTTTGCTAATTATACAAAATTTATGTTCAGAAAACAACCAGGTGGCGGGAATTCTTTTTTTAAAATTTTTAAAAAACTTCCAAATCTAATTTTCATTTTTTAAAAAGTTCAAAAGTCCATGTGGACTTATTCTTTTTAAAAGAACTGAGACTTTATTTTTTTTTTTTATGATTCTCAAAAATGATTATTTTTTTCAGAATAAATTTTGTTTTGTTTTTTTTCTCCAAAACTATTCCTAGGAACAAACCTTAGAATTTAACCAAAAAAAAAGAATAAAAAAATTTGATTCTAAAAAAATTTAATTTTGAGAATCACAAAAAAATAATAATAAAGCCTTAGTTATTTTAAAAGTTTAAGCTCGCGTGGGCTTATTAAAAAATTAAAATTAAAACTAATTTTTTATAAATACAATTTTTAAAATTAAATTTAAAAATAAGCTTAAGAATTTAACAAAAAAATTTAAAAATTTTAAAAAGAAGGGGGAGGGAATTAAAAATAAAAAAATAAAAAATGGGGAAAGTTAAAAAAAATTAAATACATTTTTTAAAATTAAATCTAAAATTGAGCTTTAGAATTTAAGAAAAAAATTGAAAAGAGGGAGGGGGAGATTTAAAATTTAAAATAAAAAATAAAAAAAATAAATATTAAAAAATAAAAAATGGGGGATTAAAAAGTTTTCAAAAAAATTTCAAAATATTAAAAAGTGAAAAAAAAATTAAAATATTTTTTAAAAAATAATAATTCTTGCTACCTAGTTATTTCGGGGAATAGAAATTCTATTTAATTACCAAATAAGTTCTGAATCTCTAAAAATCATCAAAGGAATAGAATTAAAAAATATGATCCCGATCAAAATCGTTGTCAAACATGCCCTAATGGTATTTGGCTCTATTGAGCCAAGTAGAGATTTGACTAGTTTTTTCCTTAAAAGACCAGGAGAAGATTTCAAAGGACTTAGCTTTGTCACCTCTATTGTCTTGTCGTCTTAAGAGTAGAAGTTAAAAGTAAAGGTTAATATCATTAAAAAAAGTATAAATTTGTATATATATGATAATTTTATCTCAAATTAATTTTTTGATCACCTAAAATTTCAAACTATTATATCTATGATAAATTCACCTTCCATTAAATGGCACGTGACATTTGATGGATATATCGATTTGGGGTTTTTACTTGTATGTTTTTCAAAGGTATATCAATTTGAGGGTTTTTATTTGGTTTTAACGAAAATTAATGAAGGGTAAATTTGTTACGGGTATATTAATTTGATTTTTTTTTTGTGATAAAAGGGTAAGATTGTCTTAAGTATATCAATTTATAATTTTTTCTGATAAAAAAAATATTTAGGATGAATTTATTATAAACGTACTAATTTGAATTTTTCGTTGCATCAACGATGAAAGTGAACTAAAATAATCTTAAAAAAAGGTTATTGCCTCACATCGATTAGAAGGATGAGAGAATTACATGCTACGAAATGGCAGAAGAAAAAGATTGGAAGACTCATCTTTGTGCTCGGGGAGGCAACGAGAGGTACTAATAATCGAGGCATGTTTATTGCCGGTTGGAAACTAATTCCAAACCCCACTTTCGCCTTGTTTCTGCCCTAGCCATCGAGAATTTCTGGAAGGGTTTCTTTTCTAGCCTGCCATTTCACATGGAAATGGGGGTTGGAATGGGTCGGACGATGCGAATTGCCAATATGATGATCTGATTGCCTACAAAGGGCAGTCGATGGACATGGTATCGTGTCATGGATCAATCCTTCTTTTAAGATCATGCAGTTCTCCCTCCTGTTTGCTGCGACAGCAATGGCAGGGACCGGAAGGAGTCAGGCGGTGATCTCTATGTGGTGTATAGATATTTACATGCGGAGGATAGATTTTTCGATGAGGAGGATAGACTTTTCTATGAGGATGATATACTTTTCTAGTTAGGCGCCGTGACGGAGGCTACTGGTTTTAAGGTTTATCGGCTGAATCAAGAATGGGGAAAATGGGATGATAAGGAATCTCGATGATGCTGCTCTCTTTCTAGGCAATTACAATTGCTTCTCGGTGTCGGTGAAAGGATTTGGCAGATGCAAGGGGAACTGCATATATTTCACGGCTCGAGGGGGGAGAGTTCAAGTTTTCAACATGGAGGATCGCAGCATCAAGAGTGCATCATATTCGCCCGATCACCTAAGGATCCTGTGGCCTCCCCCAGCTTGGATAGCCCCAAATGGGTTGGCCCTGAGTGCTTACTTGCGCAAGGAACCGATATTCTAGTTATTTCACAGTAGAGCTCTTGAGTATGATGAGATACAATTGAAAACTGGCCTGCAATCCCTTAGTTGAAAAGGGAGAGGAAAGAGTTTTATATTGTAGTTTACAACCACAATCCAATACATATCCAGATCATTAGATCTGCTGAGGTTCTCTTTCTTTTGTCTTTCTTTTGTCTTTTGAGTGGAGTTCTAAAGGGACGATGTAGTCTTTCAAATTTGCCCAACTCCTCTCTGCTTTCCGCTGTGCCATGTCTGCTCGCCGTAAGGAAGGCGATCATGCTTCCGGATTCTCCATGGGCTGTTCTAGAGGAGACTTCGGTCGTCGGGATTTCCCGGGAAGGGAAGCTGAAGTGTTGGAAACATGGGAACGAGGATTGGAATGTGTTGGATGATCCGAATTGCAAATATGACGACCTCATTGCTTACAAAGGGCAGTTTTATGTTGTTGATAGGTTCGGCATGGTGTCATGGATTGATCCTTCTTTTAAGATCGTGCAGTTCTCACCTCCTGTTTGCGGCGATGGCGGGGATCAGAAGCATCTGGTGGAGACGGGCGGAGATCTCTATGTGGTGGATCGATATTTCGATGAGGAGAGAAGATTTAGTGGAATCCGGGCAGGCTATGTGATGGATACCGCTGATTTTAAGGTTTATCGGCTGAATCAAGAATGGGGAAAATGGGAAGAGATAAGGAATCTTGGTGAAGTTGCTTCTCTTTTTGGGCGATCACGGTTGCTTTTCGGTGTCGGTGAAAGGATTTGACGGATGCAAGGGGAACTGCATATATTTCACGGCTCGAGGGGAGAGAGTTCAAGTTTTCAATATGGAGGATCGCAGCATCAAGAGTGCATCATATTCGCCCGATCACCTAAGGATCCTGTGGCCGCCCCCAGCTTGGATCGCACTAAATGGGTTCGCCCTGAGTCCTTGCTCAAAGTTGCCGATATTCTAGGTAATTCAGACTAAAGCTAGTGGATTGGTTGAGATACCATGGGAACTGGTCTCTAATTGCTTAGTTGAAAAGGGAGAGGAAAGAGTTTGTCTTTTTCCAATGAGAACTGGTCCGTTTGCATGTTTGTTTTGCCTAATGCTATATTTTCTTGATGATCTAAGTGAGGCGTGAGTGGAGAATCAATAGATCTGCCGACGGTTCTATTTTCTTTTGAGTTAGTGTTCTCAAGGGACGTTGTAGTCTTTCAAATTTGTCCAGTTCCTTTTTGCGCCCGCTGTGCCATGTCTGCTCGCCGTCTTCGTCGATCTCAGGCTGGATCTATCTCGGCCACACACGTGAAATCCGAAGCAGGTGGAGATTTTCTGGTTATGGCACCAGTGATTCCGTGATAGTCAGCCTACGGCGGATTGTGTCGAAAATCTTTTTCATCATATGCATCTGATATGCTTTCGAGCATCATGGACATTGGATGTTTTAAAGGCCGTGCTGGTGCCACGCCTTGACTTTCGTCTTTTGCTTAGCTTTAATTGTTTTTCGATCTTGGAAGTGCCAATGCAACCCTATGCGATGATTTACGGTTCTTGTTAGGTTAGTAATCGTAGAATGACTGAAGAACGTGAGCCTCAGCGGCTAATGAGAAGCAAGGAGCATAAGACCAGTGAGGAATAAACCGGATTTGCAAATGACATGAAAGGTATCCCACATCGACCTGTAGGAACATGGAAGGCATCCCACATCGATCTGTAGGAACATGGAAACCAAGGTGCGTCTATTGCTGGTTCAAAACTATTTCCAAACCCCCTCTTCGGCCTGGGTTCAAGCTCAGGCCATTGAGAATTTCTGCAAGGGCTCCCTACGGGGTAAAACCCTGCAATTCCTAGTTCAAAACTTAACTGGTATGATTGGCATTTGTGATATCAGGTGATAAATTTGTGAATTGTGTAGCTTGTTGGATGATCTACAGGTCAGAATTGCAAGACTTGGTTTGTTGGATTGCTTTCTTTGTCCAAATATATGTTTATTTATCCATGCGGTAAACCAAAAACCTGGGTCAGGGTGGGCTATCATAGCAAAAGAAAAAAAATTCACTGTTTGATGTACAATTCTTCCCAAAGACATCCGTTGGGATCCGCGATGGAATGTCGCCAAGCCAGCGGAAGCACCCGAAGCGGTCCTTCAGCTTGCCGAGGAGCACCATTTCAGACTATGTATAATGTGTGCCGGCATGTTGGAAAGTGGAAGTTATGCAGATCACAGGGATGAAGCATCTAACTAAGTCCACTAGATTCGTTAGCTTCAAATCCAGATGCCCGGGCAAGCTCTGACAATTCTTGCTCTCCGCTCACATCCTGCGATGAATGGGCTTCGGTGAGAACTCATTTTTTTCCCAGACGAGAAGCATCAACTCCAAACGCTTTGCAGCGAGATAAAAGAAAGTAATATATCGGCCCCTCCCAGCATTTTGTAATTGGTGGATCATGCCATCAATGCCCAGAGATGCTGTTGAGTATTTGAGTTAAAGCAGACTGGAAACAGTTTTTGACCAGGAACAAAGCCATTCTCTCTCTAGGACGAGCCAGAAAACCTGAAACGAGGGAATCCGCATTTATCAGCCATGTAGGGGAAGCCTTCAATTCCAACATCCGCACATTGCTTGGCTATTTTAGTTCCTTTCTTGTATCCAATCATCAGGAAAGCTTTGCTGCCTCACGTCCAAATATCTGAATCCAAATTGTTAATGAGTAAGCTTGTTTCACTGATAATTTCATTAGCACTAAGCTCATCCCCTAGCAAACAAAGAGAAGCTCCTCTCTTCTACTTCTCTAAGCTCCACTCACCAACAATTAGACAGGACTGTGTTTCTGTAAACTATATCATCTTCTATAAATTGCAAAGGGTATAGTCCTTAACTTAAATTCCAAACTTCAGACATATTAAGTGAGATCAGTTTGAAGAAGATTTGCAGCCGAGCTTCTCTGATGACCACACCATGGATCCATGGGATAACACAGATTAAATATATACTGAAGAGGACCAGTTACCTGCTTTTGCTCCAAAAAGCACAATACATTTTTTACACCTATAGAGGGCAATGCCTTGCAAGAGAATCAGCAAAAGTGCTCCAAGGTGTTGTAATGTCGGTTGTGAAAAACGGTATTTCCGTTTCAGCTAGGCCGCTACAATAAAGAGTTGTGTAATCAAGGAACCTTTTTTTTCCTTAAATGCTAGAATTGTATTAAAGACATTCCTCCACCAGGAAATTAACTAGTATAATCAAGGAACTTTTTCAAAGCTCGAGATATCAATTTTTATATATAAACTCTCGTTCCCATTGTCACCTCCCCATGTAGAATTTAAAAGTAATAGCATTCAAGAAAGGTCCTTGGAAGCTTCAAGGCTCACTTAGTTATTTTGGGAAGCATTCGCCTTAAAACTTCTGGACCATTACATTTGCATGGCGGGCTTGGTGTTTGTTTTTCAATCAGTCCCTTCAAGGTAACCATGCATCGCCGATTAGTCACTAAATTTGCATAATACGTCGCACATGCGATTTTTGGCTAAGTTTTGGGGGAGCATTAATTTGTTGTCAATTCAACCCTTAATTCTCGAGGTACATTGTGTTTCTTGAAAGGAATTGCACTAAAAAAGCTTCGCTTACATATTTCTTCTGTAATAACCCACCATAAGTCTATTTTGAATCTCAGGACACATTACACCAAATTCGTATTGGAAGGCATGCATTTGCCTGATGCTACTTTCTCTTCTCTTCTTTATTTGAGCAGCTTTGCTGAAGCAACGCTACCATTTTTTCACAACCGAGATTACAACACCATCTAGCACTCTTGTTGTTTCTCCTGCAAAGGCATTTGCACCCTGTGGGTGCAAAGATGTATGGTGCTTTTTGGTCACCTTCGAGACCGATTTAATCTGTCTTATCCTAGGCAACCATGGCGTGGCCGCTAGAGAAGAGGATATAGAGAAGTAGAAGAGAGGAGCTTCTCTTTGTTTGTTAGTGAACATGCGGCTGTGATCAGCCATAGTCGACACAATGCTAATGGAAATTATCAGTAAAGCAAAGAATACCCATTAACAAGTTTCGCGTCACAGATAACTTCCAATGTTCCAAGCAATAAGGACCGGTCCAGTCTGGTTCCAGAACCGATTGGTCCGGTCCGATCCTCAGGACGAGGACTAGGCGTAGATTTCCACACGTTGTTTCTCTAATGGTTTAAAAGTAAAAAAAGGCAGCATGTCTTATGTAGGACACCTTAATTAAAAGTGGAAAACAAAACGGAACAAAATAAAGTAAAGCCCAAGCATGAGATCCCGCGTCGATTTAGGAGGAAGGAGACAAGCTGCCATTGTACTTTTTAAGACAAATAGAGATCAAGCTTGACATCCTACATCCCACATCAGTGCAGGGTCTATCTTCTCGAGCCACCACCGTCGTCTACGGAGGACCCGCGGTGCCCTCCGTCTCGCGAGGGTTGGTTGATCAAGGTCACAGAAGATGATGAGGATCTAAGTGGTCGAGGCATGGTTCAGCTCTTGAATTCGCTCTCAAGCCAACCCATCTTGTTCAATTGTGGGACCTTTCCTAGGTTTTGTGTCCTATGGATTATAGGGTCACTGAGATTTTTGCAGAACCTTATTATCCTGGGGAGTAAGGAAGGTGATCATGATTCCGGATTCTCCATGTGCTGTTCTAGAGGACACT
Organism: Rhodamnia rubescens; assembly: GCA_021437795.1. Classification (NCBI taxonomy): domain Eukaryota; kingdom Viridiplantae; phylum Streptophyta; class Magnoliopsida; order Myrtales; family Myrtaceae; genus Rhodamnia; species Rhodamnia rubescens. Next base: position 5,149,841 of record JAILYA010000004.1, on the reverse strand, counting down.
TTGGCGGTCAGGATTTTCCGAAAAGGAAAGCTGATGTGTTGGAAACATGGGGATGAGGATTGGAATGCGTCGGACGATCCGAATTGCCAATACCACTATCTCATTGCTTACAAAGGGCAGTTTTATGTTGTTGATAGGTTCGGCATCGTGTTGTGGATTGATCCTTCCTTTAAATCGTGCAGTTCTGGCGACAACAATGTTGGGGACCGGAAGCATCTGATGGAATCGGGTAGAGATCTCTATGTGGTGGATCAATATTTTGATGAGAGAAGACTATGTAGAAACCAGCCAGACAATGCGAAGGATACTGCTGGTTTTAAGGTTTATCGGCTGAATCAAGAATGGGGAAACTGGGATGAGATAAGGAATCTCGGCGAAGTTGCTCTCTTTCTGGGTGATTACAGTTGCTTCTCAGTGTCAGTGAAAGAATTCGGTGAACTCAAGGGGAACTGCATATATTTCACGGATTGCACGGATGGGAGAGTTCAAGTATTCGATATGGCGGATCACAGCATCAAGAGGGCATTGTGTTCGCCCGATCAGGTGAGGATCCTGTGGCCCCCCCCCCAGCTTGGATCGCCCCGAATGGGTTCATCCTGAGTCCTTACTCGCGCAAGGAGCTGATATTCTAGTTAATTCAGAGCAGAGCTCATGAGTTGGACAAGATACAATGAGAACCGGCGTGTAATTGCTTAGTTGACCAGGGAGAGGAAAGAGTTTTATCTTTTTCCAATTTGCATTTGCGTACAACCTTGATGATCACATATCTTTGCATGTTTGTTTTGCCTCTTTCTTTTGTCATTCTTAAGCTGTGAGGGACAATGTAGTTCTTCGAGTTTGTCCAACTCTCTGCTCCCGCCGTGCCATGTCTCGTTACCGTCTTTGTCGATCGCATCCTATTCAATGCCGGGCATATGCGCGAAATCAGAAGCAGGTGAAGATTTAGATTTTCTGGTTATGGCACAGTGATTCCTGATTCTCACCTTACGGCGGACTGTGTTGAAAATATTTCTTCTTTGTGTGCATATGATGTGCCTTCATCTTGACTTTCATCTTTCGCATTAGCTTTGATGCGGCTAATGAGAAGCCTGAGCAGGAAGGAACAGAAGAACAGTATGGAATGAACTAAGTGCACTTCAAAGTGGCATGAAAGGTGTCCCACATTGACTGGTAGGAACATGGAAAGGTCTAATCAGTGATATATAAACAGGGATTTTCCAATTTCATCAGCATCTTTGCGCTTGGGGCAATGACGCAGCTAGTGAGGTTCTAACCGAGGCGCGTCTATTGCTGGTTGAAAACTATTTCCAAACCCCCTCTTTGGCCTGGGTTCAAACTCAGGCCATTGAGAATTTCTGGAAGGGCTCCCTCTAGGGTAAAGCCCTACAATTCCAAGTTCAAAACTTGAATGGTATGATTGGTATTTGCGTGAGTTGTAGCTTGTTATTACCGACCAGAATGGCGAGTCTAGAACTTGGTTGTTGGAATGCTTTCTTCATGATTGTCCAGAGATATGTTTATTTATAATGGTGACATACCTTTAGCTACCAGAACCGAGCCGGGTCAGTAAAATCCCAAATTTCCTTCACAAATCACATTTGAAATCGAGATAAGTAAAATCTTCAATGGTTGATGCCCAAGATGGAATGTCGCCAATCCAGCAGAAGCACCTGCAGTGTTCTCGCCGACAGCTTGGCAGCTATGGCGAGCTAGTCGGACTGGAGCTTCTTCGAGTATGACGAGAAAGACAGCTGAGAATGAGTCGGTAACCAAGAGGGAGAACGAGATGGAATTTGACGGTGAAGGTAGGAGATGGATTTGGCCGAGCTCTGGTGTACCACGGTGCTACTAGTTCTCACGATTCAATTTTGGGGTTTGAAGTTTGAAATCATTGTTAAAACAGTCAAAATAACTGTTTATTTACTTGATAACCGAACAAGAAGACCCGGCCAAAAATTTCGGTTTTGGTTTAGGTCGGTTCAGTCTGGGTAATATTGACACTCCTGGATGTGCATCAAAACATGTCAAAGGACCGAACAATGTACAATTCTCTCATAGAGACATTTCATTAAATATGTACAGAAAAAGGTAGGCACCAGTAACCTGATATTCGAGACAAACGTTACAAAAAAAAAGGAGCTTTCCTGGCGCCCAATGATTTGTAAAGCAACGAGTAAAAGAGAAGCACCATTTTAGACTATGTATAGTGTGTGCCGGTGTATCGGAAAATGGAAGTTATGCAGATCACAGCGATGAAGCATCTTAGCTAAGTTCTCTAAGTTCGTTAGATTCAAATCCAGATGCTCGGGCAAGCTCTAACAATTCTTGCTCTCCGCTCAAAACCTGCAATGAATGAATTTCGGTGAGAACTCTTTTTTTTTCCTAGACGAGAAGCATCAACTCCAAAAGCTTTGCAGCAAACATAAAAGAAAGTAATATCGGCCCCTTTCAGCATTTCGTAATTGATGGATCATGCCATCAATGCCCAGAGATGCTGGTGACTATTTTGAGTTAAAGCAGTCTGGAAACAGTTTTTGACCAGGAATAAAGCCATTCTCTCTCTAGGACGAGCCAGAAAACCTGAAATGAGGAAATCCCCATACCTCACCATTTATCAGCCATGTGGGGAAGCCTTCAATTCCAACATCAGCACATTGCTTGGCTATTTTAGTTCCTTTCTTGTATCCATCAGGAAAGCATTCCACATAGTCCAATATCTTTGCCGCATCGCGTCCAAACATCTGAATGCACATTGTTAATGAGTAAGCTTGTTTCACTGAAAATTTCAGTAGCACTATGTCGGCTATGACTAAGTCCAGAGCTGGCCACAACCGCATGTTCGCTAACAAACAAAGAGGAGCTCCTCTCTTCTACTCCTCTATGCCTCACTCACCAACAATTAGACAGGACGAGTTTCTGTGAAGTATAATCTCTTCTATAAATTGCAAAGAGTATAGTCCTAACTTAAATTATTAACTTCAGACAAATTAAGAGAGATCAATTTGAAGAAGATGCACAGTCGAGTTTCTCTAATGACCACACCATGGACGCATAGGATAAGACAGATCAAATAGATTCTGGAGGACCAATTACCTGCTTTTGTTCCAAACAGTGAGAGCACCAAAAGGCACCATACATTTTTGCACCTATAGAGTGCAAATGCCTTGCAAGAGAAACAGTAAAAGTGCTCGATGGTGTTGTAATCTCGGTTGTGAAAAATGGTATTTCCGTTTCAGCAAGGCTGCTCAAATAAAGAAAGAAGAGAAAGTAGCATCAGGCACGTGCATGCCTTCCAATACAAAATCGTTAAATGTGACTTCTAATTTCAAGAGATTTATGGTGATTATTCCGGAGGAAATTCACAAGCAAAGCTCTTCGTTTACAACTCCTTCCAAGAAACACAATATATCTCAACAATCAATGGTGTGAATTTGTATAGAAGACGCACCATTAAATTTAGCCAAAATATTTCGACTAAAAAAAATAGCCGAAATATTTTATGTATGACAAAAACTGCAGATGGACTGGAGACTAATGGACGATGTGCGGTTACCTTGAAGGGATTGATTGAGCAGTGCTATGTGCAGTGCTCAGCGTAACTACCACCAAGCTCGCCATGCATAGCTGTAGTCCCATCGTCTTTTGTATCTCCTCAAACCCAAAATCCTGAGTAGGCAATCGACAGAATCATTAGGTCTTATTCCACTAAACACCACCTCAATTAGTAGTACATGAAAGAGAATAGGAATTTACAGTGAGCACACCTTTATGGTAACTAAGAATAAACTGAATGACAATAAAGCTGACAATAGACAGTAAGAGCACGAAGCTCCAGAGAATTTTGTGCTTAAAAGGTACAAGAAGTATGCGCTAGCAGTTGCCATGGATGTCGTGATCCCAAGCAAAACCAAACGACCATTAGATTCCCCGAGTCCAAAAGGCAAATCTTTTCCTGTCAACCTTACTATGCCAAGAGCGGCAATAGTTCCATATGCAATCATTCCAATCAACGGAAGAGGAATGCCTGTGAAGGTGAACATATCGTGATCAAAATCTGCTTTCAACACAATTCCGCGAGAACATTTAGATGCATTCCTGGTATGCAGATTTATTTCTCTGAATGCACAAGAACGGATGCAGTCAGATTTTATTTAAGCCAATCACTAAAGCATAGTACTATAGAACTCAGTCGGATGCATCAATGCATAAGTTAAAACCCCGTTCCCACATGCCAAAAACCCGCATATCAAGTCGAAGAAGTGATAAATGCAAGATTGCTGCAACTTCACATTGCAAATGATCATGATGCCTAAACAGCCAAAAACATATGCCAAAGAGTGCAGAGATTCATCTAGTGCTCCCTTCTCTCAACCGCTAAAAACGACAATCAAGCAAAGCAAAGCAATTGTGAAAATGGTTTTCTCTAAGGTTCACACTTCGGACACTAAAGTCACGTAAGTTTCTGGAAATCTACCGTACTTCATCGCAAGAAAATTAAGGAAACAAAGGGTATTGATAAATTTAGCAGTAGAACGTCTCTGCATAGATCAAAAAGCAGAGACTGAAGAGAATACCAAAAACAGAAGCATAATCGCTGTTGAGCACGTCACCGCAGCTGCCACCGCCGATGGGGCAAAACGCGTCTGAGTTTGTAAGCTTGAGATACGTCAAGTACGCAGTCTCGCAAAACCCTACGCCTCCAAGCCCTGCGCACAACTTGTAAGTCAAGCCGCCCGACGATGAAGCAGCACCAGCATCTGCATCAGCAGTAGCAGAAGACAACGACAGCGTTCTGGCCTCCGATTCTGATTCCTGGCTCTCTCGGGATGACGAGCACTTCACCTGAACCACAAAAGCTCTGAGCTCCAGCCGCAGTTTCAGCAATTCGTACGGAAATAAAAGAATTAAATCGGCGTAATACATAAGACGAAGGTGTCGTCCTGCTTCTCACCTTGAATTGAAGTGACCGACGAGCGGAGGGGGGAGGAACCAGGCGAAAAGAGGCTGTGAGGTTGGAGAGGAATGGAGAAGATGGCGGCGCGTTGAGGAGACGCGCCATGGTGTTTCCTGCTCCTTTCGTTGCTTCTGCCTTTTTCAGTTTCAGTTCTTCAGGCTTTCGGTTGATTCGGTCCACCACACCTCACAAACGCAGCTGCCGAATCGAACCGTGGCACGTCTTTGGGAGCCTGTCGGGTCGGTTCAAGTACCGGTCTGAATTTGGATCCACGGTCCAACCTGACAAATTTACTTAGGGTTTTCTTTTTGACCAAAAAAATTGGCCGAATTTCTTTTGGCCACTGTTTTATGACTCGGGATGTTTAGCATTCGCCATTTGGTATAAAATAAATGTTAACAAAGCACTAGAGAATATGATATAAATTGTCTCTGAATTTTGATTTAACGTGTAATATCTTTAGTCATTTGATTTGTTTAATTTGACATATGAATTATTAGTAAATATTTAATTTAGTTTTTCCATTTATTGAAATGAGAGATCAGAAAATTTTTTACCAACATGGATTACCATATGTCAAGTTGGGCCTTTTAGAAATGATGAGTCAGCATATTCATATTTCAACCCATTTACTTTAAGAAAGACAAAAAAAAAAAAATAGAACTTCAAATAACCCTCTTCCTCAGACATCAATATTTCTTCTTCTTCCTCCTAAAAATCAAACTTCTAAGCAAGTTGCTTGGAGCCTCATGAAAAAGATGGTTTGATGGGTTGAGTTCGATCTCGGTGATGATTCCAACCTAGGGTTTGCATAGTGCCGGTGATGATTCCAATCTAGGGTTTGCACAGGGCACGCCGCCTATATATGCCTATCGGTAAAAATGTCAAATCCAATCAATTTGAAGGCGAGGTTGATCGAGTCGGATATTAAAAAAAAAAAAAAAAAAAAAAAAAAAAAAAAAAAAAATTTTTTTTTTTTTTTTTGGGGGGGGGTGTTTTTTTTTATGCAAACTCAGTCGCATAATTCTCTAATTCTCGTAAAATAAAAAAACTACACATTAACAAATAACAAAAACTAAAATAAAAACAAAAAAAAAATAAATAAACAAAACAAAAAATACCCAACAAGGAATTTTCTGAACGCTTCATGAAAGAAATAAGAGAACCGAAACTCGTCCGTGTACCCTCAAAGTTCCAGGAAAGCAACAAGAAAGTCAAAGCGTCATAGTTTTCAGAACCTCGAAGTTACAATGATTAATGCTCTCTTACTAGATCTAGTATTCTTTGACCGGTCTATCTCGTCCATATTGCTCTAGTCCATTACATTTCTTGTCAAAGTCAATTCTATAGCTTAGGAATGCTATAAATGAGCTCCTTCGTTGCTTAAGTTTTAGATCTTACAATAACCACGAATTGTTTACTTTTTGCGCATTTCAAGCCTCTTTATCAGTGGATCATGAGATTCTTATCATTTCTGTTTGTGAATTTTCACTGATACGGCAGATCCTACCAAACAATGAACAAAGTAGGATATGTAAATATCCAGCTCTATTTCGGCAATTCACCAAACAATAGATAGAATATACCAAAATACTTAAATTTCATATCCTATCTTAACCCATCTTAATCAGACTTGAAATCTAGACAACCAATTATAACCACAGTGCACTACCTTCAAGGCAATAGACTACAAAAAGACCATTTAAGTACCTTTTCAGTTTCGATCGCTAAAACAAACAGCCTCCCGGTACTCAGGTAAACAATCCCAAACATAGCTCCTATCTATTTAATAAGCATTAGAAAACACCTCAATCCTGTCAATTGACACCTAGACATGATAATATGGCCCATCTTCAACTGCTGTGGTAATTGGCATGTTGCTATGCCCTTATACTTGAACAGAGAATCTGGAAACACCATATCATCACAAAACATCGTGCCACACACTTCATAAAGCAAAATGCAACTTCATATTACAGATCATCAACCAAGTTCTAAACATCGTGCCACGCACTTCATAAAGCAAAATGCAACTTCATATTACAGATCATCAACCAAGTTCTAAACATCGTGCCACGCACTTCATAAAGCAAAATGCAACTTCATACTACAGATCATCAATCAACAAGTTCTAAAGTATGACGCATGAGCAGAACAAAGAGATATGAAGGAGCAACTGTTTCACAAAACCTCTAGAAGACAGCCCGGCAACAAGTCACACCCAGTCCAACCAAGATATCCTTGGCAATTGGTCACACTTTTTCCTAAGAAGAACAATCACCTAGAACCACGAGGAGAATAGATAGGTGACCTTGATCTGTCCCTCCTTGACCTTCCACTGTAAGGTGAACGCCTAGGAGAATAATCACGACCACCTCGATATGGTGAGCGCCTTGGGGATCTACGGTAGCCATAATCCTCCCGGCCACGATACCTACCACCACGGTCACCACGGTCACCACGATAGCCTGTTTGCAATGCAAGAGTACAAATTTGTCTCAGAATCTTCAAAGAACACGTATCTCCATTGTGAGAAAAATGGGAAGCAAAATTCTCACCATGGTCCCGAGTGCTCTTCAACCCAAGATATTGCCCAGGAGTTGGAGTCCGTGGTCGCTTCCTCCGTGACTGAAATAAACAATGCATTACCTTAATATCGTGATCTCTCCCATGGAAAGTACCCAACTAAAGATAATCAAGCCATCATTCCAAAGGTTGGCCATCCAAAACACTTCTGCTACAGGCTCCATTGCCAATTTCAATCACCACACAAACTTGAAGAAAGTACATCCTTCTAGATATAGTCTATCCAAACAACAAGAATTACAAAAAATATATATATCTCAAATTGTGTGAAAGAAGTCAACAGGAGTAAAAGGAAATAAAAACCACACACAAAGATTAGTTTTCCAACAAATGGATGCCGGATATGAGATACCATATAATTCTGACTAGAAAGTTGTTGCTAATGTCCGTTGATTAGTTGAGAGTTGAAAGTGAATGCTGAGGTTGTATGGTTGTTGCAATATAGTTGCTATGTTTAGTTGATCAGATGCTTTTGAAAAGCTGTTAAAGCCGGCCATTGATCAAGCTGTTTCACTTAAGTTGACATGGATGAACTCATCATCTTTGGTTGCTGCCAACATAGCTGACGCAAAGTCTTCTGAATGTATCCAGAAAACCTCCAAGTTAAGAAGAAAGCTAGGTAATAACAAATCTCACTACTTGTCAAGATCTGTAATATCAGATTACCTTCTCAACAGTGATGTACCTCCCTTCTAAGACAGACTGATTCAGATACTTGACGCAACGATTAGCATCCTCAACACTGTCCATGGTAACAAATGCAAAACCGCGAGAGATGCGTGTGCGAGGCTCCACCACGAGGAAGCAAGAAGCGACCTAAATTTCAAAGTCAACTCAGCACCTCATGCCAGACAGGAAAAGAATGCTCACAACAATTTGAAATGTGAACTCCAATGAAGCTACTGACCTTCCCCTCTTTCGAAAAGTGGTCTTCTAGTTCCCTTTCAGTGACCCTAGTGGATAAACCGGTCACATAAAGTGCATTCCCAGGATTATTATCATCCCTAGAATATAAATTTCACAAAAGTGGATAAGTATAAGCGGCAGTGAAAGACGGGCTAAAGCAAGCAAAACCATCGTCAACTAGTATCACACATGCTTGTGAGAATTGAGAAATACGGAATGAAATTGTAAAACTTACCTGCCATGACTTCTGGATCTTGATCTGGATCAGAATACACCGGCACACCACACAAATACAAAACCAGATTTCAGACTCTGAAAGGACCGGTGGGCAGAAACTCATAACACCATAAACAAATGAATTCAAATCCTTCCAATACCTTCCACGGCTTCTGGACTGTGACCTCGGCCGGTGCTTGGACCAGGATGGGGACCCAGACCTGGACCTAGACCTTGACTGCTCTCTCCAAGGTGAGGGGGATCTTGAATACCTAATTAACAAGCGAACATGTATTTAACATTTCAAAGCAAGCAATATGTCTTGCCCCATGTTGTGGATCGGACTATTATTTGACCAAAGCACGACGAATGCACATTGCTCTCGTAGCAAAAGATATATTACCACTATAGGTCCTACTCCTTGTTGTTGATATATGATGGAAACAAGACTAAATAGAGCAAACACACGCAATGCATTTGCTTGAAGGCTTCATAAACTCGTGATATACCCTAATTGGGCTGGCCCTAATACACATGTTTCAAGTCATCTAGGGACTCAAGCGTTAACAGGGAGACCAAACACATGAACTTTATTGTGCATACAATTAACTCTAGCAACTTAAACACCAACTAGCCTGAAAAAGTGCCTTGCTGCATACCCAGCAGACATGAAAAGGCACATGAAGCCATAAATACTAATTTCTCAATGTGCACGTCGAGATATCTTCGAGACAGCATCAATAGGAGGAAAAACAGGTTCCCAGTCGCTCTCGCCAAAGCATCAGTTCACAAAACAACAAATGAACAATGTAATCTACCCATTCACTCGTTTGAAGCCACAAATGAGCACCGGATGTTTCAATAGAGCCGAAAAAAAACCACGGCGCATAATTCTTGACCTAGACATGCTAACTGGAGCGCACACGACGTCATCAAGACATTAAATTCGTCGGTAAATCAAAGAACAAAAACTAAACCAGGCGGATCGAAGCTTACTTCTTGCGAGGAGAATCTGCCTGCAAAGAATAAAGAAGAAAACAAAAGCCACTCAGTCACTCACAGATCCCACATACGAGATCGAGAAAACACAGTGAGAAAGAGAGAGAGAGAGAGAGAGTTGCCATGATCGAGCAAGGAGTCCAAACAAGCGAGGCCGAAGCGCGAACTAGGGTTTGTAAGAGACAAATGTTCCTCCCGAAGATGCAAAGCTCTAGGGTTTGCAGAAAGGGAGACCCGGAGAGGGAGGGAGGGGACTTTATCGAGACGGAGCAGTTTTTATACGCGTGGCTCTTTCGGCTCGGGTTAAATGCTCTGCGATTAGAGCATCTGGCTCGGTCGGTCCGACCGGTTTCGTCCCTCTCGGCCCGGAAAATAGGGGAAACATAGGTAAAAATTTATTTTTCAGCTCGAGCCTATTCTTAATTCGTAAAATTAACTTTATTATTTTCACTTATCTTATAAACAATAACTTTGAAGTGTTTTCATTTGCAAAGCAAAAAGATCATGAAATACTTTACAACTCATGACAAATAAATATACAATTCCCACCCAAAATAATTTACATACAATTTGTGAGTTTAAATTAGAGACCTTCGATCTCTAAGGCTTCTTTCTTTTGTGAAAAATGTTTTCCGAAAAGTTATTTTATAGGAAAATAACAATGTTTTTCGGTATTTGGCTAAACTATAAAAAAAAACCCGAAAAACATTTTCTATCATTTAGTATGAAAAATCAAATTCCTTCGTGAACTTCTTTTAATAATTTTTGTTTTTTTGTTGTTTGCTTCTTCTAAAAAATTTTGAATTTTGAATTATTTATTTTTTATCTTTTTCATTTTAGATTTTTTTTTCTTTTCTCCTCCTTCCTCCTCCTTCCTCCAAACCGCCGCTCCTTCTTCCTCAGACCACCCTTCAATGGCCATGACTCGGCCCGACGATCTCGGGCTCACCCAAGGCCAATGAGCTTGAGGCTCGCCAAATTTAGGCAAGTTCGGCCAAGGCCAGCAAAGCAAGCGAGTCCGAGATTTGGCTGTGACTCATAAGCTAGGTCTCATCCTGTTCTCTTGAGGAAGCTCTTTCTCTTGAACAAACCTTGAAGTCCATGGGTCAAATCCAACAATTACTCAAACGATCACACATATGTTGACAGGAACAAAACTTAAACAAGAAAAAAATATTAAGTAATATGTGGGATATGTTTATTGTAAATATTTCAATACGATGGATTTCTTTTTAGGAAAGATAAAATATCAAACACTTTTTACATTTCAATGATTTGGTAATGTAATTGAACGTTTTTAAAATTATGATATCTGACCTTACAAGTGATTTGAAGTATGATCGACGATCTCGAGTTCTCTTAATCCATTAGAAAGCCTTTTTTGCCGAACGACTCCTAAGAGGTCGAAGGGCCCTTAGTCCGTCCCACACAGTGAACTACTATCGGCCCTATTGGACAATCAAGATGAATGGCTGAAACAAAGTAAAAACCATTAATTGGGGTAAAGAAATACAAGCAATCAGCGGAAATAGCAAGTGTAGCCCCTATCTCTTAAAAATAAGAGGATTGATAGGTCCACGAGTGCCCTACCCCGGACCAGCAGCTTTCACGCCAAGCAAGACCGCCTTTGTCCCTTTCCTTTCTCCATTCCACCTCCTTTTTTGCTTAGTTTCAATAGAGTCTAAGGCAAAGCAAAATGCCTACTTTACCATTGGAGTCGGTCAACGTCACTCCTTGAATTATGTCCTAACGTTTTGGTTACCGGCGAATGCTTCGAAATGCGATCTTCTTGAGTTTTCGGCTCTTTCCTAGATTGAAGTAACATTTCCTCGCTCTACCAAACGAAAGAAGCCACTATCAAAAAGCTTGCGCCCTACTGAAGTATGTTTTTTAATAAGATTCCATTGCGACAATCCCAACCACCACAACTGAACAAACGTGCCCGAACGGAATGATACAAATCTAAAAACACCTCTTACGTACTTTTTTTCCTAATTTTGTGTGGCTATTTGCAAAACAAACATTGACAAGTAGGAGTCAATCCTTGCCACGGCATAAAAAGCGGCATGTGCTGGTGCACTGGTCGACAACATAGCCTCATTTTGACGTAAAAATGGCATTTTTCTACTTGCCTTGATCTTCTTCTTCTTAAAAAAAAAAAGAATATGTAAAGATACCTTTTGTATTAACTTCACCCGTAATTTTAAAAATAATATAAGATTACATAAATTAGCCTTGACCAAAAATTGACCGAGTCTACTTCATAATTAATGTGTTTTTGTCAAAACCCATTCGTTGATCTCATGTTAATACGACAACCTCCACGTGATCAATGTACTCTATAACTTCCTATTTGCGACAGTAATAAATTTTTTAGACACAACCTAAATTTTATCTATAAAAGGATAATTGAGCCCTAAAAACTTTCAAAAAGTACAATCAAGTCATAAAACTTATCAAATTATCGTAATTGAGTTCTTCCGTTGACCCTGTCCAATTAGGCTAACGAAAAATACTGATGTGTCATTTTTTATTACTTTCTTTTTCTTATGAGGCGTCGGCATGGCTAACACAAAAAAGATAAGTTCAAAATGACGTCGTCTTGATCCAAATTTGATTTTTAAAATATCTTAGTTAAACTAAATTTTGAAAAAACAACATCAAAACCAATGAGGGCCCGAGGCCCTCACCGCCATCGCACCCACCATCGCTAGAAGGCCGGGCAATGGTGGGGCGAGGGCTGGCCAAGGTCACTAGGACCCAGCCAGGTGGTGGACAACCCTAGCCAACGGTAGGCAAGAGCTTGTAGGCCCTCGTCGACTCTTTCGGCGGTGGTGGGGGCGAAGGTGACAAGAGCTTATAGGGGCCCTCGCTGGTTTTGCTACTGCTTTTTTTTTTTTTCCTTTTTTCGATTTTAGTTTATTTTTTCTAAATTTAATTTGATTAATATATTTTAAAAATCAAATCTGGATTAAAAAAAGACTTCGTTTTGGACTTATCTTTCTTGTTTAGCCATGTCAGCGTCATGTATGGGAGAGAAAGTAATAAAAGATGCTAAACCAATATTTTTGGTTAGTTTAATTGGACAGAGTCAAAGGAAAAATTCGATTGCACCTATTTGACAGTTTTAGAGTTTGATTACACTTTTTGAAAGTTTTAGGACTCAATTATATTTTTGTGAGAAATTTTAGGATTTGTAGTATACATATCTTTTTTTTTTCATGAAATTGATTTTTATTTTCATTTTTACTTCTTTGGAGTGGAAGTTGCCAATTTAAATAAGGGTGCCTGAATTTCTTTTTCATTTTACAGATGTCAGCATATTAGAAATTTTCTTTTCGTGATAAAAATATTGGACAATGTTTTCAAATAAATGACGCATTCTTGCAAAGCATAAAATTTTGAAGCAGAAAATATAAGAATATGCACTTGATTCGTCCCTGTTAAAAGATTATTTATGAGATAAGATATATTTAATTAAGATAATAGCATGGCCGAGTGATAGTATCGTGGTGAAATACTAGACATAAAATCAGAGGGTCCCACCATGATTACTGTATATATTTTTTGCCATTCTCAAATTCCTTGTTCTCGCACTTGGCGGAGGAACGGGTGGAACAGCTGTGAATCCTCAGTTTCGGTTCAACCAAGGCTCGCGCGGAGTCTTCCAAATCCTGACCCCGCGTCCATGCAAGCGGACGTTCATCCCTCGTGATCTTTTCGGCCACCTTTCGGACGCGAGATTGGAGGGTGCTTTCGGCCTTGGCGTTCACAAATGGAGCCACAGCACCGGAGAGAGTCGCGTACATTGTCGAAGCCTTCTCATTCATCAAACGGAATGCTCAGAATGTCGAAAGAGAGTGGCTCGTGATGTTCCATCGAGGCACATGCATCTGTTGAGCCCACGAGGAAAGCTAAAGCATCTGTTCTTCTCCACTGCAACATGTAAAACAATCAGATCCTACTCCAATGGAAGGGCATATAAATGTATCCAGAACTGGGACTCGTATGACTATACGCACCTGTTGGAACGTTGCAGAAGCAGCTCGTGCCTCAAAAAGATACACTCCCAGGTCGTAGTCGGGGGATTTGCGCAGAACCCGTTTCTCGCAGCGAAGCTGGTCGGGGCCTATGGCGAATACGGGGCGCCGAACATGGGCGACGCGCGCAAGGTGTTCGATAACTTGTCGGACAGAGATGTTTTCTTGTGGAATGTGATGATCCGGGGTTATGCGAACTTGGGTCCTTTCGAGGAAGCATTGGACATGTACTACCACATGCGGTTAAGTTGCGTCTCTGCTAACAGATACACGTTTCCATTTGTGCTGAAGGCTTGCGGTGCCATGAAATGTACGAAGAGAGGTAAAGTTATTCATGCCCATGTCGTGAAGTTGGCGTTTGACTTGGATTTATATGTTGGGAATGCTCTTTTGGCATTTTATGCCAAGTGTGGGGCGATTGAAATGGCTAGAGTAGTGTTTGGTGAAATCCCTCAGAAGGACATTGTCAGCTGGAACTCCATAATTTCTGGTTACACTTCAAATGGATATGCCGGTGAAGCCATAAAGCTTTTTCGTGCTATGGTGCAAGAGCACAATTTTGTGCCTGATGACGCAACTCTTGTTGGAATTCTACCTGCATGTGCTCAAGCAGCGGCAATACACTTAGGTTTCTGGATTCATGCTTACATTATGAAGTTGGGTATGAAAGTAAATGCTTTCCTCGCTAGTGGGCTCATTTCAACCTATGGAAATTGCGGGCATGTGAAAATTGCAAGAGACGTTTTTGATCGAGTCTGCGACAAGAATATTGTTGTATGGAATGCGATGATAAGGTGCTATGGAATGCATGGTCACACAGATGAGGCACTTGACATGTTCTCCAAAGTCATAGAGCTCGGCCTGTGCCCTGATGGATTGATGTTCTTGTGTGTACTATCTACTTGTAGTCATGCAGGACTCGTCTCAAAAGGGTGGGAAATTTTTCACAGTATGGAAGCATATGGAATTCAAAAAACGGAGGAACACTATGCTTGCATGGTTGATCTTTTGGGCCGGGCCAGGTTACTTGACGAGGCTGCCAGACTCATAGAAACTATGCCCATTCCTGCAGGGAAACATGTCTATGGTGCTCTGCTTGGTGCTTCTAGGGTGCATAATAATATAGAAGTAGCGGAAAAAGCGGCGGAGAAATTGTTTGTGCTAGACCCTGATAATGCTGGCCGGTACATACTACTAGCAAAAATGTACGAAGATGCAGGGCGTTGGCAGGATGTTGCCAGAGCAAGGAAGCAGCTGAAAGAGAAGGAGATTAGGAAGCCAATTGGTTGTAGTTCGGTGGAGATCGAGAGCATTCACCACACTTTTGGAGTTCAGGATGAGTCCCACCCATATGCCCAGGAGATCTTTGAAACTCTCAAGAGTTTGGAGGGAATGGAAGATGAAGAATTAGTTATGACTTCAATGTAATTAAAAGGAAAAATGAGGCTTACCAATGTTCCAAGATCAAGAGACACAATCACTTTGAACCACTTTTCAAGCTCAATAGTTCAACGAGCAAAGACAGTGCAGAGTACTAGATATCTTTGTTTCAATCGTACATGGGTAAAACGATTGGTTCGTTCCTTTCACAATCGCTGCTATGCATATCCGTGATACAGTGGAGACCATTTAACAAATGACCCAGTTGCTCGATTAGAGGTTCGGTTTGATATACTCTTCTTTGGCTTTTATTTTTGTCATCTTTAGTTGGCAGACATTTAATCCTTCTTGCTATCTGATGGTTCTACGTATGGGTGAAGATCAAGCTATTGCACATTGACTGTGCTATTGAGGATTACAAAACTCCATCTTCCTTTCGGTAATTTCTTACCAAGCTAAGCAAAATTGTAAAGCATGGGCAAAAGTGTCTGCCGGTTTTACATATTGGTCAAGATCAAGCTATTGCACATTAATGGACTTTACCGTTGAGGATTACAGAATGGTAATGTCATGCCAAAACGAGGCAAAAAGGATGGGCAAGATAATCTTATTTCAAACCTTTTGCATATCCTCTTCGCCCCTGTTTCACAAGCCGAACTTTGGAATTTTAGATTGACCTCCAAACAATAGACGCGAGCACTATCATGTCCGACTCGCTGTTGACCTCATCAGCATATAACCTTGGATTTTGCTCAACTATTACTTGTGTTGGTTCCTCTGTTTTACGTTATTGTTTATTTATGAGGTCTTTTGACTTTTGATCCAGTCTTTCTTCTTAATCTTCTTCCTTTCGTCAACAAAATTTTCTGCCAAATTATTTTGCTTTACATCACCCGCCTCATTTTGGACACACTGCGATTAATCTCATCAACCTTACCACCATTATACAATAGCAGTAATTTAGTCCATTATTTGCTCAACTGAAGTTGAGGACTTCAAAGTTCTTTGTCAAAAGCATATGATTGGAAGGATAGATATAAACAATTAATGAGTCACCTCAGCATATTAGGTTTTGAAAAGTTCTTGCAAACTTCACCAGTTATGAACATTACAGAAATTATCAAAACATTGACAATTTTTTAAGCTCTGGTCTGTACCTCGTGTTTCTAAACTTCTTGTATTATAGGTAAAGAAATGATAGGCAGAAATTTGCGAAGCAACCACTGAAGATAGTGCTTTCCTCCTGGGTACTTCAGATAAATTTCTTCCATAATAGTTATTTTTGTCCATCACTCCTTTGTTGGCTGAAAGCCCTGCCAATAGTAATTCTTTGACAGTTTCAAGTACTCAAACATTCCTTTCAACTCGTTCACTGAACGTATTGCATTGCACCATTCTCTTATTTATTTATCACTTAAATGGTCATGGGGCTTCCAATTTTTATCTTGAATACTATAACCTCAAATGACGAAATCTGAGTGAAATGTCAAACTCATAGTTTACTCATTCAAAGCTTCTTTTATATTGCTGGATCAATGTTTGTTAGAGTGTCATCTCACATGTTATGACTTGCTCTGGATAGTTTACTTCTGGATTCAATTATAAACTCTTTGAGCTCGTTTTGTCGCTTGACCGCAGCAGATTGATCACGTGTTCACTGGTGAAGAACCTGTGATCCAATCCTAGTTAGTTCTGAGGACAATCAAAGTGGAGAGCTAAATGTCTACGACAGTTGGATTATATGCATGGAATAATATTTTTACACTTTAACTCGCAATGGGATCGAGAATCTAAGAGATGTATCAAGTTGCTGGTTGCAGTTAATAGTGAGTTTTATGCCAATTCACTCGGTGAAAGCATGACCGAAATAAACTTCTTATTCCATTTCACTCTGTGAAAAGCTTGGCTGAAATAAACTTTTTATGCTGCTCTTTTTTGGTGCATTGTTTTTGTGGTAATTTTCAAGCTACACTTTTGAGCAAAAAAGAAAGATCCTCAACTATATACTTACGAAAAGCTTCATGCTATTCTGAGTTTATAAATGTGTTTGGGCAGGGCTAATATTTATAACTAAATAAAAAGCATATTAGGTGCACCTGTTAAGATGATCATACTGGACACTCAATTGCACTTTCTTGCAAATTCTTGTACAAAAACAACGATTAATCAGTATACATATGGTGATATAGTCCAGATTCACTGAATCATCTAACAGATTTACAGCCGAAGTGGTGGTGGAGCAGCTGTGGTTCTTCTCTTCCACAGGTTTATCTCTTTCTTGGGCTCTAGTACCATCTCATTTCTGCCAAGCACAAGGGGTGCAGAATGGGGTATGATCTTCTTCTGCACCCCTTCTATTTCTTCATCATCCGAACAATCTGGAACTACTGCTGCACCATGATCCCTCCAGTCGAAGTTGGTCAGTGCACCGCGTCCACTTGCAAATTTCCTCACATTGGCCAGGGAGGGCACTTTCCCCAGTCCCAAAGACTTACTGTTGTCAGCAATATCAGATTTTTGGCCGCGTTTTGCGGCCTTGAAGAGATGAAATTTTGGAGGTGAATGAGTCTTTTTCTTTACCTCTTTGGGACCTTTTTCCTCCAATCTGGTTTCTCCTGTCCTAGGCAAGTCCTGCCTGTTGAGCATGCTTAGCCTCGTGTTTTTCTTCTTGTTCTTCACTTGTCCTATGCATGAAACTATTGGCGAGCCAGGTTCCCGGGCGTCAAAGCTTCCATTCTTCAGCCTTCTTTGAGCATCCTTCGGGATTATTGACGCAGTAGGAACCAATAGCGCTTTCCCGGGAGTTCTGGGACTGATCGGCGGGCTCTGGAAGGTAACTGCAGGGGCCGCTTTCGGCAGAAACTTGAGCAACATGCCTTTAAGTTTCGATGGCTTCCCCCTTCTCCATCAGGTTTGCACTACTGGTCACGCAATTTTATGGTTCTTGTATCCTTAATTCTTGTTCTAGACAGAGTATATATACATATATAAGAATGCAGCGGGAGGTGTAATGACAACCAGAGAGCTAAGGTTTTTAGCAAGTAGCAGAATGAGTCAGTTGACCTTTTCATTATGTAGGCATAACAGAGGAAAAAGAGAACATGGGAGTGGTTGACACTTGACAGAATAATGATTCTTTCAGGTAAATGAACCTTTTTTTTTTGGGGGGCCGGCCACAATTGAGTAACGGGTCTTCACCATTCATTGTGGATGGATACATGAGGATTGACCTAGCCTTCTTTATGATGATTGTGTCTGAAATTAGATAAGAAACTAGCAGACCATGCTCATCAGGTCCCGGTTAAAACCTAGTAATTAAGGGAGAAAGCATGCTTCGTTGGAGACCAATCACTCAGTTACCCATGCTTAACTCGGAGGTAGAGTCGAAACAGAAAAAATCTTGCTGGACCACGCTTCGCTCATTCGAATCTAGAGCAAATGATGGCCGTTCGAATCTAGACAGGTGATGATTATTTTCTCCATACCTTTTGCTATGGCTATTCTTTAGGAACTCTCCAAGTGTTATGTCGCGTTCGTCCCCATTGTCATATAGTCGGATTGTCGTAGTCTCTTGGAGAATTCGATGCTGCACTAGAATGGATTTTTTCTATTGCTTCGCAACCTAAGACTAAGCAATCACAAATTCGAAGCCAGGAGAGATTCTGTTTACTTATTCTTTGACATCATTCATACTTAATTCTACAGGTCTAGAATCTCACATTGGACGTTACACAAAGCCAGTTGGACGTTAGACAAAGCCAGCCGTCTGTTTTGTAACTTTTTTCTAAAGGTACTCTTTAGTTTTGGGGAATCCGTCACATTGCAAGCCGTCCCTCAAGTGAAAGTCTTTTTGCTTGCTTTTCCATTTTTGGATTCTGCTCTGCCAATGTCGTTCTGTCCAGTCGTTTCCCACCAAAAGCATAGCTACCCAAACTTGGTCCGCCTTTGGCGAGCCTGGGTTTGTTGTCCAAGCTTGTCAAGTCGGGTCAGGTTTGTGTAAGGATTTAGTCCCGACACCGCAAAATGCAAACAATGTCATGTGAGTATTTGCTCACGGGTTACCTGATTCTAGTGTAAATGGAAAATCAGGTGAGCGGAATTTTTCGTATGGTCAAGATATAGTCATCGTGAGGTTATTATCACCCGAAAAGATTTATTTCGTACCATAACAAAATGGCCACTTATACCGTAGGAATAATACAAACAAGAGATTGAGAATCCGTCAGTTGAATCGTCTCCAACTTTGAGATTTGGAGTCAGCCCTAATTCTAAAATATGAGTTTGGGATAATGTAGCTCGAATTTCGATTTAAGACATTCAAACCTTTCGGTAAGTGTCAGGAAGCTTGCATTTAATTAGAAATGTAAAACTATTAGGTGAAATTGATTTAAATAAGAAGTGAATGGGTATTTCAATAAGCAAATGACAGTTAACCGTTTAACTATTTATTGTATCCGGTGCTAATTAAATTTTTTGCACTTTGACGTTATTCTGATTATTACACGGCTGCGACGGTGTCGTACGTACGATGACGATTTTGAGCAGATTTGTCTGGTAGGAACAGAACGGCCCAAAAGACTTTACGCGCCGAAGACGAAAAGGCAATTCGATCGCCCCGTCGTTTCCCCGAAGTCAACAAACGCACCGTTCTTCTTCTTCTTCTTCGCGATCAGCCTTCATCATTTTGTCGTCTTCAATGGCGTCGATCTACACCTGCAAGGAATGTGGGGCCAACCTCAACCTCAGCGCCCTCCACCTCTACCCGCCGGACTTCTACTTCGAGGCCGGGAACAAGGACTCCCTCTCCTTCTCCTTCGTCGACGCCTCCAAGTTCCGATTCGAGAAGGAGGACAAGATCAGGCCCTTCTTCGAGACCCTCAACTACTGGGGCATCCAGCGGAAGCGGACGAAGATCATCTGCAACTCCTGCGGCCGCGTCGTCGGCCACGTCTACGACGACGGCCCTCCTATGACGGACAGTCCCGGGCAGTTCCACATGGGCCCGAGCCAGGTGATCCCTCGGGCTCCGAGGTATAGGTTTAAGAACAAGACTTTACACGTGACTTCTGAGACTTGAGAGGGTTTCCAGTGTTCTTTTTGGGTGAACTGTTAGGGCTTCAATATTTTCGTTGTTGGGGGAGTTGGTATAAGTATGGATTGGCTGGTTGTGTTATACGGATTGTGATAGTCTCAGGGAAGTGGAATGTGTAAAACAGAGTACCCGCTTCGCTGTTGTTCTATACTTGCTCAATAAAATCGTGAACTGAGTTGATGGTCCAGGGCAGTTTTATCCACTTTTGCTTCACCAGGGATCGGTTTAGGTCCTTACCTTGACATCAGGAAGCATGGTGGCTGAAATGTATGCTTTCAATTCAGTGGAGTTTCGCTATCGATTTACGTTTGCTTACCTCGGATCGGTTTAGATTCTTATCTTGACATCAGGAAGCATGGCGGGCTGAAATGTATGCTTTTTAATTTGTATAATCTCATATCTTCTACCCGTGATGGAAATCCATTCTAAAGTGAGTTACCTTGGGCACTGCTGTACCATTGTAACCATTTACTCGAGTATGTTAAAAATAGTTTGGAGGGGGAAAATTTTTTTCCCTTATTTCTCTATAAAGATTGTAATTTTGAATGCCTTTTAGTGAATACAACCATCTTGTAGATTGAATATGAGAAATGAGATCGCATAGAACTGAAGAAAAACTAGCCCGTATTCTGTTGCAATTCGGAGATCTCACGAAACAAATGAAAGTGCTTTATGATCTTTTTGTTCTTATATATATGTAGATAGATTTCTAGGTGGGATCTGATAGTTTTCCATCTTGTGCTTGACTTGTTTTAGGATGTACTGTTTATTTGTGGAGAAGGGACTTTTGCGAAGTAATGGGAGATTGGGAACTAAACCCTTTATAGTCAGGGGATACAGTTGAAAATTCCTATTGGATCTAATTCTTTTTAAGTTAGTGGAAGTGTTTACTGTGGTTCTGAGTGCTATGGAGGGCTTAGGTGCTTGACGACATGCTAATTGGAATCTTCAAATCGTGTTTCTTTTTCCTTATAACTTTCACCTGTTTTTCTCTGTTGATATCATTTTTAGGTAACGTTGTAATGATAAGAGGATCCTTGTCGCTGAGCCTACTTGTTGGAAAAGGCCCAGCTGCTGCTCTTTTGTTAAATTCCCCCATCGCGTTATGGAGTGATCATCATGTATTTTCCTGGAATGCTATCCGTATTTAACCTCAATATTGTTCCCTTATCGTCGTTGGTTTACTGTCAAATACTACTCAACACTGATGCATCATCTTGCTTCATCGCACCTATTCCTTGCTTTGGCAAAGATCTATGAATGCCAATGAAGTTACTCCAGTGAAGCTTTGTCAAATACTACTCAATACTAAGCAAATGACAGTGCTGTGAAATGGTAACTCATTAATCTCCAATTCCTGTCAAACTCCTCATGCTGTCTGCAGCATGTCTATGTCAACGGCTTTCGCGCAAAGGTAAGCAGTCTCTGTGTCTTGTCCATTTGATCTCCTCCCTATCTTGCATTTGCCCCTTATAGACTGTAACAAAGACTGAGGATGTGCAATCGGTACTTTTCTCTAGCTTGAGTCACATGAATGTAGTCACTAGTCTCTTCGCTCCCTGAGCTGCTGTTGCATCACCATTGCCTTCTGATTTCCGTGTTAACTTATGGTATGCTAATGAAAGTTTTAGCAATTAGAATCGATCAGAAGGCCCTATTACTAATAACTTCCCTGAGAAAAGGATTCAATTGTTGGCTTTGAGAAATCTGCTTGGCGGTGGACCTCCTGGGGCGACAGTGGAAGGTCTGGGGCTCATTAACAGTTCTACAGAGACGAAACGTGTATTATGAGTGCTCGGCGTTTGGTCCGGCATTTCAAGAGTTAAGTACACTTGCTATTCTCGGCCTAATTCCCTTTAAAAAAAAATCAATTTAGGTCTAGTTTTAATTCTGTCCCTAACTTTTTTTTTTGTCAAGAAAAACTTTTGAACTTTAGGTCCAGTCGAAATATTGCCATGAATTTTTCTTTAGCTGAAAAAAAAACTCAAACTTTCGATCCAGTCTCAAATTTACCCCAATTTTTTTTTTTTTGGTCTTGAGAGAAAATCACTTGTTTTTACTCTAGTCTCAAAGCTAACCCCTATCCGAAAATCGCCATCAATCCTTTTTAATTTTCATATGCTTGATGGTTTCATATTGGAGATAATTTTCCATATCACCTTACCGATGTGGACTTGTTATAGATATGAAAATGCTAGTCAAAGTTGGGACATGACCATGGGGGGTGGATTTGAGAATAGATTTGAAAGTTGGTAGTCCTTTAAGACAAAATAAAATTCGAGGTAGATTGCGGACTGGACTTAAATTTTGCGGTTTTTTTTAAATAAAAAAAAAAGCTCGGGACGGATTTGAAACTTGGACCTCAAGTTCAAGATTCTTTCCGAGACAAAAAGGAGTTCGGAGCATAACTGAGATAAGACCTCAAGTTCGGGGTTTTCTAGAGAATTAGGCGTATTATCATCAAAGAAATTGGCTTATTTGTCCCCCTTTCTCATATGAGCAACAAGCAGGGAACTATATTTTCATGTTTTGGTGCTTTTGGGATCATATCATGAAAAAGAGCAAACATCTCCATCTAGAAACCGTTCTAGGCGATGAAACATGTCATGGCATGAAGCTCGCTGGAGAAGAATACCAGGGTGGAACTCAACTCAAGAGAATTCTAGCAAATGTTTAGATCATGTGAACTTTCTTTCCTTCGAATTTTGCATGACCGGTCAATAATCTCCCTCGAACTTTTCTAGGGGAAGTGTTCTCCTCTGTGTAATTGTTGACTTTTTTCTTAACTTTCTCTTTTCTGTTTTCGAGTTAGGCAAGCGTAGAAGTAGGTTTGGGATGATATAAAGATTATTATCGTTGAATTTGTCTTACCTTTTCTCCTCTCTCATTTTTGAGTTAGGCAGGCGTAGAAGTAGATTGGGGATGGGACGATAGCAATCAAGTACCCAAAACCTCTTGATATGAGCTTATCAAGAAAAGAATTCTCCCTATGCATGCACCCCCGTTGGAGCTGATGCGAATTTGGAGGTACATTATCTTTATACATGAGATTTGAGGATCCGCGTCGGGATTAAAATGCAAAATCACGAAGGAAAAATGGACAACCGCAAGCCATTCTATGTAAGTCTAAAAAATCACGAATTTTCACGATAGAGTGCTCCGAAAAAATGAAAAGAAAATAAAAATGTTGTGCGAATCAATCATTGATCGGAAAAGAAAAGTTAACTCGATAAGCCACGAGATTACCAAATATATAATCTAGGCAAGTAGAAATCGTATTGAATTAATCTACGCAATTAAGGACTAAATCCTAATAGTCAATCACATATTGATGATTTTTCCAAATATAAAATTAAGTACGGCACGACCGTCTCTTCTAGTGACATGGAAACATTAAAAAAAACGTTGTACGCGTAGAAAAGCTTCAAACTTCAACGAGCTGCTAGCCATGCCGGTGCCACCTCTCGGCGCGTCGCTACAATAAAACTTTCAGCTAAAAGCCGCGAATTCGAGTCTTCGATTCTCAGATCTCTCTCCATTTCTCCATCTCCTCCCCACCGGAACCGAACTTGGCATTCACGCGAAAATCGACTTCAGATGGTGAAGCAGAGGACCTCGCGGTTCCCACCGCGCAAGTCGGCGGCGTCGTCCTCGACTCTGATCCTCACGCTGCTCGTCATGTTCTCTTTCGTCGTGCTTATCCTCCTCGCCCTCGGGATTCTTTCGATGCCCGGCAGCTCCTCCGGCGACAGGCCGAAGGCGAACGATCTGGCCTCCATCGTGAGAAATACTGTTGATAGGTGGGTGGCATTTGTTGATATCTCACTGTGATTTGGTTTCGGTTGCGTTGTGATGTGCGGCGTAATGTGATTTGAGTGGGGTTGATTTGTTTCCGTGGTGCTGCAGGAGCAAGGAGGATGAAGGTCGAGGAGAGCAGTGGGTGGAGGTCATATCGTGGGAGCCTAGAGCTTTCGTGTATCACAACTTTTTGGTGAGTCTTTGTGTATCTAGTCGCTCTTGGAAAGGTCTCTGTTCTTCTTCTTGAGGGGTCTAGATTGCAATTTGGATTGTTGGGATATGCATCAACATGAGAGTTTCAATGACTTAATGAAGGCTAGATGTTTATGCTGATGCTGTTGTATAAAAAGCTATTAGTAACTATGGTAGAATTAGTTTTTTAGCTGAAAGTTTCTTTTTGTAGCATGTCGTTTAGGTGAAATATGCATTGGCATAATCGTTGTATGGTTTCTTGAATCTGTTGATCGCTTTGAGCAATCATGGATGCTCGGAATTCTATGCAATTCTTAAAAATTCTCTTTCACTAGTTCAGGGGAATACTAAAAGGACACTGTCTTCCCAGGGAAAAAGACAAGAAGGACAAATATATTAGACCAAAACTTAGAGTTCTTGTTCACCAGTCATTGGACCCATGGTTCAGTTCTTTGCCCATTTTATGCTCCGGGTTTTGGTGCACTTAAATGATCAATTCAAATACCCTATTCCTCAATTTCCACCAAAAACTGCCTTCATGTGCTTAGATTGGCAGTAAATTGTCATTTTTATTGAGGTCTATCGCTGGCAAGTCCATTTGCACATCATGACTTTACACCTTTTGCCTATTTGCAGTCTAAGGAAGAATGTGAGTACCTCATTGAACTTGCAACGCCTCATATGCAGAAGTCAACTGTGGTAGATAGTGAAACTGGCAAGAGTAAAGATAGCAGGTATGGACCCAAAATTTTCCATCTCCAATGGTGCACGAACGAAATTTGATTCTTCAAGTATCGTGAGTGTGAATTATTAGCTATACTCAATCATAAGAAGCTCCTACTTCCTCATATAGGGTACGTACAAGTTCCGGAACATTTCTGGCAAGAGGACGTGATAAAACAATTAGGGACATTGAGAAAAGAATTGCAGATTTCACCTTCATTCCTGTAGGTAAGAGGCCGAGCTGCGTTAAGGTTTTGCAGTGGTGGATATCCATTTCAACAATTTTCTCCGCTGCTGTTACCAAGTGAAGTGTTATTTTTTACCTGTTCTGTTGTCGCTTCTTCCTTGCTTTTCTGTTTCTAGCTTCAAAGATATGCTTTTGTGGAACCACAGGAATAATTTAGTACAGTAAGCTCATGTATTTAGGTACAAGTAAAAAATAAAGCTCCTGTATTTTGGTAATTATCCCAAGAATTACAGATGTGGAGAGGAATATGTCAATCTGATTGAAGGATCAGACTAGTTCCGGACTGTTACAAACATTGGGTGTTTCTTTCAAAAACCATAAAAGAAAAAGAAAAAATTAGGAAGAAGAATTTAGGTAGCACTCGTATGTATGTGTTTATAGAAACTTATAGAATAGGTGAGTTTTACATGAGAGTTTAGATTTGATTTAGAATAAGTTCTCAGCCTCGTTAGAGCATTGTTTTACCGTTTTAGAGGATTTTGCACTTGTGAAATATTATGAGGTGGCTGTTGTATGTGTACAGAGAGCTACATGTGGAGAAATTTTGAGACTAAATGGTTTCACCCTACTAATTCATTTGTTTTACAGTTACCAAGGAAATCTATTGATAATTTTCATGAAGAGATGATATTATAACATTCCATTTTGTCGCTCTATGCTTCCTCAAATATCTTCTGGATATATCTAGATTTAGACTTAATCATTTGACAATTCCAAAATCCAGACCATGGAGAAGGACTTCAAATTTTGCACTATGAAGTTGGGCAGAAGTATGAGCCACACTTTGATTACTTCCTTGATGAATATAATACCAAGAATGGTGGTCAGCGCATCGCTACACTTCTCATGTACCTGTAAGTAGATTGTTTGCATCTACTCTATTATTGATCCCTAGATCTTCGTGGCTGTCTAGGTGAGTATTTCATTATCCTATACTTTTCTGTTTGCTCTATGGTACAGTTCAGATGTCGAGGAAGGAGGTGAGACAGTCTTTCCTGCTGCCAAAGGGAATATTAGTGCTGTTCCTTGGTGGAACGAGCTATCTGAATGTGGGAAGGAGGGTTTATCTGTTAAACCGAAGATGGGGGATGCCTTGCTCTTCTGGAGCATGAGACCTGATGCCACATTGGATGAATCTAGTTTGCACGGTCAGTTGTAACTCTTGCTGATTAGGTTGTAAGAATGATTTCATCACCAATGATGAGAATGCTAGGACTAGAAGAAGGGCTCTTTTCCTTGACTTTTGCATGCCCCTAATAAAAATCTAAAAGCTGGAACGCATGAGTTTATTTTCCTGATGTTATTTATTTATTTATTTTAAAACCTGGCACCATCGAATGCTGAATGAGAGAAGCTCTTGTCCCTTTGCTTTCAGGTGGTTGCCCTGTGATTAAGGGTAATAAGTGGTCATCTACCAAATGGATGCGTGTCCATGAGTACAAAGTCTGAATAATCATACGGAATGTGAGTTTTCTGCTTGTCACAAATGCACCTTTTAATTAATATTATTACATTCTGACAAAAAAAAATTAAATAAAATAACAATGTTACATGAGCATATTGTCTATCAGAAAAGAACTGGTGAAAGCAAAAGCATCTAGGTCCTTTTCCAATGTATCCTGACAAACAGCAGTCATTAAGATGTTTCCTTTGTTTCACTGCATTCTGTGCACTTGAATCTTTCTCATTTCGAGATTTGCGGGTGTTTGGCAAATTCTTGTCTTATCTGATTGGACAAGTGTTCGGCCTTGACTTTTGGAACCGTCCGGCTTAATATTGGCCAGGCATGTGGAAAGAAGTTTCTAATGCGGAATGTTCTTTGGTGGATTTCCTTTTTCATTCTCTATGAAGAAGACTGAAAACTGATCATTTTGGGAAGCAGATGATTGAATTCTGTCCGATGCTTCCTCTGCTTTCTTAGTATTTTAAAGATAACCTGACGATGGCATCTTGTTTGTGTCATATTGTTATTTATGCTTTCACCTACAGAAGGGACTACTTGGGGTCCGTACTACATTGTCCTTTGCTCGTAGGTTCTAATGAAGTTTCTTGAAGTGATGCTGTTATCATACAGGAAAGTCTAAGATGAATAATAATTCCTTGCGTTTCAGATCCACTTATAGTCCTGTGCGAGCATATCAATCCTCCATGTTGTACATCTTGGTTCATTGCTTTTGTGCTGACTGCGAGTACTTACAGTTGTTGTAACTTGAGATAGAGCTGTAGAAAAGACAAAGCAGGAAGATAATTTTTTTTTTTTTAAGAATTTTCCCTTTAGAAGAAACTGTAGTTCTTGAGATGCTGACGAGAATGATCGAGATGCCAAATTCCAGGTTATATATTCTTCCTTCTATTGGTTTTTGTGAGCACCTGTGTCAACTTTACTCAGTTTGACGGCATCAACCTTCTTTTTGACTTGGACATGGAATACTCAAATTGTCCTAACTTTAATCATGTCTGATCCCATAAACATGTACCAATTTGCATATGCCTCTGTGTGTGCGCGCCCTTAATACTTGCTGTTCTGTCAAATCACCCGAATTTGGTCACTTTGACTTGCTTCCCGTGGAGCCTCGAATAGCGTTCACAAGCACAAGAAACTCTTTCATGATTGTCTCTCCTTTGGCTAAACATCACTTCCAGGTTTAGTTCAAGATCTATGGATGTTCATTCCATAACTACACACATCGTACTCATTTCCTAAGTCTAATACACACGCAGCGATTTGAATTTCCAGTTTCCGTAACACGGGCAATCACCCTCTGTGCTTACCCTTGACTAAGGTCCGGATGACATACTGCATGATACCGCCATGATCGAAATAAGCCAGTTCCACCTGCACTAGCCAAGGGTGGATTCAACATACATAGGATAGAGAGTAAGTAAAGATGAATGGCTGAAGTGTAATCCGAGAAATCCAGCTACCTCTGTGTCGAAGCGCAATGTACACGTGAATGACTTGCCGTTGTCCGTCACTACTTTCACATCTTGATCAGGTTTCAATTCACTCACTTTGTTCGGAAGGTCAATCGTGTATCTTTCATGGCCATTCAGCCCGAGAGTCTTGGCGTCCTCTCCAGGCTCGAAACCAAGCGGGATAATCCCCATTCCAACTAGATTACTGCGGTGAGTTTGCTCGAAGCTCTTTGCTATGACCACTTTCGCCCTCTAAAGTTTTGGTTGTTGCAAGGGTATGAGTGGAACAGCAAAAGCATATGATCAGGAGAGAAAAAAAGAGGCCTCCGAAAATAGGCGTACCAGTAACATCGGACCCTTGGCGGCTCCGTCCCGGGAACTCCCTATCCCGTGTTCAGAACCAGCCAAAACAATAGTGTCTTGGCCCTCATTCTTGTATCTCTGAGAAAGTAAGGAACAAATACAAAGTGATGCTGTCAAAAAGAGCAGTTAATAGCTCAGAATGTAGTTATACTCATTAACAATGTTGATTCGGCTCAACTTAGAACAGACAAATAGCATCCTCAAATGTATAACAATGCACCTAAGTGTTCGAGGAAGGTATTGGAGACTTTCTTAGTCGACTGATTTTGACAAGTCCCAGGTAATCAAGCATTTATCAGTTCAAGCTGCAGAAGTTCATAGATTCATGCGAGTGAAAAGTTACCATAGCAGCATCGAACACGTGCATCTTTTCCCCACTGGGGATGTGGATCGTCCTAGGCCCGACTTCTCCATCCAGGAGCTTGTTGACAATTCGGATGTTGGCGAAAGTGCCCCTCGCCATCACGTCGTAATTGCCACGGCGACTCCCATAAGAGTTGAAGTCTCTCCCATCAACCCCGTGTTCCCCCAGGTACTTAGCAGCAGGACTGTCTTTGTGGATGCTACCGGATGGCGATATGTGGTTGGTTGTGATGCTGTCTCCAAGATAGAGCAAGCAATATGCGTCCTTCACACTGCGCAGGCCCAAAGGTGTCATCGTTATATCGTCGAAAAAAGGTGGCTTAAGAATATAAGTTGAGGCCGAGTCCCATGCGTAAAGAGTTCCAGAAGGCACATGTAATCCATTCCACAGAGGATTTCCTTCAGTTATTGCATCATATGTGGCCCTGAACATATCCGGAAGCACATTCGACTGCACGGCCTGCAATATAGCACAATCGAAGAGATAGAAGAGTTAACATATGAAGTTACTCCTTATATTGACAATCCTGGAGGAAAGAGTAAGTCACACTTCACGGTTTTTAATCAGGCCAGTTGCTCACATTTGCTATTTCTTCGTTCGTCGGCCAAATGGCCTTCAAAAATACACTTCTTCCGTCTTTTCTGTGCCCTAGGGGTTCTGTCTCAAGATCAATGTCAACCTGCCAAACAAAAATTGGCTTCAGGATACAACGGCCGGTTAGCCACTGGATTGTCAAGTGCGACAGACCATGTGCCTAACGTGACACTGCTTTTGTTTTTATCACAGTGGGTGAACCAAAGTATTGGCCGAGTCAGCATGGCCAGCAGCAACCACTCTTATAGAGTGGTAAGACTGGGCTAAAAGTCTCATTAACACACTCTTCACCTAATCATAGCGAAAAAACAGGAATTGAACAAACAAAATACATACAGTGCCGGCGAGAGCGTAGGCAACCACAAGGGGGGAGAAGCTAGATAATTGGCCTGCGTAAGCAGATGCACGTGGCCCTCGAAATTCCTGTTGCCAGAGAGTACAGCTACTGCTACAATATCAGATGATTGAAAGAGCAACAACTAGCTCTCTTCAGAAGGATTTCCTAAGACATACATGGTGAAGAAATAGTTGAAACCAAGAGAAGGAATGAGCAGAGAGATCACCGTTATCAGTGATAGCGGAAGCAACAGCCTCATGGAGATCTCCTGAGTTCCCCATGCATGTAATGCATCCGTAGCCGACTGTGTGAAAGCCCAACTGATTTAAGTACTTCTGCAAGCCACTGCGGCACAGAGCCTAGAGCCTTTAGTCAAGTGTGTATATAATAACCGAGAATCTTGGGAGACAATTAGCAGATTGAAGTATACGCACCTCTTTTTCAGATATTTGGTTACAACTCCCGAACCAGGAGCAAGACTTGTCTTAATCCACGGTTTAACCTGCCAGAAGATTCTAATTAGAAAACCAACTGATTTGTCTTAATTCTCTGAGCAAATGGTATATCTTAGCAACCTTCTACATGTAAAATCACTCAAGGACCTACAAAAGACAGGCAATTTCCTCTTCCAAAACTTTTTAAAGAAAAGTATCAGCTAGATGAGAACACCATCTAACCTCTAATACTAATTCACAGGCCTTCTTAGCAAGCAAAGCTGCCCCAAGCATTACGCAAGGATTTGAGGTATTAGTGCAACTGGCAATAGCTGCTATGACAACATCACCATGCCTAAGCTTTTCTCAAGTCCCATTGAATGCGAACTCTGTAACCTTGCCCTGGGATTCCACTGGTATAGCAAATCCCTGAAAGATGCACTGTGAAGTCGGCCAACTTCTTGAGATGAAATGAAATATGAACGACCAAAGCATATTTCCAATATTTGAAATATCAATATTTGACATCACAGAATTCTTCCCAAAGAGGAATTTGCTGCTGCCTGATGGTGACGTTCGTAAAAAATCTGAGAGGCCTTAGTACCATGGAACATGCTAATTATGTGGTATAGCGGATTAACCAAAGATTGGTATAAGAGCATGAAAAAGAGTACCTTAAAGCCTACTTTATTGTTCAGGCATGCACGCCAGTCCGCCTTCACTTCTTTCAAGAGAACTCGGTCGTGTGGCCTGAAACAACCTAATCCTCACAAGAAGAGACAAAAATATGAAATATGCACTTATCCATTTCATGAACATTCATCGGATTGTACCTCTTTGGCCCTGAGACAGAGGGTTTGACATCTTTAGGATCGAGCTCTAGATAAGGAGAGAAAACTTTTCTCTGCCGGAGGCTTTGTTTATACAGAACTCCAGTCAGAAATAGCCAATATTGACTAGTGTGGCACAATGAAATCGGATAAAAAGCTTTCTCGTTACCTCACCATAGTCCACAAACATGTTATTAGCCCGCAGATAAGACTCTATCATGGAAACCTACACAGTAAGCTCAGATGTCTCAATGAGGAAATACATATAGTTTCATCGCTCCTTCCAATCAACTTGAGGTACTGTAGAGTGACATGATCCACTCGAAAGAATCCCATGGTCGCACCATACTCAGGAGTCATGTTAGCTATCGTGGCCCCGATCTGCTAACGATAGTTTACTCATGCCTTCTCCTGTACAGTGGAGTGGAACTGATATTATTATAATGGAAGAATGTAAACATAAGAAAGGGAAAATCACACATCATGTATTAGATATCTAAATTTTATACCATAAACTCGACAAATTTTCCAACAACACTGTGCTTCCGCAGCATTTGCGTTACTGTCAACACCAAGTCAGTGGCTGTCACACCCTCTCGCAGTTCTCCCAATAATCTAAATCCAACCACCCCAGGAAGAAGCATACTCATTGGCTGCATATTCAGTAGGCTGAGGCGGTTCAAGTAAAACTAGTTGTGGCAATTACTAGTTAACTACTGTGATAGTAGACATTTCAGCAAAAATCATCAACTTAGTGAGACTAATTGCATCTTCTAAGGATGCAAAAACAAACCTAAGAGAGCAGTGCAGGACTCTTTACCTGTCCAAGCATTGCAGCTTTGGCTTCTATGCCCCCAACTCCCCAGCCAGCAACTGCCAACCCTTCTATCATGGCCGTATGGGAATCGGTACCAATGACACTATCTGGGTATAGAACGCCAGGGGTATTAAACACAACTCTGCCAAGGTGTTCCAAATTAACCTACACATCAGATTTAACAAAGTCAATGTTTGTCTAGACGAAGCAAATGCAAGAGAAGGAGTAGATTAAATTGAGTCTCCAAGGGCTAGTTTGCCCAACATAGTACACGGTACTTGTTGGTATAGCACACGAAAAATTCTTTCTTTCGGGCTCCTACAAAATGCATGCACTATCTTGTAACACCTGGTGGACAATCCCGCCTCCAGGCGGAAGAACAAGCATGTTATGGAACGCTATGGCTCCCCACTTGAGAAAACTGAATCTTTCTTTGCTACGTTTGAACTCGAGTTCCATATTCGCCTGCACTGCATTTTCTGACCTTACCACATCAGCTTGAACTGAGTGGTCAATAACAAGATCTACCGGAACCCGCATAACATAAACTGTGCATCAGCTGTCTAAGTATCTACATGAAGACTCGAAGAGCTTGTCCTCTACATGTCCTGTTATTTAAATCATTTCATTGTTCCCTTTTGGTTTTTTGGTTTGAAGGTGAAACAAAACACTGGTCTAGCGTGTGCACACTTTGCTAACCATAGGATTGATTTTTTCTGGGTCTCCTCCAAGGTTCTTGACAGCATCGCGCATGCAAGCCAGATCAACAAGAGCAGGCACTCCTGTAAAATCCTGAGGAAAAAGATAACGGCCTAAAATGTGGTAACTAAAAGGTCCCAGGCATTTTTTAATTTGTGAACAATGTTCACCTGAAGCAATACTCTAGCTGGCATGAAGGGAATTTCAACCCGCTTTGAAGAAGTATTCTCCCAATCAATGATTTTCTCAACATCCTCACGTTTGACCGGAAACTCATCACAGTTTCTCCGGAAACTCATCACAGTTGCGACGATTCAAGGAGGACCTTAATAGATATTGGAAGCCTATCTGCATTGTCAAAACTAACTCTCCGTCAGCACCTAACCTAGCATACATCGGTCTTCGTTCTCAAGGGTACTATTTCAGAATTTCGAAACTGTACAAAGCCCAAAAAGGAGATGACTTCAGGAGTCAGAATTTCCCACGGTTCTCATCTATTTAAGTGTGCTAATCAACAGAGCTAAGCAGATAATTCTGTACTCGAGATATGCATTGACACTAACACACACGATAAAGAGTTTTTACAATGAAAAGGTGAGTGATCAACCGAAATCTGCAGCAGTCGGCCTGCTTGGCCTGCCTTTCACGTAGCTCGATTCCTCATCATTTGTTGTGATAAATCCATTTTTTTGCGTAAAGAATGAAAAGGCGAGACACGGGACATGATGAATAATAACAATGGCCAACAAGAATGACAGAAAATTGTTGCTCCTGCTTGCTTATGACAGAAAAGTTGGAAGACTGTCGTTTTGATATTCATACGAACATCGATACTACACAAATCATGAGCCGCTAAAACATGCATAAAACAGAAGAGAAAGTGGGGACTTGACCGATTCGAGGGTCGTCGAGAGCTGGCAAAGCGTAGTACTTGCCAAACTCACCACCGCCAGGCTTCTCAAGCGTCCTCAACGTGCTTTTATCGAATGGATTCTCACTCCCTGCATCAACAAATACAGAGGGGCCAAAAGCAAATAAATGAAAGAACTCGTTAATCACACAAAGGAACGTGCTTAATCCGTCTCAAGAACTTAATAGAAAACAGCTGAAACGCGTGTTGGTTCACATTTCTCAAAGATTACCCATGATCGAATTTGACACACCAACTGGGTCTGCGAGAGAGAGAGGGTTGAAGCTGGGTGAGTTCAACGTCGTGTTTCAGATGAAGCGGCCAGTTCTCGTCGTGAAGTCCATTGCAGGCGCAGTGAAAGCGGAGGGTGACTTGTTGAGCTCTTACTCGAGGATCTTCCTGAGCGAGACACGAAGCGGAACAGAGTACTCTGCTCTTTGGCATCTCCTCCTTAATCGTGTATTTCCAACATCTGTGGTTACAAACATTTCCCGCATGCAAATCCCACACACACATTCCCTGGTAAACGTCTCCTGGAGACAGACACCATTTAGTTTTTGAAAAATACAAGCTTGGTTTTTTTTTTTTCTTCTTGTGTTCTGTTTTTGGCTGTTTTATTGGAGCAAAAACACTACGTAAATGGCCCTAAAACATATTCATAAATTAAGATATTTAGAGCCCGTTTACAGTAGTTCTATTGTATCTTCGTTTCCTTTTAAGAAGTAAAACGTGCAATCTTTATTATTTTCTCCTCAATGTTTAGAATGTTATTTATATTTCAAAAACTATATAAGCTTCACATAGATTTTTGGAGAAAGTACTTAAAAAAGTCCTAAGCATAATGCATTTGTGTAAATTTAGTCTTAAACCTTTGCATTTGTGTCAATTGAGTCCTAAAACTTTTTGCATTTGTCTAATTGAGTCCATCTATCCAATTTTGGCGAGGAAATGATCGACATGGACACCGCTCGTCCCACATGGCATGGGCAACACATAACATTTTTCTAATATTTTTTTGATTTTTTTTTTTGCTCTTTCTTTTCTTTGATTTTTTTTTTTATTGAGGGTCATCGGCAAACCACCGGCGGCCGCTAGGCAAAGGCTGCGACACCCTCATCCGGGGCCTACGAGGGTCACGATGCCCTCGTCCGGTGCCCGCGAGGGCCAGCAAGGGACAGTTGGCAACCCTCGTTGGCCCTCAATAAGAAAAAAATTCAGAAAAGAAAGAGAGAAAAAAGTTCAAAAAATTATTAAAATATATATATAATGTGCCCACGTCAGACAAGCCGTAAAAAGATCGGCATCACACATCGGTAATTTTCCATCAAAATTGGCTGGACGAATTCAATTGACACAAATGCAAAAATGTTTAGAATTGAATTGGCATCAATGCGATAGATTTATGACTTTTTTTTACACTTAACCCTAAATTAATGTGTCCACATTTTATATAGTAAAAATTACAGGTATTTTGGGAAAACATAAAAGTCGAAAATGTCGAGCCACAAAATAATAAAAGAAATTAAAAAATAAAAAGTAAAAGTCATTGCAAAAAAACCTATGACTAATTAGCTGGCAAACAGTGATTATTGTTATTAAAAAAAACAAACAATTTGACATCTATAAGCATGATGGAGCGACTCTCCCTCTTTTGTCATTATTTATTTATTTATTTATTTTAAATTTGTATTAAAATAAATTACGTTAACCTCTTCTCTTGGTAATCACCATCCAACACATCTTGGATTTCGTATGCTGCGTAAATTATCACTTACCTTGTGGGCATTACATCGTAATTTCATCCCTGTAAAATGTTTTAAGTTACGACTAGTAAAAAGTTCGAAAAATCACTTAGGACACGGCCCTGATCGGGCGCAGAGGAAATCCAAAGGTTTGAAATGTTTGATTCTTCTGCCCATCCTTTAACCGTTTGCTTAGTTTTCTGGCGTGAAATTACCAAAGGGAAGTTGGAAGTTCTGTCAACCTCAACGGCAAAGTCCATATTTACGGGCAACGGCTTGATCTTCACCGATACATAAATGTGATACTTATTTGCGGTGCGAGAATTGAGGCTTGTTGTTCAAGAGCTATGTGGATGTAGTTTGCAAAATCTCATCGAAGCCCGATCGGTTTTTTCTGATTTCACTGTCCGTCGGCGGCTAAGTATAAAAGAAAGCAGTTAACTCTCGGGGAAAGCATGTTAGAGGTTAATTTGAGGACTGTTGACGACGATCGCTCATAGACGTTGCTGAAGTGGATGAGCGATCGCCATTAACAGTCCACAAGTTAAAGCCCTTGCATCTTATCCCGACAGATGACTGCTTCCTTTTATGATTAGCCCCCCGCCGATGGTGCATCACCAGCGTGGGACGGGGAAATCAGAAGAAGCCGAGGGTGCTTCAATGAGATCTTGCAAACTACATTCACATAGCTCTTCGTGCCACGTTTGGATGTGGATTCCCAGATAAGAAATAGAGAATGCCATTGTCTACATCAACATTACCACATATAAGGGAATCTTTTCACAGCAACAAAATCACCATCATAGTAGCCCTTGAAGACTGTGATCACGTTATGAGCTTTCCCGATTTCCTCTAATACTTTGATACGCGACGTTTCCATTTCCATCATCAGAAGCTATATCCTCCATATGTCTACTACAAAGGTCTAATCTAGTTCATGAAGACTTGAGGCCTGTAAATGTGTTGATCGTTGATATAAAGATTGTAAAGATCATAAACATCTGTCTGCCAAGCTCTCCGATCTCCAATACAGTACAACGATCCAAATTGCAAATTTCTTAAGGAATTGGATGCCAATGGGCAATGGGTAATTGATCTTTTCTGGGGATGGGGACAGCCACATAGAGGCTGATGTTTTGCCTGGCCCATTAAAAGGGTGCTATGAATACAGTGAGGTCGAGGAGTTATTGCGAATGGTAAGGAACCAGTGGGCTCACAAGAATGAGTGTTCAACAGCCATGAAGGTACTCCCTCTAGAATTATGATGATTTCTGGAGCTGTTGACTTGTGTGAACTCTGTATTTATATCAAGGTACTCACAGGTCAGTATTAAGTCAGTATTACTATGATGGCTCTGGCAGGCGCTGTCCAATCCAGTTCACGAGGATTTAAAGACATTGTCTCTTAATGGAGTCAGACAAAGTGGCTTCCAAGTTCCTCTCTTTAGATCGATGCTTTAGGAAGTACTTTGAAAGAGAAGAGAAGTGAAGAAGGGCATCAAATTTCATATGCTTGCTGCAGCACATCTAACTGCAACTGCGAGTTTCAATGGCTTAATGAACGTTAGATGTATATGCCGATGCTGTTGTATAAGAAGCAATTAGTAACTCCTGTGGGATTAATTTTTTAGCTGAATTGTAGCATGTCGTTTAGATGGAGTATGCACTGGCATAATCATTGCATGGTTTCTTGAATCTCTTGATTGTTGTGAGCAATCTTGGATGCATCCTTACAGTGAGAAATCCGTGACAGAATGCTATGCGATTCTTAAAAATTTCTCTCTCACTAGTTCAGTGGAATACTAAAAGGACACTACTTTCTTAGGGAAAAAAAATAGGGACAAATGTCTTAAGACAGAACTTAGGAGTTCTTGTTCATGAGTCATTTGTCCTTGATTTTATGCTCTGAGTTTTGGTGCACTTGATACCTTTTTCTACATTTTCCACTGCAAATCTGCCTTCATATGTTTACATATTGGTAGTAAATTGTCATTTTCATTGAGGTCTATGACCGGCAAGTCCATTTGCACAACATGACTCTACCCCATGTGCCTGTTTGCAGTCTAAGGAAGAATGTGAATACCTCATTGAACATGCAACGCCTCATACGCAGAAGTCAATTGCGAAAATGGCAAAAGTAGTAATAGCAGGTATGGACCCGAAATTTCCATCTTCAATGGTGCATGAACGAAATTTGAATCCCCCAGTACCCCGCGAGTTTGAATTATTAGCTATACTTAACCATAAGAAGCTCCTACGTCGTCATATAGGATACGTGCGAGTTCTGGAACATTTCTGGTGAGAGGACGTGATAAAATAATTAGAGACATTGAGAGAAGAATTGCAGATTTCACCTTCATGCCTAGAGGCAAGAGGCCGAGCTGCATTAAGGTTTTGCATTGGTGGATAACCATTTTAACATTTTTCTCCGCTGCCGTTACCGAGTTCGAGAGTGTTATTTTTTACCTGTTCTGTTGTCACTTCTTCCTTGCTTTCCTGTTTCTAGCTTCATAAAGATATGCTCTTGTGGAACCACAGGAGTAATTTAGTCCATTAAGCTCCTGTATTTAGGTACTGGCCAAAAATAAAGCCCCTGTATTTTGGTAATTATCCCAAGAATTACAGATGTGGAGAGTAATATGTCTATCCAATTGAAGGATCAGACGAGGTCCGGACGTTTACCAACATTTGTGAGTGTTTCTCAGCCTTGTTAGAGCATTGTTTTACTGTTTTAGAGGATTTTGCACTATTATGAGGTAGCTGTTGTATGTGTACATAGAGAGCTACTTGTCGAGAAATTTTGAGACTAAACGGTTTGAACGTAACAATTCATTTGTTTTACAGTAACCAAGGAGATCTGTTGATATTTTTCATGAAGTAGATGCTACTATAACCTTCCTTTTTGTCACTCTATGCCTCCTTGAATATCTTCTGGACTTTAACTAGATTTAAGCCTTGATCATTTGACAATTCGAAATTTCAGAGCACGGAGAAGGACTTCAAATTCTGCACTGTAAAGTTGGGCAGAAGTGCGAGCCACACTCTGATTACTTCCTTGATGAATGTAATACCAGGAATGGCGGTCAGCACATGGCTACACTTGTCATGCACCTGTAAGTAGATTGTTTGCACCGACTGCATTGTTGATCCCTAGATTTTCCTGGCTGTCTAGGTCAGTATTTCATTATCCTTTACTTTTCTGTTTGCTCTATGGTACAGTTCAGATGTTGAGGAAGGAGGCGGGATAGTCTTTCCTGCTGCCAAAAGGAATACTAGTTCTGTCCCTTGGTGTAATGAGCTATCTGTTTGTGGGAAGAGGGGTTTTATCTGTTAAACCGAAGATGGGGGATGCCTTGCTCTTCTGGGGCATGAGTCCTGATGCCACATTGGATGAATCTAGTTTGCACGGTCTGTTGTAACTCTTGCTGATCGGGTTGTGATTAGAGGCACGCAAAAGTTCTGGAAAAGAGCCCTTCTTCTAATGCCAGCATTCTCGTCATTTCCGAACTTGGCAACGTCCAAATGCTGAATGAGTGAAGCTCTTGTCCCTTTGATTTCAGGTGGTTGCCCTGTGATGAAGGATAATAAGTGGTCATCTACCAAGTGGATGCATGTCCATGAGTACAAATTCCGAATTATCATCCGGAATGTGAAGGCGGGTTATCTGCTCATCACGGATGCACCTTTTCAATGGACATTGTTCCATAAGCATATTATCTAGCAGAAAAAAAACTGGTGAAAGCAAAAGCATCTAGGTCCTTTTCCAATGTATCCTGTCAAATGGCACTCATAAGATGTTGGCTTTCTCACACTGCATTCCGTGAACTTGAGTCCTTCACATTTGGAGATTCGCAGGTTTTTGGCGAATTTTGGGGTTATCCGATTGGATAAGGGCTTAACATTGTCCGCACATGTGACAAGGAAGTTTCTGATACAGAAAGTTCTTCTGGCCAGATTTCCTTTTCCTGGTACAGAATGTTCTTTGGTCGGTTTCCTTTGTATTTCACTACAAAGAAAACCGATCATTTTGGGAAGCTGATGATTGAATTATTGTCCTTTACTGGCAGGTTCGAATGAAGTTTCTGAAGTGATGCTGTTGCCATACTGGAAAGACTAAGATGAATCATAATTCCTAGCGTTTCAGATCCCACTCAATAGTCCTGAGCGAGCAGATCAGTCCTCCATGTTATAGATCTTGGTTCATTGCTTTTGTGCTGACTGCCAGTACTTCTCTTGTTGTAAATTAGAGCTGTAGAAAAGACAAAACAGGAAGATGAGTTCTTTTTCCTTTCTTTTGTTAAATTAAAATTTCCCCCTTAGAATGAAGTATAGTGCTTTAGAGGCTGAAGAGAATGATCGAGATGCCAAATTCCGAGGTGTTATATTCTCTCTTTTTGTTTGGCATCCACGAGCGCCTGGGTCAACATTACTC
Source organism: Rhodamnia rubescens (assembly GCA_021437795.1). Taxonomy (NCBI): domain Eukaryota; kingdom Viridiplantae; phylum Streptophyta; class Magnoliopsida; order Myrtales; family Myrtaceae; genus Rhodamnia; species Rhodamnia rubescens. The sequence continues at coordinate 5,110,271 of JAILYA010000004.1, read as the reverse complement.
AGTTTGACGGCATCAACCGTCTTTTTGACTTGGACCGTGCAAGTCTATTTGCATTTGCTCGAATGCATACTGCTCTGATGCTAGTTCAGACACATTCCATGAGACATTCACATGGAACAAGTCCTAACTTTAACCATGTCTGGTCCCATAAACATGTACAAATTTGCACATGCCTCTCTTTGTGACCCTTGCTGTTCTGTCAAAATCACACAAATTGGTCACTACTTACTGCCCACGGAACGTTAGGTATGTCTTTGCATTAATTAATTTTTGCTTATGTCTTACCTTATATTGCAAGCCCTAGAGGTCATTTTTGGAAATCGAAATACAAATTTTGGTTGATCACATTAATAGTTTCGAAAGTTTGGTTATGTGATTGATCATGGTTGAAATTATGGGCAAGATTTGGAAGATTTATCAAAGGTGCGGGCCTTCTAGGAAAGTTGGCCCAAGTCAATCCTAGAAGGGACCCGACAACCAATTTCAAAACTTTAAGAGAAAAGTTGTAAAATTGAAAAGGTCGGTCTTGGGACGCAAAATGCAATTCAATTCTATAATTAGTGACGCGGCACGATTGAAAGAATGGTCGGAGTCAACGCCAGAACCGTCGCATCGTGGATTTGAAGAGTTTGAGGAGCGATTCGCAACAATTACTAAAATTCGGGAAGCAAAATGGAATTCCACGAGGCCAAGCCAAATGAAAAGAAGGTATTTCCAAAGGGATGAAACAAGATAATGACCTTGTGGACTGCATTAAATTGATTATGACGATGAGAAGATGGGCGGACCTCAAAGCTGGTACAACTAGCAATCCCTTGCGCCCAATCGCTTGGTCCAAAGGAAAAAAGAAAAAGGCACAAATGCAAACCCGTCGATAAAGCTTTCCTCTTTCCTTCCTCCATCTGGGAAGACGAGCGATAACGTAGTCAAGATCCCATCAGCTGTTTCGTTCGGTTCGTGCTCAATCTGTAATACCAATCTGCGTGCGCGTCAGATTTTTCAAAGGAAGCTTCTTCTTCTTCTTCTTCTTCTTCTTCTTCCTCCCCTCCTTGCTCTCGTTTCTTGATTTGTCACGAGGGGAGAGAGAGGAGAGAGAAGGAAAACAGTTCTTGGAAGAAAACGGGTGGAGGGAGTTCTTTAATCATCGATAAAGAAACCAAAACCAGGGAAAAAGAGAGACATTTGGTTTTTAATGCGGGTAGGTTGATGAGGTCTCTTTTCATTGTCTCTTTAGGGGGCTTAAGCGTGCGCATCTCGTCTTCCCGTATATAAGAACTCCTTTCACGTGAAAGCTCCAACCTTTGATAGATCACGAGCACACCCATTAATGTTCGACGGGGGAAAATGGAGTTTTACGAGCACCCATCGAGTCGGTTCAATCTGCCGTCGAGTTCCGTAGCTGCGGATCTCGTCGACAGGGTCAGAGAGATGTGTAGTGTGGCAGTTTCTGCAATTCTGGGCAACGTCTTCTCCGCGATCTTCACGTTTTTCTTCGCAGTTGGTGAGCTTGCTTCTCTCGATTTGTTCTGCGTCAGTCTTCTTTTATGGTTCCTTGTTTCCATCGAAGCGTTTCTTGGTTTCGCGATTTGTTCATGACTTGTTGCCCAATGACTGTATCTTTACCCCCTCCCAGTTAGCTTATCTGTCAATTTCGTCTGTTCTCTGTAATTTTGGGATGCTGTGTATTGTATACAAGTTCTTTTTGTGTCCATTTCTGATGTTAATCTACGACGTCTGGCTTAAGAATGGTAATTTTGCTGAGCCTGGTTCACGTTGTGAGTGGAAAAGAGGAGTCTGTCACAAAGAGAAGTGCTTGGAGGTGTTTTAATGAAGCTTGATGCAACTGAGTACGAGTGGCTTCAATGAATTCGAAACATGACATGACGCCGATACCGTGTGTTTTACCTTATTTTTACACTGAAAAGGATGAAAACCCTGTTACTGCAGTGGGTACCTTACTTGGAGCGATGACCGGCGCTTTGATTGGCCAAGAGACAGAGAGCGGATTCATTCGAGGTGCCGCAGTTGGAGCCATTTCCGGGGCTGTCTTCTCGATTGAAGTCTTTGAGTATTCCCTTCTTCTCTGGCAATCAGATGAATCCGGTGTGAGGTGTCTTCTCTATTTGGTGCGTCACTTAGCTCCATCCGTGAATTAAAGATACAATTGAGCTATACCATTTAATGTTGTCCTCAAACAGATTGCACTGACCATCATTTATCCTTGCCTCCTCCCAATCGTAGATCGACGTCATTGCAAGCCTTTTTAAGTGGTAGACTTGTTCGCGAGCGCATTGGCCCTGCTATGCTGAGTGCCGTGCAAAGCCAGGTACCTCAGATGACATTAGCAATTAGTGGTAATTAATTAAATTCTAGCCAGAGGATAACGAAACCGTACTCATCATGTTAACGAATTTGATTCAGATGAGTGCTGTGGAATCAAGATTTGAGGAAGTTCAGAACATTTTTGACACCGGCAGCAACGGGGCGAGTGGTTTGCCTGGAGATTCGGTCGAAAAGATTCCCAAAATTACAATTACCAATGATAATAACGTCGATTCTTCTGGGGAGAAAGTCTCTTGTTCAGTGTGTCTTCAGGTATTATCTCATTGGTCTTACATATGTAGGGGCTTTTGCTTTTGGCCATGAAAAAGATAAAAGAGTTAGAAAGGCCATAAATCACAAGGAACTCATCAAACTTGACTCTGCTTGTCATATGCAATTCCAGGACTTTCAGCTTGGAGAGATGGTTCGGTGCTTGCCTCATTGTCGTCACATGTTTCATTTACCTTGCATCGATAAATGGCTCATCAGACATGGCTCTTGCCCGTTGTGTCGAAGGGATCTTTAAATTTTGTAAATTCTATAACAAGAAAAGTGTAGCTATCTTCATCTTCCATGCTTGATTGTCTTCGGTGCTTGTTTTTATTTGAATCTTTTTTAGCAAGGCAGTGGGTAGGTCCAAGTTTCGTAGAGTTGCTCTGGCAGTGTCAGCATACTATATACCCTGACCATTAGATCGTTTTGTTTGACTCTATGTACAGAATTTTGATGTCCTACTTGATTCTCATGGTATGTGAAGATCTCCGTATCCTGATATTTGAGAAGATCTCCGTATCTTGATATTTGAGAAAATCTCCGTATCTTGATATTTGAGAAATCTCGTATTGAAAGATGAACCTCAGGTGGGTGGATAGTGAGATGGCAGTGCATGAAATTTGAGTATATGCTCTATGATATAGTTTTGCATGTTGAGATCCAATACTCGTGCACTTTGAAATGTTCGATCTAGAGGTCTGTTGGAGTTATTTCGTGTAACAAGAGCCATGGTGCATAAGCTTTTGTTCATTTATTTCTGGAACATCGGCTATCGAACACACCAGCTTTGTAGCGCTCTCTGACAGAAGTGCTATTTTGAGATGGTTTTGCTCGATTTTTCCCGCAGCAGAAAATCAAGTATGTGCCTAACAGTATCTGTAGCATTAACGAGCAACCGGGTTTTTCTTATTTTCACTCGCTCTTATTGATGCTTTCTCATCACATCACGATATAACATTAGTGTCGGCACCGAAGCTATCGATTCTGTTCTTCTTTTTCTTTCCCTTAACACAAGAAAAGCAAATTTCCCAGGTTGCAATGTTCGTTACACCGCATAAGTTGTTCTGGGAACAACTTGTCCGAGGCTTGTAAGAAAGATAACGTCTAGCCGTCCAGTAAGATCTGAATTTCATGGAGGGACCACGATCCGAGGAGTGTTTGCTGTGGTGAACACTGAATACCAGTACAGGGACCAGTCCTCGTCATGGCCATGCCCATGACCCTTGAGCCACCCACTCAGGCAGTTCTGCAATCAGCCCTATCCACCACCATTAATGTCTTGTCCTTCCCCCTTTCTGCCAAGCCTATCCTCTTGTGAAAGAACAACGAAGGAAGAAACTGATAACACTAGACCCAGAGAATTGAAACCCCGACTAATATTGCTCAATTATTGCCGTGCAATAACATGACTGTCAATCCTCCCTGCCGCCTAAAGTCGGTCGTATCTAAACACGAGCTTGTTTACGTTCAACGGGATTCATTTGCGTATACAACTGCAGATGCTAATCTAGTACCTTTCCGCAAAATCAGTCTGCACCGCGACAGAATTTGGAGCCTCCTAGGAGGTGTTGATAGTAGATTCACCGAAGCAGAGACTTCACTACTCGATACAAAGTTTCATTCCACCTATAAAACAGCAAAAAGCTAGCGCCAAGACAGGACGTTGGTCGTACCAAAAAACAATCTTTGGTTGTCCTCGATAGGACCTCGACCCGCCTACTTGTGTCTTGTATTGATATGCTGGGGGAGGTGATCGTGAGTGTGTATACAAAGTAAATTGACACAATAGGTCTTGTGTTAGACATTGTCGAGACTCGTATTTGGGCTGCCACATCGATGCTAGTAGTAGCGTTCGTTCACGCGTGAGCATTACCATAATGCTAAAGGAACAATTGATATTGCAAGGTGTAACCATGATGATTTTTCGTCTACGAAACTATTGATGCAGCGCGGACAAGGATTGCTAAACAGACGTTGAAAATGGGGGAAATCGCCTTTTACAACTCTTGCTTTGAGTGGAATTGAACTTTTGTATCTAGTGTTTGTTGTCAAGAGAAAGAGAAAAAACCCGCCTGTTTTCCAACTTCCCCAACCGTCAACTGGAAAATAGGAAGTTCCTCCCTCTTCTATTATACAACAGAAACTCAAGCTTGAGTTTAACTTCTCTCAAGAACTGAGTACTTCCTTTTTGCCCACTTGAGTTTAACTTCTCTCAAGAACTGAGTACTTCCTTTTTGCCCACCTTAATTTATTCGGGTTCTCCAAACAATGACACCTTCGTCATTTACGCTTATGATCATCGTCATCATCCTTCTGTGCTCTCTCTGGGAGTTGCGGGGCTGCAATGGCCGCATCTTCAGCTTCAAGATGCATCGCCGATTCCCTGAGCGGGTCGAGAAATGGTCCCAGCCAACCAGAAAGCTATATCCGGCAGGCGATTGGCCCAGGAAAGGGAGTCGCGACTACTGTGCCGAACTAGCCCACCATGACCGGGCACTTCTCAGGCGCAGTTTATTGGGTGCCCATTCGGTGCTGGCATTTTCCAATGGCAACTCAACTTTGAAGATCAGCGCCTTGGGATTGTATGTTATCCCCAAAGATGGTTATCTGTTCCAACATTATCCCATTTAATGTTTCTTGAAAGAGGATAGAGATCATTTCCCCGTGCATTCTCGCTAAGTAGGTTTTTTTCTGGGTTTCTTCCCCGGCCACCTGCAGTCTGCATTACACGACAGTGCAACCTGGTACGCTGGGAGTGAAATTCTTGGTGGCGCTTGACACTGGCAGTGACCTCTTCTGGGTTCCATGTGATGGCGACCAATGCGCGTCTACTGAAGCCACAACTTATGGATCGGCATGCCGGTCTCATTCTTGTGCCCTCTTAATCATAGGATCATCAGATCTTTCCCCTGAGCATGCGGTCCATCCCACAGAAAACACAAAAGATGTTTCTTTCAACAGCAAATTTAATCGGATTCGGAAGTCAGCAAATGACCAAATGAACTTCTTTTCTTTTAATCAGGGAAATCTAGGAGCATTATGCCACTAGATGTCCCCTTGTGTTATGAATTACTATGAAGAACTTCTATGTTCCAAGCTCAAAGTTGATGAGCGTGGGGCATACAGTTCTTTAGCAAACTGGTGTAGCTATCAGTCCCTCGTATTGTTATGACCTCAATATGAATGACAATTTTTCAATCCAGGGCTCCAATCTCAGCATTTACAAGCCTTCCATATCATCGACAAGCAAAATGGTGACTTGCAACAATAGTGTTTGCACATGATGCGGCGACTGTGTCGGACCATTCAGCAGTAGCCCATATTCCGTGTCCTATACGTCGGCTGAAACTTCCAGTGCTGGAGTTTTGGTAGAGGATGTCCTACATTTAATCTCAGGAGACAAAACCCATGAACACATTGAGCCTGAGGCGTATGTAACATTCGGGTACGTTCTTGAGCATCACATCTTTGATCTCCATTCGATCAACGTCGATATAACAGATTGTGCTATTGGGAGTTTGCAATCATATTTGCCTTCCTTATTTGCGTGTTTCAATTAGCAATGTAAATGCAGTTGTGGACAGGTGCAAAGTGGTTCTTTCCTAGATATTGCAGCTACCAATGGCTTGCTCGGCGTCGGGATAGGAAGATATCGGTTCCTGACATATTGTCGAGAGAGGGATATATACCAGACTCATTCTCTATGTGTTTCGGGCACGACAGGGTGGAACGGATCAATTTTGGGGATAAAGGTAGTCCTGACCAGGATGAGACCTCGTTTAATCCAAACCCGTCAAAGTAAGTGGCAACTTCTCGGCATGATAGAGTTCTCTTTCCATAACAAGAAACTTATCCTGCAACTCATGTCCATAAACTACTTTTGCAGACGGAGCTATAACGTCACCGTGACACAAATTCAGATAGAAGAGACGCAACTGGACATGAACATCACTGCTCTGTTCGATTCCGGGACCTCCTTCACGTGCCTGACCGATCCAACTAATACCAGGCTGTCAGAAAGCGTAAGCTACATTATTTTAAGCAGAACCGCAATGCTTCCTAAACGACTAGGTCTTATTTGTGTTTGTTTGATGATGTCATTTCTGTTGCAGTTTCAATCGCAAGTACGTCATAAGCGGCACCTTCTTGACTTGAGAATCCCTTGCGAGTATTGTTATCATATGAGGTGATTTGTTGGGATTCCTGGATACAATGTCAGCGTAATATCATTACATTTTATGTACTGAAAGCTAGTTAATTTGGTGATGGACAGCCGCAGCAACGCCAATTTCATACCGAGCATGAGTTTTAACTATGAAGGGAAGCGACCAACTTGCTGTCCATGATCCGACAATTGTCATCTCTACCCGGGTAGTGAGCTTGATTTTGCAGATGATTTCACGGATATCTTATGTTCTATGGAGCATAACTAGCATGACAGTTAAATCATTTCCCCGCCATTTTGCAGTAGGAACTCATGTACTGCCTCGACATTGCCAAGGATGCAGAAGTGAACATAATTGGCCGTAAGCCCCGCGATCTCCATTCAATCTTACACTGTTGTTTAGCAGTTCTAATGAATATTTTATGAACAACAGAATCATGGTCACTAGCTTTTGTATGCGACTTGGGAGTACCGAAATCCCAAGTTCATGCTCATACAGTGTACACACTTCATTTCGATTGAATCGATTCTTATGGGAATGATCGCGTTTTCTACTGCAACTCTTTCTTTTTCAGAGAATTTCATGACGGGCTACCAAGTGCTGTTCGACCGCGAAAGGCTCATTCTGGGGTGGAAGAAATTCAACTGTCCGTGCTCTTCATCACCCAGTTCACCAACATTCCAGTCCTCTCCGATGTAGGTAGTGAGCCAAGATATCGGCAACCGCATTATTGATTCCCGACCTCTAATGCAGGCTACGACACGGAGGATCCTAACGAACGCCCCCGAGAAGGCACGGGACAAGACGACGCCTCCCGATTCCACCAGCGCAGTTAGCAACTGGACAAACCGGGACACAACAGGAACGATGAAGTACGCATCACCGTCATCGCCATTGTCTCAATATGGCCGTATAATAGAGCTCATCTGCTTGGGTTTACCTCCTCAGGTTGCTCATGCTCTGTGCCTTAGCCGTTTTGGGTCCCCTCATCCGCAGAACACTCAGCCCACGCTCAAACAGAGAGCCCATAGTCAAATTCCGATGCCGCCGCGATCATCGGATATTCAACGGACCTTAGGCGCCAGCCCCGCGGTTCAGGCAATCCGGGGAGACTTCGTTTCGTTTCGGACGTTGACGAAGCTTCCCACGCCGACCATTAAAGGTACGCGATCCTACATGGTCAACAATGACGGCGCGTACGGAGTCATCAAACACGAAACCAGTGGACAAGGAGGAGCCCAACTGGGACTAGCCCATCATCGTTCGGTTAAACGTCTCCATCTCCGCACCGCAATAGATTAGGCATGACCCTGATTCATGAATTCGGATATGTGTGGAGAAAAAGGCCTAATCCTAGTATTAAAAAAAAAAAAAAGACTTCGGGTCCGATTCAATTCTGTCTTAAAACTTTCTTTCTTTAAAAATAATCACTAATTCTCTTTTTTTCTTTCAAATCTGCCCCTAATAATCATCCGTGCAAAAAATTACCATCAATTTCTTTAAATTTATCGGAGGCTCATGGGGTCCGTTAATGCCTATTGATTTGTTAGGCCCGAAATTCGGCCAACTTGTCAGCCTCCTTTTTAATCTCTTTTTGACTTTGGCAAATTGATATCATCAAAGGAAAAGGGAACCAAAGTTCTTCATTGTGGTCCCCACTCCGCCAATTGATGGGGGTTGATTAGCAGCTCGAAAGATAAGCAAACGTTGTCCACGGTTCACACCACGGAAGGCTTAGAAATTCGGCGCATGTAGACCTTTTATTTTGAAGTCGACAAATTTCGGGCACCTTTTTTTTTTTTTCAAACTCATTACCTATCATTTACGCTTAATTCCATATCGATTCGGTGACGCGTTCTGATTATCGAAATTCAAACTAACGGAAACACGTACCGAGATATACACGTAGACTGAGTAGAGAGCATTAGTTGAACTGGTTAGTATCCTCACCCCCAACATGATATGCTAAAGAAAATTATCTATTTTTATGCGGGTGACTAAGTGAAATACGCGACGCATTGGGAAAGTACCTTAGGGAGGTCACAACCTTATAGTGTGAGATTAATGGCTAGGATCTTGCCACTTGGCATCTCCTGGCTATGTTTACTTGTGGCCAACGCTAATGATCTAGAACGTCAACGGTCTCCCGCCAACAACTTCCCAACGTCCTGCCTAGTCTGCCATTTGACGATAATGTCCCCTTTGCATTTCCATCCTCGCTTTTTAGAATTCTTGTGCTTTTGCTACACTGTTCTTAAATTTCTAACTTATCAGTTTAACCCCGAAAAAACGGACAACCGGACTCCTTTTAAGTTATTGCCGTCGGTTCAAGCTTGATTCGAACTTCGGTTACGCGTGTGGTCTTGAAAAACTTGAGCATCGTCAGGGCTCGACTAAAGATTCGAACAAGCTCGTACGTCATGTCGTCTTGACTTAATTGTTGCTATTCTTTGCATTTGCCCCCTCAATTGGTGCGGAAAATCGAAATAAGAAGAATCTTTTGGGGGGTGAGAAATGACTCGTGATGCAAATAAAGTTAATGATCTCTATAATATTACGTAATATTACATAATTTTAGGATTTTTAGGTAATTTTGTGATTTTAGTGATATTTTCGTAATATTGTGTTTTCCAGGTTAATTAGGGTTAACACCATATATATGGATATGTAGAATTCATAAAAGAGTAGAGACTTCATACTTTTGATGTTTTTGTTGATTTTGATAAATCACGATTGAGTAAACGGATTGCTCATCGTATATATTGAAGTTCTTATGTTTAGTCTATTTTTCGTTGCGTTTTGGAATCAATCGGTATCATAGCACAGGTTGCCTTGGACCGATGGCTGAACAAAATCAAGGTGGTCATGGATGGCAAACTCGTGGTGGTTGAGGGCGTAGAGTCGTTCCTAATGCAAACGAAGGACCGCGTCTAAGAGACTTGTGAGACATAGAAAATCGGACGTAGAGAAGGCAAATCTAGGAATTGGAGCGACTACTCGTGCGAGGCACGAGAAGGCGAATCCAAGATTTGGAGCGACGATTTGGCAAGCGCAGAGAAGGCGAATCTAGGATTTGGAACGACAACTTGCGCAAGCGAGGTTGGACGTTCAATCCGAAGAAGAAGCGGAATCTAAGGATCTATCCGATGATGAAGAGGAGGATGATAATCCTTTCGATGATTTGAACCAAGGACGGAATCAAGAAGTACGACCTAGAAGTCAGCCCACTTTTCTTAATTTCGAGATGAAGATCGAGATTCCCGAGCTTCAAGATCTAATCTTTGACAAAGATCCAATATTTGACGAAGATCCAATATTTGACGAAGATACCATCTTTGGTGAAGATCCAATATTTGTTGAAGATCCAATTTTTAATGAAGATCCACTTCATAATGAATCCGATGGAGAATAAGAAGATGCAAATCCACGCACGACAATAGAAGCCATCGTGTCGGCGAAGGGTTGCGAGGTTGCCCTTGGTGACGTCCCCGGCGCAATGCCTATGCCGGTGTGGGAGGTGGATAACCGGGATTTCGCCGCGTTCGAGGAGATTAATTATGTTTTTGCTGCAAAGCAACTATTATCCGATGGAGAGGATGGCTAGAAGAAAGTTGACAGTTTTTCGAGGTGGATTTCGAAAAAACTTGGAGACGTTGAGGATATACAAGTGCAATCTACATTTGACTTATCATGGAGCACTGTTGAATGTGGCAACGTTGAAGAATCCTCTTTGGGTCCCTCTATCTCCCACGACCAGCTTTTTAGCATTCTTGATTTCTCTCCTAAGTGGGCTTATGGAGATTCTGGACTCAAGGTTTTGATCATGGGGACATTCTTGAAGAATTGACAAGAGGTTGCAAAATATAACTGATCTTGCATGTTTGGGGAATTGGAGGTTCCAACAACAGTTTTAACTGATGGGATTCTTTCTTGCCCAACCCCACCTCATGTTATTGGCCATATCCCTTTTTACATCACATGTTCTAACGGGTTTGCTTGTAGTGAGGTACGTGAGTTTGACTTCCTAGCTAGACGTATTAAAGGTGTGGATATCAGTGGGATATATGATAATGCTCTGGATGAAATGCATCTGCATTTGCAACTTGAGAGGTTGATGTCGTCTAATGCTGCTGGTCTTCCTAATGATTCCGTTGAAGGCCTCCTTGAGAAACGAAAATTAATTGACAAATTTATAGCATTGAAGGAAAAAAGTTGACTGCTTTTCTAATGTTGCAGTCTTTGATAATCTATCTACCGTGTTTAAAATTGGTGTGAATTCAGTCGAGGTGTCTTATAAGGATTTGAGGAACTTGGATGAGAAGAAGTATTGGGCTTGTCTTGGAGAGCGGGTTGCTTTTTCTCTCTTTATGGATGAAAGTGAAACAAGCAAGGAAGGAAATTCTCTACACTTTGAACTGTGTTTTTTAATGAATAAGTTTGAAGATGTGTTTTCGGATAATTTCTTAGGGCTCAAGGCGATGTAGTGCTTGATTCGTTGGAGAGGCCGTCTCGAACGAAGCGATTTCGCAATCTTGGAGACGGGATTAAATTTGAAGAGACTAAAGTTAACGAAGACGAACCAAATTTGAGGATAAATCTTTTTTCTAGCAGGGGAGAATGATGTAAATAAAGTTGGTGATCTCCGTAATACTACGTAATATTACATAATTTTAGGATTTTAGGCAATTTCGTGATTTTAGTGATATTTTCGTAATACTATATTTTCTAGGTTAATTAGGGTTAGCACCATATATATTAAAGTGTTTAAGATTCTTAGAAAAGTAGAGACTTCAAACTTTTGATGATTTCGTTGATTTTGATAAATCACAACTGAATGAACAGATTATTTATCGTACCTATTCAAGTTATTCTATTTAGCCTATTTTCCGTTACATTTTGGCATCAACTCGACTCGACGTTCGCTTTGCTCGGATGTATCCGTTGCTAATTCTTCGCAACTGCCCCCCCACATGGTGCGGATGTAGAAACGGGAAGGCGTCTTTTCAGGGGTGAGAAATGGGAAGTCACGTGAAGATTGAGGGCCAAAGTGCAAAATCTCAATATTAAATCAGCGTGACGAATTTGTATGAAACTGGGACTGTGGGTCCATCTCCTTCAACCCTCCCTCGCACCAAACAAGTGCGTTCCCATCTCTGTCTCTGTCTCTGTCTCTGTCTCTCTCTACCTGAGGAGGACTTTTGCGTGGTGTGTGTATTTGACTAAAATGGCAAGTCATGTAGCTGTCTCTTTATCTTCCTCTTCCTCCTTCCGTTCCATTTCGCACCATTTCTGCCGACCTCCTGCAACCAGCCGCCTTTCCCCCCCCCTCTTCCCTTGATCCATGGCGACGCCGCCGCCCGCTCCCGGTCGCGCCGCCTTCTTGACCGCACTCGTCTCGCTGGCGGTGGTTTTGGCCTCGGAGTCGCGGGTCTGCTGCGGTTTCGCGACGTTCGGGTTCGATGTGCACCACCTGTTCTCGGACCCTGTGAAGGGAGTGTTGGCGGTCGATCGGTTGCCCGAGAAGGGAAGCTTGGAGTACTACAAGGTCATGGCTATGCGCGACCGGGCCATCCACGGCCGTCGGCTCGCGGCGTCGTCGTCCGGTAACCAGACGGTTCTGACTTTCTCTAGCGGCAACGAGACGATTCTGTCATCTTTTTTGGGATTGTACGTATTGTGTTCTCTCCACTCGTCCTGTTTTTGGTTCGATCTCTAGTTCTCTTGTTGTTGTCAACTGCGATTGCTTCTGGAAAAATTGCGGTTGGATTACTCGGAATTTGCTAGTGAAAGTGAAGAAACATGACAGAAGCACGGATTTGCTTGTTCCACTTTCACAGTTTCACCTTGTATGATTCACGAAAGTTGTCACAGCTCGATCATCAAATCCCTACCCTGTCCCAGCTGAATTTCTCTCTTTTTAAAAAAAAAAATATTTTCAGCTTTGAAACTGTTGAAACTGTATTTCCCCAGAATAATTCTTATTTTGATGTTTCACTATGTCTTCTGTTTATTGACAAACAAAGAAGGCAGAATCTTCAAAGTTTTGCTGGAGTTGATTGACATAATTTGATCAGTGCTACTTTGTTTCTCGGCCTTTCAGTTTGCACTATGCCAATGTTTCGGTCGGGACCCCGAGTTTATCCTATTTGGTGGCTCTAGACACAGGCAGTGATCTATTCTGGTTACCCTGTGACTGCAAAAGTTGCGGACATGGCCTCAAGACACCATCTGGACAGGTATCCTTCTGGATAGGAATGCTCCTTCTGTCTCTCATTACAAAAGTCCAAGGTTCACGTGCTATGTGGGGTGTGTGCGCATTAGGGAAGTACTAGTAACTCCGGATGCAATGCATAGACTAGTGTCACGGAGGAGCTAATTTGGCGGATAATTGTTGACTTCCTGGACCGTTGATTGACAAGTTTGAATGTGAGAGAGACTAATACCATATACATTTAGAACTATGATAAACAACTTACAATAATTAGCATGACATTATATGATGGAGTTTGAGGTGGGTTTCTGCATGAAGAATTTAGGAACGATTCCATTAAGCCATTTAATCATCTGATATCCAGTTCCAAAGGCAGGGTCGTAGGAGTTCAAAAACCATGTTGTTGATGGTGCCCTTTTGTGCGTGATTATGAAAAAAGGGGCAAGACAAGAAATAAACCCTTCTGACAGAGGTAAAAACCTAAAATCGTATGGTATTTCAACATTTATATCTACATCCATTATGTTCAAGTGTATCCAGAAGATCTTGGTTCTTTCCCTTTATTATGGCATGAAAACTTTAGCTACTTCGGCAAAGACTTTCTCACCAATGGAAGGAAGACACAGGAAAAAGAATTAAAGTTAGCCTGTCTATGTTGTGTCCTTTGTCTAAGAGAAATCACTAGAATTAACTGGTTGCTCTCATTAATCTTCTTGTGAACCAGACAATAGATTTCAACATTTACAGTCCTAATGCGTCATCAACAAGTGCAGAAGTACCCTGCAACAGCACAATGTGTGGACAACAGTCACAATGCTCTTCGGCTCTTAGCAGTTGTGACTATCAGGTTGTTTACCTTTCCAATGGTACCTCGTCTACTGGGATTTTGGTGGAAGATGTATTGCATTTGACGACAGACGACAATCAATCAAAGGCTGTCAATGCTAAAATCACATTTGGGTAGGTATACTGTCCTCCAGCACCATTTGGGCAAATTAGGGGAACCAACTCAAGAATTTTTTGTTACAGTGATTACGAAAGAAATGCTAGACAATGCTAGTGACCAAACTGTGCCGTGATTGCGGGCCTGGGGTGCCTGTTGCTAAGTTCCCTAAGGACAGACAAAAAAAAAAAAAAAAATCTAGTACCAACCTGCTGGTGCCTGTTGCTAGGTTCCATGAGGACAGACTGTGAACGTTGACTTTTTTTAACTGTCCGGAACAGTGTAGTTGTTGATTTTTCTTTGGATCTATTTCAGCCAAAAAGTGAGGAGACTAAGTTTAAAGAATATTACTGTTGGTTTAGCGTACTTTTTTCATGCTTTCACTAGGTTCCCAGTAGTCAGAAGTTGAGTAGCTGATGCCTGAGATATGCTTGTTTTTGCAGTTGTGGTCAGATTCAAACTGGTTCTTTCTTAGATGGTGCTGCGCCAAATGGTCTCTTTGGGCTTGGCATGAATAACATGTCTGTTCCTAGCATTTTGGCTGAAGAAGGACTTACTTCAAATTCATTTTCAATGTGCTTTGGACCTGATGGAATTGGAAGAATTAGTTTTGGAGACAAAGGCAGCTCAGACCAAGGAGAGACACCATTCAACCTTAGGCAATCACAGTAAGCTTCTCTGTGGGAAAAAAAGTTATCTTGTTGGATTGCCTAGATTTATGTTGCCAACTCATGGCATGGGGTTTCAGCATTTCTCTTCTATCCTTTCTCGGCCAGTTCTAATGATTCTTCTCACTATTCTTACGCAACTTTTACCAGGCCAACTTACAACATTACCCTTACTCAAATAAATGTGGGAGGAACTGCTCAATATGTTGAATTTAGTGCAATTTTTGACACTGGTACCTCATTCACATATTTGAATGACCCAGCTTACACGTTCATTGGGGAGACTGTAAGTTCTTTACTGCTCTATTTCAGACTACCATATGGACATACCTACCTCTCTTCAGCCTGTTTACAGAGTACTTGTTATGTGTAGTTCAATTCCTTGGCCCAAGAAAAGCGACATTCTTCAGACTCCAGTATTCCATTTGAGTACTGTTATGATTTGAGGTTAGCGCATCTATGGACAGACTTGTATACAATGACTTTATTTCCTTGATGCTGAACTCGAATCTTTGTGCAGCCCAAACCAGAAAAGCTTCGAAACTGCAACATTGAATATGACCATGAAAGGTGGAGATCGGTTTGATGTCGCCAATCCCATAGTAGTAATATCACCTGATCAGGTACTTTCAAAAGTTGGATCGTCCCGTTTCCTCTCTATTTCTGTATAATTTTTCCTGTAAAACACATGCTAACTAGGGTTTTTTATCTTCAGGGCTCCTACTTATATTGTCTTGCTCTAGTCAAAAGTGGAGATGTGAATATAATCGGACGTGAGTATCTGGTCACCAGAAATATTTGTATTGGTTATTTCCATGAAAAGTTGTCCCCCTCTTCTAGTTCTCTATGTTACTCAGAGTGCGTTCTTGTGCTTTTTCTGCTTTTGCACAGTCAAGTTTCACCCTTTGCCCTCCTGCAGATTTGCCCTTCTTTATGCTAACAGATCAAAGAAATAAATGCAGATTTCTCTTTCATATCATATCAACTAAAAGCCTTGGCAAGGCTTACGAGGATAGGCTGGATATTAAATTCAGATGAAACCCGTGCTGTATTAAGTTCTTCCCTGTGGCGAATAAAATCGATGCTATGTTAAGCTCTTTCCTGTGGAATAACCTACATGTTTACTGTGTGGACACAAGAACAGCTGCAACCCTGCTCTGTTTTTCTAGGAATGTTTAGTCCAACTCTAAAATCTAGTTGACAACAAGGTTTGGCATAGCGATCATGTTGTGGTTTCTTCCTGGTAGCAGTCATTTGTCCTTGGAATAGATATTATTTGAACTTGTGAGATATTAATTGTGAGGACTCGGATTTATTGTTTCCAGTACTTGTCTATCCTGTCTTTAAGTATTCATCTTCTTTTTTCCCCTTTTTCTTTGTCAGAGAACTTCATGACGGGTTATCGCATAGTTTTCGATCGAGAGAGAATGGTGCTTGGCTGGAAGTCATCCGACTGTGAGTAGAGTAGAACACAAGCTGCACTGGATTCGCTTGCTGTCAGTCGTCAGAGTGCTTACATTGTTTTTTCATTTCGCAGGTTATAGTGCAACAGATTCCAGCACATTACCAATCAGCCCAACAAATTCTAGCCCTCCCGCCGTTGCTGTCAATCCGCAGGATACTTCAGGCAGTGGGAATAATTCTGTAGCAGGCAATTCGTCCTCCTCTGTGTCAATTGGTTCTCCACATCTGATTCCTTTTATCTGTACATTCGTGATGATTCTTTTCCCAATTTTGGCTATTGTTTGATCATTCTTCCCCATTCCTGGTCCTCCTCATCCCTTGTATCATGTATATCGATATTAGGCATTTGTTTAGATACATTGTTATTGAGAGATATATTTTCGCTCACTATGGGGTTCATTGGCATACTTACGAGGGACATTGCACTGTAAATATTTCTGGATTGCTAATTATACGACGTCGCATTTTTTATGTTCAAAGCCTTTTTCCTCTGGCTGGCAACCTACATTATGAGTTTAATTTTTCCCCGGTACCCCAACGCCTTTAACTAAAGTTTCAGACGGCAAGTTGAAATCATCCGCGACTCGTGTCAATCTATTGGAATGATGTATTACAAGGTGGAAATAACCTTATACCAAGAGCCAAAATGCCGACACTGTACCGGTGAGCACTGAATTCTCTGGAGAATGCCCAACAGTCCAATTTACAACAGAAACCCCCACCAGATCAGAAAGGATCCGACCGCCATAACTAACAAAGTTGAAACTTGGAAATTAAGCTTTTACCAAAGCTAGTGCACCACTGATTGCCCCATCCTAACCACCTCAGAACAGAAAACCCTTCTCTACTCTGTAGGTTCAATGGTAAAAGGCACGATTTCAATTGGCCCAGCCACCAGCAGCAGCAGAAGAAGAAGTATCACAAGAGCTTATCAGACTGTATATAACTCCTAATTTAAGCATATGATGGTCACAACTTCATTAATCATCGATCAGAAAAGATTCATCGGTCCAGTCCCCGAATAAACATTCAAACTGTCCTTCAATGTGCCTTGGATCGAGTGACTCAATGATCGTGAAAAGCTAATCTGTGATTTACCATTAAATTCCAACCCTAGCCCACTAATTACCCAAAACCATCATAAACTTCATGTTAAAGAAAAGAGAGGTTATGGCATATAGAAGTCATCATTCTATCTGAACTCTACGTTAGGAAAATGTGCTTAACAGACATATAATTGGGAGTGCTGCTGAAACATGTGGAAGAGGTTGCTTCAAAATCACTACTTCATTACGAAGATTCTTGCTAAATACACCCACTTTAGGTGGCTACCGTCATGTCGCTGCTTGCAGTTTCAACTAAATCTTCCTCCTTCGGACTATTTATATGTCCAGTCGAAGGGCAAATTACCCTCGAAGCTTGACAGAACTTGGAGAAGTTGAGGACTGCACTAGGCATGGCCATTGGTGTTGCGCTCTTCAGCTTGATTCTCGTAATTTCATTTGTCTCTCAAATCTATTCACTGAGTTCCAATTACTACGACAAGACCTGTCCCGATGCTGAGCTGATCATTGCAAATGCTGTCAAGAATGCCGCAGTGAAGGACAAAACCGTACCAGCTGCTCTCCTGCGGATGCATTTTCATGACTGTTTCATAAGGGTAAGCAAAAACATGTCTATGGTTGTGTCTGTTCGGAGTTCTTATACAAGGCTTCCTGGGGTATCAGAAATTAACTGAAAGTGCTAATCATGGCCAAATGCAGGGTTGCGACGCGTCGGTGCTTTTAAACTCCAAAGGAAGCGACAAAGCAGAAAAGGACGGGCCTCCTAATGTCTCTCTGCATGCATTTTATGTAATCGACAACGCTAAAAAGGACTTGGAAGCTTTCTGCCCTGGTGTGGTTTCATGTGCGGACATCTTGGCACTAGCTGCTAGGGATTCCGTTGTACTGGTAAAATCATCTCCTTGTGCACTTTGTTATGTTGTATATCCTGATTCTTCGCAACCGACCAGTCGTTCCATCATAGCTTGTCACTGAATGTGTCCTGAAAATCCACCCTAACCCAGCTAAAGCCGAAACACTTATGTCTTGGTACTTGGACAGTCCCCACGCAGGTCTCTATCCCGGAAAATATTTCGCTACATCACAGGTCCATCCGACAGACGCCAGACAGCACCGTGTTAAGCTACCCGCCGTTAGGATTGTATGCTTGCGCTGCAAGTATTTGGGTAGCCACATGCATTCGCTAGGCTTATCGGAAGTCGCCCTATTGGAAGCTCAATCAATGCCCACTAAACTATTCCCTTCCTCTAATGGCAATTCTAGCCGTTACTTCTCGACGAGAAACTTTTCTTTTGCACAAAAAATCGTGTCTCTGATTGTGAATTTCCTTCGTTTATGATGCTTGAATAAAGTCTGGTGGTCCAACTTGGGATGTGCCCAAGGGGAGGAAGGATGGAAGAACATCAAAGGCCAGCGAGACGAGACAACTCCCAGCACCAGTTTTCAACATTTCTCAGCTCCAGCAGAGCTTCTCCCAGAGAGGCCTATCTATGGAAGATCTCGTGGCCCTTTCGGGTAAAACAAATAATCAAACAGGCCAACATGGAACAGTGTTTCGTCGACAATTGACTCTGCCAGATTCATTCATTTGTTTTTGTTTCCACTTGTGATGATCCTGATCTCAACTTCTTCCCACTTGCAGGAGGCCACACACTAGGATTCTCCCACTGCTCCTCCTTCGAGGGCAGGATCCGCAACTTCAACGCCACCCATGACATCGACCCGTTGATGCACCCGTCCCTCGCGGCAAGCCTGAGGGGAGCGTGCCCGAGCAAGAACAGGGCGAAGAATGCGGGGACCGCCATGGACCCTTCCTCGACCACCTTCGACAACACGTACTACAAGCTGATCCTCCAGGGGAAGGGCCTGTTCTCCTCGGACCAGGCGCTCCTGGCGGCAACCAAGACGAAGGGCCTGGTCGAGAAATTTGCGGGATCGCACGAGGAATTCGTGGATGCGTTCGTCAAGTCCATGATCAAGATGAGCAGCATCACAGGTGGACAAGAGGTTAGGAAGGACTGCAGGGTAGTGAATTAAGGTTTTGGATCACTTGCTGCTTGATCAGGACGATCTTGTTTCTCTGTTGAGATCAAGGCGAAGCGCCGGCTTAAGCATATCTATGAGATTTAGTTGGATCAGTGCCTGTATTTGTTGGAATTGTACGCCTGAAGATTAAAGGGCCTAAGTTCAAGAGAAAGAGGAGAGTTTTCTTATGTACTGATGAACTTGATTAACAAAAGACTCAGCGGTCAATCTTCTTAAGCACTTTAACTTGATTCATCCTGATGGCAAATAACACATCTGGCTAGGAATTCACGGCAAGAAAATGGAAGCTGGTATCGAGGGTCGGACCCGTGCCTGAATCTGCCGGCCCGTGACACTTTCTCACGGGGCTGATGAACCTGATTAACAAAAACTCAGCAGTCAAATCTTCCTAAGCACTAAAAAGATTTCATTCTGATGGCACATAACTTATATCTGGCTTGCAGTTCAAGGCAGGAGAATGGAGGATGGGATCAAGTGTTTCCATCTTGTACAGTCATTCCATCTGCATCAGGTCCTGTCTTGACTCTTGACTTAAATCTTTTCTTTTGCTTTCTTTGCTAGAATGGTCCATTCGAACAATTAGATCACTGCTTAGCTCATCAATGCCTGAATAAGACAACCAGTTGGTCTTCAGACAATTTTCTTCATATCATTTTCACTCCGTCGCATGTATCCTCCGCAGATCATGTGGACAAGTGCTTCTATCAACTATCGTTGTCAAGTGTCAACAATGGCTTATTATTATATTAAACATTTAGTCGACATCAAAATATTCGCTACTAATTTATTTTCGTAAGCAAAACAAATGATTAGATTTAAAAAAATCCAAATTATTGATATTTCACGAACAATCGTGCCCAAAAACACTTAGTTAACTATGCTAGTGATAATTTTTTTGGCCCAGAGAAAATCCAGTACCTTGAAAAATGAAAAGTTTAATTGCTTAAATTGGGCGTCCTCTGAAAATTCTTATTAAATTGATCTTTGCAGAAAAACAATCTTGTCGAGGATAATCAAATCTTCGTAATGAGTTATTAACTCTATGGTGTTGAACACTGACTTTTTCTCTTCCACCCTCAGTTTTCTCCACCAACGTCAGGAAGGTACGTACAAATCTTCCCATGTCTTTGTGTCCATGGATTTGGCTCTACATATTTCACTTACTACGGTCGATCACATCAACATTGATGTAATCTAAATTAGCTTCTCTAATTA
The DNA here is from genome assembly GCA_021437795.1 of Rhodamnia rubescens. NCBI lineage: Eukaryota > Viridiplantae > Streptophyta > Magnoliopsida > Myrtales > Myrtaceae > Rhodamnia > Rhodamnia rubescens. The sequence continues at coordinate 5,089,899 of JAILYA010000004.1, read as the reverse complement.
TCACGTTAGCCCGCGTGCAGAAATATGGAGAAGATTACCGAATCAGTCATGAAATTATTGTGCCGATCCCGATTCAGTCTTAAGTTTTTCAATTTCGTCAATTCGGCCCTAAACATTTGCGCGAAATTATAATGCAAGCCAGCCATCAATTTTCGCCCGAAACCCCGGCTTGGCGGTCTAGCCATTTGCCGACCGTTACGCATGGCACATTGTTACGTCGCCGATTTTCTATAAAATTGATCGAAATGATTACATTAGAATTTCACACGAGGGTTTCTAACTAATTTGGCGAAGTTAAAAATCTTGGGACAAAAATTTAGGACTGATCGAATAATTTCCCAAAATAAACATGAATAAATGGGAGGCCACATAAATAATTAACTTTGGTTTCGCATTTTCCGGGCAATTGCACTGTAACTTTCAATAATCGACATTTAGAATTTCCACTTTTTCTAAAGTTTAAATTATTATTTTCCCAGTAACTTTTTCTGTTTCGTGGTGGGCAAACCGTGTGGGAAACGACAGATCTAAAGAACTTTGGGCGACAATTTCGTTGCCCAATCGAATCGCAGCTTTAGCTCCTGCCGTTGACCGGATCATCGCACCAGTCTCGGTCAACAGGAATTTCCGCAAATCCCTTTCCCCCACGTGGTCCGAGTCGACACGGCGGACTTCCCCATGTCCTCACCTCACAACACACCACACCACACCAGACTGTCTTAATTGCTAAGCATGTGATTAGTGGTTGCATAAGCCCCATCGTAATCAAAGCCGAAAGCACCTCTAATCTCGATTCCGCAAGATTAGACCTCCCGCAAATGTGCGCGATCACACACCACTTGATCGCTAGTCACGGCGGGGATCGGCACCGACACGAACTTCGGAAGCCATTTTCGAGGCAAGTCTTACTCTCCGGACGAATTCGGGGCCACCCATCAGATTCAGCGGACGGTGGTGACGATGAAATCACGATGCCCATCGCGCTCCATTCAAAATTGAATTCAGCTTGTTTTTATTTCCACGGGACATTGCGTTCTTAGGGTTTCATTTGATGGATGCCCGTCACTTCCTTTCTTAAAAGGAAAAGAACCGAATAGATTTAGATAAATGCTCACCTACCCTTGTCCATAATAAAGCATGTAAATATCATTCGAAAGAAAAAAAATAAGTCGTGCCCAAAAAGATAATAAATTCAAGAATGAATATTGTAGAGTGCGGAAGGCTCGGAAGTTTAAATGTAATTTCGAACATGTGATGGATTTTGAGATGTTAATAGGCATGCGACCCTACTCATAAATGAAGTGGGGATGGGAACGCTAAGTATCATAAGTGTGGGGTTCGAACCTACGCTCTCCTCGAAAAGGTGAAGCAAAATCTAAAGAGGAGAATTAAATATAGGTTAGAAAAAAAAATTAAAACGATAAGGTAATTGATATCGTTAACTTACATAAGCATATTCATATAACAACAAAATCATATTTCGAAATCAAATCCTTCTATTGAGACAAGACAACATTCGGTTTCCAAATTTTTCCAAGCCCCTCAAGCCGTAGGTTTCTTGAAAATAATAATCATGGATTTATGTTGAGTTTGCTCCTCATAAACTGTATTATCTATAATAATAAAAAAATATGTTTGGTATTCTATACCACGTAAAAAAATGAGTTAATAATACAATATGTTAACATTAATAGCAAACAATTTCATATTATCCGATGCTGAATATCGATTTTATTCCGGCTTATACCACGACGAGTATAAGAAGGATAAATAATGAGACCCGAATCAATCATAAATCGTAAGTACTGACTTCTTAAAATTGTATGAGATTGAGTATAAAAAAGTATACATATGAGTATTTAAATGGGCATCATCCGTTTGCGGTAGAATGTCCATCCAATATCGAAATAACAAAATTAGAAGAAGGAAAAAAAAAAAAACTATCCGGCCGTCCGCGCGATAAATTTCGGCTATTCGAATTTTAACTTACCTAGATTTGTTTCTAGATTTGTTCAACCAATCGCATTTATCAGAAATTTCTATATATTTTCAATGATAATAAATGCAATATATATATTTCAAAAAAAAAAAAAAGAATGTTGCATCAAATCCTGAATCACGCTGACTCGGAATCGGACTCATAGAGGGTCGCAATCCTATTCCTACACGAATTCTTCTTCTACGTTGCAGTTCATATAAGCCGACGCGGCGTCTTCTCTCTCCTCGTCCCCCTTCTCCTCCCTCTCCCGCAATAGTGTGATCTCTGCTCCGGTCACCGATGTCCGCGATCGCACCTCCTTCCCCCTCGCCTTCTCCTGTGGCGGAGGCCGGGAGATCAGACGGTCGGAGCGAGCCGAGCTACAATGCGGGGGCGCCCCCGCGTGGAACAAGCCGGCCGGCGGGTCCGGGCCCGGCGGAGAGGCCGAGAGCAGCCTTCTCGGTTCGGGCGCGTGGCCCGCCCTCTCGGATTCCGCTAGGGCTTCCTCTTCTTCCCCGTCGAAGTCGTCGCCGGAGTCCCCCGCCGAGGATTTAGCTGATGGGTTGTCGGAGCTGTCCGTATCGAAGGTGATTTTTTGTTTTTTTTTTTTGGCTTTTCGATTTTATTTTCCTTGCTCTGGTCACGTAGGACAAGTTTTAATCAATCTGGACCTGATGGTGATCTTCTTTCGCTACTGGATTATTACTGGAGAGTGTAGGAGCATGATTGATGTATTTGATGTCTGCTGTATCGTCTACGTCTTAAAATAGAGCATGAATGAACATTTAATTGAATGCATAGGAGCAGAGTAAACGGGAGTTGCAATGGATAGGAAAAGGTACAGTTTTTTTTCTTTTTCCCTGTCTAGAATTGCTTAAATATATAAGCATAACCAAAGCTGTAAACTCTTTTCTGAATTGTCTGTTGAGTGCTACGTAGAGTGTTGTTCCATCTTAATTCTAGCAATGTGTAATTATATATAGAAACAAATTTTTGTGTTTATGTAGGCGATGGGATGGGATGTATTATGTAGAAATGATATAGCTACTTTATGAGGTCCAGGATTATTTTCTTTTTTCTGTCTCCGCTGTCAGTGTGTATCTGTTTATTCAAGTGGGTTTAACTTTTGTCTAGTTGTATTTTCTGGTTTATTTGAGTTAATTTTCTGTTCTTTTTGGTATAGGGAACTGAAAGCAATAAAGTCGAGACTCCAAACCACATAACACCTGCACGCCAAAGATCAATGAGGCGTAATGGCGCGTCACCAGGCCCATTTGACTCTCGACAAACCAACCCAGCTTCTAGGAATGGTCGACAAACTAACCCAGCTTCTAGGAATGGGCATCAGCAGCCGCGGAGCTCTTCTTTCAGAAACCGTAGCGGTGGGCAACATATTCGTGCTACTGATTTTCATCAACAGCAAGGAAATCAAGAGTGGCATTCTCCTCAAGTTGGAGGATTTGATCCAAGGTTTATGAGGCCGGTGCCGCCATTCCCTCTCCCTTTCCCTTTTCCTCATCCTTATCATCCACTCCCACCACAACAGGCATTTTCATTGACTAACCCCTTAGTCTATCCTGGTAAGCCAAATTGACTGTCTATGTCTTGTATGTTAAATTGCTAGATTGCTAGATGTTTGGTTGTTGATATCTCAATAATTTGTCAGAGATGGCACCTCGTTTTTCCCAACTCTACCTCCGGATATACAAGCCGGCGGACCCATTCCAGTGCTGCCTCCTCTAGATGTCTATTCACCATTGCATTATGAGATATTGCGGCAGATTGAGTATTATTTCAGGTACTTATATTTCTCTCGTTCTTCAATTTTTTATTGAACTGTACTTTTTTTTTGTGACATTCTAACTCCTATCTGCCATTCAATTCTGGTCATGCAGTAAGGATAATCTAATCAAAGATCTCCACTTTCGGAAGGAATGGAATGGTCAGGGCTGGGTCCACATTTCAATAATAGCCGCATTTAAAAAGGTGAGTTTATTTCAGGATGATTTAAGTGATGGCGTGGTTCTATACTGCATTTTTAGCTGAGTGTGGTCTTATATTGCTTTTAGATCCAATTCTATATTTAGGTGTCTAATGCATGGAGAAGCACATTGTTCATCGTGTTGTTTTGTTGGATTTTCTGCAAATTTTTGTGTGTATAGACTTTTGATTTTTCGGAGTTAAGTGTAGGCAGATCGTAGGGAAACATAAGTAGCTACATATTTAACAAGAAAGAGCTTGACTTGTGTGTGCACATGTGCTTGAGTGTGCATTCTGATAGTACAGTACGAAGTAATTATCTTGGTCTTTGAACTTGTAGTTAAGTATAAGGTCTTTGGGTGAAGAAGTTAGTTATATTTTAATTTCTAAACACACGCTTGAGTGAACAAACGAGAATTAAAAGGAGACATTCCAATGTTGTCAATCAACTTTTTTTAGTGAGATTCAGGTACCAGTAGAGCGACCCCATACGTTTAAAAATCATTCCCGGACACTGAAGTTGCATTTTTACTCTATGCTTCATCCACATATTCAGTTGAATAACTCTTTTCTCGTGTACAAATTGCATTTTACATTCCCTATCTTCACTTGATTTTAGCCATAGCATTTGATAATGTTGTAAAGTCGAGTGCGAAACTGAATCATATTTGTGAATGCACGAATTTGCCGGGCCCTGCCATGTGACATTCTGTTCCCCATACATTGAGTCAATAAACAGTATGTTCTCTGCCCTTTTATACAGGTTTCAAGTATGACGAGAGATATTAATCTTATTTTGGATGCCATACGAACTTCGACCATGTTGGAAATACAGGTATAATTTAGTAAACCCCTATGCATGAGCTGAGTCTGAATTAAGTATGTGTCTCGTTACACGCTGTTTTAGATAATTATGGATTCTTCTTTTATTCGATGTTGTACTTTAGGGTGAAATGGTAAGGAAGCGAGATGACTGGGAGAGATGGCTTGTTCCTAAGGACTTCAAGTTCTCCAGCGATAGAAGCGCTCCAATCCAGTAGATACACTGGGCATTGACAAAATCATCTCTCAATGATTTGGGCAGTGACTATTACTGTGCTTGTAACATGCCATATCTTTCCTTGATACTTTTGTGGATAGATCCTCATTGTATGTTGAGATGGAAGTCAATTGGGTCATCATTTTGTTACATCCAGATCACTGTATTTTGGCTGAAAAAGGGAGTGCGCTGGAATGTGAGAGACCCAGAATGGAAGCTTCTTTTTGGTTGGTCTGGGTTTGGAGGAATTTGTTGTCAACGGTAATTATCCACTTGGAGACAACCTTGCCTGAAGGGTGTGGAGCATTCGTTCTTGTTAAGCACACAAAAAAAGGAATATCAGAAAAGGAATAACAAGTCTTGTGAATTGTGGATCAATAGCCAATGGAAGGAATAGCTGGTCGAGCTGATGGCATGAGTGATGAGGACATGCATCAGGATAGGACTTGTTGAAGTTAATGTGTCATCTTGGGACCTAGTTTTCGCCCCTTGGATGGCTATTTTTGCTCGATCATTGGGGCGATCTTCCTCCGGTTTTGAAGATGAAGATACAATGCCAAAAGATGCAAGAAAGCGAACTCTGGTTGTTACATGCTTTTTCACAAGAAAAGCAGGGAAGAAACAGTTCTAGTTGATGCTGCAACTGGCGCACACAACTGCTGTCTTTGATCACGCGATGCCCTGTCAACTCGCATTAAGTCTTCGTCATACCAATATGTTCTTTAGCATATGATGTACCCATCTTTGCCCCATCTTGATACTTGCCTGCGCAGAAGTTGTTTCAGCAATAGAGTCAGAGGAAGTCATGGCTTTCTTTAGTGAAATGTACAGGTAATTGAACTCTGATTATGTCGTTTTCACGTCCATAAATGCATTCATTTATTTTGGATGTCGACTGGTTAAAGTTCTAGCCGATGTGAGTTGCAGGATTTTATTTCGTCGTTTGAAAAGTTTCCATGTAAGATTATCTACTCACTCGGGGTCTGCTGGTACACTGCTCTGAGGATGGTGCAACTTACAGTGCTGAAATCTGTCAAAAGACGAAATGTTTTGATTAACAGGACAAGGTGGCCTTTTCTCGTGAAACATTCAGTCCATAAACCTGAGCAGAATCGAGGGCTTCATTCATGTCATTGCTTAGCAACAAGGCCCAAATATGCAAGCTTAAAAAGATCGTTGTTCGGTTTGATTGAGCTCGGGATTTCCCCTGTTTAGTCCGAAATTAGTCTCACTAATATCAAGTAAAGATCATCTTACTGGAGAAAGAGAAGTATCAAAGCCGCAATTTTTAAATAATAAAAATAAGTTTAGGAGCTTTTTTTGATAATATTCTCAAGTACAATATATTTAAATTTACCAAAAATTGCTCATTCAAGCCTATTTTTTCTTATACTATTTGCTTACAACCGAACAGAAAAGTTTTCGTTGCATTGCATTCCCCCAATTTAGCAAACAAAGTTATTACAATCACCACTGCATTCTATTCCCATTCCATTGTCTGATTCCATTCCGTACCACCATACCACATACAACATTAGCTCTAAAGGCTTTATTTATTTTGCAAAAAATAAGTGATATTGAAAAATATTTTTCAAAAAAACATCGATTATATCGCTTACAAAAAATGAATGATCGAATCATCCACCAAAATATTTATACAAAAATTGATTTGTTGATAACGATAATATTTTTCATTTACTAATTATTTTTAAGAGAAACATGCGATCATTTTTAGAAAAAAATATTTTTCAAATAACTTATTTTCCATGAACAAACCTTATACATGATTCTTTGTGTTGCTTAAAATATTAAGTTGATGGAAAATATTTTTAGTTATCAACAATCTTCCATGCCTATGTATTTTCGTTAACTATGAAATATTTTTTCCTTGATTTGTTTTTACAAATTATACAAGAAATTTTTAAAAACATAATTTTCAAATCGTTGATTTTGCACAAAATAAGCGCACCTAGTTTTTTTTTTTTTTTTTTTTGAAAAGGGAGAGATCTTTTCAAGACAAAAAAGTTGACTAGTTTAAAATACGAGGAATCGAGCCTACAAACATTGTCCATGTAGAGCTTCTTCTGTGAATCATCGTAGTGATAAAACAGAGAAATGGATGCATGTGCACAAATTGCAAATGTTAGTTTTTTTTTTCCCCCCGGAAACTGCTAATGTCGGTTTAGTCAACTTTAAATTTTGACGATTTCAAATTAACAGAATCTCACGACATTCAAGGGGATTCCGACTTTAGATCTATTTATGTGTTAGCAAGCATATATCTCACCATTGTTCGCTATCTCAACCTTTCTTAGAACTTTGTCTCAATGTATAATATGATTTATAAATTTTTAATTTGTTCGAATACGTAAATTAGCCTAAACTTTATTTATTTCACAAAAATAGTGATTTTTGAACTTTTTAATTTGTTCAAAGTGATCTATAAAGAATGATCGATACAAATATTCAAAATTGTTGTCCTTAACTTTAATAGTTTCTCATCTAGAAATTGTTGAGGTTGATGCGTCATTTTTAGAAAAAATTATTTTTGAAATAACTTATTTTCCGTGAACAAACCTTATACATGATTCTTTGTGTTGCTTAAAATATTAAGTTGATGGAAAATATTTTTATTATCAACCCGCTCCCATGCCTATGTATTCGTTAACTATGAAATATTTTCCCCTGATTTGTTTTTACAAATTATACAAGAAATTTTTAAAAACATAATTTTCAAATCGTTGATTCTGACAGGATTTATAAGGGAACCTAGTTAATTTTTTTTTTTTCGGAAAAGGGGGATCTTTTCAAGACAAATTACTTGTTTAAAATAGAGGAATTGAGTCTACAAATTGTCCATGTAGGGCTTCTTCTGTGATTTATCTGTATTTACCAGAGAAATGGATGCATGTGCACAAATTGCAAATGTTAGTTTTTCGAAATGCTAATGTCGGTTTAGTCAACTTTAAATTTATGTTGATTTCAAATTAACAGAATCTCTCGACATTCAGGGATTCCGACTTTAGATCTATTTAGTGTTAGCAAGCATATATCTCACCATTGTTCGCTACTCAGCACGTAAAATTTGTCTTGATGTTGTGGGAATTTCTAATTACTTTCTTACATCGTTGATATGATCGAATTTAGATATTCACATAAAATCTTCTTTAGCCTACCTAAAATCCGCACATCTTTGGCTAGCCCCGTGTATCATCTTTGATATGCATGTCTTTGATAAAAGAAAATTAAGAAAAAGTATAGCCGAAAACCTTAAATATGCCACGACGACATCAACACCCTAGATGGTATCCCCAAATATGAACTGTGTCGAGCAAGACGGCGAGAACCGAGTCGGAGGCGTAGCTACGCTTGGGATCGGAGCCATGCGATCTAGTCGTGGTCAACCCCCACAAGCGAACCAAAGTCGGGAACGATGTCGGGTACCGCCTCGTCCCAAGCCGATCGCAAGCCCCGTCGTGTTCCGTGATGATTACCCGCAGATCTGCGCCGCTTTCACCAACAGCGACTTGGGGGTGACTCCGGATAACGAGAGCGAAAAATGGGCCGGAGGTCGATGCATCGATCAAAGCCGAAGGGATGATACTTTAGCTGTTTGGACCAAGGGGTAAGTTCCGATGAATGCATATTTTTACGTCCTTTGCTAATCACGATATCAGGGTTGGAGCAAGAGGTAACTTATGCAGTTTCAATATCCATGAGTGACTGATTGAACAGTTGATCAAGCTTTCGTGGTGAGGTTGGCACCCAATTTACACGTACATCAAAGGATTTAGAACCTGATTTCGTTTTCTGAAAAATTTAGAACAGGTTTGCATGCATTATGTACTAATCATTTAGGACTTCGAATATAATTCTCCCGTTCTATTTTTTTTTCTTTTTATAACCTAGATTTCTCACATGATGAATTATTCATCGAGGATGATAGGGGCATGAACGCCAATGTAACCGGTTAAGTTCCCAAAGACGCGGTCGAGGAGATTGGAATCGGAACATAAATCGGTTTAACTGTCTAAAGCCAATGATCTCGTCAACTCAGCTAACGCCTCATTGGCCGTTCTATTTAATATCGCCACTATTAATTTTTTTTATCTTAGTGACAAAGGTCGATTCATTTAGCCACTGGAATTTTGATCATGGGGGAGCAGGAATATTGAGAATGAGGATATTGTGTTGTGGTACACGTTGGGCTTTCATCATGTCCCTTGCCAAGAGGATTTTCCGATAATGCCGACGTTGAGTGGCGGTTTCGCAGCTCCGGCCGAGCAACTTCTTCGACAGAAACCCGGTGCTCAGAACGAAATACCCAGAACCTGTCATTCCGAGCTACAAACCCTAGAGATGGCCCTTTCTGGAACTGGAGTGATCTTATCAAGGGGACTCTAGAGATTCTCAAATTCAATATTTTAGCTCGTCCTGGATAAAAGATTGTCAGTGCAGCATGTTTGCAAACGTATGATCTAATTCAAAGTTTACTCTCCAGTTTTCCTTACGAGGAAGATGTCTAGAAAATTAAGCAACCCCTGAATCATATAAAAATATTCAATAGTATCCTTTTATTACTTCAAAATGAGAGATAATATTAAATATTTATTGAAAATCCCGGGACTAAATTGAGCAAATTAAAAATTCATAAACTATATTGTATATTAAATTAAAATTTAGATATCACGTTATATATTAAATCAGAGTCACAGAAATCATTTGCGTCGTGAAAAAAAAAAACACAGGGCAAACAAAACCCTAACGAAATTTCTGTCTGAACGACAAGAGCAGTAGGAAAGCTGTGTAAGAATCCGATTGGTCTAGGAAGGGGTTGGTTTAACTTCCTTCTGGGTTGAAATTGAAATGGAGCCCCCCCACACCTGTGTGGGAAGGAGAGCGTGAGAGAGAAGCATCCAAAGGGTCATGATTAGGGCCACTGTTGCCACCACTGGGACTTGCCTGCTCCTGCTGCGACCCGCATATACATGTCTCCGTGGACGTTCACAGCTCCGCAGAGTCAGGATCTGGCTCCGACTCCCCGTCTCCCACCCCCTCTCACACAACATTTCCTCCCCTTACTGCACTTTAATCCAATATATAATATATTTATTAAATTTTTAATTATTTAATATAAATCATAAATTGTATTCGAAATGTTCACTTTTTAAATTTCCGGAACGTGTTCAATATAGTCTCTAAAACTATATGAAAATATTCAAGATAATCCTTTCTTTAATTCGATATCGAACAACTTTGAACATCTTCATATGGTTCGAGAACTAAATTGAGCATATATCAAAAGTGTAGAGATTACATTACATAAGATAATGGGCTCAAGTTTAGAACACTCCGAACAAATTAAAAATTCGGAGATCACGTTACATGTTGAGCCAAAATTTGAGGGCTATTTGTATTATTTTCTTGGCTTTCTTTCTCAGTGTGCGACACTTTGATAAACTTACAAATACAAAAATGACAGGGTTTCGTCTCGTCCCCTGTCCGCCCTAAACCCACCATCAAATCGAAATGGGGAACGTGGTAGTGAATTCCTACATGGAAATCTCTCACATCTTTGACTAGTCTTGGCTAATTGGCAAATTGTGAATTGTTCAAAAGAGAAGAATTGATTTTCGGCCATGATTTCTAAGGGTAATCGGTTTTCGGTCCGGTTCGATCCTACTCAAGAATCGGGAACCGGACCAAAGGGATCGGTTCCCAATTTTCAAAATCAAGGACCGAACAGTTTGTCCGATCCGATTCTCGGGCAATTTAACAAAACCGATTGAGTTCGGAGTTCACAACTTCATGTTTAGGAGTTGAGTGCATCTTTAATGAGTTGTTGCAAATCTTGTAATCTGGTTGTCGCAGACCTTGTAATTTGGTTGTCGCTTTCTATCTCAACTTCATAGTTTTAGGTGGAGGTAATCAGCAGTGAAGCAGTGTTTTTGGGGACTATTTGCAATGAATTTTTCTGGCACTTACAATTGTTGCTATAAGAAATACAGATCGCGATATTTGCAAATGCCACTCACAAATGCCTCTAAAGAGTGAACTTTTGCTAGCATTTTTTGATGTCTTTAATAGCATTTGCGACAATTAGTATTGAAACTTTTCCCAACATCCCTTTAAACGTCATTTTTCCCTTTTGCCTGTAGGAACTCTACTGGTTTTTATGAATGCCAGCAAATCACTTGGCAAAAGTTGTTCCTATTGTCGTGTGGTCATTATGGGCGTTGTGTCCAAACTATGCAACCAATGTCAAGGTAGTTTTCTTTGCCTTATCTGGAGTGTATGGTCATAGGATTATATAGGTCCTGCCATATCCTAGACACGAACTAAGTCTACGTAAGAAAAAACTTGAGTCATTTTATGCTTTAAAGAAAACAACTTCATTTTGTGAGTTTTTGACTAATAAGCACCGCATATGGTGATTTTAAGCATGTTTATATTTAAAAATGAAAAATAAATTAATTGATCCGGTCCGGTCTTGTATCCACTGAACCGGGAATTGGATAACGGGTTCGGTCCGATCGGGGCGGTTCTCTGTTCGATCGGTCCATCTTGTTTACCCCTAATAATTTCAAATAAAACACTTAAATATTAAACTACCCCTTCATCTAAAAATTTGAATTTTTAGAATAATTGACAATGGTAATACAAAATCTTACGTTATATGAAAGCACAAGATCTTCGAGTTCAAATTTTTTTCAAACCTCATTTGCGTCACACGCTTTCATCTAACACAAGTTCATTGAAGATCACAAAATATTTGATGTACACGTGTTCGATAAAAAAATTTGAAGGGAAAGTACCATCGAATATCTTAAACTATGCCCGCAACGACGGCGACACCCCCAGATCCTTTCTCCATCTACCATCGAAAACTCAAAGCCCTCCTTTCCCCGAGACATCGATACCTCTTCTTTTTGTGTCACTATTACCCCAAACTTGTACCGATGGGATTAAAACTTAGGGTGTTGATGTGACCGTGGGTATAATTTAGAGGTTATATTGACACAAAATAAGTTTCGAGTATTGTTGTTACAGCATACATAGTTTAGAATTTTTTATTACACACAAAGAGTTTAGAGTATGATATCATGGTAGGTATTATCTAAGATTTTAATGGCATTAATCCAAAATTTAATTTTCCACGGGTTATCACGGTTTGGATATACATCTACATTACCATTGTCGCGACCTCCTTTGGCCTCGCTAGAAGGCGATTCTTCAATCTCAGACAGTGACGACGAGGATCCGAAGGGGATTCAGTTCCGTGTCACGAACCATCATGGGGTGTTAGATATTTACCTTAGTATTTTTATTGCATTTATTACAAGTGGCGGGAAAAGACCAGCATTTATGCTACATATAAAAATTTTCCGGTCAATTGTTTAAAATATAAAAAAATATATTCATGTCACACCTTGCTAATTTCCGTTTTTTTTAAGCAATACACAATTATGAGATTAATTTCAAGTTAGTGTTAGTGTTGGAACTTGGAACAACCAACGACACACAGGCCACGCATGTTCCGACAAGAACAGCCAATGGCACCCCCAAAATCCTAGGTACAGCCTTTCTAACTTCACGGTATACTCATGGATTGATCGGTTCCTATTTGGAATGATGCAATTTACAAAAATAAATGAAGGTAAGATATTTTCATTGACTAATTATTTAAACTAATATGATTAATCACTTTCATGAAAATAATTTTTAAATATTTATTGTTTGCAAAAATAACGGAGCCTGTAAATGATTTTGTATCCAAGGAATATTATTTACATTTTAAAAGTAAAAAATATTTTTACTATGGCCGCCCAAAATGGGGACTCGGAGGCTGCGGCGAGGACAACGGTAGCGGTGGTCGGCCATTGGTGGCAAAGGCGATGGGTGGCGGTGGTCCCTGGCGACAATGGGCAATGGTTGGGGGAGGTCTGGCGGCGGTGGGCGGCGGCGAGTGATCGTATACGATTAGAGGTGGTCGCGGGCAACAATTAGCGATGGGAGAGGCCAACGAAGGGCAATGGCCGACAATGGTTAGAGGCGATGGTGGTTGGCGGTTGGTTCTTGGGGGCGATAGAGGCGGGCATGGTAAAAAAAAGGAATGATGTCGTAGTATTTCTTAAATTTTTTGTTTTGTCGGAGAGAAGTATTTCTTGAGTTGAGAATCAATTTTTTTAACTTTTCAAATTGAGAAAAAAAAATTTCATAAGTGAAAATTCATTTCAAAATTAAAAAATTTTATCAAATAGATTTTTGTTTCAGAAATTATATTGTCAAATGAACTTTTACTCTAAAAATACTTTTGAAGTAAAAATTTACTTTAAAAAGCGTTATCATGCGCAATCTAAAGCTTTTGTCCTATATCAGGAAAAAAACAAAAACACCCACAAGAGAGGAGAAAACTAGGGTTTCTGTCATGAAATTCAACGAGGAAAAGCGGCTAAGCTTTATCTGTTTTTTTTCCCTTTTTCCATGAGCAAGGGCATTATACTTATGGGGTTTGAGAAAAATAAAACTGTGAATGAATTAAGGCCACAAGATCTCTGAGTAGCTTCAACTGTTTAGAGAGGACACTGCAGAATCTGATATGAACATCAGTCGTGTCATCTCGTCAACATCCGAGAGTACTTCTACTTCCCTCGACGGGCCCGCGCCTCGGTTTCCGTTCAACAAGAACAAGACAGAGACAGAGAGACAGAGAGACATCGAGCCAGGATCCTCTTACTTCGTTTTCATCCTGTTTCATGCCCTAGTTACTCTAAACAGTGCAGTTCTCGACCATTTTCTTCCCCCGTTTGTTGTTTTCTCTTGTCCATTTCCGTTTCCTGTCATGGATTTGTATTCTTCTGCTGGCATCTCTTAACGAGAACCGAATTCAACGCATCAATCTTCCCAGTTTCTATCCGCCGATTCGTATTTTTTTCCCTCCTGACTCCCACAGCGACGAAACTTGCGTGACTTAACACGTGGTTTGGACGACAGTTAACCAAATAGAGCGAGCACTCGGAACATGGGACGGTTCGCAGAAGAATCCACGTAAATGCCTCCATCCAACTTTTCGGCTGTTGTGACAAATGAGAAAAACAAACACAAAACACAAGAATTTACGTGATTTGATTAAGGTGATCTACGTTCACGGGCGAAGAAAATATGATTCCACTATAATCAAAGAAAATACAGATTACGAGTGTCGGTCTATTCGACCGAACAAAAACACACAACTCACAAGTCTCTCAACAACCGAAAAAAACCTTATCCGCCAGTATAAAATAGAGCCCAAACTCTCCCGTCACGAACTAAATCTCCACTTTTTCTCCACTTTTGGGCCGCACAAAAACTATGTTGCGTCGGGTGATGAATCGGATCGAGTACATAAAATTCGGGACATATTTAACAAATCTCCACATTGGCTTGAATTTAAAACAGTCAAGAAGCCGAACATATTCACCCAAAGATCCCTAAGCCTACGTGAGCTAACTCGGTGTAGGAAACAAGGGATGCAACGAAAAGAACATATCTACTTCAAAAAAAAATGTAGATCTCTCATTCACCTCGCCACCAAGCCTCAAAAGGGACAAAACTCAAATAAGCATGCCAATCAAGTTCAAGCAATGCTTAAACTTGTTGGTGGGGATCGACTTCGTCAACATATCAGCATATCAGCAGTACCAATTTTCTTTACCATTATATTGAATCGACTCTACACTTGCTTGCCATGAACACGAGTGCTCACATAAATCTAGTGAGGTCATCTGCTCACCATAAAGTAAACCGCGTTTACTAAAAACTGTCATGCCACGCTCACTCATGTGGCCCAAACGCATATGCCACAATTTCGTTCTATCATTATCAAAAACGAATTGGATGTGCCAATTGAAGGACCCATAACTATGCTACTCGCAAATGATACAAGTGATTCACCTTGCTTCCTTTTATCACGACCGGATTGCCTTTGGAGACTTTGAGTACTCCACCTCCACCCGAGTACACACACCCAATGAAATCCAAACTACTCAACGAGATAAGGTTTCTCTTTAAGTCCGGTATATGCCTTACTTCGCTTAAGGTTCTCACCGCTTTGTCGTGGCACTTAATTCGAATAGTACCAATACCCACAACTTGGCATATAGCATCATTTCCCATCAAGATCGATCCACCATTCGTTGGTTCATATGTGGTGAACCATTTCCTATTTGGGCACATGTGATATGATGCTCCCGAGTTTATTATCCAAACATCGTTGGAGAAACTAACAACGAGAACATGCCGTAAGAACACTGGTCGACGCATTAGACTCATTTTTGTTAGCAACATTCGCCACATATTGTCTTTGACCATGCCGCTTATCCTTTCTCTTGAGCAAAGGATAATCGATTTGTAATGTCCTCTCTTGTGACAATAGTAACACTCAACGTTCATCTTATCTCCAAGTGGTCTAGATTTTGAACGACCAATGCATTTCTCTCGGAAAACTTTATCCCCGCTCTTAGTCCTACCTCTCACAAGTAAACCATCTACTCTGTCTTCACTAGTATTCCCATTCAATTTTGTTCTCAATTCGCATAATTCAAAGATGTTTTCACATCTTCCGGAGTTATGGATTCAAGCCCATAAAGCATCGAGTTCACAAAATTCTCGTATGAGGCGGGCGATGAACATAATACGATCAAAGCTTGATCTTCATCCTCGAGTTTAATATCTAAATTTTTCATATTCATAACAATTTTATTAAACTCATCCAAGTATTCCCGAATAGGGGTACCTTCACGCATATTTAGGGTATAAAGACGCCGCTTCAAATAAAGTCTCGATGTTAAATTTTTTTTCATGTAGAGACTTTCCGGTTTCTTCCGAGAGACCAGCCATTTGTTTCCTCATCGGCGACTTCTCGCAAAACCTTGTCATCTAGAGACAATTGGATCGTGCTATGCGCCTTCTCATCCATCTCTTCAATTTCTGCTGCGGTTATGTCTTCTCGATAATTTTCATCTAGTGCCCTCACCGTACCCTCTCGCCTCAATAAAGCCTTCATCTTTATTCTCCATAATCCGAAGTTGTTCTCGTCCGTCAAAAGATGCTATTTGAAACTTCAAGGATGCCATCTCAAAGAATCTTAGAAACCAACCACGCTCTAATACCGGTTTGTTGTAACAAATGCGAAAAGCAAACACAGTAACACAAGAATTTACGTGGTTCGATCAAAGTGAACTATGTCCACGGACGAGACAAAACATGATTCCACTATAATCAAAGAGAGTACAGATTACGAAGTCGGTCTATTCGACCGAACAAAAGCACACAGCTCACAAGTCTCTCAACAACCGAAAAAATCCTAGTCGCAAGATAAAATAGATCCCAAACTCTCCGCCTCATGAATTAAATCTTCATTTTTTCTCTACTTTTGGGCCGCACAAAAAATATGTCGGGTCGGGTGATGAACCGGACCGAGTACATAAAATTCAGGACATATTTAACATCGACGGAATGGTGTTAACCGGTGCGGAAGTTGAAGCAGTGATGAACATATAAATGCAGGAGCAGCTGCAAAAATCTCGCTCCATCAAAAGGTGTGGGGGGCTTTACTTGTTTTGGGGCTAATTTCTGTACATTCATACCAAATGAGCCATATGGAATTGTCTGCAGCTGGGTGGATACTGGACAGTAGACGGGACGACTATGCTTTCTTTAAATGGATGCAAAGTTTAAGAAACAACGTAGGCCGAGGATAAAAAGAATCTCTCATGCTAGGTTTCCTATCATGGCATAGGCGTGACATTAAATTGGGAAAAAATATTTCTGTTTGAGAAAACCAAAAGGGGGCAAGTCAAAGAAAGAGAGAAGTGAGAACACGGTTAAATAAATGATTGCAGAGAGTGGGAGGAATGGTTTCTCCAAGAACAGAAAGTTGGGGATTCTGAGGAAGGACCGGAGGGGAGCAGCAATTTATCCCATGAACAAGAAACAGGTGTTCATGTCGTGGAGGGACTTGCGTCATTCAATTCAAATTTAAGAATAAAGGGAAAGAAAACGAGAAAAATCAAGAAAAGGGCGAGTGGAATATCTGTTCTCTGTTGGATTTCTTTCAGAAAAATCAGACCTTTGACGTAATCTTTTGTGGCGGTATTGCTCAGATTCTTCAGAGCTCGCTTCCCCCGTACCCCAACAGATCTCGTAATTTCTCAGCTTCCCAACATGTGTTTACATCTGACCAAAAAAATAATAATAATAACATGTGTTTACCAATATAATTTTGTTTCCTGTCCTTCTCGGATCAGTCACATCGTACTTTCTCTCTCTCTCTCTCTCCCTCTCTCTCTCTCTCTGTGGACGCTTGTGGCGTGACATCCCAAATCTGAGATTAGTCCAGAGAAACCTTAATGAATGATCTGTAAATGAATGCTTACATTCAAATAATTATCTAGGTCGTGTGATTAGTTTGAATATTTGTTTTAGGAATCTGATCTTATCTTATATTAAGGAAGATAAGAATTCGTTCTGGTTCTGCTTCTTATGATCAAATCCAAACTCGGCTGAAAAGGAAACATATCCTCTTCCTCCTTAAGATCCCGACAATGATCCTAGCTGTGCCCCGATGACCCGTTTCGCAGCTTCACATTCCGTGATCCACCCAAGGCAAAATAGGTTCTCAACATATCCCCCGGCCATGCATGCCCCGAGTCTGTCTGATCCAATGTAATTAGAGTAAGAGCGGAGAATCCAAACCCTAGGCCAAACCTTATGTCCTCTCCATCGTCAAAGATAGTAAAGGAAAGGCACACGCACTTCGCGGTCGGCATTGTTCTGTCCTCCTTTTCCTTATTCAAAAGGCGAAGACAGAATGACAAAAAGGATGGCAAAGCAAATGAGAAAGAAACCCTAGTGGTTCTTTCTCTTCTCAATAACACCAGTAGGCCCTTTTTGGTCCCTGGACGACAAAATTTGGGCTTCTTGGTGGGGGGCATTAAGTGATAAATTAGCGGACCTACATTAGTACGGCGATAACATGCGAAAATGACAATTTAATACTAAATTTTATTGTGATCACTATATAGTTAATCATTGACTTTTGTGTATTTATCTATTGCGGTAACTACATAAACATATCATAAATGAACCATTGATGATTTGACGTATTGGGCAATAACACTTTTTCCGTCTAAACTAAATCTAAATTGGTCGAAGATGCATGATTTCGTATCAAGTTAAAAATGGAAAACTCGTCTCACTGTCCAGATTTGGATGTCTATCGTTGGCATTATTATCGCATTACCTTATTTTAGGGGGAGGAAAAGGCAAGTAAGACCCACTTATACAATCTCCCCTGCTTTTTTTTTTTCCTTTTAATCGATTTGATTTAATGTTTTAACGACATGTCACACAAGTTAAGAAACACGCGACGTCATCTTCATTGAATGCGCTTCTTGGATTGGGTCACATTTGGACGAGTATGGTAGTCATAATGTATCTCCTCTGCCTTAAAGTGACCTAATCACATTTAAGGCACAAATATCACAAGAACACTAGCTGACACGACCTACACCCGAACCCTCAGCCTTCTCAGCCGCCACCCTCCCTAGCTGCCGGCCACCACCACCCGACCAATGCGGCCCAACGCCGTCGCGGTCCCTTTATGTCTCTTCGTTCCCCGGGGGATCTCTTCGAATGCCCCTCCGCAACTGCCTTGATCCCTCTCTCATCTCTACTCTAAAACTCACCTCTCTTCGCTCTCTCACAACTGTAGCTGGCCTAAGTGATACTGTTCACGACGCCATGGGCGACCTTGGATCGAGGTCCCCAAGCACCAGGGCACCATTTTAGTGAGAGAGAAAGTGTGTGTGTGTGTGTGTGAGAGAGAGAGAGAGAGAGAGAGAGAGGGTGAAGAATTTGGGTTGGGTGATGCCTTTGCAATGTCGGATGAGGTTGGGCAATGGGTGCAAATGTTGGCGGCCAGATTACAACGACCAAGCTAGGGTTTTGGATCCATGATTTGTTGGAGATTTGGATATGAATGGGGATAATTGTCTAAAAAAATACTAAACCTATTGTGCGATGGTCGGTTTAATCATAAAACCTTTAATTGTGTCAATTTAGTCGTAAACTTTTTGACGATTTATCAACTTAGTCATAAACCTTTCAATTGTGCTAATTTAGACATAAACATTTTGACGGTTTATCAATTTAATCCTAAATCTTTTGACGATTTGTCAATATAGTTCTTCAAGCTAATTATCTAAATAATAGATTTAGGATTGAACTGGTGATCTTTCAAAAGGTTGAGGACTAGATTGGCACACTTAAAAAGTTTAACACTAGATCAGCATATTGATAAATTGATATGACTAAATTGAAACAATTAAAAAGTTTATGAATGCATTGGCTCTCACACAATAGGTTTAGGACTTTTTGGATAATTATGCTAATACGGATGGGTGTGAGAAAAATGGGGGCAAGATTTTTCGAAAAAGGATGTCAATCTTGTAAATAAGTGCATAATTTTGCTGGAGCTAAGGTATGTAGTTCAGAGTTTTGAAAGCACGGGTTTGTTTTTAGTCATCAGTGAAAACTCAGGCATGTTTCGGTATTTTCCCGATAAAGAAGATTGTGCACTGAAATTTAGGTTAACATTAGAGTTAGAAGTTTTGACAAGATCCACGGCCCAATGGGAATGAAATTACTATTCTCTAATTCGGTTTGCATGATGGAATAGTCTTTCGACTCGTTCCAAGGCAATGTCATGTTTGATCTACTGTAATTGCAAGGGAAATAAGTGGAAAAATACCAAAGAATGCCCATTATACACCTTGATGGGATACAACCAAGTGTTGATACCACAAAAATTTCAAACAAATACATACTTGCTACGTTAACGCTAAATTAACTTTTGCGTCGCAAAAAATCTCAAACTAGCATACACGTGATAAATTTATTATCCATTAAGTTTCCTCAACATCACGTTAAATAGCAGACATGGAGACACCCCTTGGCAAACAAAAATGATCATAGTGGATCCAACATGAAAACAACATAAGTGGATCTCCTAAAACAACATCATATTGGGGAAACTAGCTCCAAAGTAAATGGATTGAGATTTGTAATTTTGGCCTAAGAACTCCCTCACATTTCAAAAATCTCCCATAATTTTGCCCTAAGATTTCGATATGTTTATCACGGGTATACCAATTTGAAATTTTGTCGTATGAAGATTAATTTATGATAAATGTGTCACAAGTCTAACCGTTTGCAATTTTTGGGAAGTCGGTTCAGGATAAATGTGGCATTGGCATACCGGTTTGAGATTTTTGCGGTATTAACCCTAACCTAATTCACCAATTATAACTACAATAAATGAAAGATCATTACAATCTACGAGTATGGCTAGTTAATTTTCTTGTCAAATAACAGTGATAATAATTAATTTCCAAGTATAAGCATATCTCAATAATGTATCATGTAATCGTGATCGTAAAACTATAAGCCCTAGTTGCAACAAAGTATTACTGTTTCAAACAATACCTTAGATGATTACTTACCATATTTTCTCAAGGGATAGCTAATAATAACAAGATTCGTACAATAACGATGCCACAATCATAATTCAACTAAAATATAAATAATCAAATGCTATAGATTTAGATCGCCGATAAATTAGACTCGCAACTATTAAATTTACAATTTGCCATTCCAAAGATGAAAAGGCTTGATTGGATCTCGAATCTGAACAGTGAGATCTCTCAGCACAAAAGTTGCACTCGAGCTTTCCACACCGGATTCTTGTCCCGCCTCCCGTAGGAACATCGGTTTTATATTAAGCAGGTGACGTGGATGCAAACTCCGATAATGAAGTCGTGTACTCTTCGCTCAACAAGGCCGTAACTATTTATTCGGGAACAAATTACGCAGCCCATAACATACAACTAGGAAGAACTTGTTTCAAGCGCGCTACGTTATTTTAGATCATTGACTTGTTTCCGGGAATTTCTTTTCTACATAGGGCTATTTGCTATACCTAAGGTCTCGAGAGCATTCGATTTTTTGTTTCTTTTCCAAAGTGGAATACAACTTCTCATGATTAATTTTGAGAACCGGCATTGAGAGGGGCTTTTCCTCTGTATTTTCGCAGGGGGTGTACGTCCGAATGCATGTTCAGATAGAGAGCTTTAGTTCCAAATTTCATTTCATTTTAGTCTTTATCGTTTCCGCTTGCGCGAGTTGATTTGGAGTAGGAGAATTCAAAGGACGAAACTGGACTTTTTACCATAAATCTCTCTTCCCACGATGACCCGACCCGACCCCCACCGCTCTTGCCAATTTGCCATTACTGTCTCTTAACCCCCCGCCTGACCATTTTTTTCTTCATTTGTGGAAATATGAGCGAGACTGTGTGTTTGATTTCCGACAGTCTCCATCTCCATCCCCATCATCCTTTTTATTCTCCCTCTCTCTCTCTCTCTCTCTGATCGAGATGTTGCCATAGTCAGGTGGTCTTAGTGAAGGCAACACCAGCGGCTACACCCCCAAACTCACTGCTCTCGTCAGCAGACTCTCCTCCTCTTCCTGCCTCATCCTCCTTCATCTTCCTCGACTTCTTCTTCTTCTTCTCCTCCTCCTCCTCCTCCTCCTCCTCCTCCATCCCGCGACTGCCGCCAGACCCTGAACCCGTCTAGGATCATGGAGGAGGTGTGGAAGGACATCACCCTCTCCTCCCTCCAGCCCCACCAACCCCACCACCACCACAGCCCCTCCTCCGCTAGCCCCGCCTTGCGAGGGAGCGGCCTGCAAGACTTCCTCGGGCGGCCCTCCCACGCGGACCCGGCGACCCCAGCCAATATCGGTTCCCCCTCCTCTTCGCTCCCTCCTCACCACCCTCTCACCTTCTTGAGCCTTAATAACTCCGGCCCCGAGTTTCACTTCCTCGACGACTCGAGCCCGCTCGGGCCGAGCACCGCTCGGTTTCAGAGCCTCAACAGGACGGGAATGGCCTGCTTTAGCACTAGCCCTTTTGAGGCTCTGGCGGGCTCTGCTGATCCCGGGAATCATGGCGATGTTGCCGCTTTTGGGAATATCAAGAAAAGGGTGTCGGAGAATGAGGGCGGCTCGGGCGACCGGAGACACAAGAGGATGATCAAGAACAGAGAGTCCGCTGCGAGGTCTAGAGCTAGGAAGCAGGAAAAGTCATTTGTTTTTATGCGTGTTTACATAAAATTGCTCCTGAACTTAATGTGGAGATTGTTGTGTTCGTTTGATCAAGACGGCGCCCCGTTTGACTGTTGTTGATGTTGCGTTTGTTATCCTTTGTCGGATATCTGTTGATTTAATTTTCTTGCAATCCAATGTTCTTGGTCCCCTCCCTCTCTCTCTCCCTCTCTCTCTCCTGATATGTTGCGCTTCTTTCCCTTTTCTGGTCGAACAGGCTTATACGAACGAACTGGAGCATCAGGTTGCCCACTTGTTGGAAGAGAATGCTAGACTGAAGAAGCAGCAGGAACAGGTAATGTCTTTTTTTTTTTTTTTTCCCCGTTCTTTCTTTGTTTCTTTGCTCTTCAATTGTTGCATGAAGCAGAACTATTAGATTTTTATATCTAGCGTCCAGACATAAGTACCATCTGTTTTTTTTTTCCCTTTTCTTTCCTTTTTGAGTTCTACTCAGTTTAAAGACTTACAGTCAGCTTTCTTTTTCTCTTTTACATATTGTTGTTGATTAGTCAGGCGAAAAAAAAAAAAAAAAAAAAAGGAGAAGCTGGTAGTTTGCTTTCTCTTTTTAACTTGTGGTGGCCAAGCCAAGTTAAAGTTGCATTATCTTGGTCATCTCATCTCTAGTCCACCTCAGTGTCAGCTCGTGTCAGTTGCAGGATATATCCATGCCGAGGCTTGCTTTACAGTTCTTGTTTACTTTTGGCAAAGTTATACAATTACTGCAATGGCTTGCGGATACACTGATGCAACTTCTTGTTGTGGGTTTTTGGGCAGTTGTGGGTGGCTGCAGCATCGCAACTTCCCAAAGAGCACTCGCTCCACCGATCTTCGACAGCTCCATTTTGAACGGAGCGATCCTCGCGCTTGACCTCTAACAATGCCGCTTTTCCTTCTTTCTTCTTCCTTTTGGGTTCCTATCTGGAGTTTAAACCTAAGAACAGTTCCTTTCTAGTAGTTATGAAAGAAGGGTAGTGAGAGAGAGAGAGTGTATTCGTGGAGGGTCAGGAATCTTCCTTTTTAAGATTGTGCCGGTGTTGTGTTGCTGTTGCTGTTGCTGGGGTGGACTCTACCCAACGAAACAACAAAACAATCCTCCTCCTCCCCCCCCCCCCCCCCCCCCACAAACAAACAAAAAACCAAGTTTGAATGCTGTTTTTTCTTTATTGGTGAGGTAAGGACACGAGCGCATTACCCAAAAAGCCCTTGTGCTTTTATCTGTACTCCCTGAGATACTGGAGCTCTGATGCAGCCGGCTGCTTTTGACAGAGAGAGGGAGGGAACTGTGGTGGGTCTTTCCTTGTTTTGTTTGCTCTTTTGGTGGTTTCTTGACTGACTTTCCCGAACCCTAGCGGTTCATTAAACATGGGCATTGTTCTCACTTGTGCTTACCATGACGACGACGATATTTTGCCACTGTGAAAGGGAGAGACAAAAAGAGGGTCTCTTTGCTTCTGTCTGTCTTTTAAACTTTCTATATGCACTCGAGTCCAGTCCAGTCCAGCCGTGTGGATCAGTAAAACTTGCTGAATAGTAGATATGTGATTCCACAGATGGATCTGAAGATTGGTGAGCTTAATTGTTGATTTGAACTCTTTCGGATGCACTATTGTGGTTCAGAATAAGGTTAAAAAAGAACCTTGGAAAGATGAGCTTCATCGAGTGCGTTCTTTCCCCCCACCCCCACACCCCCCCCCCCAACAACAACAAAAAAAACCAAAGTGGTGTACAGTGTCCTAGTGAATTACTAGCAGGCGATGACAAGATGGGGGGCTCTCTGCTTTTGTTCTTTATCTCCTTATCTCTACAATAGCCATCACTCTTGCTGAAAGGAAGTCCCTTTTGGCCTCTTCTCTTCTCTCTCACCCCCCCACCCGTTATTGTCCAGACTCAATGATGACCTTCCCCTCTCTTTTGTCGCTCTCCACGGCTTCGTCGCGACCTTTGTTTCCCCTTGGAAGACTTTCTTTGTCGTTATGTAAAAGTTCGGGTCGTGCGAGCGAAAGCTCGATTGGGATTCCGTGCGATTCAACGGTGTTTATGCGCTCGCGTTTGTTGGGCCAGAAGGTTAAAAAAGAAAAAGAACAGGAAAGAAAAGAGTAAAGGGTATGTATGGTGATCATTTTTATTCTCTGATTCTAAAATAAAAATAGATGAAAATTGCGTTTGATAACGTAAATAAATTTGATTTTGATGCTATTTTCGAGTCAGTTTTAGAAAATCATAATCAGTTTTAGAGTAAAATTTAGAACAAAAAAAAAAATTGGTTCCGAAAAAAGAATCACTTATGAGAATCACAAAACAAAATGAAATTTCACATCTCTCATTTTTCCTTTTTAATTCTCTTGTCACTTTTCTCTCAACCTAATAAAAAAAATTCAAAAAATTTTTTTTTTAAAAATCACAAAAAATTTAGAAAATCCCTAAAAATAGAGTAAGTTTAGATTATGCTAATTTGACCTCATTTTCATAAATTTGGGCCTAAATTTCTTAGATTTCACTTTTTTGCGAAAAATGTCACAGAAGATGATGATGATATATATATATATTTGTAGCCATGGTCACAAAATTTAAACATCTGCACTTGAAGTTAAAGCTAAACGCGCACTTGGATTTAGGACAAAAGTTGCAAAATAATAGTGAAGAACTTGTATTTCGTATCAAGGAGGATAATTTGGCTTTTTTTTTTTTTGTCAATGAATTTTGGATAACGCAACATTTAAAGGCAAAAATGAGTTCTTAATATGACAACCGTCCCATACTTCAATCGAAATTCAAACGTAATGTATTAAAATTTGTGTTTCATTTATAACATGTTAAAAAATAATATATTTTAAATTATTTTAGTATGCATTGAAAATTAGTCTTCAATTTAGGATGAAATTTTACAAAGTAACTACATAGTTATTTGACTTAAATGAAAAAAATTAGGAATAGAAATAGTTTTTTAAAACATAAATTTTATGTAGTTATCAAACGCGTTTTTATTCCAGGGAATAGAAATTTTTGGCGAGTTATGAAACGCGTTCGATTCTATAAAACTCAATGCAGGAACAAAATAAAAAAAAACCATTTTAATCAAAATCAATCTTTTGGAACAGAATGATTACCATGCGTAGCCTAAGTTGTCCGAAGCAACATTTGAATCCCAGGAAAGGGGTAAAAGGACAAAGCTCTGGTGGGGTCTCCACATGGTTTAAGACGCTTTCAATGGAGCAATCCGAGTTCTGTCTTTGGATATGCGCTTCTGTGGTTCAGAACCCGTTCTCTTTATCGGATCCCACCCGGGAAAAGCATGAGCTCGATATCTCCATCTTTCGCAAGATGCATGCAAGAGGAGAAAGCTATTGATGTCCAATACAAACCCTAAAAAGGCAATGGAGTTGTAGCGAAAGAACAGAGCAGAAGAAACAAAGAACTGTTTGATTCATAGTTATTTTCTTCTCCTTTTGCTTCGTCTCTTTGATCGGTTCTTCGTTCTACACTAAATCTTCCACCTCCGACTAGTCTGCAGAATGGAGAACTCCTCAGGCGTATGTGTTTCCTCAACACTGAGCAGATTTAAAGCCGCCGGCCGCCTGAGGGAGAGCGGCCCGACAGCAGGCGGTCGTAACACGGTGCGAGATCGTATTGTCTTCTTTCAGGGAGAGAGAGAAGTAAAAAGTCAAAAGTTTAGGTTCTTCTGATTAATCTCTCTAAAGTCCGGGACATCAAATAAGTTTTCTTTAGGTTCTCGCGGGTGAATTTCTTGATAAATATGCGAGATATCAAATGGAAACATTGACGAATGCCTCAAATTCAGTTTGAATCCAAGACTTTTGGTTGATCCAAATTCATTTTTTCACATGAAAGCATAGACGAATGAGTGATGATACAGTGTTCGAAAGCAACGGAGCCGAAACATGAATTACTAAGATCAAGCGGCGACCTTTCAGCTTCCTCGAACATTAGGGCATCAGTCTTTTGTGCGCGAATCCGGACCTGTTCGGACAATTCAGTTCCGAAAAAAAACATAGGGTCTTCATTTCCAGATGAATCTCTCAAGTTCAATGTTACTGCCCGTACACGTATTTTTGGCATCACAATCAAAGCCGCGAGACCCTCCAAAAGTTAACATCAATCATGCAGATGTTTCTTTTTTGCAATTAGGTAATTTCAGTAGTTTCCGCTAGCATCTTTGTTTGGCGGAGTATTTAATAGAAGGAAAAATCCAAACTCTACTCAACTCAAGCAGGAAGAAAAAAAATGGGGCGAGTTGATTTTTGGCATCGGCTTTTACGGAGCTGCGCTTAGATCTACTCCAAATTTGAGATCAGATAGGGCTAACGAAAGGAAGAGAATTGAATAATGATAGACGTTGACGACGAGCCACGTAAAAGTCGTACCGAATTCAATTTGGACGAACGTGCGACCAATGGAGAGAGAGAACCGGTGATGCCATAGAAAGGAAGGGGGAGGCATCATCAACATTCCCCTGGGTTCCTTAAAGTACATACATCGAAACGACATTCAACAAACAACAATTGACAGATAAGGAGCGAAGGTGGGATGGTGAGAAGTCTTCGTATCAAACTATTGAATAAAGCCATTGGGTCACACAGCGGCAGCCACAAACTCCGTTGTCGTCCAGCGGTTAGGATATCTGGCTTTCACCCAGGAGACCCGGGTTCGATTCCCGGCAACGGAAGTTTTTATGTTGTACCAATCTCGACTATGGGACCATTGCTGTCATTTTCGTAGTTCCTGATGAATTCGTTCTCCTTACAGTTGAAGCAACGAACGATCACGAAGTAATAACTCTTTTTTTTTTTTTTGCATTATAGTCCTGCTCGAGCCATTCACCGATAAAATTTATTGAGGGCAATGAAGGGGAAAAGCTAATCTTAAATCATAACGCAAAAGCAGGATCGTGTTAATGTCCCGCAGGAGAACAAAAAAAAAAAACTTTTGTGAGCCCGGAAGAGCTGAGCAATAATGTAGAACATATGCACACATTTTGAATCCGAGAGAGAATGTGTTTCAGAACCCAGCTGCGTGGAAAGAGGAAAACCAGATCACCATCTCTTCGGTTAGCTCCTCCCCTCCCCGCCGGCACCCTCCATCTGCTCCTCCTCCTCCTTCCATAGAAAACCGGCATATCGGGCAGGTCCTCTGGCAGGCGTCGAACCACCTGTCGATGCAAGCTTTGTGGAACTTGTGCATGCAGGGGAGCACCCGCACGTCCGCGTCCTCGTCTTTGGCCCCGGCCCCGGCCCCCTTCATTCTAGACAAGCACACGCAGCAAACCTCGGCTCCGAATGGCCCGCCCGAGCTCGACCCGATGGGAGAAGTCGATGGGCCTGCTGCCACATCGTCGAGCGTGACCGCGGCGTAGGGCGGCGCCGGTTCCTTGATCCTCACGGGCCGTCGCGGGGCGACGTAGGGGCATATGAAGGAGAATAGTTTGTGGAGTACCATTTGGTGTTTAGTGTGGGATTTGAATGGGGGGGGTGGGTGGAACTTCAATGGCGATCTTTGATGGTGGCTCTGAAGGAAGGCCAGTGCATAAAATGGTCTTTTGATGATCTGCGTGGTTTCGAGGGGTGGTTAGATGCTTGAGAGTCCGATCCTGAGTACCCATCACAAAGCTGTTGCACCTAAAACAAGAGGTTTACGCTTGACCAATTTAATTTTAACTCTTGATGATCCATATGGTTTCTACCTACCACTCGAAGACAAGCATTTTGTGCCAGTTGTTTTCACATGTACAATCTGATCTCACAATCAAATTCAGATCAAATCCCAATCCAATTTGAGTTCCGGATAGACTTTCCGATTCAACAGTTGCTTGGAATACCATTGCCGGGGGATTATATCGACAAAAGATTCGAATTTATTTGATCCTCGAATGTCAAGATCTTACATGCTACTCGGTTAAGGGAAACCAGGTAATCTTGATGGGTATAGGTGCGATCGTTAATTTTCATCTCGTTTTTTTTTACATACTGTGATCCCCGGAGTAGCTTTCGGGATACGTACCGTGTCCGATGAGCTTGAAAGCAGGTGCATTTTGCATTTGCTGCAAAAAATTGAGTATTTAGTCCCCAGAAGTTGAAACAAACACTCATCATGCCAATGCTGTGATGTGCTTGACACAGATCCAGTCTTACCAACTAGGCAAGTATGGTTTAAGCAGCTAACGGCGTCACAGCACGTTGTGACTGGAATGTGACGGAACGAGCGGCATAGCGCAATGCTATTTCAGGGCTGTTACATTCACATCAGATGTTATGTAATCTGTGGTCAAGTGACAAAAAAATAAAAATGAAGAAGACTTGAGAGTTTCGGGGAAACAGAATTCAACAACACAAGCATGGCGGCATAAACACCAGGCAGCAGCTTTTCTCGAGGCGTGCTCGCATGGCTCCAGCAAGCAGCTTGAGTCAGCAGAACAAACCCATCAACTACAACCCTGTTTCGATAAGGATGAATCGAAGGGCCGCCTAAGAATTTGAAAACTGCAGTTAGAAAATAAGGAACCTCACTTCATGGGCCACCCCTCATACCAACTCGAGCTACGGCGGTTCTTATGAAGCAATGAACACAAATCATTAAGGGGAATCATCATCTCATTGAAAGTTAATAACATAGAGTATGATCAATGTCTGGCAAGACACAGCTTCAGTTTTTGCATCGCATTACACCAGAACACGACGATCTCTTGAACTTGCCAAGAATACTTCTCGACAGATGCATGAATTAGACAGATATATTGTGAGGATAGAAGTGTTGATTTCGATGAAAACAGCATAAAGTCAAACGTACATGGACAGACACTCCTCACCGAAGTCGAACAATGATCAGGAACTCGCACAAATTAGCGAAAAACATATTTCGCCATGCGCAGTCTGTCTCAATTCTTCGAAACAGACACCGGGACCACCTCCTCATGAATCCCTGTTCCCGGAAGCCAAGTCTGCG
Organism: Rhodamnia rubescens; assembly: GCA_021437795.1. Classification (NCBI taxonomy): domain Eukaryota; kingdom Viridiplantae; phylum Streptophyta; class Magnoliopsida; order Myrtales; family Myrtaceae; genus Rhodamnia; species Rhodamnia rubescens. The sequence goes on along the minus strand of JAILYA010000004.1, from coordinate 5,060,740 downwards.
GCATCATCACTTCCCAGGATCTTGCCATCCTTCGGCACGAGGCTAGGGATCCCATTCTTTATCTGCAGGTAAAGAGTAAGCGGAATAGAGGTGAAAATTCCCATTGCTCGAAGATACAAGATACAAGGCAAACGTAATCATAGGATAAGCCAGTGAAAAAGATTATTTTCCAAAGGCAGCATCACCAAGTCAAGATGCATCCCTTTAGAATTCTGAAGTCAACGGCTCCCCCGCGGGGAGAATACAGCAGATCTTCATAGACACTTCTCTTTAGCAAGTCTGGCGATCGAATCAAGACATGCCGACACAGTTCAACGTGAATGAGGAATTCATTTTGACCGCACAGGAAATTTCCTACTAGACTCTGGGGAATCGACCAGGTAAAAGACTCAAGATTCAGCTCTAACTTGCTACAATTGATGGCAAAAGGCAAATTCCGACCGATTGCTAAGATCCAACGAGCTCAAAAAGGGCTGCGGGTGGATTAAATAAGGGAGGGATGAGAGAGAAACGGAGGGGACTCACGGGGAAGGAAACGCCAATGGCGTCGCTGATGAGAGAATTCGTCTTATCACAGAACCTGCAAACATCAACCCCATCAAACAATGTCCGGCCGCCGACCATTGAAAAAAAAACAAACAATGTCCGGCCGCCGCAGAGAGAGAGAAAGAGAGAGAGAGAGAGAGACCTGAGGGGTTGTTTGGAGAGAGGGCAAACAAGAAATTCAGAGAGAGACTTGGCGAATCCGGTTGACGCCGCGGCGTCTTTGAGAAGAGTGAAGCTCGCTCTCACCATCTTTCAATCTCATTTCCCCAAAATCGATCAATTTCTGGTTTAGGGTTTTTCCCATTTTAGCGGGGCTAATTGTCCGGTGGAAGACGACGAACCACCGCCCTAAACGACGTTGCTCCGGTGCTTCTCGGGAAACGACCGACGTTTTGCGGTTTTCGCTTTTCTTCTTTCCCTCCTTTTTTTTTTTTCGTCTTTCCTTTTCTGGTCAATTTTTAGCAAAAAGAAAAGAACCAATACAATTAATTAAATCGTTTTTAGCTGGCTCCTCAAGAGTAATCTCTAAAGCTCAGTCATGGATAATCCTTCTCTTATCTTGCAATCTCTGGAATTTTCATTACGTTGATTTGTAAAGTCATTGTCATCATACTCGTTAATTTTACATATAGAATAAGATCGTTTGAGGCTACATAATTTGCGGATGAACATGAGTAGAGCTTTGCTTCTTATATCTTTTAATTGGAAGGTTATTTAGAGCTTTGGAGATGGTCAAGGCAGCCTACTTCGGGCCATTGCACTAAACACGACTGTAGTCGTAGTAATTGATCCTGAATGCATATTTTATATTAAGAAAAAATTACTATATCTAATGAACGAGGAATTAAATTCGTTCTTCAATCTACCGAACGAAAATGGTATTGATCAAATCTTACGGCTAAATAGTAACTAAAAATTGACATAGTTCGTGTTTTGATAAACTTAGAGAAGGTATCTAATCTATGATCCTTGAACTTAAATGTTCATCGTTTTAATCAATTTTAAATAAATTGGACTTACATAGATAAATAAATAAATAATTGGACACTCCAAATTACCAATTCATATTTGTAGGATCCAACATAATACGTCGTTTGGTTGGGCCTAATATGTTAATGGGCCTGGACCAAAGACTGCCCGGCCCGGACAATTAGCGCACCTGCAGGCGACGCCGTCGGCACACCTCTCTTTACCTCTCCAAAAAACGCACGTCGCCATGGCATCGCGTCGTCGTCAACCCCGACAGAGTTCGAGCGCGGCTCAGTTCCCTCGGCAACACGAACTCCAATTGTTAATGGCGACGGTGGCCACGCTTTCTTTTCACCGCCCATCAGGACCCGCCGCCAGATGAATGGCAAGAGCCGCTTTGCGAGAACTCCTCCGTCTTAGAAGCACCGCTTCCACTTCGAGGTTGAGCCTCAGTTTCTTTTGCTCGCATTTATGTCAATCTTCTTCAGTTGAGAGCAGGGACAACTCCCTGTTCGATTCGAGCCTCAAGCTTCTCGAAACCTGTCGAAGCGCTCGAGAGCTGCTTCAGATTCAAGCTCGGTTGATCACTTCAGGCCTCATCCGCAAGGCAGCTCTGTCCAGCAGAGTCCTGAGGATACATCTGGAGCTGGGTCATGTTCAATACGCGATCTTGACTTTTGGGTGCATACGTTCTCCGAGTACTTTCTGCGTCAATACCGTGGTTGAAGCTTACTCGGTTAGCTCGGTGCCGAGTGATGGGGTACGGCTGTATTTTAAGATGCTGAGGCGCGGGGACTTTGTCCCGAACAGCTACACTTATGTGCCGCTCCTCGGTTGTTGTGCTAAGATTGGTTGTGCTGGAACCGGAAAGAAGTGTCACGGGCAAGCTGTTAAGAACGGGCTTGACGAGGTGTTGCCCGTGCAGAACTCGCTGATTCACATGTACAGTTCTTGTGGGGTTATTGAGATTGCTCAGATGATGTTCGATGAAATGCAGCTGAGGGATTCGGTGTCTTGGAACGCTACTCTGTATATGTATGTCAGAATAGGTGATTTGGTGTCCGCACGCAACATATTTGTCGAAATGCCTGAGAAAAATGTGGCTGCGTACAACATCTTGATTGTCGGGTATGTGAAGGGCGGAAATCCTGGGGCCGGGTTAAAATTGTTTCGAAATATGATGTCCAAGGGGGTGAGAGCCAGCAGTAGGACTATGGTTGGCGCAGTTATGGCTTGTGGAAGGTCGGCCAGACTGAACGATGGGAAATCGGTTCATGGCTTTCTCATCAAGAACTTCTTGGAGTCAAATATCTTGATAGACACAGCTTTGATAGATATGTATAGTAGGTGTGAACGGGTGGACGTGGCGTGCAAATTGTTTGACAAAATTGAGGTAAAGAATCCAGTATGTTGGAATGCCATGATCTTAGGGCATTGCATCCATGGGAATCTAACCGACGGAATAAAACTATTTGAAGACACATTAGGTAGACTTAGGTCAGGCAATTCTGGCAAAAAGAAGAGGAAAAAAGGGAAAAGAAAGTGGTTGGTGATGGCGGAAAGGCAAGAAGTTTTTCCAGATGAAGTTACTTTCGTCGGTATTTTGTGTGCTTGTGCACGCGCCGGACTACTGGAAGAGGGCAGAAACTACTTCAGCAAAATGACCAGTAGTTTTGGAATAAAACCCAATTTCGCACATTACTGGTGCATGGCCAATCTGCTTTCTGGAGCTGGGCTCGTTCAGGAAGCAGAGGAGATACTGAGGTGCATGCCTCAGGACGACGACGACATGTCATCGCAATCCTCTTCGTGGGCTAACTTGCTGTCCTCGTGTCGCTTTAAAGGCGCTGTGGCGGTGGGGAAAAGGATAGCACAGTCGCTTATCGAGAAGGATCCTCAGAATTTCTCGTATTACCAGCTGCTGCTAAACGTATATGCAGTGGCTGGTCAGTGGGAAGATGTTGGCAGGCTGAAGGATGTCATTAAGAAGAAGATTGGAAGGATACCACAGTGCGGTCTTGTAGACCTGAATGATATTGTTCATCGGCTCAGAGTGAGTGATGTTTGGCAAGAAGAGATGCAGATTGCACAACGGTCAAATTAACGAAACAACTTCCTCAGTGACCTGACTTTGAATTTTAGCGGTCACAATACAAATTCTGCAATGTACATTGAAGCGGCATTTTTCCATACCATGGGAGACCATTTTCTGACCTGACGGAATTTTGGATTTATACAGGAACTATACGTGTCTGAATTCATTCATGAGCAGCTTGCCTATCAAGGTTTTTCATCTCAAGAAAGTTCGGGTGCAAGGCGTTTTATCCGAACAACGAGATAGAGTAACTCGACAGTTTTCCCCGTGCTCAACGAGATAGAGTAACTCTTTAACAGTTTTCCCCGTGCTCGATTGAAGATCTACACCAACTGTACCCTTTGTTTGCCCTCATTTTTCACTCATATATTTAAGAGTGGTCCGGTGCAATAAAATTATCCTTGGATTTTTTTTCCTTGGTGGTATAGTTTCCAAATTGATTGTGGCTCATACCGGTATCAGTGACACATAGGAGGTGACAATTTGGGTCCTTTGAACATGAAAGTGGTAGAATACACAAAACAACAAAGCCGAAAAATTAGACTTATCATATGTCAAGTAGACATAAACAGTGGGTCAACAGCAGGGGTAAACAAAACAAATACCTCCCCCAGCAAAGGATATGTTTAATTCCTCACGCATTCACATTCAGAAAGAGAATAGCATGTTCAACTCATAGTGCACAACTGCAGATTCTGATTAACAGAGAGAAACACAGTGCCCAACTGCAGATTCCAATTGACAAAGAGACGCGCTATCATTCAAAAGCCCACTGATTCTCGCGGCGAACCTCCTCTTCTTCGTCAGGGGTGAAGTCATTCTTGATGCTGAAAGCCTTACGAATCTCCTCTGGAGTCTTCCCCTTGATCATGTCTGCCACAGTCTGGCATGTCAGATCCAGCAAGCCCTTGATGTTCAGATAGTTTGCAGCCTGGTTCAACAAAAAGCCACACTTTCAGATAGTTTCCAAGCCCTTGATGTCCAGATAATTTGCCGCCCAGCTAGTCTAGACAACATTTTTCAACTATGAAACACCCCAACTTTAATAACTCAACATGGAATCAAGAATGAAATCTACCGGCATTAGGAACCAACTCCACAGTACATCCCAGCGAAAATACATTCTGAAACATCTTCTGAGTTACTCCAGAGTACCCAATTTCATTTCTAAGATCACCACTGGAGGCCAAGGAACTTCGGTCAAAATAAAGAAAGGACATCTTATTCAAGCTTAAAACTCCTTTGTCAATTGGCAAAAGAAAGGATGAGTACAGCTACTAACTCTTTTATTAACCAGTAAGTCACGAGAAAAGATGCTACTCCAAAACATGTATATTTAGTTGGCCAAAGGGCAAGTAGAAAATGTGACTGACTGATGAGCTTTTTGAGTAATGGACCAGGAGAGACCAAACAAAGATACTCTTCTAACTGAGAGAGATTGCTTGTGCCTGAGATATTTGAGGTGACATCTGGAAATGAAACCTAGTGAGCAAATTCTAGATTCCACACCCCCCTCCACCCTTTTCTTTTCTCTCCAATAGACATGGGCAAGTAGATCAAGAACTTGTCAGTTGCTCGTGAATTTAACAAGAAGCTCTTCTTAGAAACTGCCTGTCTGCAAGTATAAGAAAACTTATTCAATTCCTTTTACAGCACCCTAATTATGTTCATTGAGAAAGCACACAAGTTGCACCATCAGTTTGTCTTCAAGACACCTTATCAAATATGACACAACAAAGCCAGAGTTAACGGTGGATAACAACATCAACATCAACAACACCTTTATCCCAAATTAGTTGAGGTCGGTGGTCGATGAACCCAAAAATAAATAAAATAAAAACAAGATCCATTGAGGGAAAGAAATAATTATCTAAAAACAAATATATAAAAATAAAAATATATAGCAATGTGATAATTGCTACCTAATCTAGTGAGACCTCTTGCTAACTTTTCCTTTATTGCCTTGAAAAACAAATGGAGGTAATTTGGGATCCAAACCACCAAGTTTAATTCAAGTACATAGTGACGTATCAGAAGACTTTCAGCCACAACAAAGAGGAGAAACATAATTTCAAATGCGTATTAATAAAAACTCACATAAACCTGAAGACACACTTCTAACCACCGATCAAAACATTAGAAAACTGAAAAAGGAAGCACAAAAATTGCCTGAGGGGAACATGGCACTGATCAACACTGCATCACCAACATAGAGGCACTTTTAAGTAAAGAATTATGCATGAACACTTTAGAAAACCAAACCAAGCATCAGCAAACACAGGCATGGTTCTGTGGAGACCAATAGCCATGGACTGCTTCAGCAAAAATCGGCAGCTTATGCTAACCAGACAACCCATAACGCAAATTTAAACATAAGAAAGGTATATTATTGCGGCAATTGGTTTGACGAAGCATACACTCTGCTTCTCAAAACTTGCAACGGCATATTCCATCAAATCCAACAAAAAGATGCCCATAATCATCAAATAACAGGATGCGTACGTGTGTTCTCTAACGACAGGATGAGTACGTGTCTACCCAACACATCACGGCTGTGTTGATGCAACTACTGTCCGGGTATTAACAAAGTGCGGGAGGTGACCGTGTGATTCACCAGAACTTTATCAAGGCCTTTACGTTATCCCCTCCGAGCCAAACCACTACGAACCAGCTACTAGGGCGCAAAGGATAATCACCGCACCGCACTACAATCGTCGATGGCTCGAATCCGAAACTACTCACACGGGGCACAAATCTAACAAGCCGTTCGAGGAACTGAAGAATCGACTGACCAGGATGAGATCGAAGAGAGTGGCCTGGTCGACTTTGACGAACTCAGCGTCCCAGGCCTTGAGGTCGTCGTCGGTGGTGCGATCATCGGACTTGGCGGAATCGACGTGCTTCTTGCAGTACTCGATGACCTTGGCCAGAATCCTGCTGGTGACGTTGGGGAGGGGGATCCCGCTGTCGGCGCAGTCGTCCTCGATCATGTGCTTGATGGTTTGCGACTCGACGGCGACCGCCTCGTCGACCTCGAAGGACTCGCCGTCGGAGCTCCGGAGCGTGATCTTCTTCGTCGAAGACATCGTGCTTCTGCTCCGCTTATCCGGTGAGGATCTTGTGCGGGCGATGGGGGTTGCTCAGATTGGGATGGCAAACCCTAGATACTGATTTCGCCTTTCAGATACACATACAGAGAGAGAGAGAGAGAGAGAGAGGGAAGAAGAGGATAGCGGTAACCTTTATTTGTTTCCGGGAACGGAAACGAGTAAAATCTGCTTTTATTTGTTTATTTTTTTTCTGTTTCGGAGATAAAATCTATTAAGAGCACGTGTGGGCTGGAGGATACACGTGCGAGTTATTCGCCGCCCACGAATGGTGAACTAAGGCGCTTTTGGTAACATTTCTATTCCCGATAACAATGCCCGTTCAGAAATTATAAATAAATAAATAAATATGTTTGATACAATTCTGAAAATTTATGTTCCGAATTTTTCATTATTTAATTATAAAAATATCAATGAAAACTTAATAATTCATATTTGAATAAAATTGAACTTTCGTACGGACTTAACCGATCAAGATGTTTTAAGATGGTCCCAGAAAAAATAGAATTACAGAGGGTCTTGAAGGATGTCTCCAATAGAAACATAAAGGAGGACAATTTAAGCATATGACAAGTTCACTCTTGACTATAGGATGACATGCATGCTTTGTTAAAAACAATAAAACACAAAAGAGCGGCGTAAACAAAAATATAAACACGTAGGAGAGGACTGAGTTAAACTTAGACTCCAGCAAGATTAATCTAGATAGCAGCAATCATATTTATTATTCATCACAATAGAACGTAACAGAGTAGCAAGCACAAAATCTACTGGCTCAATGGAGTTAACGTTAGTCCCAGTCGATATTGGTTCACATTTCTCTGTAAGAAGATGAAGATAAAAATTCGGATCAAAGATTGTTTCGATTAAGGAAGTGATTTTAATCAAATCACCCACTTCAATTATCTATCGTTTGGTAAGAAAAATCTCATTTGATTTTCTGCTTTATTGTTTGGTCGAAAATTGCCGATGTGAATCCGCCTACGCGGTATGATCATCGCTAACATAAATAATTTTTATAATTTTTTAAAACAAAACTTCGAATTCTTAAATATTTATGTTCTTTTTCTTTTTTTTTCTTCCTCTGCAGACTACGGCCACTGGCCACAGGCCGGGGACAAGCTCACTGGCCTCGCCCACTTTTAAAGGTGTTTTTTTCATTGGTGAAAAATATTTTAATTGGTTTGTTTTTTATGAACTAAATACCAAAAAATTCAAAAATATATATTTTTAGAAGTTATTTTTTGTAAAATAAACGGAGTCTTGATCTATAAAAACTTCTCTCATTGCTTAGATTTATATGAATCCGAATATTAAAATTAACGTGCAAATCATAGCTTTTTTTATTTTATTTCTATCCGTTTAGTGGAGAGAAAGGAAGGCAGAAAGAGGGAAATGAGCGATGGGACCCACAAGCACAACACGAAAGTTGTGAATCCACAAATCGAGAAGTTTAACTCAACGTGCAATGCGGTCCTTAATATTTTCATTTATTTAATAAAATCCATTAATTATTGATAAATATTTATTAGAGCCATTCCGTTTGCGCGAACTACATATTAGACATTATTTGATTACATCGTATTATTTTATATGTTGAGTTGTGCTTTCAAAAATAACGAGTCAATACTATTTTTTTTTTAAGCATCTAATTTAGAAAAGTCCAAAAAAAGTATGGCGTTAACATGTCGATCGTTATTTGATGAAGAAAATTCTTATATCCTTTGAGATGAATCCCTTAATTAAATAATCTTAAAGCAATTTTCTTTTGTTACCCATCGTTCCGATTTAAAGGATTAGAAGCCATATCAGCAAATTCCGTAAACTTAAATATACGAAAGGACAATATCGAAAATTTTCACAAAATCAAGAGATTATACTGAACACTTATCAATAGTTTATGGACCACTCATTAAGAATTCAAGGACGACAACACACATTGGATCAAAGTTCATTCAAGACATATATATGTGTGTGCGTGTTGTGTATTAATGCAATCAAATGAGGGTTTTCATTTTCTTATCAGGCTCATGCATAGTTTGGTTTACCAATGGTGTCTTACTGTTGTTAACGCTAACTTTTTAGGGCAAAATCAGTTGTTTTGAACTCAAAATGTCCCAACAACCCGGCTAAAACAAATTTCACACCGGTTGTATACACGCGACATAAACATCAGCATTTCGGTGGCCATATGGAACACCTGGGTGCATTCTCGTGTTGTTACAGTGTCCAACACCATCGGCAACTCATTATTCCTGCACCAGTCCGGGCCACTGCCATGGCTCTTCGACAGAGCGCGCGAGGGTGATGCTGGAACCCAGCTTCGAGCAAGAAAGACAAAAGTGCGAATCATAGCATATCGAATTAGATGCAATTCCTTATTGCGAGCCAAAGGAGAGAACAGATGATTGTTGGGTCGTAATTGAAACCGTGCATGGCGGGAAAAAAAATAGCAGTATAAACCACCAGAAAGTAGGAAAGCCTTCTGCACGGATAAGGCGGGCATTAACAAGGAGAAACATTTGCCTGAAGAACACGAGAGCAGCCGATCACCGTCAATACATGAACAGGTTTCTGGATCTATTCGTAGTTCTAACTAGAGAACAGCCTAAATAACAAAGGTAAAAACCACCATTCTTGAACAAGATATCCTTTCCATGTGGTTCATGAGAAACAGATCCTGGAATGATGAAGAAATACTTACTACTCAGGCTATCCCAGGCACAGCGGACTCACCCTACATGAGGCAACCTATGAACTAAGAAGAAACAAAGGAAGCAAACATTACATCTCTATGTGTATATTAAGACTATATCGTACTCAAATTTCTGATTAATGTACAGTTGTTTCCTCATTCCGCTTTAAGATTGCATGTACTGCAAGGGCGGAGCACTGGTTTCGGCCTTCAACGGACCTACAAGGCGTTTTTGTTTCAAGTGAATCACGCATCCAAGCAAAAACAACTGCTGTTCCAAAAGCATCATGTAAGTGCTGTCTAGGCATAAAAGAATCGGATAGGTTGAATTTTTCACGCTAGAGTTTTATGCGAGAGGTTTACCTTTTACCCCACGTATCTCCACTTCCCGCCATTCTTGGACAAGGGCACAACAGCAGCACAACAAGTGGGAGAGGAAATCATCAAACCATCCTCCCTGCAGTACAGTTTGAAAAGAAAAACGGTCATAAGAAGAACAACGAAAAGACCAGAGCGCTCTCTGTTCGAACGTAGTAACTTTTCTGTCACAAGGGTGTTAGTTGAAAGAGCTAAGAGAAGACCGAAGAGGATGTGAAAGGATATTACAATCAAAATGCCAATATTCTCATTGCAAACAAAAAAAACCATTAAAAAAAGTAAGACAATCCACGTATCTCACCACGCACGCTGTAACAAGGTGGTGGTAGGTTGTCAGTTCCATGACGAACCTAGGTTGTATAATTTTTTATGCAATGTAGAAACGACACGAACTAGCTCTGCATTTGAGTATGTTCTCCTGAGTTTCATATTTACTAGAGTTTACCTGGTATCGAATAGTTTCAATTTTCCAAATAATTAGCATACAATAATGCTTATATTGTGCTACTTTTCGGCTGCCATCCCTAGCCATTTCCTCACACTTCGCACTTTTTACTCCTGTAATTGGACTTGTAAAAAAAATCTTTGTTTCAAAGTGCCTATTGTTCCCTTCTCTCCAATCAGAAAGGATGACAAGAGGATCAGCTGAAATCATCTGCTTGGACGAGTTCACGTTAGGACTTACCAGAGCAGGCCCCCTGGTCTGATTCCAAATTTAGAACAGGATAAGACTTCAAAGTGTCATTTCTTTTCAGGGAAGAAATAGTGGCAGGGACAAAAATAGATAAAGAGTGCTTATGAAATTGATACATTGTTACTCAAACAAAAAAGTATGTGTAACTGGCCAATCCTATTACCTTGATGTTCAAAAACATGCGAAGCCTCCTCCTGACACAGCAAGTATAGCAACAGCATGATAACACCAATGAGTAAGCCATCAACTCATTACATGCTTCTGCCGAGGCTGATGACCATGTAACGAAAATTTCTGGTAAGTACTTCAGAGCACCCAGATAGACTTCCAAAAACAAAGTAGATCATAAGAAGGCATGCATTCAAATGCAGATTTGTCCCATAATGGTGACACAATCACGTTTTCAGCAAGAAATTCAGCGACAAGAACATTGAAAAGTCAGGATCACTGGATTAACCAAGCAACTACTGACTAGTAAATAATAATAAATAAAAAGATCATTAGAAAAAAGAATGTGAAGCCCCTTACATATGGGCCTGTTATATGCCACAGTAGCAACCCTTGAAAATGTGCCACAAGGGAAGAAGAGTGTTTTCACACCTGCAAACGAAATGAGCAGCTTAGAAGTTCATTTACACTAATAGTTTTGCGTTTTGAATAGCAGAACTTTGTTCAATAAGACCAATGCACCGTCCTCTCATGCCTTAGGACAGATTTGCAACGGTCCATACAAAGACATTCTAGGTGATGACCAGTAACAACACAAGCATACCAAACATCACATTTCATGCACACATAAAGCTGCTCCACCGTGAGAATTTTTGAATCATGCTAACCACAATTACTAGAGTTATTGGTTATTGATTCTCTCGTCAGTGATCAGTTAAAGGAATATGTTGAGCTCCGATAATCCTAATATACATTGAACATTATTTAATACTGGCCTCCCACACCATCTATCTGTCAGGCCAAGCCAACTAAAGTACCAAGACTCAATGCCAAGGGCCATCTTCAAAGCCTTCTCACCTATCTTATGCTACTGTGCAAAATATCTCCTCAGTCCTCCCTAACAATCTCCTCGTATTAAACTCATTGGTCAAAAGGAACATCTTTTTAATGGGCATTTCTAACTTTTGTGCATAAAGGAATCACATACCCAATCACCACCTTTTTTATTAGAGATTCACACTTGCAACTATCTCTCCATTGAACACTAACTGAGCTATAATAGACATTAATAGGAACCAGTAACAAGACAGAATTATGGATTTTTGTCCTTTATGGCAATGGACTAGGGAGACGGACTACACCATAAGTAATAGCCTTCCACGAGATTAATCATGCGACTAATCCACCACCAAAGATGTACAGATAGATGTAAATTCATCAGCTGAATCATTTCTTGAAAATTGCTATGCATCATTTTCATTTCTTATACCTCTAAAGAAGGGTTTTGTGGCACAAGAAAACGTACACAGAAGTGGTTCTGAGCAACAGCCAAGCAAGTCAGCATGCCATTCTTCACGTTGATGCGAACCTCTAACTGACAATGCTTCATGGCCACACAATATAGCAGGCACTTTTCTGCACAGAAAAATAGGGAATCAGGTTTTAGAGCACGGCCCAAACTACAGAGGATGGATGACGCTCAGCTGAGAATTCTAATAAAATTAATATAATAATGTCTCTTTAAGTGGCAGCACATTAATCATAACACAATGGAAAAAGCTGATGTGCTGATGCATCTACCTCGAGAGAAAGAGATGGGGGAAACATGCAGTTTCTGTGACTTCTACACATGCATGTACTATGGTTCTTCTGCATCCTACCCTTCTATGAAAATACTAGGTGACTTTTCTGAAACAATCAAAATTACAAAAATAATCCTAAAATTTCCCCTTATTTGATTTAGTTTACTCTATCTTATATATGTTTGAAGAGTAAAAAGCATCCATCCTTGGAGCCTATACATCATCAGCCAAAACAAAGCTGATATGGTTTGAAAAACAAGACTTGGAAAGATCCTTCATTTTTCTGTGAATAAATCTACTTTTTGCCGGTAGTTTTACTCATAGTAAGCTGCTCCTACAATAATATATGTTATATTGAGCTGGGGTCTCATCAACTCTTAACAACAATATGAAATTTATTTTTGCAAAAAATATTAAACCAGCCAACGTATTTAACAAATTTATTCGACTTCAGCTGAATTTGAGCGGAACCTACCTTGTAGTTGTAGAGCAATCACCTTTCTTAGAGCAGCTTTCATCTAAAGGATGATTCTTTTCATTATTAGCGTCTGAAACATTGTCCATAACTCCTTTGGATCGTACTGTACGGGAATTATCCTCTGACACCATATTCATTGTAACAGTTTCCGTGACATCAATCAAATGTTGAATTACTTCGCACTGGCTCACATCCAAAGTAGCTTGAGACCGTTGTAGTTCCAGCTGAAGCTTCTCATTTTCCTTTCGCAGCGCCTCACCAAATCCAAGATTTGGGTAAGAACAGGAAAGAGATTTTTTCAACACCATGGTGTCATGCTTTGATGGTTCTCGTTGCAGGATTATATCCTGCACCTTCCTGTCATCTTCATCTAGTGAGTACTCATGTTGATCCTTCTCGATAGCTTCCATTCTCTCCTGTGTGTTGCTCAAATATTATTCCTTCAACTTAGAGCACTTATCTTTGAGGGAAAGACCATGTATATGCAATCAACCAACATTTCAGTTTGATAAAATTTTCATAAATTGGAGACGAGACAGTTCTTTCCTGGTGCTGCTTATATTCATCAAAGGGTCTCAATATTTCACAAAGTTTTGAATGGTACGTTCAATGTTGACACTATATCGAGAAATGTTTAGTGTTTGCACTGCACAGCTGACACAAAGAGAGAGAGAAATCCGTACCCGAACTCTAGCATTGTCCACGAGGGTGATGAGAGGGATGATTTTCAAGTATTGATCAATCTCATTCTGGGCTCGCCTAAAGTGATAAACGATGTTCCACCCCATAGCCAACAAATAGAAGTAACTCCGTTCCTGGCAGCTGTTGACCAGAATGTAGGACCTTCTGAGAGCATCCTCGAGCTGCTCCAGAGGCTCCCTTGTCTCGGGGTACTTCTTTAGCTCCGATATCTTTAGTTGTTGCAACAAGTTACCGATCAGCTTCAAATGCTGAGCGAATTGCCGACAGTTCCTCTTGTGCAACCGCGCTGTGTTCGCCGCTTGCACTATCATTCCAATTAGTCGAGTTGCGTCGAGCCCCGTGAGTTGGGCTATACTAGCGGCCTCCCCGAAAAGATCCCATGAGAAAACCATCTTCGCCCCTCGGAAAAGCACACCGCTAGCCCACTATACCCGCTCTCAATCTATGACTCCAGTCAAAGACTAATAAATGTGCGCCAAGTTATACTGCATTCATGAAACATGCTTTCAACAATCCAGTGCCATCACTTATCGCACCCATCTGCACATTTAGATAGCAGACAGAGGGAATTAATGATGATCTAAATTTAGCGGCATGTTTCTCCACTGCATTCTGTCAAGAACAAGCGTAGATTGAGAGTCCCTAATCATGAAGAACAAGGAGGCGATACCGATGATCTGGCTTTAAGGCAAAACGAGAATGCTGCGCATGATACTCCCCATTATCGAGCAACGAATAATCCAGAGTTAAGTTCCAATCGACTGCCAACAGAAAAAAGTTCGCAAAGCGAAATGAGATTGTGGAACTTTGGAAGATCATTGAGCAAACTCATTGACCAACTTTTCAACCATGTAACTTAAAGGCAGACAAAGGAAAAAGAAAATAAATAAAGCAATGATGGATGATTAGCTTGTCTCTCGGACATCAAGTAGGCAATTATATTAAACAAAAAAAAAAAGAGAGAGAGACAAAACATACCTCCTCCGCTGAAACCGCCGCGAATTCGGACTTATCTCCACGACCGCCACAACAGCCACCGTACCTCGACGCAACTCGGGCTTATTGACTAGAAATCCGACAGAACTTCAAGAGACACAGTGACTCAGCCATTAACTCGTCTTCCAGCGAAGAAACTCGGCCAAATGAGATCGCCCCCAGATCCCGCTAGCTCCAGCAGATTTAATGCGCAAGGAAGCCGGAGCTACGCGGTGCCCATGGTGGGAAAAGCCGTACAGAAGCGACACAGACGAAGAAGAAGAAGAAAACAAAGATGTGGGTGGAGAAGCATTAGTTTCAGAGTCTGGCAGACATTTCTTCTTCTTCCCAGGCCGCAGCCGCCGCAAAAGCTCCTGCTCTTCGTGAATGTGGGCGCATGTCAGGGGATGCACGAAGTGGTAGAGAGAGAGGCGAGCGAGCGTCGATTTCTGGGTGGCTCGCTACTGTGCCGGTGGAGTTTGTTTGGTCCCCGTGTTCTGGTCTTCTTCGTCGTCGTCTTCTTCGGCTTGTGCAGGTGGCGGCGCAAGGGGCACTTCACCACGGCACGGGGACCCCACGCAAAACAGCGACTCTCTCCCCCACCTTGCTAAATTACCTTGTTGCCATCGTCCACAATGAATAATTACACCCGTACCCTCTTTAACACTGTTATATTATTGAAAGATGCAAAATAATGATCTTGGCACGGACGACTAAAATGATTGCTTATTAAATCATATGGTAAGGAAATTTCTTTTTCCCAAAGATGCCATGATAAAAATCGAGCTAAACGCTTATAATCACTAATTAGTGTACAAAGTAACATAATTAAAACTCGTTTATCCGTATCTAAAAATAACTAAAATCTTATTATTTTTTTTCGTTTAAGTAAGAAGACAATTAATTTCGACGCCTTTTCAACTTTTTACCAAGTGAAAAGGCATTGATCGGGCAAGTTATTTGGATATAAATCAATTTTTGTCCACTCTACTTTTGAGTTGTAGTATAGATCTTTCACCCGGCCTCTTCGATAGAGAGATATACTTGTGAGGTTATGTATATTTTCTTCCAAAGCGATCCACCAAATGTTCTTTATACATGCCTTTGGCTCCGTTTATTTTGTAAAAACTAAATTATTTAAAAATTAGTTTTCTTAAAAACGACCACTTACGCCGCTTTGAAATGATTAGCCAATATTTTCATTGCCAAAGAAAATTAATACCTAAACAACGATGAGAATGTTTTCGTTAATTTATTTTTAGAAGCGATACAATACAAGCAAATATTTTTAAGAAAATATTTTCTAAATTTATTTTTCACGAAATAATTGGAGTCATAAAAGTAGAATGCATAATTGAATGGGCAAAATGTGCTTCACCTTAATATGACGAATCACATCACGAAAGGATAATTACGTAAATTGTCCCTAAACTTTAACTCGATATATAATGTAGCAAGACTTTTAATTTATTGATATGATCCTCAATTTTGGTCAATATGCAATAGAGTCCATAAAATTTTAATTTTTTCATTGTAATCCCTAAATCTTTGATAAATATTTATTATAGTCTCTTTGGTCCGGTGTTGAATGTTGCCCTCCCATTAATTCAAGTTCAATGATAATATTGAACACTTTCAAATTATTTAGTGACTATAATGAATATGTACAAAAAATGTGGGATTACATGGAAAAAATTAAAAGTTCATAAATCATATTATATATTGGATCAAAAAATTAAAATCATAATAAATAAATTAAAAGTCATGAATCACGCTGTATATTAAGTTAAAGTTTAAAGATAATTTGTGCGATTTTCTCCGCGACACATTACCTGAGTTTGGGGGTATTTGGTCAATTCGCATCTATTTTGGCGAGATGTGATCACGAACGGGAGGAAGGCACGTATCGTGGAGGGTCCTAGACTCTTTGGTCGCAAAGCATCCATTCTCGGCGCTGGTTACGAGCGTGGACCCCACCAGTTGTACGAACATGACACAACGGCCCATGCAGCAGACCAGCATCAACTCGGGTCGTTGCCCTTTTCTCTTTCTTCTCCGACGGGACGATTTTTTCCTTTGTACGGTCACGTGGTTTCGGACTGTCATTTCTTTTGGTCTTTTCATTTGTTTCAATTTTATAACATGATTTGACTGAAATTTTCACGATACTCAAAAGAACTTTGGACTTTGTTTAACAATTAGGTGGCCGGTTCATTCGAACCGCCGGTTCCGGGCCGGTTCCCGGACCGGTTCCAATTCTATTTTTTAAATTTAATTTTTAAAATAATAAATAATAAAATAAATATAAAAAATTATAAATTATAAATTATAATTAAATCGTACATTGCAATAAAATTTTGAAAAAAAAAAGAGAGAGAATGAATGAGGCTTGAACTTAATGAATTATCATTAAGCGCCTACATATCTTCTTGGGATTTAGAAGAATCAAAGCTCATGTAGTTCTTTTTACCTTTGATAACCCCAACTTATCTCATCGTCAATCGTCGCTACCCGTTGTGGCACCCATAGCGGTGGTATCTCCACAATCCTCACCTTTGAAGAATTCGTGTTCTCGATCCAACTCTTGGTGTCGAAATGCGCGCTCGTCCAATCGTCGAAACAAGCTGAGCTTCCACGACTTTGGACTTAATCTTGAACGACGAGGTCCAAAACTAATCCTCCAACACTAAATGCTTGTTCCACCGCAACCGTTGAAGAAGAGGTTGCTTAATATCGACGAGCGATGAGGGCGAGAACTAGGTAATCGTTTGAGTGACTCTTCCACCACTCTAAGATTTGGAAATGCATCTTATGTTCGGCGTCACGAAACTCAAATTGAGTGTTTAAATATTTTTCTAATTCAAAAATACTCCCTCCCTTGCTCTTAGTCGCCTCCCTCTCTCACTCTTGATCGCCTCCATTTCTTGTAAATTGGATAACCCTAATTGTTGCCATTTTTTCTTTTTTAGTTTCTTAGTCTATTCACTATTTGACGTAATGGGAGGAAAGTGAAATATTCTTTGCACAAGTTTGATTTTTTTATTATACAAATAATAAGGCAATTAAAGAACATGACATCCATTTTTACTGGAAAAATAAAGAAGTTTGGTGGGATCAGCTCATAACTAGCTAGAAAACAAGCCATTGACCATGTGAAGCTTGGTAGGACCGATTCCATGGACCCATCGAAAAATCGGATCGAACTAGCGATCCGATAGGTTCATATGACTAAAGGGCGATTCTCAATTCCAATTTTTGGGACTGGTTTTTAGTGGACAGTTTCTAGTGTCGGGGCAAGAACCGCCCATCGCGAAACCGATCACCCCGATATATACTCCCACCGTCCCGCCTCCTCGGGCCCGTAAGTAAACAATTTTGTATCACAATCTTTCTAATCGAGGGTAGCACAATTACTGTCTTTTGGACCCACGGGCCATAAAGCCCACCGCAAGAGATTGAGGTCATAGGCCCAGGGTGGGTATTACGGCCCACGGGCCTTTTGTCGGCCTTCAGGTGTTGCTTGCTAGTTGCTATGTGTAATTTATATATTTTTTTATCATGAACATAATCCTTCCCATGCTTGGGAGAGTCAGAAATTAGATGTAGATACACAGAATTAGGACGATTCGACCGTGTGGCAATCAAAGCACACTCGCGAAATTATCGGAATAGTTACCGCGATTTCGTTAAAAACAAAAATAGTGCGTACATTGCCGGTGTTAGGAGAATTTCATTTCACACAAGGGACCTCATAGACGAGCCTTTAGTATTACGCACAACACCCTATCTTGTAGGTGTTGAAAATGTGGCTGCTCTGTCTCTTTTATCTATCTATAAGTCACGTGACGACGACAACATGATGTAACGGATCAATCGGTGTTGCTCACGCGTTGTGAATTCCTTCCTATTTTGGTCACGCGCGAAGGGGCGAGCATGATTCCTGGGTACGGTGGGTAGAACCAAGAACCGGGCTGTTGGAATCGGTCCGGCTCTAGGTTCCAAAAATCGAGGAACGGACTCCGACGGGAAGCAACCGAGAACTTGCTACAAAGCTTCAAAATAGAAAATGGCCTAGCATTTTTTTTTTTGTGTAACTAGGAGAAAAGTAAGACGATTCACATGTTCCCTCCACATATTTCGTAGTTTGCTTACTCTTTTCACCCCAACTCCTAACAACACAACGGGAGAGCTCGTTGAAAGTCACGTCTCGTCGGATTGCTTTTTATGCTTTATGAGGTATCAAGCGAGATAAAGCACATCCGAACCGAACTGAGGAGAAGTTAGGCTTGACGTCTACAAGCCGGAAGGAAATCCTGTGTTCAAACACGAAAGAGCGGTGGCGCTTAAGCCGAGCTTCTTGCCGAAGAGATCGGTTCAACTAATCCGACCCGACTTAAGCTTTTTCTATAAAGTAGCTTCGATTAATGCGTTGACCATTAATTAGCAGATATTAACGTACTAAAGATATTTCATATTTGACCAGAGGTCCCCACATGTCCAGTAATTAAGACATATTCTCGTTCCTTCATAATTTGCAAAAATATATGGTGAGAAAGAACCAAATACATCGGATCCTCTCAATCGCACCCTCCGTCACGTCGTGAACGGCGCGCCATTCACGCCCATTGAATGGCAAATTTAAGAGGTCAAATCCGTCCTTTCACGCGTCGAGCCATCATCACGTGAACTTCCCGACGTTCATCTTCCCGCTTAAAAAATCTCTCTCCGAATTACCCAAACTGCCCCTGAAAGCTGTCTTCCAAGTTTGCCCTCCTCCCGATGGACGAGGAGCCGCTCACCGGCGCTGTTATTTATAGCTCGTGACAAGGCGGAATCCGTCATTTAATGCCCTCGCCCCCCCCACGGGAATTCCCTGATTATTTTTATCTTTTCCCGCCTCGGCTTATTTTGATTTTCGGGCCCCCCACGAACCCCCCTTTTTCCAATTTTCCCTTTTCAAATTAGCTCTCTTTACTATTCAAAAATGTATTTTCTCAAACTTTTCGCCTTTACAATATTTCATAAAAATATAAAATTTTCGATTTTTTTTTTGGAGATATTTCGTATGAAATCAAATCAACAGCGACAATCGGATATTAAGTGAATGTACAAAAAAATCCAGCTAGATAATTTAATCATGCAATCCCCATCGTCTGATGTGGCCCGTACGCATTATTGTTTGAAAGCACTTGGTTGGCCTGGCCCCACCGAAGCATTGCAGCGCAACTCGGCCAATTGGAGAGCACCACGTGAACGTCTAGCTTTATTATTTTCCCAAAAACACGTCAATCTTTTGGGAGTTTTATTTTTTTAAGGAAAAAAAAACTTGCAGCAACTGTTGCTTGTAAAAATTTGGCGGGCAAATTCGCCTAATTCAAATACAGGTCGAACCCTAGTTTTGCTTCATGTCTTCCCTCTCTCTCTCTCTGTCCTCTGGAGATACTCTCTCGATTGAACTCTTCCAGGCTTTCGCTATGCAGGTTTTGTCTTGATCGAGCTCTACCAGCATTGGTTTCGAGGGTTCGCATCTCGAAGCTCTCCAAGATGAGGTAAGCTTTTCGTGCGATCGGTGGATTAGATATGTCTATGGCTTCTGGATCAGCTTAAATGTGATTTCTGATTAGATATGGCTGCCGTCAATTTCTACTGTCCTTAAATAGTTTGTTTCTTTGTTGATACGTGATAGACAAAGTTTATTTGGCTCGCAACTCTCTATCGTATTGATTTTTGGTGATGTTGCCACTCGCGATTTGCTGTAGTTTCGGAAATATCAAGAGAATAGGATTGAGGATAGCTGTTCCTCGATTTGCGTAAGCTTTGGAGAAGGCTCATGTCTTGTGCGGTTACCCGTGCTAATTTTGGTACCTGTTGTGGCAAATTTGGTCGCTTGAACTCACGTCGCTCCAAATGTAAAGTCTTGTGCATAAGTGGAAGTAAAAATTTTCCTTTTGCTTCAGAAACTGGTAAAGATGCTGAATTGAAGGGGATATTGGATTTTTCTCAAGGGAGAAGCAGAAGAATTGAAGTGAGGAAATAAGACAGGTGGTGGACATGGGGAAAGTTTCACCGAAAGAGAGGGAAACGAAGGGTACGAGGCAAAAGAGGCGATTGCGGAGCTCAAGCAAGAAGTATCTTAAACCCGGGGCTCTGGCTCAGCTCCGGTACAGTAGAGGCTCCGGAGCCAAGTCCTGTACTGATATTGGGAAGAAAAGGGTTGCTGTTCTGGATGCTAAGAATGCTGAGAATGACGTGCTACTTGAAGATAAAGCAGTTGACAAAAGCCCCCTTCTGTTGTCCCCTGTAAATTTGGTCAAACAAAATAACTTACTGTGGACACCAAAGACGCCTCATGACAATGATTGTAAAACTGAATCCAGGCTTGAGGCTCTCCCCATAGATGTACTGGTATTGTTTACTGTCTTCTTCCCATCTCACGGAGATTTGCTTTCTTTATTTGTTGTCTTGTCTGCATTTTCAACATATTCTCGAGTCAGATTTGAGCTGTGGGCTAAAGAAAAAAATTTCTTTGCTTGTATTGCCTGTTTTCATGGATCCGGCATTTTGCAGACTTTGAAGATGGTGCCTAGAAAGATGATAAATTTGCATTTTAACAACGGCAACATGTAAGAATCTATATAGAAAGGGACGTGAAGTGCACGAATAGCTTGTTTTTCCCTTTTTTCTTGGGGCTGGGGTGTTTGAGATCTGTCAACCATTTTTAGAACTTTGTCCTCCCAGTAAAGTTTGGACATGGCAACTAATTAGGTGTTTGTATTAGACAAGACGCTTTTACAAGATCAATATTATTTTGGTTGTTTTGTGAGTGCTAACTTCCACAGGAGTAAAGGTAATAAGAATTCCAGCCGGAAGTTCATATTTATCTCTCCTGTTTATTCTGGAATAGAGTACAGTTTTGCTTTGCCCTCTTGTTTTTGATGGGATGAGTTCTTCTTATTACTGTTTTATTTTTTCTTCCCTAAGCTAAATGCTTATTCCCTGAAAAATCTAATTCTTTTTCTTCCAATTTTAAGGTCAAAATACTTTGTCACTTACATCATGACCAGCTAAGGGCAGTTTTCCACGTCTCTCAAAGGGTTAGGAAGGCGGTGAGTGTCTTGTACTCTGTCGATCTCTCCTCTTATGTTTTTGTGTCTCCTTCATACTGTCTATGTGGACCAAATTGAACCTATAGCTTGACATGGTTGTCCCTTCTGATCATTGCTCTAGGTCATGATTGCAAGGCAGTTTCACTTCAACTACACTACACCAGATCGCTCACGACAAGAAATGTTAAGAAGTATGACTCCTCGTCCAACAGAGCACTGGCCATTTAAAAGGTATAACTCACGGTTGTCATCCTATTGTGCCTGATTTTTATTTTTGTTAAACCATGAATACATTTATGCATACTGATAAGACTGCTTCCACCAGGGGTGATGGGAAGGGAGTTTTCATGCCGAGTCCTCATACTCCTAAAGCACCAAGGCAGGGTCCACGGCCACCTTCTCGTATTAAGTTGGCTGAGATGCGGCAGATCGCTGCTGTACTTTTCCAGGAATCGACATTCCCTTCCAGATGTATGGTACCATCAGTTTTAACGAAGCCTCTATGCAAGTCCTTGGCATCAAATCGGGCCTTATTCTATGAGGAGGAATTATGTCAGGCTGTGGCTCAAAATAAACTTCGTTGATTCTTTGCTGTGGCTTTTGGTCGCTTGGTGCTGTCGTATGTATATAGTTTATTTTGCCTCCCTCTAGGTGTTCTTAAATAGGATGCTGGATGCAATTTTGTAGTTTTGTGGGATGCATTAGGTGTTACTGCGATATGAACTCCACCGGTACTTGATATTAAGCTGATAATTGTCTGGATGTGGTG
Source organism: Rhodamnia rubescens (assembly GCA_021437795.1). Lineage (NCBI taxonomy): Eukaryota > Viridiplantae > Streptophyta > Magnoliopsida > Myrtales > Myrtaceae > Rhodamnia > Rhodamnia rubescens. The sequence goes on along the minus strand of JAILYA010000004.1, from coordinate 5,038,475 downwards.
GTTTGAACTAGTTATTGTATATTTCTTGTGTGGTTGACAAGAATGACCAGCTCTTGAAGCATATACCTACTCATACTGCAGGAATTAGTTTGTTCTTTCAGCAGCATCTGTTGAAGTTGTATTTGCATACACTTGCACTATATAGATGTACGCGTGACTTTTCAAGTTCTGTTCACGGTAATGCATCGTGTCACCTTTATGGAATAGTATCCAATCATTTGATTTGTCAACAGGATATTGAGATGGATATTCTTGTCACCAGTTTTATACCTTACTGTATACGTATGTATAAATTTTTTTTCATGTCTAGATTTTCCTGAACTTGTCCAGTAATTTCCAATCTGCTGTGGCTAGAAAGCTCTGTAATGACTAATATGTCCTTATTAGTCTCATCAGAACTTTTTCATACAAATTCTCGCATTGTCGTTATTCATACAGTTGCTATAATCATTAAACTGGCGATGTGTCTCTTGTTATGAACTTGACTGGATAAAGTATTGTGAGATGTAGAGAAAGTGGTAATTGGCAACCGATCCTTCCTGTCTCAAACGGAAGAACTCTGCTTTTGTCATCTGGAATATTAGAGTATTTTGACTCATTTGCTGCATATTCAACGGGCGCTCGTCCGTTGGGAGTGGCTCTAGAAAGTAGTCTTTTCTTCTTTTATATGGGGTACTGGGGTTCTGATCTGGTTCTTAATCACTTCATTTTCCCTCTGTTCGGCCAGTTAACGTGGAAAATGAATTGTAACAATGGCCACACAGCTTGGCTGGACAATGTAAGATTGATATTTTAGCTGGAGGACCTACATGGAAGGAGCAATTGATGGAATTCCTTAAGATAGTATGTCAGACATCCTCTGCAGTGTCAGAGCGCCCAACTTAGGCACAGCGTGAAGGTAAGAAGAAAACATTGCGCCCAACTTAGCCACAGCGTGAAGGTAAGAAGAAAACATTCACTTAAGTACCATCATAATCTCAATAATTGGGAGAATTTTGAATGAAGAGTTGAATGTTTCACACTATCGCCGAGAGAACGAAATGGATAGACGGCTGGCTGACAGTTGCAATTTTCTGCTGCCGCCATTACAATCAATAATACGAGGCAGGGGTGTTATGGAAACTGCGAGACGTACTTACTAATCGAATTCACCCGTAAACAACTAATAATGCCGAGCGGTCTCAGAGAAGCTTGTCAGCATAGTCGCTGATCATTTGATCCGTGAGGATCTTATAGGCCTTCTCCGTCGGATGGTAACTGTCCCAGAAGACGTACTTCGTGTCATCTTTGCATGTCTTGAAATCGTCCAGACGGTTACACAGTATGCTCACTTCGATGTTCCCCGTGCCGCAGCACCCTCTGTCCACCACCTCAAATCCTGCAGACACATCAACGTAAGCAAACACGAGGCTGACTAATGGCATGGCGATATAGATTCGAATCTGAAAGCTGAAATCTTGCGGAGAGAGTATAGTGCGGCGAAGTACCGTGTTGCGAAGGGTTTTGGATGATGGAGAGCAAGGAAGAGTAGATGTCTACATAGACTAGATTGGAGCCGGGGAGCTTTCGGTTGAGGGAGTCTATTTCTGAGGAGAGCTTGGAGTTGAAGAGGGTTGCTGCTTGATTGGCTGGCTCTGAACAGGCTCTTTGCAGTCCTCCATCAAGTGTTCTCTGTGAGGGCACACATCCGATCGGTGGTAGACTCAGGATTCCAATTTTTCTTGCTCCTAATCCATAGAGCTCCTGCTAAATCATTCACTTGTACTTCAGGATCAGTTTTGTTTTGCAATTCAATCCTTATGTTATGTCTTTCGGCTGTTTCTTTATCGTAGTCGTCTTTCGGATGAGAATGTTTCTCTTCCGGGACTTACCTGAAAGAAGCTTGAAGCCGAATTGACCATGAGATCGGTGTAGGCTGGTACGTCGTATTCCCCTTTCCTGAATGGAGTCGAGTAGTAAGTGTTTGCAATGTCGTCGCTTCCGCACACCACTACGTAGAGGCTGTTCGTGACGATGTTCGATGCCTTCTCTTCTCCGGCGCCCGATTTGATCTTGTTCACGTACTCCTTAAACAGGTCTAGTTGATCCGATAGCGACAAGACCGACTGTCCGCATAATCATATTACAGAAGAAGTTTCAGGCGATTCCATTTGAATCCAAGAGATCGAGTTGGCCTATGCCAAGCTCGAGCGGCTCCTGAGGGGCCCGGTGTTTATAAACAGCGCGCACACCGGCCCTCCTCGGTGCCATAACAGCTATTCTTTAACATGTTTCGACACACACAAACGTACAAGCCTAAGACAACCTCAAATTCTTAATTACCAAGAACAGAGAAAGCAAGGGTCGGATGTAAGAGCAGACGGAGAGGCAGGAGAGCTTACGGCGATTTTCGAGGTGAGAGGATCGTAACCGGATGCGCCGGAAGCGAAGCTGACGCCGGTGAGGAGGTCTTCTAATTTGAGGCTGGAGTCCAAATACGGAGGCAAGTACTGCTTAACTCCGAATGCTTCGACTGGGGCAATTTCGTTCCAAGATTCAAAAGAATTGGGTTAATAACGTTGTAGTCCTAATCATTATGATGGAAGGGTATGTCTTGGTTTAGGATGCAGTTTGCTATGGTAAGCGTTATTAGCATTGTTTGTGTTTAATTACATGATGAAACGTCCTAAAGTTACAATAATATCGTACTCTCCCTAGCATGGACAAGACAATCCCCAAAGAGACCGGCAACAAATTCCTCACAAACCGTAAAGACCGACGTCATAGAATCGGCATAGGAATTAGAAACAAGTGATGGCTTGTAAACGCACCGACTCTACCCACTTAGAAGAGTCAATAGGGTTTAACAAAAAAAAAAGATTTATACCATAAAAAATCGATATACCTATAATAAATTTATCGAAAATTAATTTTTTGATTACAAAAAACCCAAACCGATATACTTGGGACAAATTTTGCCCTATGTTAGTTTTCATTAAATTTTACCGTTAAATTATTTAGTTGTATAAGACCTGATAGTTTTTTTTTTTGTCGAATGACACCCGATAGTTGACGAGTGACCAGGTTTGAGGTTTTACCATTTGTTTGTCACATGTGTACTTGGTTTGAATTTTTGTGGCATTAATCCAATTTAGCGAAAATTAACGGAGGGTAAATTTGCTTTGGATGTATCAATTTGAAATTTTTGGTGGTCAAAAATATAATTTGTGATAAATTTGTCACAAGGGTACCGTTTTGAGTTTTTTTTTGTGATATTAACTCAAAAAAAAAAAAAAAAAAAAAAAAAGAAAGATAACGATAAAGGTTTTTTTTTTTTTTCTGGTAGAAAACGTAAAAGGGTTTAAAGGTGAGGGGGAAGGCACAAGTCATGCATCTATTACTACAGGTGAAAACATTGGTCATATCAATGATAAAATGAACCCAAGAGATCAATTTTCCAGCGTTTGAGAGTAAAGTCAATGAAGTCAGTGCTAGACGAATGGATTCGGGAATTTGCATGACGGCGTTACCGAAAATGTCCGAGGGGACTTTCCCGTTGCAAAACCTCCCGGTCGGCTTCCCTCCCATGAAGTCCCTCCCGTACGGCGGGAAATTGCTCTTGATTATCGTCTTTATCCCGTTGTTGTTCCCGGGATCGACGATCGAGTCGCCGAACACGATCACCGCCGGCAGCGCGCTGCGGTTGGATGGCGCGGAGGAGGCGGCGGCGAGCTTCCCGACCGCGACAAGGGCGAGGGCGACGAAGATAACCACATTTACAGCAGAGGGTATGCAAAGAAGCTTCCCAAAGGTTGGCATCATCTTTGATGGGCACAACAGAAAAATAGGAAGGAGGAGAAGGAAAAGAAGAAGAAGAAGAAGCAGCAGCAGCACAAGGCAGCAATGAGGAGGAAGAGAGAGCACTCGTCTAGGCTCCGATTTTTTCTCATGTGAACATGGAAAAGGCAAAGATATTTATAGGATCTCCAAAGGCTTTGTAGTAGTTAGGCATGAATTTTCCCCGTCTAGCAATTGCGTCAAAATTTTAATTAAGAAAGCAAATGGGATTTGAAAAGATTTGAACTCAAGGCCATGAGAGATTTTGTGAGATCACTGCGAATTGTTCCGAAAGCCTGAACCGTCATACGAATGCGTAATTTAGTACTTAATTATCCAATCGGATGCATCCGGGATGATTCGAGAATCACCTCTTACATTTTTTTTTTTTGTGGGTCTGAATTAGATTAGTCGAGGAAGCTGTAGATTCTCCATCTATCTGCATCATTATCATCATACATGAATTATTTGCAACCCCCCTTCCCAATCTTACGGTGTGTAATGTATGATATCCAAGACAATCAAATGACCCAAAAAAAGAGAGAGGAAAAAGAGAAAAGTGACGGCCCATTTAATTCTACGTCCCAACTAGATTGGCGAGAATGATTTGAGCTTTTTAATTATTGTGGGACGAGTCATATCTGTCATGGTCACACTTCCATCTCCAGTCCTATGCCCAAATGAGAGAGAACCGTACACTACTGGTTATGGTAGCCAAAACTCGGACCGAAAATTGAAATTTTAAATCTATTATATTTATGTTAATTAAATTTTAAATCTTTTATTTTTGCCAATCGAGTGATAACTCGATCAACCGGTTATCGATCTCAAGAATCACCCAAATAAATCCACTCAACATCGCCTCAGAGATGGATCATAGAACAAGACCGACTAGACACCCGTGTGACCTGTTCGGTGGCTCGTTCATCACGTTCTCATTTCGTCGCGTCTACTAAATACTTCGACGGCGTCGCGGGGACGGTCTCGATGCGATGCTGCCGTCTTTATACGACTCTACGCTACGTGTCCCGAAGAAAAGCGCCTTCTTAATTAGGAACAGATCCAAAGAGAGAAAAAAAGGAGAATTAGGACCAGAAGCGAGTGGTTTCCTAAGCTGCCATCTCTCCTTCTCCACAATAATGACCAAATTTTCCAACTGCAAAACCCTTATCTGCGTCATTGCTCTCTCAACTGTATCCTACTCTTATATTTGATTATGACCAAAGCCTTTACTGAATTAGATAGCGACCGCCGATCGGATCGCTGTAAGATAAAGCCAACTCTCCCCCGCCCTTTTTAAAAAGATCACACGTCGGGCATGTTGATGTAGCGTGATAACCCAACAATTTTTGTTGGGCTTAGGAAGCGTCAGCTAAATTCGGTGTCGGTGACTCTCAACACGAGGAGAACACTCAAGGAAGAAGTCGAACGTGCTATTGTAATACCCGACTCTTAGTTTGACTCATGAATTGCCCTAGCATTCCAACCAGACGAATCGTAACGCATGACTCTTAGTTTGGCTCATAAATTATCCTAGCGTTCCAAAGAGATGAACGGTTAAATTAACTAGACATCGAAAAACACGAATAGGTAAGACTAAACAAGAGGGATATAAAGAGAGAGATAGACACCATCGAGCTCTAGGTCGAACTGTAACGACCCATAACCGTTGAGTCTAGACTAGCTTGTTGATAATACTAGTGTTGGGAAGTTGGGCCTCTCTCGTCCCAAACATTAACTCAAAGTATGGAATTTTTCTCTCATACTTATAAACCGATCACCAGCCCCTTTTGTAAACGGTATGGGATAACTCGATAGAGTGAAATGAATCCGGACGCGTCGGACAAACGGGTTACCATGATTTTGTGTTCTATTGGGTCTCCGCATTCTGTATTATGTCTTTTAGATTTAAAAATTACATGCAAGATCGGAGTGGGATTTGATTCCATTGTATGTGCTCTTGATGTCCGGGTCGTGGGGAATCGAAATCTTCATGGATTCAACTGAGAAAAGAAAGTAAGAAGCGATGGAGTGAATTCAGATTTGTAATCGTAGCACGCTACATTTCATACATTGATTAAATATTACCTAGATTTAGGTCATGCTTCCTAATATATCCCAGACCTACACTTGTCATAATCGGACTGAGCAAAAAGTTAATGCTCTAAAATATTTTAACGTAGTGTTAATGAAACACCAAACAGTTAATTCCCATTCCATGGCTTAGGATGGGTGCTCACTACATTGTTAGTTTTGATGTGACATCTTTCTAATGAAGAAAAGGACATCATATTTGCCATAATTTTTATATAACACTCATTTTAGTGCAAATTGCCACTAAGATTGTGAATGTTCACAGAATCTCATATCGCTTATTACAAACCTCGCACTGATGATTCACTGTGTAGTGAATGAACGAGCTAGGTTTTAAGTTTGTCATTACTCAACTAACCAAGAAATAATGTCACGAACTTTGGAGGCCATTTAATCATGACAAAAGACCCAATTCGTCATGTGTGGATGGTCATATTCCATTGGTTTAAACGTATTTTATCAATGTTTTTTGCGATGTTATTGAGATTTTTCTTTTTCCCGGAGCGATTGTGGAAAAGCGTTAGCTATGAATATGTTAGATATCTAAGATTGTGAAAATCATTACTATGAATATGTTAGATATCTACGACGTTCCAAACTTTGAATAAAAACGATCCTATTCAGTTTCTCCCCTTGAAATACCATTCCACCACTAGCTTAGGAAAGTACTCTCAAGTCTCAACCATACATTCTCACACTTCAGTTTGCTCTAAGACACTAACTCTCTATCTAAAATCGTGATTTAAATCGACCATGGCGATGTTGTCTCCCGAGTAATCCGAGAGTACTAAAATTCGAAAGCACAATATAGAGAATGGGAAACCAAAAAAAAAAGAAAAGAAAGAGCCAATAATATGGAATGTAGGACCAGGCATACCTGATCATATCTGGAAATGGAGCAGCTTCAGCAATGAAACGAAGTAATTAAGGAAGCAAGAACGAGGTGGAAGACATTTTATACAAACACGTTTGCCTGTGGATGAGCAATCAAAGCATGTGGTTGTTATTCGTTAACAGGAGGAGGGTAGTACAAAGTCAGGAGCTAATTAACACACGAGCCTCAACCCTAATAAGCCCACGTAGCGCTTGGTGATTGAATTGGCCAAAACCATTTATTAGCCGACCATACCGACGAGCGACAAGAACCGATAATTATCGTCTACATATGTCCACGGATAAAGCAAGCCAGCTTGCTTGATATGCGTTAAAGTTTTCGCAAAGCTTATACGTGGGTTCATACAATTTTTTATATGCACGCGATTTCGTTCGGCTTTAACTTTTGAATCGAATTTTCCCACAATGATCACTAAAAGTTCAGTGACGATCCACTGTATTGCGTCTATGAATCACGATGATTTGAGCATGATCTTCTTTCGGCTTTAACTTTTGAATCGAATTGTCCCACAATGTTCACAAAAATTTCAGCATCAATCCACTGTATTGCGTCTATGAATCACGATTATTTGAGCATGCCGCAATCAAACTGGTTTGATTTAATCCATTATGGGTCGAATTTGCCTCTCTCTCTCTTTTTTTCCCGCTGAGCTGCATATGTGCTTATATTCATTATTCTTTCTGTTTCATTCCTATGGGTCCTCACCAATTTGATTTTGAACTCCTATGTCAATGCAACCAAAATAGCCTTCGTAAAGGGTAGACGGCAATCCGTTTCGACTCGTAGCTCCATATAGAAAGAAGAGGAATCCAGACACCAATGGGAATAAACGATCGAAAGGACAAGAAAGAACAGCAAGAAGCACATTGATATAGAGATTATTGCCAAAGAGAAGGGCCACACAACAGACGAGCCAAGAGAGAGCTATAAAGGGCGATATCACTAGAAGACAACTGGCGCACAGCATCCTCACGAGTAAACCGACCACAGAGGAGGGCATCGATAGTTCTGTGATGAAATTGTTCCTTTTGGGCCACAGAAGCAGATCCCGACAGCTAATTGAGAACTTTATTACGACACTTTTTATAGAAATGACAATAGATCGAACGTTATTACCACTTGCCACGACGGGTAATTCCTGAGGGCCCATAAAAGTACCCACTTGTTGCAGACTCTCAATCAAATTGTTTCGGAGATGACGGTGAATCTTCTAATTTTGCGGGGAAGTGCCCACATTATGGTTAGATGCCGAGAAATTTTGCCATGGGATAATATGCAAGTAGGTTCTCTTACCTCTAATCAGCAATCAAAAATGAAATTTTGATCTTGTGACAATGATGCGTCAGCACTCAAATTGTTCAGTGAAGGGAGAAGAAAGGAAGACGATGCGAACCAGTCCCCATTGTGTTCATCTTGGCGTACATAAAAGGGCACACTAAGCATAAGCAAAGTGCTAGTCACGTTACAACATGCGTAGGTAAAGTGTCACTGCTGGCTGAAAATAAATCTACGTAAAGAATGGTCATCCCAGAACCTTCACATCTCGCAGCACATTGACTTCCGTCTTTTTTTTTTTTTTTATGCACTGACCTCTGACTTTTATTCCTTAGTGGGCCGCCATTATGTGTGAGTGAGTGAGTGAGTGAGAGAGAGTCTATCAGAAAAACTCATCAAATTCTACTAGTGACTAACAAAAGAGAAGAACTTGAGAGGAGCACAGACATATGCAAGCCTTGCCAAGGAGTGTCACCAAGGGAGATACACATAACTGCCCGTGAAAGACAGGTTCTCTTTTTTTTCGTTTCCTAAGTGGAGTCTCATAATAGATAAAGCAAAATCAGAAATGGCGTTAAGAAAAGAGTGGATAACACGATGATGATGATGATCGTAATTAGGGATCATGACACCAATAAAAGGGTACCCAATAGCACCAGATGCTCTCTGAGGACTGAGTTTTTGTTGGTCGAGACGAGGAATGACCCACAACAAAAGCAGCTGCTTACCAGTAGAACGAACAAAGAACGAAAGGAGATACAGGCAGGTTGGAAAAGTTGTTACATCTCTTTACAACTAGTCTCAATCACAATATTGAGCAGGCTTTTTGTGCTTTGCTCTTCTTTTTCTTCTGTTTTGGCGGTTGAAGCACAACCCTTATGGCTGCGTCAAAGACGCCCTTCACATTCTGCACTCAAGATAGGACTTCATCCACTAAGAAGGCTGGCAATCTTTAAAAGCACAAGCAGTTGTAATGAAATATCTCGTTTAAAAATATCATATACCTGTTGGGTTTTCGAACTGCATTCAAGGTATGCAGGAGCTCCAATCAGCTTCCTTAATTCCTCTCCCTAGAAGAAGTACTAATAAGATAGTAAACAATAGAACTATTCATTTGGCTTAAAATGAATAATGAGCAACAATCAGTACCTGCTGAGTCGTAATAGGCACTGAACCAGGATGGTCTATAAAGAACTGCTTGTCATCTCGCAAATCTGGATCAATTATCATTAGCAGTCAGTACATTTAGATCGAGGAAGAACGCAGATGTATGCATGTTTTACTGGACGGAGGGTATGTAGAAAGGGAACCAAAAGAGTAAACGTATTCAAGTCAACTCCATGTTAAGATCACTACAGTTGTAGAGATATCTGCGAACAAATTAAAACTTGCAAAGAATATTGGTAAAAGAGAAATCAATCATGGGGAATTTATTGATAACTCTGAACACTGCTTAAACTTGTTAACTGCAAACAGTGCTATGTAGTTCGACTATTAATCGTTGGCCATCACATCTTCCAACTTGCAAATGGAGTATATATGACAAACATGTACAGGTTAACACAAAAATCACACAGTTTAAGACACACAGTAGAGATACTCAACAAATTAAAACTTGCAAAGAATATTGGTAAAAGAGAAATCAATCATGGGGAATTTATTGATAATTCTGAACACTGCTTAAACTTGTTAACTGCAAACAGTGCTATGTAGTTCGACTATTAATCGTTGGCCATCACATCTTCCCAACTTGCAAATGGAGTATATATGACAAACATGTACAGGTTAACACAAAAAAATCACAAAAATATATTATTGAGAAAAAGCAGGAAAGAAGCTAAATGCCAATTGAATAGAGAAATTACCCAGCTTGGTTCCCACGAGAATTATTGGCACACCAGGTGCATAATGCTTTAATTCTGGAATCCACTGGAGACAATAAGTGATAACAAAGATATCAGCATACAGAATCATGTAGAAAAGAAAAAAAGCCAAAAGCTCCTTAAATACCATTAGGCTCTCCCACCTTCTTAGAAACATTTTCGTAGCTGGCCTTGCTTATGAGAGAGAAAGCAAGTATGAAAACATCTGCTCCGCGGTAACTTAGAGGTCTTAATCGGTTATAATCCTCTTGTCCTGTTCAACAGAATAAAAAAACCAAAGTACATTAGAAAGCCAAATCAATTGGCAAAATCGTGAAAAAAGAAAGAAGTAAAAATTACCAGCAGTATCCCACAATCCCAAATTGACAGTACTTCCATTAACCACCACATTCGCACTAAAATTGTCAAACACCGTTGGCACATAGTCCTGTTTCCATCATTCGGTAGTAAAAGCATGAGAAAATGTCCAAATATAGAATAGAAAACCCCTTGACATCCAATCAATCAGTCATAACACAAATTTCTAAAGCAGACTTAACAGGAGAAACCAAACAATTTAATAAAATCATTTGCTGTATTAAACTCATAAGAAATGTGAGAAAAAATGCATAAACACATTTACCCGAAATCAACAACTGGAACCAGATATTGATAGAATGAGAAAATGACAGTATAAATCCTGAGATCCACTAACACACTTAAATAATCGAGTCCCCAAAACTATCAGCTGTTGTACAAAGCACTATAGCTGTAGTCTGGCAAACAACAACAGGAGCATGTTCTACAACCAGATAGCCAGCGCGGTATGATGTGCACAATTGGGACGATATCTCCAACCTTTCGGTAGACATAGCAAAGAAAGAGCAATAATAACACATAACAGCATTTCCTGAGCAGCACAAAGAAAACAAGAGACATGGTATGTAACACCAGAACATCTATAACCCGTATCAGCATTCCAGGCAATGCTCTACAGATACAATGTTTAAGCCTCAAAGATCTGTTCTCGATTAGGTGAGCAAAGAGAGGCAAACATAAAAACATAGAAAAGCAAGACTTTCCTTCACAAATGTTTTGCTCCCTGAATGGTAAAAATCTAACAAAAACCTCACGAGAATTCGCAACAAGTCAAAGCAGATCATCAGGAAAATCCTACATAAATCCAATAATTTCCAGGACCGAGAAGCAATTTGCAAGAACACGCAAGTGCCAAAACCCACCGCAAACGCGGCCCGCGAAAGGCACACGGCAAAAGAAGGCTATCAAGCACTCACCGTGGGGAAAGTGTTGCTGGTATAAGAAATCAACAAGCAAGTTTTACCAACGGCACCGTCGCCGACGGTGACGCACTTGATGAACCTCGATGCGCTCATTTTCCCCCCCCTCCTCCTCCTCCTCCTCCTCCAACAGCTTCAGATCTTCCTCAAGCCGAAGACCTGATCACAATGCCGCCGCCCGCCCGCCCGCCGCGAGCCGCCGCCGCCGCTGCCTCCTCCTAGCCCCGGCGATTCAACCGCGCATCTGGCACATCGCGAGCACAAGTCCGGAGAACGCAAAGGCACCAGATCTCAGAAGAAAAAAAAAACGAAACCTAGAAACACCGAAACTCAAACCCTAGAAGGGAAAAAAGAAAAAACAGAAGCGCGACGGGGAGCAGAATCGGGACGAGAATGTGGCGGAGCGATACGGCGAGGGATCTAAGCAAGAAGCGATGGAAATGCGGATCGAGGCAGGGGATGCAGATCGAGCAAGAGAGAGAAAGAGGCGAGAGAAAGAGAGAGAGTACCATTTCGGAAGCCGGAAATTAGTGCCGTTGAAGCGTTCCTGGAGCGAACCGATCTTCGCCAACGAAACCAAACCTCCTCTTCTTTTTAATGCCCAGATATCCAAAATTTCGCTATTTATCTTCGTAATTTTCCCCCCAATCTTTTTTGATATATTCGATTTTGACCCTCGTTTTCTTAATTGGGTTCGGATTTTTTGAATTTGAGCTGTCCTTTCCTTTATTTCGATCGGGACTTCGGATTAAAACGCATTTTGAATCGAACGTTGAGCCCAGCGTCCAGCTCAGCCCGCGGCCGAGAATAGGCAGTTGGCTTTTTTTTTGGAACGAGTCTGTGAGTCTGTGTCGTGCGCCGTGGCGAGGTAGTCATTTTCAGTTCTTTTTTCTTTTTTGAGATTTCGAAATGAAATTCACCTCAGGAAAAATATATCGAAAAATTCAATATTTTTTGCGTGTCGCGAGCAACTGCCCGGCCGCGATGCCATGAAATTGAACATTCACAATTGAGACTTATAAGTTTTTAATCTCGAAATCATCTACTCGAAATCGATTTATATCATATAGGGGTATAATTTTCAATTTATAGCAATGGTGTTTTTTTTTTTAAGAAGTTGAAAGTAAGCCAATTACATTGATATCCAATTATATATATATTTATATATTGACTGGAAGTGAGTTCAGGACAAAATGGGTCAGGCTCGAGCTATCCGGATCCGATGTTGTTGTATGCAAAACATCACCGTCTCTTGATTCTATGTTTTCAGGCCCATGAAAAATTTGGTTCGACCCGATCAGCCAACCCAACAATCACCATCTTTGGGTAATTTGATCCGTTAATGGTGGATTTAAATCGTAAATTTTATGAATACACATCACCAATTAAGAGTGGCTAGATCTCTTCCCTATAATTTGTGATGTAGTGGGCACGGATTGTTATACCACGTGATTGTTATACACGAAAAACGACATAAATAATCCATAAACTTTAAATTAATGTGCGATGTCAATCTATAAATTTTTAATTTTTTCAACGCAATCCTTAAAAAAATTCACGTGTAACTTTTTTGCTGTCCACCACTCAAGCTCAACTGATTATTTGTCCCAAAAAAAAAAAAAAAAAAAGCTTAACTGATTGGAAATCATATTGGCAAATTCCATTAACTTCAATTAACGAAAGATAGACATAAAACATTTTCATGTATTCTAAAAATTAGATTGAATATTCACTAAAAGTTAATTGACCACATTAAACAAACCAAATTAAATATCTAAAATGATTTTACACAATGGACTAAAGTCAAAAAAAACATTAATGTCATTTTCCCTTTATCATTTAACAACCAATAGAGAGGATTTAAGCTTTGCTTATCTATTAACATAAAAGTTTTTGTCCCGTGTAACGCACGTGACTTAATTAATTAAATCGGGATTTTGCACTTCCGAAGGAGATCAATATTCAATAAGTCATCGATGGATCCAATCAAGCAACAGGAAGGAACAGAGCACAGCGAGAGACCATCAATATCTTTATTTTTGTTGACGATCCCGTCTGTCTGAAGTAAAACCTTCGCAATAAACAAAGATATCACCAATCGGATCTAGGTTGACAAATTGAAGGTGTGAACAATTGCAACACTGGCTTTGCCACACTACATAAGCTACACATACATCTGCTGACAAAAGAATTGCACATCTCTGAACGAAAGCCCCCATGCATCTGTTTCTCAAGACTTGGTGAACGCACGGAGCGTCTCATCGAGGGCCTTCCTATCGTAATCACCTGTGAAGACGCAGTTACCAAGAGGCCCTTTTAGAAGGATGAGTCTTAGCAGCCCATCGGCTACCTTCTTGTCGACCTGCACTTCCAAAATGCGTATCAACACCCATAAGACAAGACGAATTTTCAAACTCAAAGGATCGTATGGATGAAGCTCTCTTACCGCCATAACAGACTTAAACATCTCCACAGTCATGGTTTCAGGAGGGAGAACCGGCAATTTAGCCTGCTTTAGAATCTTGTCAACTCGGGTCACAATCGATTCATCGATCCAACCGAGCCGGAAAGACATATCAACAGCCATAACCTGAAGTTCAGCGACTTCATTTAGCATTAAAGGGGAACACAGGTTAAGACACTTTTGTAAAAACAAGGAAAGGAAAACATAGGAGAACATACAATGCCTGCCGCAACTGCTTCTCCATGCAGCCATTGACCGTACCCAAAACCGGTCTCAATAGCCTGAAATAACAGAAGTACATAATAAATTGTAGAAGCAAAAAGGATGGACATAAAAGAATAACACAGACCTGTTGGTAAATGAGAGAAGCCATATGATACTATCGTCCTAAACAAGTCTTTTATTAGGGACATATGACTTTATGGAACCATTTAACTTCACTCTCCAGTATATCTTCGGTTAGGGTTAGCTACAGTTTTCAGCATGAGTCTCTGGTCTGGTATAAAGATAAGAAAGCAAATGTAGAGAGGCTTTTCGGAAAGTCAGTCTAGATGCTTTGCTAATTACAATTTGGATATGAGACCCCAGGCGAGCAGATGATTAAATATGCATTTTTGCTCCAAATTGAATCAAGAAAATGCTGCAAGAAGAGCTCGTTAATTAACAGATGCAGCAGGGCCACATTCCTTTTGTGAGGTTCCTAAAGCACTAACTCGTGTCATTCCATAACAGTCTTACATGATTATGCTTACCCCTCCATGTCTTGTTAAAGAAATGAGTATACTATATGCTTTGGTAAAAATCCCAAAATTTCATACTCACAACAAAACCCCAAATGGATATGCCAAGGTCAAGAAAATGTACTGACAAGCTGTAAAACCAAATGCCAATTGCTTAGGCATGAAACTTACATGGCCAAACGTGTGTCCCAAGTTCAATGTTGCCCTCAATCCACTTTCCTTTTCGTCTAAGGACACAACCTCAGCCTTATTTTCACAGGAACGCTTTATAGCATACGCTAGTGCCGATGGATCCCTGTGATGAACCAACTTATCAACTTTTTGCACAAGAACAGCAAAGGATCCCAGCAAATGAAAATATTACCTGGCCATTAAGGCATGCATATTCTTTTCCTGCCACTCGAAAAATTCAGCGTCCCTTATAAGCCCATACTTAATAACCTCTGCAAGGCCTGATGCTAATTCCCTATCTGGCAAGGTGTTCAGAGTGTCAGTGTCTATAAGCACACACTGTGGTTGGTAGAAGGCACCAATCAAATTTTTCCCGAGGCGGTGATTGATGCCAGTCTTCCCCCAACAGAAGAATCCACCTGGGGCAAAAATAAAACAAGGATGATCCATCAACGTGGCAGCACAAGAGACAAGGAATAAAGAGACAAGTTGATGATAAAGAATTCAGTAGTTCTCAGTGATGAGAGACCTGAGCCATAACCGTCGTGGGAATCTGAATGAAGTTAACACCACGGAGGAATGAAGCGGCAGCATACCCACACATGTCACCGATCACACCACCACCAAGGGCGATAAATGTGCATCGGCGGTCCAAGCGCGACTCAATTGCTTTATCAAAGACTTTCATCATGGTGTCCTGATCAAAACAACCTCCCACGTCACTCCGAAGCCCGTTCCACCAGACGATTAAGTGATTGAAACCCTGGATAGAAATCTCTAGAGACTTACCATGTCCTTGTACTTCTCACCATCTGGTAAGATCACATGATCCACAGAAACATTCGGGTTTCCCTTGGTTAAAGCGTCGACAACTTTATCCAAGTAAATTGGCGCTACAGTGTCGTTAGTCACCACAAGAACCCTCTTTCCATGAACATGCCTGGTACAAAGCAGGCACAAATACAAGTTTTACCAAAGGGATTTGAAAGCAACTCCAGAGCTAAGCAGCCATTTGAAGTTCAGGGATAACTCTGTAAATTCAATCAAATCCTGGACTATGTTGTTCATGTTATTCAATCAGATCAGGCTCCATTGGCTAGACTTCACAATTAAAACATCGTAATCAAACTCCCTCCGAAGATTCTCCCATCAATCGAACTCATATAACACGATATTAAAAGCATGCATTCCAACAGGATAGAAGATGACCTCTGCAAGAGCTCGGGCTGGTCCAGGAGTCCGGCCCCGATGTAAATCGGGTAGCTCCGGTTGCCCAGGTCGACCTCGACGATGGTGGGAACCTTGGAGCTGGCCTCGCTCGCGGACTTGTCCATGACCTGAGTCGCGCCCGCGCGGACTCTGAACCTCACGGCGCCCGCGCCCGAGCTCGCGCTCACGGAGCACGCGCCGCCGCTCCGCCTCAACCGAACGCCGCCCGCGGAGGAGCAGAACGAAAGCGTCTCCGGCCGGACGAAGGCGTCGGCGGAGGCGTTGGCGGCGGGCTTCGGAGAGACGGTGAGCCTGAAGGCGTTCGCCGTGGAGGCCATGGGCTATGGATCAGGTCGGGCAGTGGGGGAGAAAGAGAGAGAGAGAGATTGCTTGTGTGGTTTGGTGAGAGGAAGGGACATTGATGTGCATGCTTGGTGTGTGGGGAAGAAGAAGCAGAGGAGGTGGTGTGGTGGATGTGGGGGGTTAGGTGGGGGAGGACTCTTCATTTTGGAAATCTTGTTGGGAACTAATCAAATGCTAATATTTTATTATTTACTTGCGACTTATATATTTTTTGGCAAAAGAAAAAAGAAATATATTTGAGGAATATGTTCACAAAAAATCCTATAAATTGCCACAAAAGTGCAATTGAGTTTTAAAACTTAAAAAAGATGCAATCTTCTTGAAAATTATCAAATTTGTGCAATTAAGTTCTTCCATATACTTCATCCAGTTTAACTAGGGATTGACGATCCTCGCCCGATGCGGCACTTACCTAGCTCTGTCAAGTAGCCCATGGCTAAGGTTCGTCAACCCTTTACCATCATCGCTGGCCCTTCTCAGCAATGGTGGGGCGGCAACAACTGATATTGGTTGTTTTTTTATTTATTTAAATTGTACCTTATTTTAAATCAATTTAAATAAAAATTATATTAAAAATTCGATTTGGATAAAAAAAAACATCGTTTTAGCCACATCATTGCCACTAGGAGAGAGAAAATATTTAAAAAGTCGCGTTAGAATTTTCCATTAGTCAAATTGGACGGAGTTAACGGAAAGATTTGATTGCACAAATATGACAAGTTTTTAGGATTCAATTGTACTTTTTGCAAGAGTTTTAGGACTCAATTACATTTTCGTGATAATTTTTAGAACTACTAGTAAACATATCTCAAATATTTACGAAGCATCACATGCTAACTCTCTCAAAGTTTTTTTTTTTTTATGACCGGAGACTCCACCACGGGCCCTCCCGCGCCCCTAGAGGCACCAGGAGCGCGGCCCCTATACCTCGGGGGACTAAAGACAGGACCCCACCACCACGGCCCCCACTTAAAACGCTAAGAATCATGACTCTCTCAAAGTTGTTTATAAGAGAAAATTCCAATAAGGGTTTGAAGTCTTCTTACTATTTAAAAGAAATCAAGGACAATTTCGATATTCGTCTTTTTTTGAATTTTTTTTCTTCTTTTTATTTGTTGCGGCTGGCTAGGTGGCCCTAGCCCAAGTGAGGCTGTCCCTTGCGGCCGTCGAGGGTGGCCTTGCCTAGCCCTCACCGATGGTTGGCCATCGCCCGAGATGGGCTATCGGCGAAAAGGAAGGAAAATAAGAAAATAAAAAATAAATGACAAAAATGCCCTTGGTTAGATCCTTTTTGAAACAATGAGGGCATTTTGGATTTTTATTTGAAATAAGATTTTCTTTAGGCCTTTATTTGAGAAAATGATGACACTTCATGCCTTTATTTGAAATTTTCCCTATTTACAATGCGATCAAATGCATTTTGACTATTTAATTCAATTTGGTCTACTCATAAGATCCTCTTTTTTTTTTTTTTTTTTATCGAAAGAAAGATGTCGATCCACTTGATTTGGCAATTGTGATGGGTTTTGTGGCCACTAGGGATGAGGAATTGGGCTGATTCAATTCGGGAGTCGAAACGGACCACCCTTACCAATCGGGTTTCAACCTAGTTCGCATGAGGACCTGTTCGGCTCTCGAATTATTAAAAAAAGGGGGAATGAGTCTTGGCCGGTTTGGTGGCCGTTTCGAGACCAAGAACCGGTTTTTAGCCCCGATTCTCTAATAGAACCGGTTTTGAACCAATTCAAAACCAAGTCCTACAAGCCTCTTAATGGAGAATTTTTTCAAAATATAAGGAGATTGAGATTCCCATATGAGCGAATCACTATGATGTCCTAACGGAGAACTTTTCTCAAAATAACACAAACGACAGAGCAATTTAATAGAAAAATGAAAAAAGAAGAAGAAAGATAAGTAGATTCCTAAGTCGATCCTGGAATATCGAGCCGACCGGCTTCAAATACTGAGAACCAAATATGACATGTAGGTTTTAGGTTTGAAATTTGGAATGTAAGAGCCATAGTAGCCATGTTTTTTTTTTTTTTTTTGGGGTCGGACAGTAGCCATGTAATTTGTCCGTGATTGTTTAGTCCAAAATAAGACAATGCCAATTTAAATAGCGTCAATCCAAATCTTGATTTGAGCACGTGCTTATCGGCGTTCAAGGATCCTCTCTCCTCTCCATGTTTGAAGGTTCGATAATAACCATAAAATCTTGAACCCGGCTGTCTGGGGAAGAACCGTTCACCCTGAAGTCAACCCATTTTGTGGTTGCAGAGGGCAAAACCCAGCCTATCTGATGGACCGATACCGACATCTCAACCGTCGACTGAGTAGACCTTTTTTTTTTTTTTTTCTTTCTATGGTACAAAATCAGTACCCATTGATCGAATTGGTAAATTTAAACTAGATCTGTTATGGTAAACATATTTCGACTTTTATTTAATTTTAAACGCCGGAAACTTTCGTAAATGTAATTGAAGTGCAAACCGCAAGTCATTGCCAAAACATACACATGACCTTGTCTACGTTAGGGTGGTGACCACATTTTTGACCTTTTCCCACAAGGTAAATCTTAGGACTTTCTAATCAAGGACACAACAAAACTAGGATGCTCCACACTTCCTCGGTAACTCTAGCCAAGATGTCCATGAACCTCTCAAAAGAAAGTGTCTCTCCACCTCCGCCTGCACATCCTCCGCATAGAGCTCATAGTACGGTGTTGTAGTAACTGTCCAGCTTCTCTTCCTTCGTCAGTCCCCGAGTTTTTTTCCAACGATTTTCTCTTTTAGCAATGATTTCCCTGCAAACTGATTAACGAGTATCTTCAGACCCTGCAAAAGGGTTAAACGTTCGCTAGCCTGCTAACTCCATTCGACTTGCCTCATTGGATGATGCCGATCCGATGACTAATCATCTGATTGGAGAGCTACGAGGTAGCCTAGCTTTAGGACACTGCTAGCTTTCGAGATTCCGAAGCATCCGTTAGTCGAATGGTGACACTTCCAGCTACTTAGAGATCACTAGAGAAAGTTCAAAGTCAACAAATTGCAAAGTTCACAGGTTCCTTGATTCAATTCAAGTAGCCAAGTGACAGGTTTTGCAAAATGTGAAACTTATACTCCAACACACGAACGAAGTACATAAGCACTGTCGTGCCTTCGGCTTAAGTCGGTCAAGCAAAAGGGAAGCTTTTCACATCAGCTACATTATATGGATAGGAATGCAAAGAAACTGAGCTACGTGCATTCAGGAAAAGACAGATTTGAAATCAGGAGAAAAGATTGAAGTCAAGCCAATAGACCGATGGAAGATGAGAAAAACCTGTTAACATGATCATAACTCTGGAATGAGACATGATGACCAGAGATCGTTTGAGATTCCATGGGGGAACTGGGGTAAGCCTAAGAAGACATTCGAAGACAGCATAAAGAAGACCTCAAATCTATCCTTTACCGCTACTATGTTTAGCAAGGGCCATGCGGTTGGTTCCACTTAGTGAAAAGGCTTTGACTATCGTTGCTGTTGTAATGTGTTTCCTAAACTGTTCTAGACAAACATGTGTCCCGGTCTAGGCATAACACCGCGACGTCAGGTTCAAACCATTGAACTAGCCCTCTCCGAGATGACAGGAACATGGGACTAGAAGCAGAAAGAAGGGACGAGATGGATAAAGAAGCAAAAGAAAAGCATTCAAAAGCTTGCTTGTAACAGATGCATTTTACTTTGTTTCGTACTAGATATGACTTTCGTGGTTAGATGGAGGCATTGTAGTTATCATGACCATTTTCATAAAAATTCTCAAACAGACAATTCTATATGTATTGAACCATCTCAACAGATAATACTTGGAAAAGTAATGGGTTCCACATGATCTAGCATGTGCCCAACTAAGAAAGACCACATCAACCCAAAACTTTTTCCATCACCGAGCCACTTTTTATGACATTCTTTCCCTACCATATAGATTTGGAAAACAAAAACACTATTGAGAGAATGTTTAGGTCCTTGTGTCATGCATGGTAAGGTAAACTAACCCTTTAACTAGCTCAAGCAGCTGCAGATACAGCTCCATGTCTCTTAAATTGACGATTTCAGCAGAAGTTGCCTCGACAGCTCAGAAGTGACCACCATCTGCGATTCCAACATGTCAACCTCCTTTTCGGTTTTCTCAGTCCTCATGCAGTCAGCCATCTTCAGCTCTAGCTTCCTCAGTTGCTCCACCCTCCTCCCATTCTCCATTTCAAATGTCCCAGCATCCTAAGACCAATGCAAATACATTTCCATCGCCTGGATAGACCAGAACGGGAAAAGTATCCTTTGATTGCTCAATATGCAGTGTCATTTCTTGTCCATGAAAGATAGTTGCTATAAGAAGAGAGAAACATTCTAGGAAACCCACACGCAGTAACACATCTTTAAAACCATCAAAGTTTTCGGTGGTCAAACTGTTCCCCAGTAGCCACTCGTTAGCACATTGGAGATTCGCGTCAATTTCCTAACAGCTAAACCGTCTTAAATCTTGTTGAGGATGCATCATTCCTAGCAATAAATATTCAAGAGAAAAAGAAAGACAACAAGAAGGTAGATCATCGGAACAAATAGCTACCTTGACCTCCTTGTACAGCTTTCTTTCCCAAGCCTATAACCTCTCAGCAGGAGAACAGGGGCGACTATACACAGACCCTGACCTTCCATTGGCAAAATTCTAGGCACTTGTCTTGCCCCTTCGATTTGGAACTGGTCCATTCCCGTGTCCCCAATGAGGGATTCAGATTGCACATATATATGCAGTTGAAAGTGGCAAAAAGAGAACTCCATCAGATGTTTCCCCCGATTCCTAGACACCACCATGGCAAGCTCACTGTTTCTGTCCTCTGAAGCTTTTTGTCTAAGGAAGACTCGTTAAGTCGACCCATTTTGTGGTTGCAAAGGCAACACAGCATGTCTGATAGACTGATACCGATGTCTCAACTGTCCACTTGTAGACCTTTTTCCTTTGGAATATATGTAATGAGTACCTAAGTGAAAATTGAGTAATGTCTTCGCTATTTTTCCCATATTTTTTTCCATAGGGCCACATCAAATGATTACTTGTATTATATATTATATCAAATAACTTCATGAACTATTTTTATTCAAGATCACATTCTCCCCCCCAAACACCCCCCTCCTTATCCTACCAGGGGTGTTTGAGCGACATTGCCCTTTTCATCAATCCAAACATACACTCGATTACAGCAATAATCCATAAACCTATATCCTCCTTCCACAGGTATTAGGACGACCGTCACGTATGTGTTGTCCTTCTCGATCACCACCTTCGCTTTCTCTCCATTTTGTCCCACCAACTCGGGCCACTGAGAGCGGACTCCCTTCCCTGCGATCAATCATTTATAAAGCTTGATCTCAGATTATGTTGCCACACCTAACTAATATTGCATCCTCAACATCCAACTATATTTCACACGCTAAAAAATCCAAATTATTGGTGGCTCTGGCTCACATTACGAAAAGAGTACGTAAATTAACAATATCGCAAGTTAGGAAAAGAGAAATAAAAGGAACATTAGCCTTTTTGGGACGTACCACCACAGCATTCCTTTTGAGCGCAGCAAGGTGGGTAAGGATGCTCGGTTCTACTCCCCATGCTCCTGATCTTCCTTGTAATAAAGTTCGAGGTAAATTATATGAAATATTGTCCCAAGCACAACCCTTTTTATACACTCCCTTTCACATATTCTTGGCAATAAATGCTTCGATTACTATTATGAGCTACGAGAAAATCACTTATAATAATCCAAATTGCTATTTATATGCGATTGGGATGCTTGCTTGGGAAGCAAGAACAGAAACAAACACAGATTCGTTTAAAGGAGTTGAAATTTGACTATATAGATCGTATCAATTTGTTCAAATACAGAGACCAACAACACTCAAGAATGCTCCATCTATAAGAGACAAACGGAATGAATAGATTCAGTCCGCACAATACGTTGTGACGCTCCACATTTGGTGCAGTGACAGTGCAGAGTACATCTTCAGCAATTGCTTCATCAGAAGCATCCGATATACATTTCATCATTATCATTTCCTCATACCACGCAAACTCTCTCTCTCTCTCACCCCTTATCCGGACCCAAAAAATTACACAGCATTAGTTGATTCAACACAGACGCAATGAAAAAACCATTGGCAGCCAACAAATTCCATCATATATACTACTGTTTACTCGAACAGAAGTATTGCCTGATATACAGAAACGGCTGAATGGAGAGGCGAGCACTGGGGGGCGCGAGGAAGAGAGGCGAACGCGAGCACTGGGCACGAGGAAGAGAGGCGAGCAAGATCGATGGGCGCGAGGTCAAGAGGCGAGCGCAAGCTCTGGGCGCGAGGCGCGAGGAAGAGAGACAAAAGCAAGCGGCCTCAAACCAGCGAGGAATTGGGTCGAAGATTATTAGTCGGTTTAATTTATTTTGATATATATTTAATAACTTATACTTGGCCTAATTTGCACCTGACATGTATCCGACTCGATTCATTTTGACCTATTTATCAAAACACATTAATATTTTATGAAAATTTATATAACTTATTTAATTTATTTTAAGCTTTTCAAAAATATGTATATGTTATTTAGATAAAAACTTCACATTAAATAAAAAAATAATTTTTATATAAAAAATAATAAATAAAATAAAAATAAAAAATTTATAAATTGAAATACTTATAAAAAAAAACTGACAAATGAGTGACCCATATATATAACAAAAAAAGGGGCTGACAAAGATCTAGTAATATTTCGGTGGAGATAATCAATGGGAAAAATATTTAGATAAAAAAAAATCAATAAGACAACGACTCTTTTCCTATCTCTCTAGTTTTCGAACCAACTTTCTTCCAAATGGCATTTTGGACGCGACAGAGATCTCTTCCTTTGAGCATCCTCTCGACGCACTCATGGACGGAGAGCGACTTCCTCCTTGCCAAGAACTTGTGCGGCGAGACTCTATACCCGTCGTCGTCTTCTTCACTGTCATTGCTACCGCTGTCCTCGACGGCCTCTCTCCCCGGTGGCGCTCTCCGTAGCCCTCTTGCAGGATCTTCAGCTAGTCCGATATGTTCATTGGCAACGATGCCGACGTAGGAGAAGGGGCCTCCGCCGCGGACGGTTTATTTTTTTGGGTTTGGGGAGGGGGCGTTTTTTTTAAAACAAGGGGGGTGGTTTTTTTTTTCAACTAAGAAGGTTGGGTTGGGGGGGGGTTTTTTGTGTTTTTTTGGGGGGGGGGGGGGGTTTGGGCCAAGTTTGGGTGAAGATAGGTTAAAA
This sequence comes from Rhodamnia rubescens, assembly GCA_021437795.1. NCBI lineage: Eukaryota > Viridiplantae > Streptophyta > Magnoliopsida > Myrtales > Myrtaceae > Rhodamnia > Rhodamnia rubescens. The sequence goes on along the minus strand of JAILYA010000004.1, from coordinate 5,014,961 downwards.
TAGGTTCTACATGTGATTCATTTTTGACCAATCTAATTTAGCTTAAACTTTTTGTGCTCATTTTATGCAAAATATGATTCAGACATGGGTTATGCACCCATATTGACAGCTCTAGCTTTGGACGAGAGGGAGGCAACAATGAAGAGAAGAAACAAATAAATCTTTTAGGGTTTTTTGTTTTAGAGGGGTAAATTGGGAATTACAATGAGTAAGTGAGGATGATATGGGAAATTGCAAATTTTCATTAAACTAGATACTATTGTCACGGGCTGGCTGTCCGGACTGTACCCCGCGCAACGAGTTAGGCTAGGTGGACAGAAGAATCGCCTAAGCCAAGCTTACGCCCAAGGATCGATCACACACATTCACACATTTGGACCGTAGAGAGGAAGAGAGGGAATCGAGAGGGAGATTCGGGACAGAGGATGTTTTTTATTGCTCAAGGTTGGGCGTGCAAAGGTGATTACAATGAGGGATGTTCCCCTACCAATACAAGAATGGGTAGAATCCCATTGAGTTTCCCATTTCGTCTTTTCTTTTCCATCCTATTTCCTTTGTTTTACTTGTTTGGATCCCCTCTTAATTCGTCTTACATGGTTCATCCCTCGTGAGACTCTTCGTTTCCTTCATTTTGTTGGATCCTATAGGTGGATTATCATCACTACTTGAATAGCCCCTTGGATAACTCTTGGACTGACCAGATTCGTCCGGAGATCGTGGCTATTCATGCACCCGGTCATGCTGGCCATGCACCGGGCCGTGCGCTGCATCGTGCAAATCATGCGTTGGTTCATGCGCTGGTTCGGGTCCTATTCATGCACTGATTCACCCCGCTTGGTCTATGCTCGGCCGTGTTGGATTGTTCCCAGTCAGCCATTGTGCCCGATCAGTGGCATGTATTGGGGGTTCATGTCACGGCTTATCCTTACATGGGGATTTGTTGGACTGTGGCATTCTGCCCCACCCGATCGAGCGACCTCCTCGGCGCTCCTGTCTCGGGATCATTCGCTTGCTTGACCTTCCAAGCGTATGATCTCTCAGCAGGAGAACAGTGGCTACTATTCACAGACCTTCCATTGCCAAAATTCTAGGCACTCAAGTCTTTCAAATTCGGTTCGGAACTGGTCCATTCCCATGTCCACAACGAGGGACTCAGATTGCACATACATATGCAGTTGAGAATGACAAAAAGAGTAACTGCTCTTGCTATTGCTAATAAAAAGCAAACTAGCGAAACATTGTCGGGCTTCATTTTACATTCACCATCTCATCCCATGGTTGCTTGCGCATAAAAAGCGAAATATCATTCTAATCTTTATGTTTTGCATTACTGTAAAACGGGATTGACCTGGAAGGAGGAATGAAGAAAAAGAATCGAAGGCTTAGTCTCTTATGCATCCTCTTCTGCTTTGGCAACAAAAAGCAGGGCTTGAAATTACTTCCAGCGCCAATGACTCTTCAGCACCAGGAGTCCAAGATTTGACCCCCCCAAAGTGGCTTTGTGATCATGGACTCATTCACTGCCCTCATGGCCTTTGCCATCATCTCAGCTGTCTTCCTCCTCTCATACATGTGCCCTCCATTCACACCATCCATCAGAGCTGCAACGTTCTCTAGCCTGTCAAGTGGGAAGCACCCTTCTCTCTCTATCTCTTCCCTCACGTACTCCACGTGGGGCTCGTAGTATGGCGTGCTGTAGCAGGCCAGCTTCTCTTCCTCTACCAAGCCCTGCGTTTTTTGGAACAAGTTTCTCTCTTTGTAATATTTTCCCGGTAAATTGATTGAGGGGTATCATGAGAAGACCGGCTTTTTCATGAAAGCAACATGTTCTCCACGCGAAAGGGTCAAACGTTTTCTGGCCTGCTAACTCCATTCTACTTGGATCATTAGACGACCAATCTGATCACTAATCATCTGATCAAAGAGCTGCAATGTAGCCTAGCCCTAGAAGACTGCTATCTTTCGTCATTTCGAAGCATCCATTAGTCAAATGGTAACAAATAGCAAGTCCAGCAACTTAGAGCCCACTAGAGAAAGCTAAGTTGCACTCTTCAAAGTTACTTTATTTGATTCAAGTAGCCAAGTGACAGGTCTTGCAAAATGTGCGTGGTTATACTCCAAGACTGATGTGAGGACATCCCAAAAACTGACCTCCTCCTCTAGAGATCCAGACGAAACAGTGGCTAGGCAAAATCGACGGGTGACTTCAATTCCAACAAGAATCCCTGAGATCGAGCCTTGTATATGCAATGCCTAGAACACACGGATGCGAAGAAATATTGTAGGAGCCACACGTACCTGTGAGACCAAGTCCTGAAATGCTAGTCCTAGGTAGTCCAAAGCAGACACCTTTCATCTGGAGACGGGTTTGGCATCCTCCGGCCCATGGAAGTCAGAGCCATGCGTCCTCTGGGGTACTTCTTCCGATTGCCACTTGACAAATGAAGAGAAGTCCCTCCTGAATTGGTCCAAATAAGCTTCCGCAACTCCCGGTGGACTTGTCTTAGAAATATAAATTTTCCCTTTATTTACCAGCGCTTTGTTAGATCGGTTGCTCAGCTCCAGAGGTACCTGCAGAAGGGAATTTCCGGTCAGAATTCTTCTAATTGAACTGTTCAGTTCTTTTCGCCTTATCGAGCTCAAAACCATTAAAAGTTATTAATTCTGATGGAATGCTCATACAAATATTCGAAAGCTCAAGACTTTGAATGGTTATAAGTTGAAAGTATACAATCATCTTATAGTAAGTGAAATCGGAATTTCTCTTTTAAACAAGGGTGAGTGCTGACCTGGGAGAGCCAATGGAGGCTCGTGGAAGATTGCACGAAGTGCAGGCTCTTCGGCAGGAAAAGCCTACCATAGAAGGAACCTGGAACTCCAGTGATGCAAAACGGCCCGAAGTCCTGGCCGTTCTCTTCCCTCATCCTCTCCTGAAACTTTGGAAGGGACTTGAAGACCACGTTGAAGCCATTAGAAGGGAGGTTGTTCAGGAACACGAGGAACTGTGGCGGTGAGCGTCCAGTTGGCAGCATCTGTCGTGGATGATGCTCATGCTTTCAGAGATGGCCAAGAGAGTGTTTGGCCCGGAAGAGCAGCCGAGGTCGGCGATCATGACAGTAGCAGGAAGTTTCTTGGTGCCGAAATCCAGTAAAGCTTCGTCAACACTGGCATTGTCCTGGAAAGATATGCGGTCTAGAGGAGAAACAAAAACTTCAATTTACTTGGGCGAAACAAGTATTAAAGGAGAGGGACAAACTCCATGTCAGTGCTCATGAATTAGATGATGATGTACACATGTGAGAGTCTTCTTTCTATCCCAATTATCTTTTTTGTTGGCCATTTAATAAAAGATTGACCTTGTGCAATTAAAGCTCGTTACTTTGCAGTTGAAGTTTGTTTATGGCCTCTGCTTGTTTATCAAAAACCAAATCATCAGGATGTTGGAGAATCTCTGCTTCATATTATCCTATAGCGAACTTTGCCTTGGCACCATTCTCTATTTATTAGGAGACTTATATGAGATTTTACGAGCACTATGCAAACTGCATTAAGGCCTCTTATGAGTTTGAGGTTTGATTCTCCTCACTGGAGACTGATATTAAGGGACCGCAGACGTTGTGCAAGAAAACTATGGCTGTCATATAAGAGAGATTTTGCTGCTTGTCTTCAAATAACATTTGCTGGTATTGAAGAGGAGAAGAGAATATGGAGATGAACTACTTCTGTAATCATATCTCTGTGAGCCAACTCATGGCCTTGACTTGGAACAATATCTGTTTAATAGCTGCTTCAACCTGAAGTACTAAGCACCCTCCTACAGGAAACAATGTTCGAGACAAGCATTTAAGTTAACTGAAATCAGGAATGCGTACCTATATTTTGGAGTTCTTGGCATAGGTCTCTTCTCCGCAGCCGCCATTCATACTCAGAATCTGCTCAGTTTCCATGCTCTGTCGCCCCATCGCACTCTGCAGATCAAAACATGACCGTATTTTTGTGGGACTAGACAATTTGAGTTCGCGCGCACCCATAATTAACATCCACAAGTGTTCGACACTCGCATGAAGTTTCCTCTACTGCTATTAAAGAGAAACAAGATGAATAGCTTATCTGCTTGTCTTTCATGGATTCTTAGTTCCTGTTCTTGTATGTGATACATTGATACCTAGTTCCTAACAAAGGTCTCCAATTAAAAATGTCATTTTTATCTTAACACGTGAGTTTTTGGTCTTCACATGCTGTCGCGTCTCATAACCAATCTCTGTTGGTTCGGACTTCGATGATCCTAATCTTTTCCTTTTGACGATGAAGTAACTGTAATTCTAGTAGGCTTTGTTGGCTAAAATCACAATTACAACTAGGATGCAACTGCAATTTACATTCACAGAAGCAAACCATTTCATGCGCAACCGTCACAATGTGGCCATTGCGGTTTGTGTACTGAAAGCATCCAAAATCATTCCTGTAAAGGACGAACAGCTCACAATACCCAACTCCAGTTTCTAAACTCCTCTCATTCTAATCTGACTTCACCATAGTGGGTTGTCTGCAAAAAGTAGTAATACCTAATAAGATCATCTCCATGGACAACCAAGTTGACACAAAACTATATCCTATATACATCGGTCGAATTGATCTGCATGGCTTCACAATCAAGGAAGAAGCCTCTTCATGTCATGCTCTGGTTCATTGTTCTTGGCTACAGTGTGTAACGACTCGAATGCCTGCATGCACACGCTAGAAAACCCCACGATTGCCTGGAACACATGCGGAAAACCCATCTGTAGGTTATTCAGCGTCATTGCTCTGGTTATGCTCACCGATTTGTCATGTTTCGACTTCTCTTCCTCCGCTTTGGCTCTGAAAATTGCCACCTTGGCACGCTTTTCCCCGACAGGGTCCTTGCTTCTTCCAGAACCATAAGTCTCGGCTGCACAAAATGGACCGTACTTGCTCTCCAATGACCTGAGCTCAAGCGTTTTCTTCTCGAGCTCTTTGAATGCACATTCCGACCTTTTCTTCTGCTTCTGCTCCCCTTCTTGTTGAACCACAATAGAATGGATTGCAGCCAATAGGCTGTTGATTCCTTCTGATGCTACTTTGTCAGGGATCCGGTCGACGGCTTGTTGCCACTCCTCACAGAGTGAATAAATCCTTGACTCTTCCGAGGTTCGAGATAGTGTGTTCTTGTTGAACTGGAAGAGGCTGAGGCGGAGCCATCCTGTAAATGACTGAATGTAATCTCGTTGAGCCTTGACAAGACTGCAGAAGGAGAGATGCCACTGCTGGACCTCGAGCTCGAGCTGCAGAGTTGACTGTCGGTGAATCTCGGATGTGGGTTCAGCAGATGGAATGATGTTAAGGTATCTAAGCTGCTGGACTATGTGGGTCTGGACCTGGTGGCACTCATACATGCTTCTCCACATGCACATCAATCTGCATTAGCAAACAGAGGGAGGTAAAATACAATTGCACAATTCTTTTTTAAGACAAAGCGGAGAGCGCATGGATTACGGAAAGGGAAAAATATATAAGTACATTTATCAAAGAGAACCCAGATCGCATCATTTTGTGCATCGTACTTGTTATATTCAGTATGAGACAAGCCATATGTTGAAAAACACGTCAAATTCGTAAATAGTTGCAACTTTTGATTTTGAGCTGTACAAAAGGGATCGTGGCATGTTTAAATTTATACAGGAAAAGTAGCCAACACACTAACTCTACTGAACAAGAACAACAAAAGCAGCATGATGTGGTTGTGATTATTGAACCTAAACCCCATTTTCAACAACAATATATTTGATACATTACACGCCATAGTTCTTTACTCTCCTCGACAACGGGATAAGTGCACGGGAAATCCTAAAACTTGTCATGAAAGTGCAAATGAGTCCTAAAACTTAAAAGTTCAACTAAAAAGTGCAATCAAGTCCTAAGACTTTCAAAAAGTGCAACCAGTGGATTGACTCGAATAAGTCCGTGATGGAAGGTTCAAAACATTGTACTATCCCTCTCAGGAATGATAAGAATGTGGGACTAAAAGTGAAAAGAAGGGACAAGAGGGATAAAGAAGCATAAGAAAAGCATTCAAAAGCAATTGTTCGTACAGTACTAGGATGATTTTCTCTTCTGGCTCAAATGCAGAAGCTGCTTTTCGCTCTAGTAAGCGGTGCATTTTACTTCATTTTGTGCTAGATATGACGTTTCTTTAGTGGTTGGACGGAGGCATCCTAGTAACCACGAACATTTTCGTAAGAATTCTCATACAAACATTTCCATAGTGTTGAACAATCTTAATAGGTGACACTTTGGAGAAGTGACACGTCCCACATGATCTAGCATGTGTCCAACTAAGAAAGACCATGCAAACTCCAAACTTTCCGCATCGCGGAGCCAGTTTGTTAAACATTCATTCCGTACTATATAGATTAGGAAACAGAGAAACATAAATGAGAGAATGTTTAGGTCTTTGTGTCATGCATGGTAACGTAAACGAACCCTTTAACTAGCTCAAGCAGCTGTGGATACAGCTCCGTGTCTCTTAATTTGACGATTTCAGAAGACGTTGACTCGATGGCTTGGGAAGCAACCATCATCTGCGATTCCAACTTCTCGACCTCCTTTTTGGTTTTCTCAGTCCTCATAAAGTCAGCCCGCTTCAACTCTAGCTTCCTCAATTGCTCCACCCTCTTGTCATGCTCCATTTTAAAGGTCTCAGCATCCTAAGTCCAATACAAATAAATCACATGAACTTGGTCGTATGGACAGCCCAGAACAGGCAAAATATCCATTAAATTGCCCATTATGCACAGATAGCAGAAGAGAGAGAAACATTCTAGGAAATCCATAAACAGTTACGCATCTTTAAAATCATCAAACTTTTTGACGATCAAAACTGTTTCCTAGTAGCCACTTGCTGGCACATGGGAGAATCTTGTCAATTTCCTAACGCGCTAAATCGTCTTATATCTTGTTGAGGATGACAAGAGCAAAAGAAAGACAACAACAACATATATGATCGAAATTGATAGCTACCTTGACCTCCTTGTACAGCTTCTTCTCCCATGCGTATAACCTCTCAGCAGTAGAACAGTGGCTACCATACACGGACCTCACATTGCCAAAATTCTGGGCACTTATCCTGCCAAAGCCATTTGATTTGGGACTGGTGCATCCCCTCGTCCACAAGGAGGGACTCAGATTCCAAATATAATTATGAACTTTACCTGCCATCACCAAAGGGTCAGAACTTAAAACATATACATATGCAGTTCAAAGTGACAAAAGAGAACTTCTCTCGCTCAGAAAAACCAAACTAGAAAACCACTATTTTACTTCATTTTACACTCGCTATCTCATCTGATGGTTTCGTGCCCATAAAAGCGAAATATAATCAAATGGGCAAATTTCTTCTTTCCGACAGATCTGTCAAACAGAATTGACACAAAGGTAAGAAACGAAGAAACACAAAAGAAAGCTTAGTGGTTTCTGTACCCTCTTTGCTTGGGCAAGAAAAGGCAGGGCTTGGAACTTCCAACGCCAATGACACATCAGCGCCAGCATCAGCAGCATTCAGAAAATACTCATCAAGCTCCTTGATTATCCCCATCAGATCTTTCCCACTATTCCTCGACACCACCATAGCAAGCTCACTATTGCTGTCCTTTGAATACCCACTGACCACTGTCATGGAGGCTGCTGGCGGTGCCGCCAACTCAGAAGCCGTCGTGGTTGCCTCCCATTCCTCCTCCGTGGCTGACCTCGAGGACGACGGCACGAAAGGGTCCCAGAAATCCCACCCCGAAGACGCGGGCGGCGGCGGCGGCGGCGGCGGAGGTGGTGGGGGCGGCAGGGGCGAGGAGGCCGTGACGGAGGTGGAGGTCCAGGTGTCGGAGCTGGGGCTTAGAGGGGGCGGGGGAGGCGGCGGGGTAGGCGGCTGCTGCGGCGGGCGAGAGGGCAGCAGGGGCGACGAGTGGAGGCGCCGGTGGTGGAGGTGGAGGGTAGTCTCGCCGTTGGCAAACTGGAGGAGGGCGGATCCGGTACTGCGCAGCGCGCGCAGGTACATGGCGTGCGAGACCGAGAACCCCTGCCTCGCCTTCACGAACTGCTTCATGTACCTCTTCCTCGCTCTGCACCGAGACACCATTTCTTCTCTCTCTACTCTCGAGTAACAACACCCCATCTCTCTCCCTCTCTCCAAAATGGGAAAAAGGAAAGATCTTTCTCTCTCTTCTCCCTCCTCTCTTCCTGGGCTTCGCTTGATTTCCTCAAGCTGCTTCAAGCTTCATCAATGGCGGGCATTTCGCGGCGTTCAGCTCGGCACTGGCATTTTTCAGCGAGGGCTCAACTTTAGCAGCATCACAAGTGACAATAGACTGCAAAGTTAAGCACCCTTTTTTTTCCCCTTCTGGCTCACAGACGCAGCTTTCTTGATCAGACACTTTGCTTCAGTGCAGCTGGAACAACTTCGAAACCAAAACAAAGAATTTCTTTCCGAACGAAAAGAAAAAATGGATGTAGAGTTCCAGGTGTGTGGTTTTGGAATGTGGATGTGTATTTTCTTTTGGCGGAGAAGAACAGAGATGGATGCAGAGCACGAGCAGGAGTGTTGAGATGCAACAGGGACAATGTGTCTCGGGCAGAGAGCCCAGCAATTTTATATTCGAATGCGAATGACCATAATGCCCTCGCTGAGTGCATTTAATTACTCCAACTTCGTCTTTGAGCATGCAATACACTCAACGGTCCTTTTTTTTTCCTCATCCCTCTGCAAAACGGATGTTTTTTGGTCAATTTCTTTTGGCCAATTAGAAAATGAATTATTAATGGGTCATTGATTATCCTGCTTAATTAGTAATTAGTTCGATTTTTTTAGTGGATTGTAATTAGTACGTAAGAGGCATGCTAATTTAAGATTTTTCATGATATTAATATAATTTAACAAAAACTAACGGAAGGTAAATTTGTCACACATTACTAGTTTGTGATTTTTTTTTTCATGGTATTAGCCCTTTTCATTATGTAAATATATAAATTTTAAATACATATTTTGCTGCTTTTGTAAGAAACTAAGAATCAATTAGCAAATAATTGGATAATATATATATATATATATATATATATATATATATATATATATATATATATATATATATATATATATACATATATATATACACACACACATACACACCTTTCATACATGACAAAAAGTAAAGAAAAAAAAGTTGTGACTATCCATTCATCATTCAACTAGAAATCAATCTTTTTTAAAGGGAGAATGTAGTTGTAATTATTTCGAAGATAAATAATTTTAGGAGGAAAAACACATCAAATGTATCGATATATTGAACGAAGTGTGTTGACACTCTGTTTGTTCAATGGAACATGATTGATGTGAAAAATATTTTCTTAAAAATAATCGTTCGTATCTCTTGAAATAATTAATCAATGAAAATTGTTTTCAATATTAATAATAACCTATGTTCAAATATTTTTTGTAAACGATAAAAATATTTTTTGATATAAACGGCGATTTTTAGCAAAATATTTTCTTTAAAGAAAATTTTGATTTTTTTCTTTTTTATAAAATTTATAGTATAATAGAAAGCAGCAAAAGAGGGAGGGTGTGATACGGCAGGATCTTCTTTAGAATGAAAGGGGAAAGAAAACAAAGAGGAAAGGAGGGAGGGGGTTGTCGATTTTACGAATAGGATAGAATGATGTCCCATGCTGTGCACGGGAATGCATAAAGACATAAAGGTTAGTGAACAATTTGTTGTGTTAGAATTAAAATCATAGATTATTTTCGGTTGACCATTATTATTAAGTCCGAACTTAGAAATCATGGAGATGATTTTCTCCTTAAGATTATTTGCTTCGAGGTTACCATCTAAATAGCATAGATACCAACACGGGACACGAGATACGATACGACACTTCATTTATAAAAAAAATAAAAAATTCTAACACATTAGGACACTTTGTTAGTATTAAAGCACAATGTCGAATTAAAAATTAACACCGACATAGTCTCTTCGAGTCCCATCATGAGGAACCATATCCTTATTAATCATTAGACAATCAAGAATAATGGTCCATGTCTATCCCAATCGAGAGAGAGGAGGAGGCTTAGTAAGGTACTCGTAGGCTGGCTAAAATCCAGCCTCGATCACGACATAAGGAGAGGAAAAAAAAATGCCATGTGCTTTAGTCGCGTAGGCATTCGAAAAGTGCCTTACGAATTTCCCGCTAAGATAAAAAAGGTGAATTGCGGATCTTGCAAAACTATGGAGAGATATCGGCATAAATCTAAGATGATTCAAAAATACCCATGTACTTCCAAAGTTGAGATATGTTCCAAATTGAAATAAAATGAGGCAAACAATAGGGGGAATATTGCAGATTCAAAAGTCAACGACATGTACGAGGGAGGAAATGGGAAAAGTACTTCTAAGGTTGTGGTTATGCGTACATGCCTCAATCCCATTGAAAATGGTCAATCAATGCCTCGTTGGCTTTGCCAAGAAACCGAGGTACGATGATCGGTCAAACTTGTCCATGGCCTTCGACTCGCACTTTGATGGGACCAGCCGATGCCTATTCCCCATTTCACCCCCCCAAGCCTTTTGACATTTATGGATTGTCATTTCATTTACTGCAGGTAAAAAAATCCTAATTAAGGCTCATGAAAGGGTAAAGATTCTAGTTTTCTTTTGTTCATCTAGTCAAATTTATGTCCGATTTATTTCCTTTTTCGAATCTTTAAATTATGCAAGTAAATTTCGACTCATTAGATAGGCGCAACTCAATATTTTTATGCTGGTTTACAAATTATTAAGCATCGTGCTATTTCATGATGCGACATACAAAAATGTTAATGAGAGCCCGTCATCGTGACTTTAAAAAAAAAAAATTCTTGTCTTGATTATGATTCTGCTTGTTAAAATATTATAGTTAGTCTTAAACGTAGGAGAAAGGCAATGGCAATGGTATCAGTCATTTCTTGGAGCCCCCATTCTGTCTTCCAACGTATAAAGTATATGTGCCTTTCTTCACTACTCTCTCTTCCTTACTTTTCACTTATGCCTCTCTCTCTCTCTCTCTCTCTCTCTATAACATCACGCGAAATCGAGCAAAACTAGCTTCGTTGCGACTGCTTTCGCCGTCGCCGTCTTAGTTCTTCCGTCGGCATCGACTGTCCTTCTCCTTGTTCCTCGGTGAATTTTGCTTGAATGGCGCCGGTTGTGGACGCGGAGTACTTGAAGCAAATCGAGAAGGCTCGCAGACTCCTCCGCGCCCTCATTTCGAGCAGACAGTGCGCTCCTATCTTGCTTCGCTTAGCGTAATGGTTCTCACATCCTTCCTCTTCTGTCTTGTTACGCCTTTCTTTCCCGCAAAGTAAAGTTTCTTTTGGGGTTGGTGAGTTCACGAAACTTGTTAGATTGCGAGCGACCGGGCGCATACACGGTGCCTTTGTAGCGTTTCCTGCAGATCGCCCATTTACGACTTCTCGAGTAGTGTTGGTGCCTGATGGTTATGAAATCGGCAGGTGGCACGACGCGGGAACTTATGATGCCGGAACAAAGACGGGAGGGCCTAACGGCTCGATACGGAACGAATCCGAACTGAAACATGGCTCGAACAATGGATTAAAGATTGCTGTCGATCTATGTGGTGGGCTTCTGCGGCGTATTCATAAGTTCATTCTACATTTTCTAGGAACATCTTTCTTCATGTCTTTCTACTTCTATTTTGTTTCAGAAGAAGTCAAGGCTAAGTGTCCGAAAATTTCCTACGCAGATCTTTACCAGGTAACCTGTCATTGATTTTTGCCTTCTTGGTTAATAGCTTTGTATGGAATTGCTATTTATGGTAACTGATGAGCAGATAGAACAGTCAATGCGAATTCAAGGTCAAGACAGAGAGACTTTTCAGATGTCGTGAACTCACGAGTTCGGCCATATTTTGCTTTTCAGCTTGCTGGGGTTGTCGCAGTTGAGGTTACAGGCGGCCCCTCCATCACCTTCGTCCCTGGAAGAAAGGTAAATCGGCAGAAAGAATTCCTGAGGGCTAATGGTTTATGCTATATCAACTGATTCGATTCTACATAAGGATTCTATGGCGTCTCCGGAGGAAGGCCGTCTTCCAGATGCTGCTAAAGGTACGTTCTAATCAGCACTTCTTAAGATTGTTCACTGAAACCTTAGGATTGAATTGATGACACCCATATGAAAATATTTGTATGCATCAGTTAGCAGAGATCCTAAGATTTTCCGCAATGCTCTTGATGTATTCCTTGTTCATCTTGATACAGGTGCATCGCATTTAAGGGAAGTGTTTTATCGGATGGGCCTGTCTGACAAGGATATTGTAGCGTTATCAGGAGGCCACACCTTGGTAGATATCTCAGAAGCTGCAAACCGGCACATACGAGTTCTTCACTCTGGTCTTAGCAGTTTGTACATGGTCCAATTTTTTGTTTTTTTCTTCTTCTCTGAACTTGTAGGGAAGGGCACATAAGGACAGATCAGGCTTTGATGGACCCTGGACCAAGGAACCCCTTAAGTTTGATAATTCTTATTTTGTGTAAGAGACGATCATGCTTTGATCGTGCAATTCTCAATTCATTCACCCTCCACTTCCGCCAGATGAAGTTTCTGCCCAATCTTACCTGCATTTTGATCGAAATATGCAGGGAACTTCTGAAAGGAGACTCAACAGGACTTTTGAAACTTCTCGACAGATAGGGTTCTAGTGGAGGATCCAGAGTTTCGTCGCTATGTAGAGCTCTATGCCAAGGTACTTTTGATTAACTGGGGGCCTTCGAACTTCGATTTCGCATGTGTTATAAGTCGTGCTAAAAAAGGCAGTATATGGTCCAATGGAAGTTCATTCTTTGTGAGAGTTTCAGATAGTTCTCTTTTTCGTTTTGCTGCGCTGCACGCAGGATGAAGAAGCCTTCTTTAAAGACTATGCAGTGTCCCACAAGAAGCTGTCTGAGCTAGGCTTCTTCGCTCCGGCTTCCTTGGTCTTAGTGCTACTGGTGAAGCTGAAATCAGGATTTGCTGCAGCCTGGAGTTCTCGGAAAAGTGAAGTGAAAAAGAAACGGCTTCCTAGTACAAAATCACCGACTCTGTAATATCATTCGTAAATGCCCCATGAGTTACAAAATGTCGTCCAGTCATTGGATGTCGATTTCTCACACAATTCAGGAAATGCATCTGTTATTATTCAGAACAATATGTGCCTTTTATTTGATAGGCTTACATCAAAATTAACAAGGGAACAGTTTAGTGGGGAGAAGTACCAGGAGACTCTGCCCTACTTCTCTTTTGCATTGCTACAACTACAAGACAGTACTAGGAGGAATGAAATTTAATAGGAGAACAAGTTTATCTCCAACCTAAAATTATATAAAACTACTAGATTGATAAACTATGACTGAAGCTAGTTAAAAGAATGACCAAGCCCTCTTCTTGTTCAGCCCTCTTCTTGTTCAGGCTTTTGGACTCAGTGAGAGTGTAATGTCCTGGAAAACCTTGAGCCTCTTGTCTATCTTCTTGGGGACATTCCAAGTGCTGTTTTTGTTGTTGTTGCTGCTGTTGGTTTCTACCGTCTTTCCGGTTTCCTCTTCTTGTTCAGCCCTCTTCTTGTTCAGGCTTTTGGACTCAGTGAGAGTGTAATGTCCTGGAAAACCTTGAGCCTCTTGTCTATCTTCTTGGGGACATTCCAAGTGCTGTTTTTGTTGTTGTTGCTGCTGTTGGTTTCTACCGTCTTCCCGGTTTCCTTACTCTGACCTAGAACAGCAGCAAGAATAGCCTCTTCAAAGTCATCATTGTCAGGCAACAACTCCATCAGATTCTCCGGCTTCTCCTCGGGCGAGGCGGACAGCCTTCTTGACTTGTTCTCTGTTTTCTCTGGCCGCTCCACGAACGGCCTCGCTGCTTCGCTGAATCTCGTACCGTTCGCTGCATTCCCAGACCTCGTCCTCTTGAGGGTCTCATTGTTATTGAACTGAACACCAAAGGGCTCCTTTTCCTTTGCGAGTTTCGTGGAATAAAACGGCGGGGCATCCTTGTTGAGGGAATTCAAATTCCCATTAAATGTCAGAGATTTCATGTATCTCTGCTGCCCCAACCCTGTTGTCCGGTTCGTAATAAAATTAGCGTCGATATTCTCATCCCCAAAATCATCTTGTGATTTACTTGGATTGGCATGATGATGATCCTTGCAAGGCTGAGGCTGCCAAATCGATGATGAGCCGAGGAAGGCGTCGAATAACTTGCTCTGCTCGACCCGGTCTCCTCCCTGGTTCATCATATCGGACTCGAGGTCTTTGAGCATCTGCTGTGCCCTTTCATAGGCTTTCAGGTGCGAATCAACACCCCGAGGCCCATCGGCCACGGCCGGTTTCACCCGCCGCAGATTCTCTTTCGCTTCGGTAATCCTGCCTTGTTTCATCAAGCAGATGCCCAAATTGCACATTTTGTTGTTGTCTGGTGCGATTATGAGTGCTCTCCTGTACGCATCTTCTGCTTCAATGTAGTTGTTCTGCTGCATCAGTGCCCAACCTAAGTTCCCCTAAAGCAAACAAGACATCAATTCCGTTTAAGCACGATGTAATTAATATGTCTGACTTGCAAATGTTGCGAATTCGCACTAATTAAATTTAGTTCAATCATTTGAAATTCAGCTTTAGCATTGACAGTATCCTACTCTTACCAGCAACCTTGTCGCTTCCTGCTCCACGGAGACTTGAAACTTTTTGCCTTGAGACCGAGCAGTTTTGGTCCGCTTCCCATTGAAGGCGAGCCCTTGCTGAATCAAGTACAATTTATGCTTCAGAAGTGCAATTTGATCATCCAGTCTCCCACATCTCTGTCAACATTGAACACACAATTGAAGAATGGAAGATATTAGGTTGTTAGCTATTAATAGACACTGTCAAGAGCTCAGGAACTACGCTGCTGTGTGGTTTTTGCTAAAATGAAGTGATTATGGACCTTGTAAAGATCCAGTAAGATGTTGTCGAGAGACTCCTGAGCCTGATCCGAACAACGACACCGCAGTGATTTGATAGCTTCAATGGCTTCTTCAGCCCTGTTCTGTTGCTTCATCACAATGGCCATGTCCTTGAGAGCACTGTCCACTCTATCTCCGGCGTTAATCGCCGCCCAAAACAGAGGTATCGCCTTCTCTGGATCCTTATCCACCAACTGACCAATAAAAAAGCCACAGACAATAAAACCCATCAATCAAAACATCAATATGATCCAAAAAAGATGAAAATCCGATGAGTTCTAAGGTGAGCCAGATGCTTGCCTGGACGTTTTTGGCTCTAACATAAGGCGTGTCGCCCACGGGGACTTTGTGGGTGATGTGGAAGGACTCGGACCGGGTCCTCGAGACCCCAAGTGGCTTTGCAGGCGATGAAGGAGCAGATTTGGTGGGTCTAAATCCAGGAGGAGCATTCCACATATCTTGCAACATCTTTTTATCAGAAAAAGCTCTTCCGATTTGTTTTCACTTTTTCGCAGTTGCGGCAAAGTTAAGATTCACAAGACGAAGCAGATAGTGGAATGCCTCTGAGAGAGAGAGAGAGAGAGAGAGAGCACTTCTGAAGGAGATCAGAAGTGCAGGAGGGAGGGAGGGAGGGAGAGGATGGAGAGAGAGTTTGGAGGGGTGTCCCATATAGAGGAGAGAGTTCCCTATTTTGAAAGAATTGTGACCGTTGGAGTGACCGTTCGCGGAACTAGCCGTTGCGTTTTGGGGGCTCTTTGGTCTTTTACTATCATTCTCCTGTTCGTTATTTTATGACGCCGCGGAAGATCAATTATTTGCGCTGATTGCCTTGATTTATGTCCTTGGACTCTCTGCCTTTTCTTTCTGCTAGCAGCCTGGGATTGTTTGTCTGAAAGCCTTTATTTAGGTTTTCTTATTTTCCCTTTTTGAGAAAAAAAAAAGAATTTACTATGGTGATTTTTTTTTAACAACGATAGAATAAGATATTTCTTTTCTGAAAAAAAAAGATAAAAAAATGTGGTTGCCTCTTTTTTGTTTTTCAATAGAAATAATAAGAAATCATAATTTCGAAAGAATTTATAGTAATGCTTCTGTTTTGAATCATAATAAGAAGAATGAGAAATTAGCCTCATGCAAAATATGTAATTTGGAATCGATGCGTAAGCACGCTCTTGATATAAATATTAAAGTCGAAAAAGAATAGTTTTCTCCAAACATTTTGTCTTTGACTATTTTAAGAGAGAAAATTACCAAAAAAGTCATAAACCTTTTGCAATTGTGCTAATTCAATCCTAAAACTTTTGTATTTGTGCTAAGTGCGATCCTTTTGATTAATTTTGACGAGAAAATTACCGATGTGGTGTGGCAAGCGCCGACGTGGTCAAACTTTAATAATATTTTGATATATTTTGTATCTTTTTATATTTTAGTTTATTTGTTCTTTTTTTTTCTCATCTTCTTTTTCCAAGAAGAGAAAAAAAAAGAAATAAATAATTAAAAAATAAAATTGGCTATGTCAATGCCGGATCGCGCCACATTAGCGATTTTAAGTCAAAATTAATCGGAAGAACCGAATTGGTATAAATGCAAAATATAGGATTGAATTGAAAAAAAAAGAATTTAGGAACTAAATTGATATAATAGCAAAAAATTTAAGATTTTTTTGATAATCTTTTCCTATTTAAGATATTCCCATTTCTTACCAAAGGAGGTTACTCCTACTTGAAATTTGGTAACTATTTTTTATTTTTATTTTGGTCAGATGTAGATTAACTAATATTTTACTAGAAGCCGAATTGACTTTTACTTCTGATTTTATGTTTAATCTAAATCTTGTAGTTCATACATTTCGATTTTGTGCAGACCTAAAGTTTCTAACACTCCACCACACTCGACGTTGACACTCAGATCGACCCATAATTTGTTCATAATTTTCAAAAACTTGAATAGTATTTTAAATTTTGAGGGGTTTTTTTTTTCTTTTGCTTAATTGTAAACAAATAGGTCCTTGAAATGCTTTAGGTACTCCTAGACAGATGGTAATTGCTAACTCATCAATTAAAACGTAAAATTCTAAATAAGGGCATGCAAAACGATTATTTTCCCAAAAAATGTCCAAAATGAACATTATGTCAAATAATAGTTTGAAGTGATTAACACCGTCTAAAAGAAGGGCTTCGGTGCGCATATACTTCTTACATGCCACTTTTCATGTTATGGTTGGGGGCATTTTCGTCCAAAGTTAATTTTTTTTCTTGCTTTTATTCCTTTTTTTTCTTCTTTCTCTGTTCTTTTTCTTTCTTCTTTTTCCTACGTCCGACTCTCCATATCATCTTCTTCTTTCTCTTCTCTCCAAGTCAAAGATGGGTCGGGTTAGACAAAAAGGAAGAAGATGCGTTCTGATGGAGACAAAGATCGTCTCCCATGATCTTCATGGCTGCTGTGGCGACTGGAGGCTTAACTCTGTCAATCCGCGGCGTTGCACCGTCCTTTGGTGTTACCTAGGGCTTGAAAATGCAAATCAGGATCCAGAGATCGATCAAGAGCGGCAGCAACGCGCAAGATGAATCAAGGTGTATGGTCAATTCACGGCTGTCATTGACGGCGGGTGCCCGCCATTGATCCACCACCGGCAACGTCCAACAATTGGAGAAGACCGAGCATGCTTATCTTCCACATTTATGTTCATAATTTGCTATCTTTGTTCATAACAAATGCTTGTGGAATATCAACAAGAAGTTAACTTAGGTAATCGAATTCAATCTTTTTCAACGAATTCTATTCCATAAATAATCCAACTCCCTTGTTTGGATTTCTTTCAAACATAAAAGAACCAAGGAATTGGAATCCTACTCCGTGGAATCCAACTCTACGGTGAACCAAGCATGGCCTGAAAGTGTCAAGACAACCTCTGACATCCAATGAAAAGGCCTCTGAGAGTTTTCGTGCAGCTCACATTCAAGTCATCCTGTATAAAAAGTAACCCAAGATAGGAAAAGCATGTGCAAGCTCTTTCGTGCTTTACTTAACAAGGGATTTCCACACATCATCCGACTTTCCATCCTTAGTTAAAAATTCCCCAGAAGGATGGTAAATCCGGCTTCATCTTTGTTATCAACCCTTTGATAGCCAGAGCGCTCAGATCAAAGGCACTTAGGTGAGAAACCCAATCGATTCATCTGAGAGTCGAAGCCGGAATTAGTGTCTCCAGAAAACTTCGTGGACACAGCTAATGGCAACTTGCAGAGACCGACACCAGCAAAGAAAACAGTGAAACCCAGTTGAACCCTATGCTTTTGAATCAGTGCCCAATAATTACTCCAAGTAAGCAATATTTGCGACCAATAGTGAGCAATAATTCGAGATTAATTAGGTTAAGAGAAAAACATCAAGGAATTTTCTCCTAACAGAAAACGAAAATGAGTACCAAATGAACCTCTAATCTTACATGTCACTCATACAACACACCAGAAACCCATTGAGACCTATTGTAGGACTATCCACAACAAATTGATCATTTGGTGAATTAAGTTCAGACAACCAGCCTGAAAAATGCTGCGAAGAGCAATGACCATGCTCCTAGAGTAATTTCAACTAGCTCCATATGCACATTACAGACTGCAATCCTAGAGTGCTATATCCCACAGATAGCAGCAGGATTTCCGCTTCTTATAAAACCGATTTAAGGCTAAACAAGAAATTAACAAAACAGGTGCGTAAATTAATGTCAACAGAGATCACACTACATGTGATTTCAGCAGCCATAAACATCTCACTCCAGAGAAATCTAATACCTAGAACTTACTGCATGAGGTAAAAAGAATCTTGGAAATATATCGTTCAACCTGCATCTCACATGGGAAAATATCGAGAAACTCTGCTTCAGATGACCATCAACTATAGAGCTCGAAAACTGTCTTGCTTATCAAGTCTAGCTGTCCCGGAGCTTGACGATTCACCCATGGCATCGGAGTTTGCTGGAGATTGGAAGGGCTCCCTCTTTAGAGAGGTAGGCAGTCCAGAAATCTCCTGAAAAATTCCAAAAAATAGAAACAAAAGAATGAGACGGAAATTCGCCATTCAGGATCCTAATTCATCAATCAACGGAGCAAATCTGCCGTGTCCTTCCACCAAGTCCTGTGTTGCGGTCCAGACACCGATCGCATCGGTGGAAAACGCGGTCAATCTCACCACACTCTAGAACCTATGGAATTTGGTACCTTCATCAGATGCAGCCTCAAATCACAAGGTCGAACTTGGTTTCCGATGCAGGCCAGGACAAACTTGGAGTACTGATCGAGCACATCCCCGGCGGCCTGTTTCTTCTCTTCGACCTGAAATCATTTCCGGGTTTCACGTGAGCTAGAACGTCAGGAGAACAAGACGAGACCTTTTGATCGCACAAAAAATCACTGCTTGTGATCTTAAAAGTTCAATTTCTCAATCGAGGATACACTTTCACCGATCCACGTCTGTTTTTTTTTTTTGCCCCCTCAATTACGATTGCAAGACCCAAATAGACGGTGATCATCGTCAACGACCGAAACATTCTCAAACTCCCCAATCCCTCAAGATCAGTAGAACCCTAGAATCCAGGAAAATTCCCTTGCCAAGCCATAACATTGCGATGATTTCTAAGCTAAAAACTTTCTGGTACTTGGTCGAACGACTTGCAGACAACATCAAAAGGGCAAAACAAAAGGAGCGGAATACCAATTACACACTCGGTTTGGGCATGAAACGAAGCGGAAAATTCAAAGAAGGAAACGGAAAAGAATCGTGTCACTAATAGAACGACCGACCTCGTAATCTTCTTTCATGGCAGAAACTGCGACCGGTCGTCCTACTCCTCACTTCGTCTTCCTCAGAAACCAAAGCGATGGCTTCTCAGCTTCCCTGCTCAGCGTGTGACCAGCGCCAAAATCTACTAATGCGGCAATCATAAACTCATGCTTCGACCCAAAAAAATAAATCTTTTTTTATGCTTATTAATTTTAATTAATTATTAAATGTGAGAGACGACGAACATAACGGCCTATTAGCTCAGTTGGTTAGAGCGTCGTGCTAATAACGCGAAGGTCGCAGGTTCGAGACCTGCATGGGCCATACTGCTAATAAATTTTTTTTTAGCTATTCCATATAAATATATATTTTTTAATATTATTTTTGTCATGCAAACATCTGGACTTTCTATTGCCCCCGAGGGCCCGACCTGCCTGCGTTGAAAGCTTTTTGACGGCACTCTCACTGTCAAACATGAGCTGTTTGTTCCTAGACGTAGAGTTCAAAGAGTCATGCACCATGTTCATCTTCTGATCTCAGAAAAGCAATCAAATTAACCAATCACGCACGCGCATTTCAAGGACAGATTTTGCAGAAATGGTCAGTGGACGGATCATTAGTTCAGCTCGACCAGTCAAAACAAGTTTTCCGACGTTCGATCGCGTTAGTTTTAAGGGTCATTAGGTACATTTCTTAAGGTCTCACAAACGCGACCCGGAGATCGGCACTCTTTGCACGGTCCTGAAAGTGGAGAAGAAAACTGCGGGCGATCATGCAGTCGAGTACTCGTTGAACGTCATCTGCTAATGACCGAGTAAATGATCTTTAACGAGTCGAGTACTCGCTAAGGAACTTGTGAAGGCCGTTTTCCAATTGCTGTTATAGACTGAGCAAGTAACTGAACCACCATTCTTCCTCGTTAATACAGTAAGTGCTCTTGTTAGGAAAGCCAAAAAAACGAAAATCTGCACTTGATGGTTTCATCTTGAGCTCAAAGGGTACCTTTTGGGCACAGGTTAACATTTTGGAGATATTGGATGTTAATCGATTACATGAGAAGAGATATTATGTACAATGCTTAGAATTTCAGCAAGAGAGTGCGAATTTCCATGGGACCGAGCTCGACAACGAGATCCGAGACGTCAACAGGGCCACCTCTTAAGGGGTCCGGTTCCGCTGTGACTTCCCCTTCGACTTTCCATGTCATCGGCTTCATTTCAGACTTCTCTTGGTTCGCAGACAGGCTCATTTCTTTTACTTCCTTTATCTGAAGTCACGACCATATGTACCGATTACCAAGTCATGTTCATCAGTATGATAAACTACTGCGTGTGGTTGGCACATACTAAGAAGAGCAATGACATTAGTGCTGTAAAAGCTTTACATACCGTCCTTCTGGCGAATATCTTCTTCAGCTCGACTTTAGCCAAGGTTGAATACTCCGCATCTTCACCGGGCTAGATATGTTCACAAGAATAAAGGTGGAAATGAACACTATGGGGCAGATATCAATAGCCCCAATGGCATCGCATTCAAATGAAATAAGATAGATGAAGTTCTTTCTTTTTGGGCTAAAAGAGCAAACAGAGTTGCTTTTCTCACCTCATAAAGATGTGCAAGACGCAGAAGTGCACTCCCATCATCCAATTCCTGCAAAACAGAAAGCTCAGTTAACCCCAAAGAGAGGAAGAGAGAAGGAGAGTATTTGAGATAAAACTCAGTTACCTGCAGAGTGATCAAAGCCACATTCTGAGGTAAACTGTAACTCGAATCCATAGTAGTCGCCCTGGTAACATGAGAACCCGTCCAGTCCTCCATCTTCTGCAGGGTCATCATCTTTTGCTCAGGTAAAGGCTTAAGCATGGACCCAAAAAAAAAAAAAATAAAAAGCTGAGGCATTCAATCCCTACCTCATGTGCAAAAGCCAAAACTAAAGGCGAGTACACTTCTTGGCCAGTAGTCCGACGCCAGCGAGCTCCGGTCCCTGGTTTGTTGATGCCTATATAGTAGTGTCCTCGCACCTGAAAAAACAAAGTAACTTGGGAAAAATGAACGAGGAAAAACAATTCTTCGTCCACAGATAAATGTAACGTACCGTTAGTCCTTTGCACGTGCTATTTGCGATGCACACCTTCTCATCGAGAGGTCCGACCACACCTGTGTTATCAAAGGGTATTCGCCTGGTGCACGAAGCAAGAGAAGGTAGAAGATTTCTAACGCGAAGAAAGGAAAGAATCATAACAAGTGGAGCATGGAAATGAGGTGTCGAACCTGTGAAGCATCAACTCTATTTGCCCGTCGTTGATACTGGCTCCTCCAACTGCACGATCCACTAAGACCGAGAATTCGGTTTTGTTGTCCGTGGTGAAAATTCCAAGATTAATCTTTAGGCATAGCGTTGGAGGAGAGGACCAGTTTTAGGGGAAGAACATATTCATGAGTCTGTGCTACAGGTTGATGAAGTTTCATCTATTCCAGGACAATATTATCACTTGCAATCATTTGCTAAATCGTTGAATTAAGGAACTCACAGGATAGTAATTTCCAGCAACAGGCTGAGTAACAGTGAGGGACCAATCTGGTCTATAATCTCGCACCTGCACAAATGATTGTAAGCTTTTTGCATCAGCCTAGGACAATTGATGAACTAGCAAAATGGCTGTTGTATGAATTAGCACTGTTGTACATCATTTCGGTTAAGATGTAGTTTAGCGGATAATGAGGATGTAGATTCCTGGTACTGTCTTTCAAATGATAAGTGAACCAACTTTTCTTTTAGACGACATTTGAAATTGGAAAAACTGGAAGAACGTCATTTCTTTATAACACAAGGATAGATGTATGAAGTAAGTTCGAAAACAAAATAAGTCTAGCAAACATTGCACTCCATCTGCTAGTACCAATATTCAGATTATCAGTCATGGGTGTTGATAATTTCAAGAGATAAGGAAAGGCGGCATCTAAAGACAATGCAGGGTTTGTGAATTTTACCCGCTTTATGAAGTCCCTTCCATTAGAATCGGTGTAGAAGGTCTTCTCGGTGGCCATATTCGTAGTCATTTGTGTTATCACCTCCTTCCCAACTCCATTATCTGTGAATTGTCACGCCCATTTTTTTTTTTTTTTTTTTTTTTTTTTTTTTTTTTTTTTTTTTTTTTTTTTTTTTTTTATTTTTTTTTTTAATTTTTATTTTTTTTTTTTTTTTTTTTTTTTTTTTTTTTTTTTTTTTTTTTTTTTTTTTTTTTTTTTTTTTTTATTTTTTTTTTTTTGTTTTGGTTTTTTGGTTTTTTTTTTGTTTTTTTTTTCTTTTTTCTCCCCCCCGGTTTGGGTGTTGGTGGGGGTGGGGGGGGGGGGGGGGGGGGGCCGGGGGGGGGGGGGGGGGGGGGGGGGGGGGGGGGTGGGGGGGGAGGGGCCACCCAGAAGAAAAAAGAAGAGGAAGGAGAAACACAGTAGCAGAGGGGGCTCGCTGGCAACAGGAGGAGAGAGAGAGGAAGTAAAGAGAGAGGAAAAGATGGAGGAGAAGGATGGGAAGGGGCTTAGTGGGGGGAGGTAAGAAAAGATAGGAAGAGAGAAGTGCACATGGAAGGTAGGCAGAGGAAGGTGGTGGGGCCCACTGGATTTTTAAAAATCGGGCGTCACAGAATAGGTCCAATCTTCAAAGTTCAAAGTAAGAAGTCTTAATTAGGATTTTCTTGGAGACTTAAGAGGCTAAATCTTCAATACCGACACATCGTGACCATAAATCCATCGACTTTGCATGCTAAACATGGAAAACTCGTTCGACTGTTTTGTTTGGTTACTCTGTCATATCTAGAAAATCATAGCCTACAAAGCAAGAAAAGTAGGGAAGGGCAATTCACTGTGAATTCGACTTCAGCGTGCTCTTTGTCCTTGTGTAATCTTGTAACCTAATTAAGGGAAAAAAAGCAAAATCAGATGTCTGAAAATCAAGCCATTAGACTCATATGCTGCCATTATTGCTGGTCCAAAACTTACATAAGATATAGCACTTCATTAGCAGCAACTCATACCCAATGGGGGCAAAAGGGTTTTTCAAGAACGTCATGATTTCTTGCACCAATAGTTCTGGAATGAAATTAGTTATTTGACATACAGGATCTAGATTTGCAATAAATACGGGGCATAATAGAAGCAAATTAATTTCCAGTTCTCTGACATCACCTTATAATTGTTTGTTCGCTAAGTTAGCAATGTTGTCCGAGTACCAAACCAAACTGGATTCCTGTACATGTTCACTTGGATCGAACTTGAAAACTTAAGCTATTATTGCGGATGTCCAGCATGCAATGAACAAGTTCCATTTTTTACTGGGTCAAGGATTCTGGTTAAATGAATGACATTTCTGATTAGCAGCTTAGCTATTCAAGCCAAATGTTAACTACTATGCTTCAGTCTAACTCAAGTTACTTGAAGGACCCAAAAATGTCCAGAATGTAGATATTTCAACAAAGAATAAGACTTTCAATCCACAGGATCTAGAAAAAAAAAACAATTAGAGAAACAGCTAAACAAATCATCGGAACATTAGAAAGATTAATGTGCTTGGACTTAATTTATCAAACAGATAACCTGATAGATCCATGAACTGAACTGCTGATGCACTTCATCGACTAGTGGTCCCTGAACAACCTTCAGGGGCACCTGTGAGAGTTGAAATAGGTGATGAACTCTTATGTATCCAATCTTGTTGTTGAAAAAGATTTAATGTATGAAATTACTGAATGCATGGCATTATTTAATGCATAAGAGTGAGTTAGAGCATATGCAACTGAGTAATGACAGGCAGCTTACTTTCCCTGAAACAGTAGTTGGATGAGCCCCATTTGGACGGAAGTCGTACAGATTAGAAGCCTGCAATAAAAGAACTCTGCTGAGAACTTGCAGTCATCTGTCTACCATTCCTTGGTTTGTGCTGGGAATATGTCCACATACCGGTCTGCATTGTATCACAAATCATGCACAAAAAGATTTACCGGATAATCATCTGTATCGCCGATACTTGACTCATAGTAGAGATAGCTTTGCTGTACTGGTACGTCAACCTGGTAAATTTGAGTCGGTAAACTACAGAATCTATGCAATGAATTTGGCATAGCCTCACAGGAGCATGTAAGAAACCCTTATGAATGCACCGCAAGGTAATCTGATAAGTAAAAGTGACGGAAGGAGACGGAGTGTTATAACGGAGGACAATGAATGCTTGTCTAAACCTGAAGAAAAGCTCATGTTTTCATACGAATTGAAACATCTAAATTTTAGGAGAAATTCTCATGATTGTTCGCTTTTGCCACCATAAATGGATGCTCTTATTTGCCGATAAATTTTTACATTACCCTTCAAACTAGAATTACCCTTCCGTCTTAAAGTCCTCAGCAGACAAAGAGGTGCTGCAAACATTGTAATACGAGAGAGATTACTAAAGTAGGTTAAGATGCCAACCAAATTTGACCCAATCCAAGAAGCAAAAGGAAAGGCAGAATATGGAGATGAGATAGTGCTCTAAACAGAAAAGACTTTATTCAACTGATCCTCGGTGGAAAATGAAGATATAGCAGGTACATTAATCAACTAAGCATCCAAATTTATAATTTGGAAGATGTGATTGAACATAGAAAGCTGAAGCAGCCAAGCGGTGTACATATAGTTTTGAGATTCAGAGAAACTGGTGAGTGATACTTTTGGCAGTACACAAAATAGCCCTTTTCTTAGAGCCAGTTATTTCGGCCTGTACAAAATCTTTATAAAGAGCAATTTTTTCCAACAAAAAAGTTGCGAGCTTGATTCTGGTCCAAATAACTTTGAAGAAGTGAATGAAATTGATGACTTCAATGCATTGGTACATGCATAGTGAAATGGTAACAGAACCGTGAGCACTCTTTGGAAGAAAAGCTTGTCACCAAATAAAAATCTATAACTTTCTCTAGACTCACTCCCATCTTAGAGTTGAATATCCGGACAAGTTGCCCGGAGCTTGACGAAAATAGCATCTTCAGATCCCCCGGTCCAACTTCTATGGTATCATAATGTGGATTGCCCAGTGTTGAAAGGAAACTAGTTTTACTTTCCCCTGCATCATTTTGAAGCCCGGATTAGGAAAATAGGTTTAAACGAGTCAATGTCGCTCACTAACAACTATGAAGCTGTATCGAATTAGTTGTGCTGATTGGTTTAACAGGCTCAGACCCATGCGCTCCGAATGGATTCCGAATAGTTTTGGAGAATGTCTAGGCTCATCTCCATTCCTCCATGATGCAGTTCACATCATGCTGATTGAAGGGTTTGAATTTTGACTCATTATCCATTCTGCCTCCTGTAATCTATTCTAGCAAGCCTTGGCAGATGATATAATACCAATCTTGGAGGCTTGACGATTGTTGTCAAGTATCAAGTACATAAATACCAACCTTCTGTAGCTGCCTTAGAAATGAAGTATGTGTTCCAACCCAATGGCGGTAATGAAACTTGAAATAGAAGCAAGTACTTTGGGACCTGCTTTGGCGAAAATCCCAAGTACGCTTTCACATAGAACTTCCTCAAGTTGATCGTAACATCATCCAAATCGACAAGTTGAGCTTCAACAGTATTTCCAGAAGAGTCACGGATGACAAAATTTGAATCAGCAACCTGGTAGACATCGTCATTGCCACATTATATCGAGGAGCTATTGTCAACCTCTTGACGCATGAACTGTTGACACAACACGAAAGGAGTATATGCTTACAGGGATCCTTATAATATCAGTTCGATTCCATCCGAGCGAATTATATGCTACCACAACCTGATGAAGAAAAATTCTATTAGAACGTACAAATTTCTTTAAGGAGTCTATAGCATAATACCCGAAAAGTTACCAAACTCTTTCCCTCCGGAATGTCTTCCTCTGTTGGTGGACAGAAACTAATGTTAATTAGTTGGCACTGTAAAAAAAAGGGGCATAAACAAGAGATGTGTACAGCACATCTTGAGTTAGTGAAATATTTAGTCTTCAGACCAAATTTAAGTCCCAATGAACTGACTGGCTTATATCATGGCAGTTTGAAGAAAATTTACAAATCCTTTTTGTTGGAAACTGAAGGGATTAAATGAAAACTTACCTGGCTAAAGTTTAAAGCAGGTGATGAGCATTGACCACCTGGTTTGTTACTAACAAGGCACGAGAGAGCATTACTGATGACAGCTTCTGCCTAATCGATTTTCAAAGGCATTAGAGATTAATTTGAGATTTGAGAAAAAAATACCCAGACAGGACAAATTCAACGACATTTCAGTTTGCAACCTCAGAAGCTCCAATAGCTAGGCGCTTCTCATAGTCATTGGTCGTGTGCTGTTCAGCAGTGCCGGTGACAGCATCGTGATGTTGTGCTATTCCTAATGCATCTCCAAGCCCGTAAGTGCTAGGACCACTGAACCTTCGGCCCACAAGGAATTCAAGCTGGCGCGCTGCCTATATAGACAAAAGAGAACACTGTCATGGCAAGGTTTAATGGTGCTATACTTTTGTGGGGCGGATGATATTAATCATAGAAGGAAGGGGGTAAATCTCTATCTTCTCATGTACTTGTTCGAAGAATTAACCCTGCCCATGGCACATAAACAATTTGAAACTATCGCAACTCATCCCTCCAGAAACTTAAGTCAGATGGAAGTAAGCACACACTGAAGAAAAAATCATTTAAGCCGTGAGCGTTCCACTCGGCTTGAAATAGAGCAACAACAGAGAGAGAAATACTGTCTTCAGATGTAGTATGAGCTCCAATAAAGAGAAACAATACCAAATAGTATCCACTTAGCATCCTCACAAATCTTTTCAGGGCTGGCCGGCTAATAAAGTAACCAGTCCAGTAGGCATCTTTTCTATCTGCATACCTTTATGCAGAAGGGAGTGTCCGTAATACATCCAGTCGATGGTGATTAAAATAGATATAGCACATAGAGGCAACTGAGATGGGTAAAAAAGAGATACTTACGGGAAGTAATCGTCGGTTTTCAAAGGCCATGATATGTTTTCTGCATTTTTGGCGTCGACATAAATAGATGGTGTAGAGTATAATGCATTCACCCGACCATCCTGAGAGAGAAGACATTTCAGGAACAGGAAAAGAAAATTATGGCAGATGCATTGGAAGAAAAGGAAAGGGCAAAAGCATATCTCCTCTCCAGAGTAAGCTGAGAAAGTCTTGTTCTAAACTAATTATAGATCCTTCTGGGTGACATCTCAAAGAAAAAGTTACAAGGGAAAGTACCATGACCTTGGTGCCTGGGGAAGTCTCCAAATTATCTGAGACTGGTAATGAGTTTTTTCAAAACTTCGAGTGTTTTGAGGCATAACTACTTGCATATTACAATCATAGAAGATAAGTGCGGGTAGTTTTACCTTGTTAACGTAATGAATGAACTTGTCCATCTGCTTGAACCAAGACTCGGCATATTGGTACTGAAAATCATCACCCATGGTCCACATAATGTGATTTGTTCTTGTAACATTTGCCTGGCCATTGGGAAAAATGAGTTCCTAAATGTGGACCTCAATCATGTTTACTTACATAAAATTACTTGACAATGGTCAGTCCCGGTCAGAGACAAACCAAGATCAAAACAAGCTGTTGTCTGCAAAAATCCAAGGGTATACCTGTGTCATTGCAGCACTAATAAAATCATTCACTCTTTTTTCGACATTGTAGTCGTATAGGAGAGCATTGTCCTGCAGTTTGAATATCTCAATTGTGAATCGTCTGCCAGAAAAAGAAAAAAGCTTGAAAGTGATTAATTTGGTTGAATAACAGCACGTGCCTGAACAGGCTCAAAATCATTAGACACTTCAAAATCGAAACCGTCCGGTGGACTATAGTGAATGGGAAATGCATTTGCGAAAATCTGCAAGGGCACAGACAAGCGCATGATATTTATTTTGAGGCAAAGTAACCAAGAAAAATGAAGGTAATGAGGTTGCTTCTATTTCAAACCTGAGATGAGGAGCCAAAGGTTTTAGACCCACGCCATATAACCTCAAGAGATTTATCATTCTTACGTTTTGCTCTGTCTTGGTAATCGATCCTTGCAAAATGCATGGAATCAAATCCAACCTGCAAATATGGGGATGTTCCTTTCATAGGCAATGCAACACTAAGCATGGAAAATTCATTGGGAAAAACAACCATGCTGAGCAACTGTTTTTTCACTCAAGGACATAGTATGTTAAAGACAACATGATACTTTTCAAAGTCTAATGATTGCATCATAGTGTGCAGACGTCAAACCGAAAAATAATTCATTAGCTACACTTATGACTGATCGGTAGGTGAAAAGAGAAAAGGACAACGTTGATGAGACTTTAGATAGAATCATCTACCTCAGCTCCGAGTAGGTAAGCTTGCACAGCAGAATGTCCAAACGGATCAATTTGCCATCCAACTCGAGGAACTTTGTCAAATTGTGACTTTATCAGGCCATGACCTAGAGTTGTTTGGTCAATCATGTCGACGTAATGAGTTGTTGCCTCGTCGTGCATGCACCATCCGCCATTTCTGCAACTTGCCAACATTACCGTCAGGACAGTAACAGTAATAGTGCAGAAATTGCCATAACACATTTAGGTGCTTACTGACTGCATACATGAATTCCAATTGGCCAGCATTCACAAGTTTCCTCACTTGCTCTTGTGTTTCTGGACGTTGCTCGAACCACCATCTTTGGAAGAAAGCCTGTGATTTTCATGAAAATCGTTAGTGACTGTATCAAGCTAAGCTCGTTCGTAAGTGGTCAGTGGATGGAATGAGCAACGGTCTGAAACCGCGATTGTTCACAGTTTGTCTTCTCTCTCTCTCTCTCCCTTTGCTTAATTGAGGGTACTGGAAGAGGGCTTTCAGAATAAGCAATTGAGGGGACTAAATCGACGCTGATAAGATTAAGAGAACCAGTATGCATGTCCTCGAGAATATCAATGCAAAAAGTTAGTGAAATTCCAAAGATTGTTTTGTCTGAGGCATCAAATTTTTCTTCTGTGTTTAGATCACTAAATGCTAGATGTCTTTACTGCAGAGTAACAACCAATATGCAAGGGAAAGAAATAATGACAGGCACTATCAAATGTAGGGTTCCTGAAGCATAAAAGACAGAAAGCATGCGGCTGCATTATCCCAAAGGTTCATCTTGCCAAAGTATGTCCATGTTATCAGCATGAGCATCATGTAATGGCCATTTTCATGTTAAGTGGGACTTAAGTGGGACTGTAATGCTGAACTTTCAATATCTTCTGTCCAGCGTGTCTTGGCAGCATGCCTGAAAGTTCAGTTACCCTTCTGATGCCATTGGATAGCACAATTGCAGAAAGATTTTAACTTCTTTAAAGGCCAAAACCAACGGTATCTTCATGTCAACCATAGTGGATTTGCAGAATTGTTCATCACAGATGTAAAAAGGATTAACATCACGATGGCCGATTGGATTGAAGTTCCACCACGATGCTTTAGACCGGCAGAGTCAAGCTGATCAACTAGATTCAAGCCTAATATAGCGAAATTGACTGATTGCAGAGAACTCAAAAACACGGTTTGAAGATGATCAAAACCAAAATGAGCCTTCAGAGATATGGATCAGAGAGAGTAAAAAATTGACAGAATTTACCATCTCGGCGAACACAAACTTCCTATTGGGATCTCGCGCCAACGCTTTGACGACGGAGTCAAGCACATTCTCGACGCAAGCACCCTGCACAATCAATAACACAAAAAATCATTTTCCCTTTCACATAAACTCTTAAGTATTCATCAACCAAACAATATAGCCAAACTTCCATATGCTCTTCAATCCGGAAAATACAAGAACCTGGATGCTGTTATTCAAGCCAACGTAGTACTGATCGACGGTCTTCAACCATCCGACGTCGTCGTGCGAATGCGGGACCAAATGCACGTTCAACTTCCCTTCCACAACCTCAGCACCAGTGTTGTACTTCATGTAAGCTCCATCCACTCCTCCACACAAGCATACAATCTCCAGAATCACAATCACAGAACAAGAAGCCACAGGAGTGCCCATTCAGCAGCAACAACAACTAAACACACACATTCACTCTCTCTCTCTGCCTCTCAGTTTTACTGTTGACTCTAGGCGATCGATAAATGGTGATCACCAAAGAGTTGGACCAATGATGGAGTGACGTGTGGATCTCCGCCGGTGATGTTAGACTTTAGTGGACGGCCGGTAATTCGTGGGGGGTTGCTTGTGTAGGATATCGACTCTTGACTGTGACTTGGCACAGATTCTGCAATGGAACTCCATTAAAGACCTTGCTTCATTCTCTCTTTAAATAGTTGGAAGTGTAGAGATACTTTCGATGTGTTGGCGCAGTCATTCAATGATTGAGCACATTGAGTAATTAAAATCTAGTGGGGCCAAAGTAAGATTGCTGGAACCCGGAGGACCATCAAAACCCCTAATCGGTCCTGCCAACTCGCTCTCAACGTTAAAATACTAAGCGACATAGAAGATGAGGGATCCATTCCGCACAGTCGGACATCTACCTAAATGATCGAGGCACACTTGGTATGTACTAGAGATTGCTAGGGAACAAAAACATTTTCATAAACATATTCTACATGCACAGTGGCTCCAAATAGTGGTGGCTGATAATCCATCCTACATATCTGAAAAATAAAAGGAGTGAACTCAGGCACATTAAATGAAATTTCTAAGTTTAAGGCATGTGTTCCTCTTACAATTACTCAATTAAAATTCTCACGCATGACATCTATCGTCTACGAATTCCTACATATTATAAATTATGCATGAATTTTTAGGATGTCATAGCTTGGGTGGTCGACGGCTGCCCTTGCCGGGAGCAAGGCCACCCACGACCGCCTAGGCTAGGGCGTCCCTCGCTCGATTCTGCGAGGTTGGCTCTTGCTTGAGGTCGGGTGGTAAAAAAAAAAAGAAAATGAAAAAAAAGGAAAAGGGAACAACAGAAAAAAATGAAAAAAAAATAAAAATAAATTGAAAAATATTAAAATATTATTAAAAATTATCTACGTTAGCGTAGCGCTTATGTAAGATGGTCGGGGTCCACGTCGCCGATTTTCGGCCAATATGAATGAACTGAAAAAATATGAATATATTTTGAAATTGAATGGGCAAATATAAAAAGTTTAGGACTGGATTAACAAAAATACAAAAAGATTTTAAAACTTTTTTTTGACAATTTTGTCATCATGAATGGATAGAAGGCTTGTGACATTTAACGTGATCCTAAAGAGAATCTTTTATAATTTCCCATTAGAGGTGTTGAGATATGCAAAGGGAAAGAAGAAGAAGAAGTATCTCCACGAAGAAGAAGAAGAAGGAGAATATCAAAAGCAAAATCAATAAGATGTTGCCACGGAACGTTGATCTCCATTTATCTTAAAGTTGTTTTCCACTGATACATCCAGGTGTCTTAAATCTAAGAGACTCGTACGGATTTTGGCAAAAAAAAAAGACAAATCGTGATGATTCATTAAACCGTTGGAAAAGCATTTTGTTTCTTCATTATTTTCGGAATCTTGGGAACGATGACATTGATTGATTCATTCATTGGTGACATCAATGAAAGCCTGAAAACTAAATATCAATGTTTAGCCACGTGTGAACGTTGATGCATCTTAACTTACATGTTCAGTTTTCTACTGATAAATGCAAGTGGTTGTCTTATATTTAATCCCTCAAAACACGAATTTTAGGTGGAATCAAACTCCAACACAATTTTTTTTATTTAATAGTGTTGGAAAAGCACTAAAAGTCTTAAGACTTTACAAAAATGCAATCAAGTCCTAAAAACTTGTCATGAAAATGAAATCGAGTTATAATATTTTTAAAAGTGAAATCAATGGAAAGACTTGATTGAACTAATTTGACAAATTTTAGGACTTTGATTGCATTTTTGAAAGTTGATGCACTTTTTAAAAAAATTTGGACTCAATTGTACTTTCATGATAAGTTTTGAGACTTAATTGCATGTTTTGAAAGTTTTATGACCCTTAAAAACATATCAACTTCAATTGATAAATCCAGACCCCATAGAGTTTCTGTTTGATGATGCTGTTTAACCAATGTGTCATTCCACATGTACCCCTCTCTCTCTCTCTCTCTCTCTCTTTCGTCGATCGGTCGAAATAAAGGGAAAGAGATAATAGAGAATAAATACACGAACTATGTGGAATGGCACATGAAATTTTTAACGGCTTTATTGGATGGAAACTCGACGGTGGCTAGATTTGGGAATCGGGTGAAAGCTAGTCTTTTATCAGACAAAACAAACCCGAATTGAGTCCCGACTTTGGTGCTTTTTTAAGGAATTGAGCTCTTATACTTGACATTGACAATGGACTTCCACACGTCACCCGACTTTCCCTTGGTACTACAGTGAGCTGAAAATCCCATAATCCAGCTTCAACTCTGTTACTGTTAGCAAACCTTCAAGAGACAAACAACAAAAAGCGCTCTGATCAAAGACACTTAAGTAAATAACCTGATCGATTCATCACTGAGAATCCAAGCCAGCATATGACTATCAACAGAAAAATTTTTTATCCAAAACATCTTTGTGTATCTAAAATATCATGTAGAGGGGATGAATATCCGATTCTAAATAAATTTGACTCTAAAATACAGAATTAAAAGAATCAATTCA
Source organism: Rhodamnia rubescens (assembly GCA_021437795.1). Classification (NCBI taxonomy): domain Eukaryota; kingdom Viridiplantae; phylum Streptophyta; class Magnoliopsida; order Myrtales; family Myrtaceae; genus Rhodamnia; species Rhodamnia rubescens. Next base: position 4,981,468 of record JAILYA010000004.1, on the reverse strand, counting down.
AATTATTTGAATATATACATAGTATGTGATTCTCAACGCAGGTATACAATGTTTTATCAAACACAAATGTAAGAGTTTATGGATAGAGGAAATTGCACACAATGATTATAGTAGTTCGGCTTTAATCAAGCATACGTCCACTCTTTCATGCTGATAAGTAAGTGTTGGGATTTCACCGGACGAATCAATGAAAGGTTATAAGTGATTGCACTCTCACACTCTTACAAAACCTCACAAAAATTATAGTATGTAGCTTTCGAGAATAAGTATAGAATCCGAAGCACTCTAGCACTTTGATTGATGATTCGATTGTACACTAGGAGTGGCACTATGGATCTTCTTTTATACTCATTCAGCTGCAAACTAGCATGTTATATAGTTCTTGGAAGGATCGCTTCTCAATCGCTAATTGGATGTCATCAATTTTAATTGAATGAGACTGTATTTTGGGAGATTTGATAACCGTTGGTGTTGAATCAAGCCCATACAACTCAGCTTCGGTTTCCATAAATGGAATTCTTCAAATGTGGAAGTTGTCTTGTCTCTTGGAAGGTAATTTCCAATCAAAGATATTCTACTAATCTAATGTAGAGTAATCTTATCAATCAAAGATTATAAACTTTTATAAAAAAAAAATCATTAGCCATATCGGTGGACGTCAAATGAGGGTTTTTATAATATGGAATTGATATACTATAAATTCTGAACAGTTTTCAAAAACAAAAATAGTCTCTAAATTATGAACAGATTAAAACACTTGGATATGAGCTCGATAAGGTCCTCATTGATGCTATCATATAAGTCTTCTTCAAATGTGTAGTTGAATCTACATAATTGATATTTCACTTGTTCTAGATAACATGATTCAACTCCTTCAAAAATAAATATGTGATGACCTCTTGTTGAGTCTCAAGACCAATTAAAGCCAATATAAGATTCTCCATTCTATAAGATACATGATAGTTTTGTCAAAATCAAAATATTCGAAGGAGGTCTTCTCAATAATCTTAGCCATTTAATTGTGTTAATTGAATACTAAACCTTTTCACATTTGTCAATCGCATCCATCTAGCTAATTTTGTTAGGAAATCGCCGACATGGACGTCGCCGATCTTACATGATACATTCAACGCCGACGTGGACATTTTTAACGAATTTTTAAAACTATAAATTTTATTTTTCCTTTTTTCCCATTTCCTTCTCTTTTCTTTCTTTACTTTTCTCTTTTTTCCTTTGTTTTCCTTTTTCCCTCCGTCCGGGGATGAAGTCGCTAGTCCTTGACTTTAGGGCCAGGGATGAAAGTGTGTTTGATAGAACAGGCTTCCCTTGTTTGTTTATTATTTTTGCCATTAACGGGATTGGAGAAAAAAAAAAAAAATATATAAAGAATAAAAGAGGAAAAATAAATAAATAATTCAAAGAATTTATTAGAAATTATTCCGTCACCCCAACCGTACCATGCAGGACAATCAATATCCAAGTAATCGATTTCCAATTAAAACTAGCCGAATGGATTCAATTGGCAAAATATAAAAAATGTCTAAGAAAATAATAATAATAATGGCAGAACTATGAAAATGCAACCTGCTTCTTACGTGGGAAAATATAGAGAAACTCTGCTTCAGATGACCATTGACTGTAGAGCTAGAAAGCCGTCTTGCTTATCGAGCCTAGCTGTTCCGGAGCTCAACAATTCCACCCATGGCGCCAGAGTTTGCTGGAGAATGGAAGGGCTCCTTCTTTAGAGACGTAGGCAGTCAAGAAATCTCCTGATCAATTTCAACATATAGAAAGAAAAGAAGGAGATGGAAGTTCGACGTCCCGGAAGCAAATCTACCATGTCCCTGTTCCGGGTCCAGGCACAAATCTTATGGTGGAGAAGACAGGACAGTCGATCCCCCTAAACTCTAGAATCTATGGAACTTGGTACCTTCATCAGATGCATCCTCAAATCACAACGTAGGACTTGGTTTCCGATGCGGGCCATGACAGGCTTGGAGTAGTGATCGAGCACATCCGCAGCTGCCTTGCTTCTTCTTTTCGACCGGAAATCATTTCTAGGCTTTCGGTGAGCTAGAACGTCAGGAGAACACGACAGGACCTTCTGATCGCACACATACAGGAGGACAAGACGAGTCCCTTTAATCTCTCACAAGTGATGCAACCTGGAGATGGGCACTCTTTGCGTAGGCTGAAGCAGAGAAAACTGCAGATGAAGGACACAGTTCTGTACATTTGGACCGGCGATCATCCGAGCGAGTAGTCATTGAATATTATCTTTGATGAGTACTCGCTGAGGAATTTAAAAGTTTTTTCCAATTTAATTTTTTAAAAAAAATATTTACAAAAGTATTTTTAAAAAAATCATTTATCAATTTGGGTCTCGGTGAGCTAGAACGTCAGCAAGAGAACACGACAGGACCTTCTGATTTTTTTTTTTTTTAATTATTAGTACTTATAATACTTATTTTGTTTATATTTTTTCTTGTGAAACTTATCTTTATAATATAATTAGCAATAATTAATGTAAAAATTTATTAAGATATATAATTAATAAATAATATTGTAATTATAAAATTAATTAAAAATATTCATAAAATAAAAAAGAGATTTTCAATATATAATAATGTAATACAATTATATAAAAAATATTTTTCCTATTTTTTTTAGAGGGTGGGCCTTTTTTCGTATTTTTTAAAATTTCATATTTTTTAATTATTTATACTTATAATATTTATTTTATTTATTTATAATTGGTAAGTTGATGATTGTTATATATTATGAAAATCTCTTTTTTATTTTATGAATATTTTTAATTAATTTTATAATTACAACATTATTTATTAATTATATATCTTAATAATTTTTACATTAATTATTGCTAATTATATTATAAAGATAAGTTCTCACAAGAAAAAAATTATAAACAAAATAAGTATTATAAGTACTAATAATTTAAAAAAACGGCGATCATCCAAGCGAGTAGTCAATTGAAGAAATTAAAATATTTTTAAAAAATATATTTTTGTAAATATTTTTTAAAAAAAAATAAATTGGAAAAAAACCCAACTTGTGAAGGCCATTGTCCGGTTGCTTTAATAAACTAAGCAAGTAACTAAACTGCCATTCTTCTTCATTGATATTATAAGGGCACTTGCTAGGGAAGCCAAAAAAAAAAAAAAAAGCGCTTATTCATTTCATCTTGAGCTAAATAGTACCTTTTGGGGCACTGAATAACATCTTCGTTCAAAAAATGTATGAACGGCGCTTATGGAAGTTAATCGATTACATTAAACAAGACAAATGCTTAGAATTGGAGCAAGAAAGTACGAATTTCCATGGGACCGAGCTCGACAACGAGATCCGATACATTAACAGGGCCCCCTCTTAAAGGCGTCGGTTCCGCCACGACTTCCCCTTCGACTTTCCATGTCATCCGCTTCATTTCAGACTTCTCTTGGTTCGCAGACAGGCTCATTTCTCTCACTTCCTTTATCTGTAGTCATGACCATATATATCAATAACCAAATCATGTCCATCAGTATGAGAAAGTACTTTGTGTGGTTGGCAGACACTAAGAAGAGCCTCCGCATTAGTGCAGTAAAAGCTTTGCATACCGTCCTTCCGGCGAACATCTTCTTCAGCTCGACTTCAGCCATGGTCGAATATTCAGCATCTTCACCAGGCTAGATATGTTTATAACAAGAAAGACAGAATGAATACTACGTGGTACATATCAATCACTTCTCTTTGATTCAAGTTGGAAAAAATGACGTATGAGTGTGTTGAATTGATGGAAAGTGTGCTAGTGAGTGAATAGCCTAAAAGAGTTAGTTTAGTCAATCCAAGAGGCCATGCCTCCATAGTTGCATTACTGTCTATTGTCGGTTTGCGAAGATTCATAGTTCCGTTGATTCTAGATTTCACATGGAGGTTTTTATCACAGCCCCAATGACATCGCATTCAAATTAAATGGATTGACAAAGCTCTTTCTTTTTGGGCTAAAAGGGTAAATGAAGTTCTTTTCTCACCTCATAAAGATGTGCAAGACGTAAAAGTGCACTTCCATCATCCAACTCCTGCGAAACAGAAATTTCAATAAATATATATATATATATATAAGGTTTTGTGGGGGGGGTGGGAGAGGGGAAGGAGAGAGTATTTGAGACAAATCTGAATAACCTGCAGTGTGATCAGAGCAACATTTGCAGGTAAACTGTAACTCGAATCCATAGTAGTCGCAATGGTAACATGAGAAGCTGTCCAGTCCTCCATCTTCTGCAGGGTCATTATCTTTTGCTCACGTAAAGGCTTAAGCATAGACCACAAAAGCTAATGCAATCAATCCCTACCTCATGGGCAAAAGCCAGAACTAAAGGCGAGTACACTTCTTGGCCAGTAGTCCTCCGCCAGCGAGCTCCCGTCCCTGGTTTGTTGATGCCTATATAGTAGTGTCCTCGTACCTGGAAATACAACATCACTTGGAAAAACGGACGAGGAGAAACAATTGGTCGTCGACAAATAACTTCTGGCAACATGACGCACCGTTAGTCCTTCGCACGTACTATTTGCAATGCACACCATCTCGTCAAGAGGTTCCCCCACTCCTCTGTTGTCATCTTTAAGTATTCGCCTGGTGAACGAAGTAAGAGAAGGCAAAAGATTTGTAACGCGAAGAAAGGAAGGAATCATATGGGGCAGAGCACAGAAAGGATGTGCCGAACCTGTGAAGCATCAACTCTATTTGCCCGTCTTTTATACTGGCTCCCCCAGTGGCACGATCCACTAAGACAGAGAATTCGGTTTTGTTGTCCGTGGTGAAAATTCCGAGATTAATCTGACAGCATAGCATAGGAGGAGAGGATCATGTTTAGGAGAATAACGTATTCACGAGTCTATGCTATAGGTGGATAGAATTTTGTATGTTCAAGCACCATATTGTTACTCACAATCATTTGGTAAGTCGTTGAATTTAAATAACTTACTGGGTAGTAATTTCCTGCAACAGGTTGAGTAACAGTAAGGGACCAATCTGCTCTGTAATCTCGCACCTGCATGAACCATAGTAAGCTTTATTGCGTCAGCCTAGGACAAACGATGAGCTAGCAAGATGGCTGTTGTATGAATTAACGCTGTGACTGGAAGAGTATGTTGCACATCATTTTGCTGAAGATGTAATTCAGCTGATAATGAAAATGCAAATTCCAGTGAATCCACTTTTCTTTTAAACGACCTGTGAAATGTAAATTATTCGAAGAACATCGTAAGCTATAACTATGACACTATGATAGATATTGCATAGTGGAGTGAGTTCACTCACAACATGTCTAGCAAACCTCCCACTCCATCTGCTACTACTAATATCGAGATTATCCATCAAGAACAGCAATAATTTCAAGAGATAAGCAAAGTCGGCATCTAAAGGGAATATAGGTTTCAGAGTTTACCCGCTTTATAAAATCCCTTCCATTAGAATCGGTATAGAAGGTCTTCTCTGTGGCCATATTCGCCGTCATTTGTGTTATCACCTCCTTTCCAACTCCATCATCCGTTGGAATTGGTCCTATCTTCAAAGTTCAAAGCAAGAAGTCTTGGGAATATTTTCTTGGAGACTGGAGGTTATGTCTTTACTATGCAGACATTAGTGACAAGACAAAGATCGACTTTGCATGCAAAGCATTGAAAATTCAATAAACTGCTTTGTTGCTAAATTTACCAATTCTGTCATATGTTAAAAATCATAATTTACAAAGCAACAAATATGGATAAGGGCAACTCACTGTGAATTCAACATCAGCCTGCTCTTTGTCCTTGTATAATCTCGTGATCTGATTAAGTAAACAAGTAAAATGAGATGTCTGAGAATCAAGCCATTTGTCTCTGTTCCCTTTGTGCCGGTCCAAACATCATAAGATATAGGACTTCATTAGCAGCAATTCATTCCCGGTGGGGCCAAAAGGGTTTTTCAAGAATGTCATGATTTCTTGCTCAAGTGTTCTGGAATGAAGTTGGTTGATTGACATACTTCATCTAAATTAGCAGGGGCATTTTAGAAGTGAATTACCCTTCTGTTCTCTACCATCAAATCAAAATCCTCCTTGTTTAGTAAGGTAGCAACATTGTTCAGATCACAAAAGCAAACTTAAACTTGGATCGAACTTGAAAACTCAAGCTATTAATGTGAATATCCAACGCAGAATGAACAAGAATCACCTTTTCGTGGGTCAAGGATTAAGGTTAGGTGAATGACACTTCTGATTAGTAGCTTAGCTATTCAAGCCAAATGTTGACTACAAGGCTTAGGCTAACTCTATGTTAATATATCTACATTCAGGACATCTTTGGTCCTCCAAGTATGTTGAGTTCCGTAAGCCCACAGCAACTAAGACACATAGGTTCTTGAATAGAAGAAGAAATAGCCAAGCAAATCATAGGGATAAGGAAGAACGATGTGTGCTTGGACTTAATTTATCAAACAAATGACCTGGTAAATCCATGAACTGAACTGTTGATGCACTTCATCAACTAGGGGTCCCCGAACAACCTTCAGAGGTACCTGTGAGAGGTGGAAATAGGTCATGAACTCTTTATCTGTCCAATCTTGTTGTTAGGAAAGATTTGATATATGACAGCACCGAATGGATAGTATTAATTAATGTTCCAAGATTTACTTAGAGAATGCGCAGCTGAGTAATACAGGCTGCTTACTTCTCTTGAAACAATAGTTGGACGAGTCCCATCTGGGCGGAAGATGTATGCACCAGAAGCCTGCAATAAAAGAACTCTGCTGAGCACTTGCAGTCATCTATCTACCTTTCCTGGGTTTGTGCTGTGAATAGGTCTAGATACCGGTCTACATCGTATCACAAATCAAGCACAGAAAGAGTTACCTGAGAATCAACTGGATCGCCGATACTTGAGGCATAGTAGAGATAGCTTTGCTGCACTGGTACATCAACCTGGTAAATTTGAGTCAGTCAACTAAAGATGCTATGCAGTGAATTTGGCATAGCTTCACAGTAGCATATAAGAAATCCTTGTGAATGCATGGAAGGTAATCCAATAAGCAAAGTAATGGAAGGACAAGAAGTGTTATAAAGTAGACATTGAATTCTTGTCAAACCCTGAAGAAAAGCTAATGTTACTGTGTCAATGGAACGTCCAGTTTTAGTTCTCATCAAACTAGAATTACACAATCATCTCAATTTCTAAGAGGACAAAGAGGCACTGTAAACACTGCAGTATGAGACACACTAATAAAGTAGGTTAATGTTAGAAGGTCCAAACCATCCCCTCTCATGTGCAAGCCGATTCGCGAAAGGAATTGCACTGGCTCTAATATCATGTAAGAAAGTCCAATCCAAAAACTTAAGTTGACAGGTGTAGGAAGACCACATGAATATAAAGAGCATTTAGGCCCCATTGTCGAGAGATGTGAGATAATACTTCAACAGTTAAGATGCCAACCACATGAGACCCAATCCAAGAAGCAAAAGAAAAGGCAGAATATAGATATGAGATAGTGCTGTAAATGGAAAAGATTGATTCAGCTGATCCTAAGTTGACAGTGAAGATATAACAGGTACAACAATCAATTAAGCATCCAAGATTATTATTTGGAAGACGTGATCAAAGGTAGAAAGCCAAAGCAGCCAAGTTGCATTCCAGAACCCATTTTCATTTTTGTAACTAGTTTGGATACCCGATGTGCTTGTCAAGGAGCAACACATTTCAAGAGAAACTGGTGAGTGAAACTGGAAATACTTGCCTGAAAAAAAAAAAAAAAAGAACTGCAAATATTTGAACATAGAAGTTCATAGAAGTTCAAGAGATCAGCACTTTAAGTTATCTATTTGCAGTTGCAATCTATTTTATCTATCTAGCATTGTTGCTGAGCACTTGCAGTTATATATTTTGGCTGTACAAAAATAGCCCTTTTCTTAGAGAAAGTTATATCGGGCTGTACAAAATCTTTGGAAGAGCAACTTTTTTCTACAAAAAATTTGCAAGTACGGTTTTGGTCCAAAGAACTTTATGGAAGTGACTGAGATGAGATTGATAATGTCAATGGATTTATCCACACATAGTGAAATGGTACCAGAACAGTGATCACACCTTCGAAGAAAATCTTATTGCTAAAAAAAAAAAAAGGCAATGACATTCAGTAGACTCACTCCAGTTTTAGAGTTTAATATCCGAACAAGCTGCCCTGAGGTTGACGAAAATAGCATCTTCAGATCCCCCGGTCCAACTTCGATGGTGTCATTCTGTTGATTGCTCGGTGTGGAAAGGACATTAGTTTTACTTTCCCCTGCATCATTTTGAATCCCAAATAAGGAAAATAGATTTAAACGAGTCAGCATGGCTAACAAACAACTATGAAGCTGTGTCGAATAACTGTGCTGATAACGGCCTCAGACACATGCACTTCGAAACGACTCTGAATAGTTTTGGAGCATGTCTAGGCTCATCTTCACTCCAACATGTGCAGTTTACTCATGCTGACTTTCTGGGTTTGAATTTTGACTCATCATTCATTATGCTTCTTGTTCATGTAATCTACTCTAGCAAGCCTATGCAGATGACATAAATATCAATCTGAGAGGCTTGAATGATTGCTGTCGAGAATCAAGTATGCAAATACCAACCTTTTGTAGCTGCTTTAGAGATGAAGTATGTGTTCCATCCCAATGGCGGTAATGAAACTTGAAATAGAAGCCAGTACTTTGGGACCTGCTGTGGCGACAATCCCAAGTAGGCTTTCACATAGAAGTTCCTCAAGTTGATTGTAACATTATCCAAATCAATAAATTGAGCTTCAATGGTATTTCCAGAAGAGTCACGGACGATGAAATTTGAATCAGTAACCTGGCAAACATTTTTATTGCCAAATTTTATCTAGGAGCAATTATCAATCTCTGGAAGCATAAATTATTGGTGTAAAAAGTATATACTAACTGGGATCCTTATAATATCAGTTCGATTCCATCCAAGCGAATTATATGCTACCACAACCTGATAAAGAAAATTTCAATGAGAATATACACATTTCGTTAAAGAATTTATAGCATAAAACCCAAAAAGTTACCAGACTCTTTCCCTCTGGAATTTCTTCTTCTGTTGCCGGACAGAAACTTATATTGAGTAATTGGCACTGTAAAAAAAGTGAGATAAATAAGAGGTGAATACAGGTCATCCTGAGTAAGGGAAACATCTGGTCTTTCGACAAAATGTAAGTCCCAATGAACAGATTTGCTTATATGATAATTTGAAGAACGTTCACAAATCCTTTTGGTTGGCCCTGCAGGGATTACATTAAAACTTACCTGGCTAAAGTTCAAAGCAAGTGATGAGCACTGACCTCCTGGTTTCTCACTAACTAAGCACGAAAGAGCATTATTGACGACAGCTTCTGCCTAGTCGATTTCAAAACACAGAGAATTTAGATATTCAATTGAGAGTTGAGAGCGAAAAACCCTGAAAGGAAAATTCAACAAGATTTCAGTTTCCAACCTCAGAAGCTCCAACAGCTAGGCGCTTCTCATAATCATTTGTCGTGTGCTGTTTAGCTGTACCGCTGACAGCATCATGATGTTGAGCTATTCCTAAGGCATCTCCGAGCCCGTAAGTGCTAGGACCACTGGACCGTCGCCCCACAACAAATTCAAGTTGGCGCGCTGCCTAAATAGACAAAAGAGAGCTCAGTCATGGCGATGTTTAATGGTGCTATACTTAGTATATATGTGGAATAGATGATATCAATCATCAAAGGAAGGGGGGAACACAATATCTCCTCAGATGCTCATTTGAAGATTTAACCCTACCCATGGCACCTAGACAACTAAAACATATCTCAACTCATCCCTCCAGAAACTTAAGTCACAAAGATGTAAACAAAGAGTGAAGGAAAAATCATTTAAGTCATGGTCGTTCTATTCGGATTGAAATAGGCAACAACAGGAAGAGATATCCTGTGTTCTGATGTGAACTCCAAGAAAGGGAAACAATACCAAATAATATCCACTTAGCATCCTAACATATCGTTTCAGGGCTGGCCGGCTGGTAAAGTAACCAGTCCAATAGGCATCTTTACTATCTGCATACCTGTACACAGAAGCAAGTGCTGGTCATATATGTATTTTCTGGTGATTAAAATACATAGAAATAACTGGAATGGGCGAAAAAGTGGTACTCACGGAAAGTAATCATCTCTTTTCAAAGGCCATGATACATTTTCTGCATTTTTGGCATCGACATAAATAGATGGTGTAGAGTATAATGTATTCACCCGACCATCCTGAGAGAGAAGAAATACCAGGAATGGGCCAAAAGAATAATAATGGCAAATGTATTGGAAGAAAAGGTAAGGGAAAAAGGCATATCTCTCCTCTCCAGAGTAAGATTAAATGATTTTTTTCCAAAACATCGAGTGTTTTGCAGCATAACCACTTGCATATTACAATCATAGAAGCAAATAGTAGAGCAGGTAGTTTTACCTTGTTAATGTAATGAATGAACTTGTCCATCTGCTTGAACCAAGACTCGGCGTATTGGTACTGAAAATCATCTCCCATGGTCCACATAATGTGATTTGTTCTTGTAACATTTGCCTGTTCATTGGGAAAAATGAGTTCCTGAATGTGTACCTCCATAATGTTTACTCATATAATTACTTGACAATGGTCACTCTTGGTCGTAGACAAACCAAGATACAACAAAGCTGTTGCCTGCAAAAAGCTAAGAGTATACCTGTGTCATTGCAGCACTAATAAAATCATTCACTCTTTTTTCAACATTGTAGTCATATAGGAGAGTATTATCCTGCAGTTTGAATATCTCAATTGTGAATCTGTCTGCCCATACAAAAAAAAAGAAGGAAGCTTGAAAGGGACAAAATACGGTTGAATAACAGCACGGACCTGAACAGGCTCAAAATCATTAGACATTTCAAAATCAAAACCGTCCGGTGGACTATAATGAATGGGAAATGCATTTGCGAAAATCTGCAATGGCACAGACAAGGGCATTATAATAATTTTTTAGGCAAAGTAACCAAGAAGGTAATCAGGTTGCTTGTATTCAAACCTGAGATGAGGAACCAAATGTTTTAGACCCACGCCATATGACTTCAAGAGATTTATCACTCTTGCGATTTGCTCTGTCTTGATAATCGATCCTCGCAAAATGCAGGGAATCAAATCCAACCTGCAAACATGTTGATGATCCTCTCATAGGAAATACAACACAAAGCATGGAAGTTTATTGAGAAGAACAACCATGCTGGGCAACTCCTTTTTCATATAAGGACAGAGAAAGTCAGACAACATGATAATTTTCAAAGTCTGATGGTTGCATCATGGTGTGCAGAGATCAAACCCAAAAAAACATCTTAGAGCTACACTTAAGACTGATTGGAAGATGAAAACAGAAAAGGTCGACATTGCGAATCCCTTAAATAGAATCATCTACCTCAGCTCCGAGTAGGTAAGCTTGCACGGCAGAATGTCCAAACGGATCAATTTGCCATCCAACTCGAGGAACTTTGTTGAATTGTGACTTTATCAGGCCATGACCAAGAGTTGTTTGGTCAATCATGTCGATGTAATGAGTTGTTGCCTCATCGTGCATACACCATCCTCCATTTCTGCAAATTTCCAACATTGCCGTCAGGACAGTAATAGTGCAGAAAGTGCCATTGGCACATTTAGATGATTACTGATTCATACATGAATTCCAATTGGCCAGCATTCACAAGTTTCCTCACTTGTTCTTGCGTTTCTGGACTTTGCTCTAACCACCATCTTTGGAAGAAAGCCTATTATTTTCATGAAATTCGTTAGTGAATTATCAAGCTAAGTTCGTTTGTAAGTGGACAGTGGACAGTGAGGGAATGCGCGAAGGCCTGACGGGAAGAAGCTACAGCATAAGACCAACTGTTTGTTCACAAAAACCAAGGTTGTGTAACAACCATGAGCAAACAATTAATGTGGTACACTTCAAAAGAAGCAGAAGTTGGCTATGATCCGCATCAGATAAACAAATATTACAATTGCAATGTCTTACAAGCATAACAAGTACACAATTTCCAGCATAAATGTTTGATAAGTTAAATTTATTTTGGTTAAATCTCAGTCTCTCTCTCTCTCTCTCTCTCTCTCTCGTGGGTCTTGGTGGCATGCCTGGAAGTTCAGTTACCCTTCTGATGCAATTGGATTGCACAATTGCACAAAGATTCTAACTTCTTTAAAGGCCAAAACCCATCGCTATCTTCATGTCAACCATAATGGATTTGCAGATTTGTTCAGTACAAATATGAAAAAGATTAATATCACGACGGTCAATTGGATTGAAGTTTTACCACAATGGTTCAGACAGACAGAGTCAAGCTGATCACCTACTAGATTCAAGCCTGAGAAAAATTGACTGATCGCAGAAAACTCAAAAACAAGGTTCGAAGATGATCAAAACAAACATAAGCCTTCAGAGATATGCATCAGCTAGAGTCCAAGATGAACAGAATTTACCATCTCGGCGTACACGAACTTCCTATTGGGATCTCGCGCCAACGCTTCGACGACGGAATCAAGCACATTCTCAACACAAGCGCCCTGCACTACCAACGACACACATAAGAACGTGTTCCCATCCACCTAACCGCATAACTATAAATCAAAGAAGACATAGCCAAACTTCACTATGCTCTACGATCCCGAAAAATACAAGGACCTGGATGGAGTTATTCGATCCGACATAGTACTGATCGATGGTCTTCAACCATCCGACGTCGTCGTGCGAATGCGGGACCAAATGAACGTTCAGCTTCCCTTCCACAACCCCAGCACTAGTGTTGTACTTCACGTAAGCTCCATCCACTCCTCCATACAAGCATACAATCTCCAGAATCAGAGTCACAAAACAAGAAGCCACAAGAGTCCCCATTTCAGCAACAACAATCATAAGAAGACAAGAAAGCGCTCCTAGTTCAGTTCGGCAGACGCAGTCCCCATCTCTCTCTATCTCTCAGCGGCTGTTGACTTTATAGGATCACCAAGTGGTGAACTCACACGAAGAGTTGGAAAAATTGACTGAGTCATGTGTAGATCTCCGCCGGTTATATTGGGCTTTAGTGGGCGGCCTGCAATTCCTAGGGGGCGTGCAGGATTCTGCACTGGAACTCCATTAAAAGACCAATTCTTTTTGCTTCATTCTCTCTTTCTATAGTTAAAAGTACAAAAGTTACTTTCTTTGGGTTGGCGCAGAGTGAGGCCAAAGTTAGAATTATGCAGCGGATACATTTGTTTACGCAGACGGAAAAAGAAAAAATCGATCTTTGTCAGACTTCCTCTTTTATAAACCGCGGCACAAATTGAAAACGTACTCATCGGAACTTCATCTCCATCTACAAGCAAGTCGGACCGTACTTATCGAGTCGGGGCGTCGAGGATAGAACGACCCGATTCACGAAACGGGTTGTCCTTCGGCCTTCGATAACTTCCACTTGAAAGTCCATCGTCAGCGTCATCCATGCGAGGGACCTCCATGAAAAGTCAGACTAAAGTTGGATGACGACAAAGGAAATATGCAAACCCGTGATCTGACAAAAACCAGAACGACAGTGAGCAAAACGAGTATTTGACTTCATCCAAAGCCAAGAGAGACCGGGCGAGGAGGGGCCAAGAAAAGAGACAAGAAGAGAGACAAATCATGAGCGACGAGAATAACGATTGATCCATTGATGGGCGTGGCTAAGCAAAACAAGACAATTATCACGTGTAAAAGAACACCGATATTTGAAAAAAGAAAAGAAAAAAAAACACGATATATATATTGGTATGATAAGGGTATTATAGGCTTTCAAATGAAGAAATACGCAAGTAGGCTTTACTCTACTATACCTGAGGATGCGCACTTTGCTCGCTTGGGCATTCGCAGATCAGAAACAATATTAATCATAAGTTTTTTTTTATTTTCGAAATTATAGTAATAAATCGACGTAGGAGTTGCAATTATTTTTTTATTAATTTTAATTATTTAATTATGTGTAATGATTATTAGGAGCTCTTGCAACTTTCGAAGAGGTATGTTCGAATTTACAGTTATTCGGATATGAAAAGGTGTACTCTCGCTAATATATATATATATTTCATTTGGTTGATTGTTTTTGTAATAACTTACGTTTTCATTTCTTTTCATTGAATAATAGCCACCTTTTCAAATTATTTCCCTTTGAGAGTTCTTAGAGAAATATTGGAATTACTATTTCATATTCTCGGTTGAGATTTTGTTATATTCTGACGGATTTTTGCCGATAATTATTAGCAACTTTGTGGGCCAAATAATTCTCGAAAAAAGTAAATTCACGTTTCAAAATCTGATTCTATTTATTCCCATTAGTACACCATATTTGCGCAACAGCAAATGTACCTTAAATGGGCCAAGTTTCAAGCTTCTTTCTCCCGTGCAGTCACTCAGGCATAAGCACACAAGCAAGAGAGAGGAGTAAAGTGATTTAAGATTTAAGTCTTGAAATCGGGTGATAATCAATCTTTAAATGTTTTGTCTCGTAAAGAAATACGCACTTGAGTCGGTAGCCTCGTCAAGTTCCGTCCAATGGCTCCGTTAAAAGTTTCGACATGTCATTCCACGCAAACATCACTCTCTCCCTCCACGAGCTTAGGTAGCCACGGTCCTTGCAATGAAGAAGATGAATGAAATAAGCCAAAGAGAAAAAAACATACATATGGTGCGAAACAACACTCCAAATTTTGCACAGAAACTTGCCCGTACCGGCTTCGATGGCACTTGAGCCCGGATCCATCAAGGTAGGATCCAAGTCCATGGAGGTCAGGCCCGAGCCAAATCAATCTAAGCAGGGCTCAGGACCCGGGCGCCGTGCCCGCGATTACCAAAGCTCTTCAATCCTGAAAATTTAAGGACCTGGGTGGTGTTCCTCGAGCCGACATAGTATTTGCCAATGGTCTTCAACCATCCGACGTGGTCAGGCGAATGCCGGACCAAATGCACGTTCAGCTTCCCTTCCACAACCCCAGCACTAGCGTTGTACTTCACGTGAGCTCCAGCCACTGCTCCATACAAAGCCAAAGTCTCCAGAATCACACCCACAAAACAAAAAGCCACGAGAGTTCCCACATCAGCAACAGCAATGACTCTCTCTCTCTCTTCAACGTGACTGTTGAATTTATAAGATTGATGAATGGGCAGATCACCAAAGTAATGGAGTGATGACAGGTGGAGCTCGTCTGGTTACATTTGGATTTTAGTGGCCAACCTGTAATTGCTACGGCTCTGGGTAGGATATTGACTCTTGACCGTGATTTTAGCACAGATTCTGCAATGGAACTCCATTAAAAGACCTGCATTTTCTGCTTCATCCTCACTTCTTTTTTTTCCCTTTTGGTGGCCTCCTATGGCTGGCCGTCAGGTTTTTCCTTCTTCTCTTTTGTGTGTCTTTTAGGTCTTAGACTCTTTTTTTCCTTTTTTGACAAAAAAAAAAACAAATAAAACAAATTAAAAAATGATAACCTTGATCAACTTTTTTTAAGATTAATTACCTCACGACCTTATTTAAAAAAAAAGCCTCGTGGAATTGGCAACCCTTGCCTTCAAAATTTTTCTTAAAAAAAAGAGAAGTGTTTTATTCTATTTATCCGTCCTTGTGCTAGAGAGAGTCCCTCGTGTCGGGAGAGGAGAGTTGCGGCCCTCTCCCGGTTTTGGCAAGGGCTGGCCCTTCGCCGAGGCTCAGCCTCCGTCAGGGTTTTTTCCTTCTTTTCTTTTTGTGTGTTCTTTTAGGTCTTGACTCTTTTTTTCCTTTTTTGACAAAGAAAAAAAAGGAAAACAAATAAAAAAAATTATAAAAATGCCCTTAATCAGCCGGTGAGGTTAGGCTTTTTTTTTTTTAGATTGACATGATCACTTCATGACCTTATTTATAAAAAAAAATGAAGGCACTTCAAGAATTTATTTGAAATAACGTCCACTTCGGCCTTATTTAAAAAAATAAAGACACTTCAAATCTTTATTTGAAATTTTTTCTTATTAAAAGAGATCCTAGTGTTTTCTTCTGTTAATCCGTCCTTTCGTGCTAGAGAGAGTCCCTCGTGTCGGGTCCTCGAGGAAAAAAAGATTAATTCGGAGCAATTTGCGCGACCAATTCGATAACCTTTACTACAAGTTCATAGACTTTAGTTTAATATTTATTTATTTGTTTATTCTTTTGGTCAAAGGTCTGATAGTTATTGGAAGGTCATTTTTTCAATGACCACATCTTCCAGCTGCGTCGTTGTCATTATCATTCACGTAAACGCGGTGGGAGTAACTTTAGATCGATCTTCGGCTAGGTCAAAATTACTTACGACCTCCATGGAAAGTCGAAACAGGGTCTGATGCCTAATCTAATTGATCTTGTCAAAAGAGAAGGGGACAAAGTCCGATGAAGAGAAGTTGTGGGGCTCCATCCATGGCCAAGAGAGACCGGACGAAGGTGGCCGAGAAAGAGAGAAGATGGTAAGAAAAGCTTGCCCGCGAGTAGGAGTAAAGGAGAGAGAGGAGAGATAAAAATCTCCGTTCGTAGTCTATCCGGATATCTCGACAAGCCGAATCAACTTTTAATTTCAATGCTTGGTAAGTGCTCAGGGACATTACTCATCTAATTGGAGTACTTTGTGAAGTTGGCTCGTTGATCCGAAGCTATGTCAATTTTAAACTCGTAAAACTATTGGGTTTGATGATTTCGAAATGCCATTTGATCGGAACTAATTTCTGAAATTCCGCGTGCTATTTATGTGTAATGGAGAAAGATGGACGTCCGTCATAAATGAGTTTTGCCTTTAGTGCTAAGAAGTCATTTTATGAATGATTAAGCGTACTTGGTCGATTTGTTCGTTATTATAATATGTTGCTCGAATTTTGATATTGTTTTTTGATTTATTGATAGGAATACGAGTTTGTGGATACAAGAAATCTTTGTAGGTTGATTTTCAATTTTTCTAGATGAGTGATATTATCTCTTCTATAAATTTACAAATTCATATCTTGAAAGTGGCAGAGATTTAGTATGGGGGTTATGAAAAAGAGTGTTCCTTGAAATTGGATCAATCTTTTATTACCTTTTTAGTTGGTTGACAAGACACTATTTGTAATAGTTTGAGATGGTCATTTGTCAACATCTTGATTAAATACTTAGTGAAAGGAATTTCCAAACGTTACATTTAGTTATTTGTGAAATGCTTTATGAAATGCATTCGATTTTATACGATTTGGTTTGTAAAACCGGTTTATGAGATGACTACTTGTTTTGGTTGGGAGTTTATGGATATTGAGATTGATGGATTATACTCATGTTGCTATGATTAGAACCTATGGGAGGGTAAGTATGCATACTATTATCGGGACGTACTTCAAGGTCGAACCACCTGCTGATAGAGTTGAAAATCTAGCCAATAAGGTAAACTCGCCTGGGCGTTAAGTGTGACCATAGTTAGATGTCGAGTATTAGATCGATCAATGAAATGAACTTTTGACGTTTGACTTGATTGAGATTGATGAATGAAATATAGCATTAACAGCTGATTTGTTATTGTGAATTGACTGTTGGTTGGCCTTATGCATAAAAAGTTTTATTGGAAAGATATCATCTGTTTTTTTATGTTTTACTTATATCACATACTTGAATTCGGGATTGATGAGTTAAAATCTCAATTTATAAAGATGCATAGTGAATGTTTTATTTCCTTAGAAGAAATATACTACTAATTGAGCTGTGGATGCTCATTCCATTTATCTTACTTGCTTTTCGGGTTTTTCAAATAAGTCGCAAGTAAGACAAGAGCATTAGAATGACATTTTGATTGTAGCGATTCTTGGATATAAGTTGCATATGGCTATGATGAGTTTCTAAGTTAATTGTTTGTCGAATTGGTGTATATATCCTTTTTCATGGATTACAACACACGGGTTTTTTTATCAAATATATATGGACGTGTATATTTTGATATCGGATTGAACGATGATTATATTTGAGGTTGCGTCTTTTGGGTGAAAGAATAGTCGTGTCATACCCATGTTCTTGTAGAGGTAGTGGAATGAGATTGATGACGTGACAAAGCAAAAGTCAATAAGAAATCATCACGTGTATTTGAAAAAAAAACATGTTCCTCAAACCATTGGAAAAATTAAATGTTTCTTCATTATTTTTGGTGTTATAACAGGCAACTCCCCAAGAATTTAACTTTTTGTCACATTAAGGCCTAACTATTATTTCAGGCGAAATTTGAAGCATGTGAAATTACACGAGCAAAATCAAGTTAAAAAAGCAAGCTCTTTCGTGGTATACTTGGGTCCAAATTTCTTAAAAGGATTTAATATCACGAAAAACTCAAACTGATATATATATATATATAACAAATTTACCCCAAACTAATTTTTTTGACCATAAAAAATCTCAAACCGATACACTTGTGATAAATTTACGCCAAACTAATTTTGTTATCACTAAAAACTTAAACCGGTATACCTGTAATAAATTTACCCTCCGTTAATTTTTATTAAATTTGAATAATATCGAGAAAAATTCCAAACTTGTATACTTGTGACCAAGGAAGGGTAAAAATTTCATACTAGTAAACCCACTAATTGCCACGTGTCATCTAACTTAACAATTTAATAGTAAAATTTAACGGAAACTAACGAAGAGTAAATTTTTCACAAATGTATTGTTTTGAGGGTTTTTGGTGGACAAAAAAAAATTGGTGCGGGATAAATTTACAATATGCGTACTTTTGGAGTTTTTCGTATCTGTTAACCCTTCTTGAAAAGCACCAGCTTTTAGTCAAATCCAAATTGTGGCCCAACCCGAACCCCGCTCCATGCTCAAGTCCTCGATGCCCGAGGTCAAGTCCATCAAGGTAGGGTCCAAGTCCATGGAGGCCGGGCTCAGGATCCCGATGCCCATGCTTAAGTCCGTGGCTTCCAAGCTAGCATGGGACTGCTATGCCCGCGCATGAGTTCTCAACGCTCAAGTCCGGGTCCATCGAGGTAGGGTCCAAGTCCATGGAGGTCAGGCCAAGAACCCTGTTTTCATGCCCAAGTCCTCGGCAACTTCCCTCGAATCCATCTAGCCTAGGTCCGGGACCTCTTTGCTCGTACTCGGATCATTGACATTTGAACGTGGCTTCACTGAGGTTGGTCCCGGGTCCATCGAGCCCCAGCGTGGAACACTCTCGGGGACTCGGGCTCAGCCTTGATCGACCTGGGCCCAGCCTTAATTGACCGGGCTTAGTCTCCATGACCCAGGCCCAAGCACCGGTAATCCGAGCACGGGCATTGAGCTTTTAGGCCCGGCGCCTGCGGACTCGAGCATTGAGCTTACCCTTTTGGACACTGGTTGATATCTTTAGCATAAAATGTAATGAAAGAGACATCAGAAGTTAATTGATTACATGAAAAGAGACATCATGTACGATGCTTAGAATTTCAGCACGAAAGTGCGAATTTCCATGGGACCGAGCTCCACAACGAGATCCGACACATCGACAGGGCCGCCTCTTAAGGGCATTGGTTCCGCCTCGACTTCCCCTTCCACTTTCCATGTCATCCGCTTCATTTGAGACTTCTCTTGATTCGCAGACAGGCTCATTTCTTTCACTTCCTTTATCTGAAATCATGGTCATATATATATCAGTGATCAGATTATGCCGAACAGTCTGAGAAACTACTTTCGTGGCAGGCAGATACTAAGAACTGTTAAAAGCTTTTACGTACCATCTTTCCGGCAAACATCTTCTTCAGCTCGACTTTAGCCAAGGTTGAATATTCAGCCTCTTCACCGGGCTAGATATGTTCACAACAAGAAAGATGGAAATGAATACTATGTGGTATCTGTCAATCACCTCTCTTTGATTGAAGTTGGACCTAATGAAACTGCATTCCTATGAAATACGTTGAAGACGAAGCTGCTCCTTTTTGGGCTAAAAGGGTAAATGAAGTTCCTTTCTCACCTCATATAGATGAGCAAGACGTAGAAGTGCACTTCCATCATCCAACTCCTGCAAACAGAAAGGTCAATCAATCTCAGGGAGAGAGAGAGAGAGAGAGTATTTGAGTTCAAACTCAGCTACCTGCAAAGTGATTAAAGCGACATTTTGAGGTAAACTGTAACTCGAATCCATAGTAGTTGCAGTGGTGACATGAGAAGCTGTCCAGTCCTCCATCTTCTGCAGGGGCATTCATTATCTTTTGCTCAGGCGAAGGCTTAAGCCTAGACAACAAAAAGCTAATGCATTCAATCCCTACCTCATGCGCAAAAGCGAGAACTAAAGGCGAGTACACTTCTTGGCCGGTAGTCCGTCGCCAGCGAGCTCCCGTCCCCGGCTTGTTGATGCCTATGTAGTAGTGTCCTCGTACCTGGAAATACCACATCACTTGGAAAAACGAATGAGGAGAAACAATTGGTCGTCAACGGATAACTTCTGGCGATGTGACGCACCGTTAGTCCCTTGCACGTACTATTATTTTCAATGCACACCGTCTCGTTGAGAGGTTCCCCCACTCCTCTGCTGTCATCTTTAAGTATTCGCCTGGTGCATGAAGCGAGAGAAGGTAAAACATTCCTGACGCGAAGAAAGGAAGGAATCATATGGGGCTGAGCACGGAAAGGACGCGCCGAACCTGTGAAACATCAACTCTATTTGCCCGTCTTTGATACTGGCTCCTCCAGCGGCACGGTCCACTAGGACCGAGAATTCGGTTTTGTTGTCCGTCATGAAAATCCCGAGATTAATCTGAGGGCATAGTGGAGGAGGAGAGGATCCTTTTTAGGGGAAAAATATATACATGAGTCTGTTCTATAGGTTGATGAAGTTTCATCTATTCAAGGACCATACTATCACTCACAATCATTTACTAAATTGTTGACTTAAGAACTTACTGGATAGTAATTTGCTGCAACAGGTTCTGTAACAGTGAGTTGCCAATCTGCTCTATAATCTCGCACCTGCATGAACCATAGAAAGCTTTTCCGTGTCAGCCTAGGACAATTGAGCAAGATTGCTGTTGTATGAGCTAACTCACTGACTGGAAGAGAATCATATGTTGCCCATCATTTCCTTGAAGATGTAATTTAGTGAATAAAGCGAACCAACTTTTCTTTAGACAACATTTGAAATTCGAAATACTCAAAGAGCATCACGAGTTAAAACAATAGCAGTAGCATAGATGCTTAGTGGAGTGTGTTCGGATACAATAATAAGTCTTAGCAGCATTGCACTCCATCTGCTAGTACCAATGTTCAATTTATCTGTCAAGATGTCGATAATTTCGAGAGGTAGGCAATGGCGGCATCTGAAGAAAATGTAGGTTTTAGAGTTTACCCGTTTTATGAAATCCCTTCCATTAGAATCGGTGTAGAACGTCTTCTTCGTGGCCATTTTCGCCGTCATTTGTGTTATCACCTCCTTCCCAACTCCATCATCTGTTGGAATTGGTCCAATCTTCAAAGTTCAAAGCAAGAAGCCTTAGGAGGATTTCTTGGAGACCGCAGAGGCTAAATCTTTACTCATAGACCTTTGTGACAATAAATTGATTGACTTTGCATGCAAGCCATTGAATATCCAATCAACTGTTTTGTTGCTAGATTTACCAACTCTGTCATATGTTTAAGATTATAGTTTAAAAAGAAAAAAAGTAGGGAAGGGCAACTCACTGTGAATTCGACGTCAGCGTGCTCTTTGTCCTTGTATAATCTCGTCACCTGATGAAGTAAAAACTTAAAATTAGATCTCCGAGAATTCGACATCGGCGTGCCAAGCACAATGCTTCAGTCGAACTCTTTGTGGAAATATCAACATTCTGGACATTTTGGGGTCCTTCAAGTATCTTGAGTTCTGTAACCCATGAAAAACTAGAACTCATAGGATCTTGAAAGAAAATTAGACAAACAGCTAAGTAAATCATTGGGAAAAGCAAGAATAATCTTTGTCTGGACTTAATTTATCAAACAAAGAAAGACCTGGTAGATCCATGAACTGAACTGTTGATGCACTTCATCGACTAGTGGTCCTCGAACAACCTTCAGGGGCACCTGTGAGAGTTGAATTAGGACATGAATTAACTTTTATGCGTCCAATCTTCTTCTGACAATATATTTTTTATATGACGTCACCAAATCGATATTTCTTTTCTCAATATTCAACGAGCTAGTTAGAGCATGCAGAGCTGAGAAACGATAGGCTGCTTGCTTACTTTTCTTGAAACAATAGTCGGACGAGCCCCATCTGGACGGAAGATGTACGCACCCGAAGCCTGCAATAAAAGAACTCTGCTGATCACTTGCACTTATCATCTTCCATTCCTTGGCATGTGCTCTGAGTAGGTCAAGATACCGATCTGCATCGTGTCACAAGTCAAGCAGAGGAGTTGTTACCTGAGGCTCATCTTTATTGCCGATACTCGAGACATAGTAGAGATAGCTTTGCTGTACTGGTACATCAACCTGGTAAATTTGTGTCGGTCAACTAAAGATGCTATGCATTGAATTTGGCATCGCCTCAGAGTAGCATATAAGAAACACTTGTGAATGCTTTGGAAGGTAATTCAACAAGTAAAGTAACGGAAGGACAAGTACGTGTTATAATGTAGGAACATCAAATTCTCGTGGAATCATGATGAATAGCTAATGTCATCCTACTAATCGAAACATCTAAAATTTAGGAGTTCTCATCATTGTTTCGCTTTATGCTAGTGTAAACGTAAGCTTCCTATTTACTGACAAGTTGTTCCATGACCCTTCAAACTAGAATTACACATTCGTTTTAGGTCCTAAGAGGACAATTCGGTGCTGCAAACTTTGAAATACGAGACATAATAGTAACGTAGGTTAAGATGACAACCACATGAGACCGAAGCCAAGAAGCCAAAGAATAGGCAGAGTATGGAGATGAGATAGTGCTCTAAACAGAAAAGATTGATTCATCTGAGTCTCAGTGAAAAATGTCATAACAGGTTCATCAATCAATTAAGCATCCGGAATTGTTATTTGGAAGCAAGAAAGCTGAAGCAGTGAAATTGCATTCCAGAACCCATTCATTGTATTAACTTGTTTTGATACCGTGTGTTTGTCAATGAGCAAAGGAAGCAGTGTACATAGAGTTATTGGAGTTCAAGAGAAACTGGCGACTGAGATGTTCATAATCATATTTCTTTGCGGTACCAAAGATAGGCCTTTCCATAAACCAGTTATTTCAGCTTGTACAAAATCTTCGTAAAGATCAAGTTTTTTCCTACAAAAAAGTTGTAAGAAGATTCTGGTCCAAAGAACTTTGAAGAAGTGAATGAGACTGATAACTTGAGTGGATTCATCCATGCATAGTGAAATGGTAACAGAACAGTGAACAAGCTTTTGGAAGAAAATCTCATTGCTAAATAACAATCAATAACTTTCACTAGGCTCACCCCCGTTTTAGAGTTGAACATCCGGACAAGTAGCCCGGAGGTTGACGAAAATAGCATCTTCATATCACCTGGTCCAACTTCTATGGTATCATTATATGGATTGCCCAGAGTAGAAAGGACACTAGTTTTTCTTTCCCCTGCATCATTTTGAAGCCCAGATCAGGAAAATAGATTTAAACATGTCAGCATGGCTTTCTAATACTAATGAAGCTGTGTCGACTCAATTGTGCTGATCGGTTTCATGGCCCCAGACACATGCACTTCGAATGGATTCTAAAATAGTTCTGGAGCATGTACAGGCTCATCTTCACTCCTACAAGATGCATTTACCCTCATACTGATTAATATGGGCTTGAAATTTGTTTGGTTGTATGTTGTACCCCTCGTTTGTGAAATCTACTCTAGCAAGCCATGGCAGATGATGTACATATCAATCTCAGAGGCTTTAACAATTGTTGTCGAGAATCAAGTATGTGAACACCAACCTTCTGTAGCAGCTTTAGAAATGAAGTATGTGTTCCAACCCAATGGCAATATTGAAACTTGAAATAGAAGCCAGTACTTTGGGACCTGCTGTGGCGACAATCCCAAGTCGGCTTTCACATAGAAGTTCCTCAAGTTGATTGTAACATTGTCCATATTGACAAATTGGGCTTCAATGGTATTTCCAGAAGAGTCACGGACAACTAAATTTGAATCAGTAACCTGGTAGACATTGTCATTGCCAAATTATATTGAAATGCAATTATCAATCTCTTGATGCATGAACAATTGGCACAATAGGAAAGAAGTATACACTCACAGGAATCCTTATAATATCAGTTCGATTCCATCCAAGCGGATTATATGCTACCACAACCTGGTGAAGAAAATTTCTATTAGACCATACAAATTTCTGTAAGGAATTTATATCTCAAAACCCGAAAAGTTACCAGACTCTTTCCATCCTGAATATCTTCCTCTGTTGCTGGGCAGAAACTTATATTGAGTAATTGGCACTGTCAAAAAGTGACGTAAACAAGAGATGAATATAGGTCATCTTGAGTAAGTGAAATAGTTAGTCTTCAGACAAAACCTAAGTCCCAATGAGCTGACTTGCTTATATTACGGTTTGAAGAACGTTTGCAAAGCCTTTTGGTTGGAAACTGATAGGATTAAATTAAGACTTACCTGGCTAAACTTTGAAGCAGGTGATGAGCATTGACCTCCTGCTTTCTTACTAACTAGGCAAGAGATAGCATTATCAATGACAGCTTCTGCCTGACCAATTTGAGAACAAACAGCATTTTGAAATAAATTGAGAGTTGAGAACAAAAAAGCTCTAAGGGCAAATTCAACGGGACTTGAGTATCAGACCTGAGAGGCTCCAATAGCTAGGCGCTTCTCATAATCATTAGTCGTGTGCTGTTTAGCAGTACCGGTGAGAGCATCATGATGTTGAGCTATTCCTAAGGCATCTCCGAGCCCATAAGTGCTAGGACCACTGGACCTTCGCCCCACAAGAAATTCAAGTTGGCGCGCTGCCTATATAGACAAAAGAGAGGCCAATCATCGCAATGTTTAATGTAAGCACACACTGAAGTCAAAATCATCAAGTCGTAGCCCTTCTACTCAGCAACAACAGGAGGAGATGTGCAGTGTTGTGGTATAGCATGAGCTCCAAGAAAGAGAAACATTACCAAATAATATCCACTTAGCATCCTAACATATCGTTTCAGGGCTGGCCGGCTAGTAAAGAAACCAGTCCAATAGGCATCTTTTCTATCTGCATACCTGTGCACAGAATCAAGTGCTCATCATATATCTAGTCGATGGTGATTAAAATAAGAAATATCACATAGAAGCAACCAAGATGGATAAAAAAAGTGATACTTACGGCAAGTAATCATTGGTTTTCAAAGGCCATGATACATTTTCTGCATTTTTGGCATCGATGTAAATAGATGGTGTGGAGTACAGTGCATTCACCCGACCATCCTGAGAGAGAAGAAATACCAGGAACAGGAAAAGAAAATTATCGCAGTAATTCATTGAAAGGAAAGGAAAGGGCAAAAGCATGTCTCTCCTCTCCAGAGTAAGCTTAGAAAGCCTTATTCTGAACTAGTTATAGATCCTTTTTGAGGTACATCTCAAATTATCTGGGACTGGAAATGAGTTTGTTCAAAACTTTCGAATGTTCTGAAGCATAACCACTTGAATATTAAGATAATAAAACCAAATAATTGAGCAGTAGTTCTACCTTGTTAACATAATGAATGAATTTTCCTATCTGCTTGTACCAGGACTCAGCGTATTGATAGGTAAAATCTTCGCCCATGGTCCACATAATGTGATTTGTTCTTGTAACATTTGCCTGTTCACTGGGAAAAATGAGTTCCTAAATGTGTACCGCAACGATGTTTATTCACAACTAATTACTCGATAATGGTCAGTCTCAGTCAGAGACAAACCAATATACAACAAAGCTATTGTCTGCAAAAAGCTAAGAATATACCTGTGTCATTGCAGCACTGATAAAATCATTCACTCTTTTTCAACATTGTAGTCATATAGGAGAGTATTATCCTGCAGTTTAAAGAAACTCAATTGTGAATCTGTCTGAGAGGGGAAAAAAACGAAAAACTTGAAGGCGATTTATTTGGTGAAATATCAGCACCTGAACAGGCTCAAAATCATCATCTACTTCAAACTTGAAACCGTCCGGTGGACCATAGTGATCGGGAAATACATTTGTAAAAATCTGCAAGGGCACAGACAAGTGCATGATATTAATTTTTAAGGCGAAGTGACCAAGAAAAAATGAAGGTAATGAGGCTGCTTCCATTTCAAACCTGAGATGAGGAACCAAAGGTTTTAGACCCACGCCATATGACCTCAAGAGATTTATCATCCTTGCGTTTTGCTCTGTCCTGATAATCGATTCTTGCAAAATGCAGGGAATCAAATCCCACCTGCAAAAATCCTGATGGTTCTTTTATAGGAAATACAACACAAAGCATGGACTATTTATGCGAAAAAACAAGCATGCTAAGAACCTCTCATTTTGTTAAGGACAGAGAAAGTTAGACGACCTGATATTCTCAAATGTGTGACGGTTGCCTCAGAGTGTGCAGACGTCAAACCACAAAACAACTCAGAGCTACACTCAAGACTGATTGGAAAGTGAAGAGGAAAGAAAAAGGACGACATTGAGGAAACCGTAAGAATCTTCTACCTCAGCTGTGAGCAAGTAAGCTTGCACAGCAGAATGTCCAAATGGATCAATCTGCCATCCAACTCGAGGAACTTTGTTGAATTCTGACTTTATCAGGCTATGACCCAGAGTTGTTTGGTCAATCATGTCGATGTAATGCGTTGTTGCCTCGTCATGCATACACCATCCACCATTTCTGCAGATTGCCAACACAACCGTGAGAACAGTAATAGTGCAGAAATTGCCAGAGACACATTCAAATGCATACTAACTGCATACATGAATTCCAATTGGCCTGCATCCACAAGTTTCCTCACTTGTTCTTGCTTTTCTGGAGTCTGCTCTAACCACCATCTTTGGAAGAAAGCCTATTATTTTCATGAAATTCGTTGGTGAATGTATCAAGCTAAGCTCATTTGAAAGTTGACAGTGCTGGGAATGAGGGAAGGCCTGGAGTCAGGAAACTATAGCATAAAAACGACTATTTGTTCACAGAAACCACGATTCGTGCGCAAACAATTAGTGAGGAACACTTCAAAAGAAGCAAAAGTTGGCTATGATCCGCATCTATGATGACAAACAAATACTTCGTTATGATTGTCTTACAATCATAATAAACTCTACACTTTGCAATAAATAATTATAATTATAATTTATTTTGGTTAAATCACACTTTGTCTGCTCATTGGTTTTCTAGCCTCAGATCAAGGGTAATAGAAGAGGGCTCTGACATCACAAAATTAATGTTGGGAATCACTTGAATATCGTCTGTCTAGTGTGTCTTCGTGGCATGCCTGGAAGTTCAGTTACTCTTCTGACGCAATTTGGATTGAGCAACAGCATAAAGATTTCTACTTCTTTAAAGGCCAAATCCATCGGTACCTTCGTGGCAACCATAATGGATTTGCATACTTATTGGATTAATACCACTACGATCAATCGGCTTGAAGCTTTACCGCAGTGCTTTGAACCAGATTAGTCGAGCTGATCAACTGGATTCGAGACTGAGGTAGCAAAGTTTACTTATTGCAGAGAACGCAAAAGCATGGTTTGAAGATGATCAAAACAAAAAGGAGCCTTCAGAGATATGCGTGCATTCTCTCTCCAGTTGAGGCAATTATACACACAAACGCAAGAGTCTAAAATTAACAGAGTACCATCTCCGCGAACACAAACTTCCTATTGGGATCTCGCGCCAATGCTACAACGACGGAATCAAGCACATTCTCAATGCAAGCGGCCTGCAAAACCAATAACACACGTAAAAACAGTTTCCTGTTCACCTAACCGCGTAATTATTCATCAACCCCAACAATATGGCCAAACTACAATGTGCTCTTCGATCCCAAAAATATAAGGACCTGGAGGGAGTTATTCGAGCCGACGTAGTACTGATCGATGGTCTTCAACCATCCGACATCGTCGTGCGAATGCGGGACCAAATGCACGTTCAACTTCCCTTCCACAACCCCAGCACTAGTGTTGTACTTCACGTAAGCACCGTCCACTCCTCCACACAAACCCGCAATCTGCAAAATCGCGACTACAAAGCAAGAAGCCACAAGAGTACCCATTTCAGCAACAGCAGTGACACTCGCTCACAACCTCTCTTCTCTCTCTCTCTCTCTCTGCTGTACTCAGTAACTGTTGAATTTATGAGAATGATGAACGATGGAATCACAAAAGAACTGGACCAGTGGCGGAGTGACGACAGGTGGAGCTTGTCTGGTTATATTGGATTTTACTGATCGGCCTGTAGTTGGTAGGGTACTGGGTACGATGTTGACTCTTGGCAGCGAGTTTGGCGCAGACTGGGGAATGGTACTCGATTAAAGGCCTACCCTTTTTGCTTCACTCTCTCTTTCTGTAGTTAAAAGTGCAAAGTTACTTTCTTTGTTTGGGCGTTATCATTCAGTCATTGGGCACATAGGGCAATACGATGAAATGATTGCAAACTTCTTCTTTATGAACCTCGGCAATCTCTGCCTGCGTCGTCAGTGCGAACTGTATAATCGGGTATGCATTAATGTTTGCATAAGTTATCGTCAAGTAGAATTGAATACGTGCTCATGCAAGTCCGTTCGTCGGTTCCTTTTATGTCAAAAGAGATCCTATTTCCTTTACTGGTTTCCTTCGTCACTTTCGGGAGAGAATCGACGTCAGATCCTCGAGGAAAATGATCGAACCGGAGCAATCTACGCGACAGGCCGTCCTTTCGCGCCTCGGTAACTTTCATAGGGAGTCACACCGACTCCGGTTCAACAGTCATCGGAAGTTCATCTTGTTTCGGGCCACATCATCCGACCACCTAGTGTCATTCGGCCTTACTTGGTGACGAGCTCCATGACGAGACATGCAATGTGCCAAACTGAATCTTGTCAGAAAGAGACTAGAGTAACGAGCACTTCCATGGGAAAGAAGCTGTGGGGCTTCTATCCAGAGCCAAGACACCGGAGAAGCTGGCCCGGAAAGACACAAGACGGGCAGAAAGTTTCCGGGACCGGACGAGGATAACGATGGAGTCGCTGTGACGCGACAAGGCGGCGGAGAAAAAAACAAGAAGGGACAAGAAGAAATCAGACACGTGGGAAGACACGTGGTAGAAAATGCCGAGGCTGGAAAAGTCACAACCAATCGCGGCGACGGCTTACTCCCCGTCGCGGTGGGGCTGAAGAATTGATTTGTGAAAGGGACGTGGCAATAATGCAATCCGCTGCAGGATTCAGCTCGTGTTCTGAACATTGCTTACTTGTTAGAATGCGACTTTTCGCCGACAACCATCCGTCTTATCTTTTCAAACAGTTCCTAAATTTCAGAATGATACACGGAATGATATCTCAACTTTTAATTTATATAATATAATATTTAAATTTTTTATTAATCTTCAATTCAGTCTCTAAATTATATGAAAGTGTTTAATGTTATCCTTCCATTAATTCAGCCAAGACGATATTGAATATTTTCATATAGTTTGGACATAAAATTAAACGTGTACAAAAAGTTTAAGAATCGCATTAAATAAATTAAAATTTCGAGACGCCATCGTATATGGATTAAAATTTAAGAACTACATTAAATAAATTAAAATTTCAGGATCACATTATACATTTGATTAAAGTTTAGATTTAGGGATCATCAGTGTCAATTTTTTCTTTCGTATATTTGTTAAAAAGAAAAAAAAATAAAGATAAAAAATCTCGTCCATATGCCAATTCGATTGGGGGTGGGATCGAGTCGGGTTTTCATTAGAAAAAACAAAAAGATAAAAATCTCGTCCATATGCCGATGCGATCTCCTGGGGCCTGGGTGGAGCTTGGGCAGAGCTCACGTCCACCCAGCCAATGGTCCCCTCTGCTCCGGAGAAAATATTATAGTTAGTACAATGGAATAAAGGTGTTTAATCCACGTGATGGCAATCAACCTAAAACCTGGAACATAGGCACCGAGGTCTCGAGCCCGGTCTCAATAAACTAGAGCTCGAGCAATGGGGACCCGAGCATTGACATTAGGGTCTCATGTTACAGGGCTGAGCATGGTTTGGGTGGGTGGTCCTCGCCTTAGAATTGGGAACCGCCTATTGGTTCCATGGATCCACCTGAGAATCGGACCATCGGTCCGGCTCCTGGTTCCGGGTGGGTCCATGAAATCGATCTCATCAAGCAAATGGAGGCGACCGAGAGCGGGAAAGGGAGGCCATGAAAGGCCGAGGCGCGACCATGAGTCGATGGGAGTTAAGAGTTGAGGCCATTAGTCGATGGGAATCGAGGTTGTGAGTCAATCGGGGTTGAGGCCATCCGTCAAGAGATAGAGAAGGAGAGACCAAAATGAGAGTGAGAGTTTGAGACAAGATGAGCAAGCGTCAAATAAGGAATTTAAGATTTTTCATTTTTTTAAAAATTTATTAATTAAGTGATATATAATATGTATTATCGATTCGGTCCGAGTAGGCACATGGGTGATTCCACACTTTGAATCAAGAACCGGACCGATTCCTTTAGGAACCACTGGTTCTAGATAGTCTTGGTGGTCTCAATTCCTTTGCACACCCCTATTGGATCCTAAATCCCGATGACCATGCCCGATTTTTTGACTGTTCGTGTCCAAGTTACTAGCGGTAAAAAAATGCATGTTTATTCACAAAAATAAAACTAGATTTTTTTTTTCTAAACGACAGAAACTAATTTACCAATCACTTTTAGATTTCAATCGAGTACCCAAAAATATTGTCATTTTCTTCAAAATTACTTCTTAGAAAATATTTTTTGGAACTATCAAATTTTCCACGGCACAAAAGAGCCTGAATTTCCGTTCTTCATTTATGCTGTAAGTGCACTTGAACTAAATCGGAGACCCTTTTGGGCACTGGTTGATCTCTTTATTATGCATGAAAGAGACATCGAAAGTTAATTGATCCCATGAGAAGAGACATTATGTGCAATGCTTAGAATTTCAGCAAAAAAGTGCGAATTTCCATGGGACCGAGCTCGACAACAAGATCCGACCCATCAATAGGGCCGCCTCTTAAGGGCGTCGGTTCCGCCGCGACTTCCCCTTCAACTTTCCATGTCATCCGCTTCATTTCGGACTTCTCTTGGTTCGCAGACAGGCTCATTTCTGTCACTTCATTTATCTGAACTCACGACCATGTATATCAATGACCAAACTATGTCCACCAGTACGAGAAACAACTTCTAGTAGTAAACAGATACTGAGAGGAATCATGGGATGAGAGCTGTAAAAGCTTTACGTACCCTCCTTCCGGCGAACATCTTCTTCAGCTCGACTTTAGCCAAGGTCGAATATTCGGCATCTTCACCAGACTAGATATGTTCACAACAAGAACGATGGAAATGAGTACTCTGTTCTGTGTTATCTATCTATCACCTCTCTGTGATCGGAGTTGCACCAAATGATTAATGAGTGTGTCGAATTGATGGAAAGCGTGGGGTAGTGAGTTGAATAGCCTAAAAGAGTCAGTTTAGTTGATCCAAGAGGCGATGCCTCCGTACTCGGACTACAGTCCCTTGCGGGTTTGCGAAGATTCACAGTTGTGTTGATTCTAGACCTCACATGGAGTTTCGTATCATAGCCCAAATGACAGTTGCATTCCTATGAAATAGGTTGACGAAGCTCCTCCTTTTTGTGCTAAAAGGGTAAATGAAGAAACTTTTCTCACCTCATATAGATGGGCAAGACGTAGAAGTGCGCTTCCATCATCCAATTCCTGCAAAACAGAAAGGTCAATTAATCCCAAAGGGAGGGAGAGTATTTGAGATAAAACTCATTTACCTGCAGAGTGATCAAAGCGACATTCTGAGGTAAACTGTAAGTCGAATCCATAGTAGTCGCCCTGGTAACATGAGAGCCTGTCCAGTCCTCCATCTTCTGCGGGGTCATTGTCTTTCGCTCAGGTAAAGGCTTAAGCATAGACCACAAAAAGCTAATTCGTTCAATCCCTACCTCATGTGCAAAAGCCAAAACTATCGGAGAGTACACTTCTTGGCCAGTAGTCCGTCGCCAGCGTGCTCCAGTCCCGGGTTTGTTGATGCCTATATAGTAGTTTCCGCGTACCTGGAGATACAACTTCACCTAGGGAACACCAACGAGGAGAAACAGTTGTTCTTCCACAGATAACTTCTGGTGACAAAACGTACCGTTAGTCCTTCGCAGGTACCGTTTGCAATGCACACCAGCTCGTCGAGAGGTTCCTCCACTCCTCTGCTGTCATCGACGAGTATTTGCCTGGTGCACGAAGCAACAGAAGGTAAAAGATTTTTAATTTGAAGAAAGAGGGTAATCATATTGGGCAGAGCACGGAAATGATGAGTCGAACCTGTGAAGCATCAACTCTATTTGCCCATCTTTGATACTGGCTCCTCCGCCGGCACGATCCACTAAGACTGAGAATTCGGTTTTGTTGTCCGTGGTGAAAATCCCGAGATTAATCTGAGTGCATAGTGTAGCAGGAGAGCATCAGTTTTAGGGAAAAAACAAATCTATGAGTCAATGATGTAGATTGATGAAATTTCATCTATTCAAGGACCATATTATCACCCAATCATTTGCTGAATCATTCAATCAAAGAACTTAACTGGATAGTAATTTCCTGCAACAGGTTCAGTAACAGTGAGGGACCAATCTGGTCTATTATCTCGCACCTGCACAATCCATGGTAAGCTTTTTCGCATCAGCCTAGGACAATCGAGCAAGATGGCTGTTGTATCAATTAATGCTGTGACTGGAAGAGAGTAATATGTTGCACACCATTTCGCTTTGTCAGCGAAATAATGAAAATCCAGATTCCAGCTGATGTCTTTCATTGATAGATGAACCAACTTATAAAGAACATACTAGGATAGATGCTTAGTAGAGTGAGTTCAAATACAATAACAAGTCTAGCAAACAGGAAATGTAGGTTTCAGAGTTTACCCGTTTTATGAAATCCCTTCCATTAGAATCGGTGTAGAAGGTCTTGTCCGTTGCCATATTCGTCGTCATTTGTGTTATCACCTCCTTCCCAACTTCATCATCTGTTGGAATTGGTCCAATCTTCATAGTTGAAAGCAAGAAAAGTCTTAGGAGGATTTCTTGGAGACTGAAGAGACTAAATCTTTAGTACGTAGACATTAGTGACAATAAATCCATTGACTTTGCATGCAAAGCATTGAAAATTCAATCGAACTGTTTTGTTGCGTAACTCTATCATATGTAGAAAATCATAGTTTACAAAGCAACCAAATAGGGAAGGGCAACTCACTGTAAATTCAACATCAGCATGCTCTCTGTCCTTGTATAATCTCGTGACCTGATCAAGTGAAAAAAGTAATTTCAGATGGTCGGGAATCAAGCCGTTTCACTCATGTGATGACATTATGCCGGTCCAAAACTTCATAAGAAACACTTAATTAGCAACGAAACATACCCAATGGGGCAAAATAGAAGTAAATTAACCTGCAGTTCTAATTGTTTGTTTGCTAAGGTAGCAAAGTTGTCCAACAAACTTAATTAATGTGTGTTCACTTGGATCGAACTTGAAAACTTAAGCTATTAATGGGGATGTCCAACGTGCAATGAGCAAGTCCAATTTCTTTCTGGGTCGAGGATTCTGGTTAAATGAATGACATTTTAGATCAGTAGCTTAGCTATTCAAGCCAAATACTTCTATGCTTCACTTAAACTCTTTGTTGAAATATCTACATTCTGGACATTTTGGGTCCTTCAAGTATCTGGAGTTTGTAAGCCCATGAAAACTAAAACCCATAGGCTCTTGAAAAGAAATTTAGAGAGACAGCAAAGCAAATCATCGGCATAAGCAAGAACAATCTGTGCTTGGGCATAATTTATCAAACAAATGACCTGGTAGATCCATGAACTGAGCTGTTGATGCACTTCATCGACTAGTGGTCCCCGAACAACCTTCAGGGGCACCTGTGAGAGTTGAAATAGGTAATGAACTTTATGTGTCCAATCTTGTTGTTAGATAAGTTTTAATATAGAACATTGCTGAATGGGTAGTATTTCAATGTTGCAAGTTAGTAGATCATGCACAGCTGAGTAATGGCAAGCTGCTCACTTTTCTTGAAACGGTAGTTGGATGCGCCCCATCTGGACGGAAGATGTACGCACCAGAAGTCTGCGAAAAAAGAACTCTGCTGAACACTTGCAGTTATATATCTATGATTTGTGTTGTGAATAGGTCTAGATACCAGTCTGCATGGTGTCACAAATCAAGCATAGAAAGAGTTACCTGAGGATCATCTGCATCTCCGATACTTGAGTTATAGTAGAGATAGCTTTGCTGTACTGGTACATCAACCTGGTAAATTTGAGTCAGCCAACTAAGGATGCTATGCAGTGAATTTGGCATAGCCTCACAGTAACATATAAGAAACCCTTGTGGATGTACAGAAGGTTCCAATAAGGAAAGGAAGGACAGAAGTGTTATATTGTGGAACATTGAATTATCGTCAAACCCTGAAGAAAATCTGCCATTATCTGAACCGAATTGTCTAATTTTAGGAGTTCTCAAAATTGTTTCATTTTCGCTACTATGAATGGATGCTTCCTCAAGATTGTTCCATGACCCTTCAAACTAGAATTACACAGTCTTCTCAAGTACTAAGAGAACAAAGAGGTGCTGCCAACGTTGAAATCTGAGACATACTAATAAAGTAGGTTAAGATGCCAACAATATGAGAACTAATCCAAGAAGCAAAAGAAAAGGCAGAATACAGAGATTAGATAGTGCGCTATAACGGAAAAGATTGATTCAACTGATCCTCAGTGGAAAATGAACAGAGAACACGTATATCAATCAATAACCGTCCAAACTTATTATTTTGAATACATGATCTAAGCTAGAAAGCTGAAGCAGCCAGTTGCATTCCCCCCATTTTCGTCATAGAAACTTGTTTTGGATACCCGAGGTGTCTGTCAATTAGCAACACGACTAGTGTGCATATAGTTTTTAGATTTCAAGAGAAACTGGTGACTGAGATGTTCATAGACTACTTTTGGCAGTATAAAAAATAGCCTTTTTCTTAGAGCCAGGTATTTCAGCCTGTAAACTATTTTTGTAAAAGAGCAAGTTTTTTCTACAAAAAAGTTGCTAATATGATTCTGATCTAAAAAAGTGAATGAGATTGATAATTTCAATGGAATAATCCATGCATAGATAAATGGTAACAGTGAATACCTTAAGGAAGAAAATCTCGCCGCTATATGAAAATCAATGACGTTCACTAGACTTACCCCCGTTTTAGAGTTGATTATCTGGACAAGTTGCCCGGAGGATGACAAAAATAGCATCTTCAGATCCCCTGGCCCGACTTCTATGGTACCATTCTGTGGATTGCCCAGTGCAGAAACGAAACTAGTTTTAGTTTTCCCTGCATCATTTTGAAGCATGGACAAGGGAAAATAGATTAAATGAGTCAACATGGCTCACTAACAAATGTGAAGCTGTGTCAAATTAATTGTCTGATCGGTTTTACAGCCACATGCACCACAAATGGATTCTGAATACTTTTGGAGCATGTCTAGGCTCATCTCCCCTCCTACATGATGCATTTTACCTCATGCCGATTATTATGGGTTTGAATTTGGACTCATTATTCGTTCTACTTCCTGTTCTTGATATCTACTCTAGCTCGCCATGGCAGATGATATAAATATCAATCTCAGAGGCTTGAACATAAGAGTCAAGTATGTAAATACCAACCTTTTGTAGCTGCTTTAGAGATGAAGTATGTGTTCCAACCCAATGGCGGTAATGAAACTTGAAATAGAAGCCAGTACTTTGGGACTTGCTTTGGCAACGATCCCAAGTAGGCTTTCACGTAGAAGTTCCTCAAGTTGATTGTAACATTATCCAACTCAACAAATTGCGCTTCAACGGTATATTCAGAAGAGTCATGGACGACTAAATTTGAATCAATAACCTGGTAGACATTGTCATTGCCAAATAATATTCAAATGCAATTATCATTCTCTTGATGCATAAACTATTGGCACAACAGGAAAGAAGTAAATACTCACGGGGATCCTTATAATATCAGTTCGATTCCATCCAAGCGGATTATATGCTACCATAACCTGGTAAAGAAAATTTCTATTAGACCATACAAATTTCTATAGGGAATTTATAGCTTAAAACCCAAAAAGTTACCAGACTCTTTCCATCCCGAATATCTTCCTCTGTTGCTGGGCAGAAACTTATGTTGAGTAATTGGCACTGCAAAGGAAGTGCCGTAACAAGAGATGAATACAGGTCAGCTTGAGTAAATAAAACATTTAGTCTCGAGACAGATTATAAGTCCCAATGAATCGACTTGCTTACAAATCCTTTTAGTTGGAAACTGAAGGAATTAAATTGAAACTTACCTGGCTAAAGTTTAAAGCAGGTGATGAGCATTGACCTCCTGGTTTCTTACTAACTAGGCACGAGAGAGCATTATCAACGACAGCTTCTGCCTAATCGATTTTAGAACGAAGAGAATTTTTTGAAATAAAGTGAGAGTTGAAAACAAAAAACCCTGAAGGGCAAATTCAACGGGGAGTTGAGTATCCAACCTCAGAAGCTCCAATAGCTAGGCGCTTCACATAGTCATTTGTTGTGTGCTGTTTAGCCGTACCGGTGAGAGCATCATGATGTTGCGCTATGCCTAAGGCATCTCCAAGCCTGTAAGTGCTAGGACCACTGGACTGTCGCCCCACAAGAAATTCAAGTTGGCGTGCTGCCTATATAGACAAGAGAGCCCAACCATGGTGATGTTTAATGTAAGCACACACTGAAGTCAAAATCATTTAAGTCGTGGGCATTCCACCCGGCAACAACAGGAAGGTATATACAGTGTTGTGATATAGTATGATCACCAAGAAAGAGAAACAATACCAAATAATATCCACTTAGCATCCTGACATATCGTTTCAGGGCTGGCCGGCTGGTAAAGTAACCAGTCCAATAGGCATCTTTCCTATCTGCATACCTGTACACAGAAGCAAGTGCTGGTCATATATGTAGCTGATGGTGATTAACATAGATATATCACATAGAGGCAACTGAGATGGGTGAAAAAGCGATACTCACGGGAAGTAATCACCGGTTTTCAAAGGCCATGAAACATTCTCTGCATTTTTGGCATCGACATAAATAGATGGCGTAGAGTATAATGCATTCACCCGACCATCCTGAGAGAGAAGAAATACCAGGAATGGGGAAAAAAAATAAAGGCAAATGCATTGAAAGAAAACATAAGGGAAAAAGCACATCTCTCCTCTCCAGAGTGATCTTAGAAAGCCTTATTCTAAACTAAGTGTAGATCCTTTTGGGTTACATCTCAAAGAAAAAGATACAATACAAATTATATCTGGGACTGGAAATGAGTTTTTGCAAAACTTCGAGTGTCTTGAAGCATAACCACTTGCATATTAACATAACAAAAGCAAATAACAGAGCAGGTAGTTTGACCTTGTTAACATAGTGAATGAGTTTGTCCATCTGCTTGAACCAAGACTCGGCGTATTGGTAGGTAAAATCTTCACCCATTGTCCACATAATTTGATATGTTCTTGTAACATTAGCCTGTTCACGGGAAAAATGAGTTCCTAAATGTGTATCTCAATGATGTTTATTCACAACTAATTATTCAATAGTGGTCTGTCTCGGTCGGAGACAAACCAAGATACAACAAAGCTATTGTCTGCAGAAAGCTAAGAGTATACCTGTCTCATTGCAGCACTAATAAAATCATTCACTCTTTTTTCGACATTGTAGTCATATAGGAGAGTATTATCCTGCAGTTTTTTAATAACCCAATTTTGAATCCGTCCGCTAGAGAAATGAACAAAATGAAAAACTTGAAGGTGACTGATTTGGTTGAATATCCGCACCTGAACAGGCTCAAAATCACCAAGCACTTCAAAATTAAAACCTTCCGGTGGATTATAGTGATCAGGAAATACATTTGTGAAAATCTGCAGTGCAAAGACAAGTGCATGATGTTAATTGTTCCGGCAAAGTAACCAAGAAAGATGATGGTAATGAGGCTGCTTTCAACTCAAACCTGAGATGAAGAACCAAATGTTTTAGACCCACGCCATATAACCTCAAGAGATTTCTCTTTCTTGTGTTTCTCTCTGTCTTGATAGTCGATTCTCGCAAAATGCAGGGAATCAAATCCAACCTGCAAGAATTGCGATGGTCCTTTTATAGGAATACTACACAAAGCATGGACTACTCAACCGTGCTAAGCAACTCTCATTCCTATTAGGAACATAGAAAGTTAGACATGATATTTGTAAATGTGTAGTGGTTGCATCATAGTGCAAACATCAAACAACAAAATAACTCAGTGCTACACTTAAGACTGATAGGAAAATGAAAAAAGAAAAGGACGATGTTCAGGAAACCTTAGATAGAATCTTCTACCTCAGCTCCAAGTAGGTAAGCTTGCCCAGCAGAATGTCCAAACGTATCGATTTGCCATCCAACTCGAGGAACCTTGTTGAATTCTGACTTTATCAGGCCATGACCCAGAGTTGTTTGGTCGATCATGTCGATGTAATGAGTTGTTGCTTCGTCGTGCATACACCACCCGCCATTTCTGCAAATTACCAACATTACTGTCAGGACATTAATAGTGCAGAAATTGCCATAGAACACACCACATGCTTCCCAACAGCATACATGAATTCCAATTGGCCAGCATTCACAAGTTTCCTCACTAGTTCTCGCGTCTCCGGACTCTGCTCTAGCCACCACCTTTGGAAGAACGCCTGTCATTTTCATGAAATTCGTTAGTAGCTGTGTCAAGCTGAGCTTGTTTGAAAGTGGACAAGGGAGTAAAAACAGCTGTTTGTTCATAGAAACAGCGATTGTTTATCAATTTGCGAGCGAACGATTTTCGAGGTACACCTCAAAAGAGGCAGAAGTTGGCTACGATGTGCTTCTACGTCAAAGCGCATTGTCTTACAACAATAATCAAGAATACCGTGCAACTGCCCCTTTCATGTTAATGGGGACTGTCATGCTGAACTTCAAAATCTTCTGTCTAGCGTGTCATGGTGGCATGCCTGGAAGTTCAGTTGCTCTTCTGATGCAGTTGGATTGCAAATATTGCATAAAGATTTTAACTTCTTTAAAGGCCAAAACCATCGGTATCTTTGTGTCAACCATGATGGATTTGCAGGATTGTTCGATTAATGTCACCACAGTCAATTGGATTGAAGTTTTACAACTATGCTTTAGACCAGCAGAGTCAAGCTGATCAACTAGATTCAAGCCTGAGACAGCAAAATTAACCGATTGCAGAGTACTGGGTTCAAAGATGATCAAAACAAAAAGCGAGCGTTCAGAAACATGCATCAGGGAGTCTGAAATTAACAGAATTTACCATCTCGGCAAACACAAACTTCCTATTGGGATCTCGCGCCAACGCTTCGATGACGGAATCAAGCACATTCTCGATGCAACCGCCCTGCAAAACAAGTAACAAACATAAAAAGCATTTCCCCATTTGCCCAAACCCGTGATTATTTGTCAACCAGCGATGTAGCCAAACTACATTTCGCTCTTTGATCCCGAAAATTTAAGCACCTGGATGCTGTTATTCGAGCCGACGTAGTACTGATCGACAGTCTTCAACCATCCGACGTCGTCGTGCGAATGCGGGACCAAATGCACGTTCAACTTCCCTTCCACAACCCCAGCACCAGTGTTGTACTTCACGTCAGCACCACCCGCTCCTCCACACGAAGCCGCAATCTCCAGAATCACAGCCACAAAACAACAAGCCAGAGGAGTACCCATTTCAGGAACAACAATGACGCTCACACTCACAAAGTCACAATGTTCATCGTAGTCAATGGCTGTTGAATTTATAGGATTGACGAATGGTGAAATCACCAAAGAGTTGAACCAGTGATGGAGTGATGACAGGGAGAGCTCGTCTGGTTGTATCGGACTTTACGGCCCGGCCTTGTGATTGGTCGGGTACTGGGTACGATGTTGACTCTTGACTGTGATTCTGGCTTTGGGCGGTTATCACTCAATGGTCATCTTTTTCGAGAAAACGAGCGTGTCAGGCAAAATTGAATGCATACTCATCGAACTTCATCTCTATTTTCATGCAAATCTGTCAGCTAGTTCCTTTACGTCAAAACAGATCCTAGCCACCTCGGATCCTCGAAGAAAATGATTGCTCCGAAGCAATTTACGCGACGAGTCATCCTTCCCGCTTCAATGGTTTTCGCTGGGAGTCCCTCAGCTTCGGTTCGACAATTCGTCGGAAGTTCTCGACAAGAACGTGAAGGGGGGAGTTGAATTTAGATGGATGAAAGGTGACCTCAGACTTAGTTACGAAGTCCACCACGAGAGATGTGACATGCCAAATTGAATCTTGTCGGAAGAGAAGGGACAAGAAAACCAGAATAACACTAACGAAACGAGTATTTCCGTAGAGCAGAAGAAGCTATGGGACTTTGTCCAGAGCCAACAGACCGGACGAAGCTGGTAGTGATTGTTCCATTGTGACGCGACGAAGCGAAAAACAACACGAAATCAGCACGTGCGGCAGACTTGGCAGAAAATGCCCAAGCCGAACATAGTCATGCCGGTGACGGCTTTACTCTGCGGTGGCCGCAGCCGCAGAAGAGAGAATATTTTTCCTGAAAATAATTATATCGCTCGAAATAATTATTTAAATAAAAATATACTTTATCATTGTTTGACATTAAATATTTTAAAATTTATCAATGATAAAAATATATTTTCAAAGTCATTATACACGCCAATAATGTAACAAGCCGTAGGATTTTGTTTGCGTTAAAAATTGCTCACTTATTTTAATGTTATTTTTCACTGACAATATCAAGCCACGATATCTTATAATTGTATTGGTCTTATAACCTCTCTATATCGATATTTGTTAAAGGA
This sequence comes from Rhodamnia rubescens, assembly GCA_021437795.1. NCBI lineage: Eukaryota > Viridiplantae > Streptophyta > Magnoliopsida > Myrtales > Myrtaceae > Rhodamnia > Rhodamnia rubescens. Next base: position 4,940,375 of record JAILYA010000004.1, on the reverse strand, counting down.
TCATACTTGCAGGTGACTGTTGATCACACCCGGACCAGATCCAAAGGCCATTCTTAATTTGTTGCTGAGACCTGCTCGCAATCCAGAGGTCGAGTCCAGGCGCATAACTATTGAGGAACCATCAAAAGCTTGAACAAGCATTCATAGATCCCGGCGAATTTCCAGCTCCTCTGCCAAATCTCCATTCACGCTGCCAGCACAAGTTTGGAGGCAAATAAAGCCCTTGTACTGATGAAAACTCATCGACACACGCTTTTCCGAAGGAATGCGGACCATGGGAGAGGATTCTCGAGGATCGACATGAGATGATCGGAAAGCCGATCTAGACATCATACAAAACAGACAATACAGAGCTTAAAAGATCTCAAATATCAATGAAATATCCCAAAGAGAGAGCATGATCATTTAAAACATTGCCGTCGAATTTCTGTGATGAACTGCTTTTGTAAAGAGATTAAAAATGGGGCGAGTTAGCATGGCGTAAAAGTTCCAGAAAGCTTTAAACCCCTAGCAAACTACAGAGAGCCAAGCTCCATGTTCTGATAACCCCATGGAAGTTGTCACCTTGACTTCGTAACTACTTTTCAGCTCACTCCTTGCTCTCTCGAATTCTTCCCTCGTGAACATGCACCTCTATGGCTCCAGAGGAAGGATCCCTAACCTGCCAAACACCCGCAGCAATGAGAGTTTCATTAGAACCAATCATTCCATTTGTAAGTTCACATTTCATAGATGATCGAATGTTGCTACAACTATTGCACGAGAATAATAACCTGACAGAAATATAATAACTACAGAAATCACTGCTTCTCCTCTTCATTTGGCCCCTTGTCTTCATCCTTTTTCTGCAATAGAGAATGTGGCAGTTTGTCAAAGATAATTTGATGTTATAGCCGTGGCCTCATAGCACTTATACTCTTAACATGCACTTCCTTGCATAAACTGAAGCTCTAACACAGGAACCCAAGTGCAGGGGAAAAAGCATAGCATTCTCTACAGTACTCATGCAGTAACATCAGTAAATAAGCACGCAGAAAATACAAGCCCAACCTAATCAAATTCAAGCCAATTTATACCCTCACTTACACATAAATCCCAAAGATCAAGCATCAGACTGATGATGACTATGATACCCTATATCAGATACACACAAGCAACAAAAGATCCCACTTCTGCCAGGGATTCTATTACTGTCAAAATCGCACCTGAGACTGGTTTTGCATGGAAGCAAGCAAATCCTTGACAGAAGGATCATTTGGATCCACTCCAGGAAGCTGCAGGAGCAACAAATCATCATCATATGGAAGCTAGGCAACCAATTCTTTTCCATGTTAAAAGTAAGAATTCAAGGGTTCAAATGGAAGATGCATCAGATGTACCGATGCAATTATGGATGACACAAAGGATTGGTCCGCCAACAACTTGCTCATATCTGTCTGGCCTGATGAATCTTTGTCGCTGTCCTGGACTGACAATTGAAGAGCTGAAAGCACCATATAGTAATGTATTAAATCACCAACCAGCGAGAAGGAAAGACATTGTCTTCAATACGCTTCCAACAACCGTTGCAACAAAAGTTAGAGATAATACACCAGTCCATATTTCTCTCCACAGTAGATGTAGCCAGGAAGGAAATCAATTCTAAGGGAATTCACAGAAGGCATAACTAGTGTTGTGAAAGATGTCAACATGCCGTGTTGTCTGTCTTCCCCATATGATACCACAAGGCCAAGTGAGTTTCCAAAAATACTTCGATACAGTAGCACACAAGACAGGTGAATTCCATTCACCCATCTGTCGAGGTTGGGACTCAAGAGATACAAGTAAATCACAAGATCTAACCTAGAGCGAAATCAGGATCATCTGCAGCAGCCTCCGACATGTCAGTGTCTCGCAAATCATGGCCAGAGGTGGTATCATCCATCGACATAGCAAGGGCCTGCTGTAGCAAAGCATTCTCATCATCCTGCCATTTTAAACAAATACTAGTTCAAGTCCAATTAGTACATGTAGTGAGTGGGGGCCAACAAACAAATGATCCTATCAGTAAAATTCAATTTTACCCCTGAAAGAAAGTAGTAGCTGGCAAAACAAAGTTAAGTGCAATCCCTGAGTACAAAAAGAGGACCAAAGTACGCAAAGCATTTTTTGCGAATTGCATCCCTCACAAAATTATGATACGTTTTAGTGAATTGCAACCCTAAAAAAATTAAGGTAACAGGAGACAATCATGTGACCATAGAGGATGGGCATAACCAGTTGCACTATCATGCAGTAAACATTGATAACTTTGTGAGAATCCGAAAATAGGCAGCCCCATTTGGGCGTCAAAGTAAAATGCAGTAATTCTTTCACATGTAGACATTTAAATCATCAAAGCCTTCAGTCTGCTTCATTTGACAAACAGCACAGAAGAACTAGGGTAATCTCAAAACCTAGGGGAATAACACCATACGATCATTATTTCCCTCAGCGTCCCAAAATCTGCTTCAACCTTGAAAAACCAATGAACCTCGTGCCATTGTTTCGACAACAGACAATAAACTTTGACAATTCAATACTAACAAAGCAAAAGCCCCATAATGTAAGCAGACAGTTGAGACATTCCTAAAACACACCACAAATATCAAGGATGTAAACCAGATGGGAAAATAGAAGCACCCACACTTATTTCTTTATCTAGATATCTATACCCTATAGGGACTACTACTCCTTTCAGATACTTGCATGAATTTTAATCAACAATATAGTTATCCTGATGCATGGGGTAAAAAATCAGGAGATGCTCCTATATGAAAGTAAGAAACAACTTTAAATATCTCAGCAGGAAAGCTGTGGAGCATCCATAATAGTTTATATGTAAAACAACCAACAGATGCATTTCATTTGCACGAAGATTGGACTTTTTTCTTCAAAATTGACCGCTTGGGGTCTTTCTAGGTTCTCAATTTAAATGAGTGAAAAATGGGATTGATAACACCAGGCAACTTAAAAGGCTTAACAATGATACTGACCATTATATCATCTTTTTTATTATCCGCTTCAGAAGCTGAACCACTGGCACCTTCAGTCATGGTTGCATCTTGTGACGATGGCTGTTGTTCTCCTCCTTTCTCCTGCTTAGCAGCTTCCTCAGCAGCCTTCTTAGCTGCTGCTTCTTGCCTTGCTCTTTCCTCTTCCATGGAAACTCTAAGAGCAAGGGCCAGCTCAGGATCCAGATTGGGATCAACACCAAGATCAAAACCAGAGACACCACCAGCAGCTGCTGCTGCAGCCGCTGCCGCAAAACCACTTCCACCTTCCCCATCCCCAGTGAAGATAGGGGTGCTACCAAACAATCAAATACATAAGGAAAATCACAACATGTCCCAGAGCTGACAACCAAATTTCAAGGATGAAATCAAAATGGCCTACCTTATCAGGACATCAGAAAGAGCATTTGGACCAGGAGGAACATGAACAATGTGGCTGGTGTCGTTATTATTCACAGCAGCAAGCAGAGCTTCCAGTTTCTCAGGTTTCCCTTCATCTTCATCCCCAAAGTCGACAATATCAAGTGCTACACTGTTCTTCTTTAACTTCCTTCCAATCATCTCCAGTAACTTCTTGTCGTGTTTGATGGGACTAAAGAACCTAATATCAGTATCCAATTGAAGAAGTAAACTATGATACATTGAAGAGCAGAGAACAGAAAAGAAACTCGCAGCACCTTCCAGCAAAGACTATAATTCTCTGTTGCTGCTTTTTATTTTGGCGATGCTTTAGTGCCAATTGAGCCACCTGGATTCCCGCAGCCAGATTCATCTCACCGCCAATTTCCAGGCCTAAATGCTCCACATAAATAAGACACAAATAACATAATTTTCACCAAACAGAATCCCCCCCTGGCCAACACACAAACGCCAAACAAAATCCTATCAAAGCCAATTCCCAAAAACGAGGATTAAAAATGCCACCAACAACTCTCAAACCCATTTATTTAATCAAAGTATCTATTGAAGATACAAAATTCGTTGGGAAATACAATTGCTCAACTCTACCTGTGGACACAGACACCCTTCATGCAAAGCCATAGCAAATTTATGAACATAGTTGTACAGACAGACAAATTATTGAAGACCAGGGATATTTCAATACATGACCCTCATCTACCACAGCCCTGAAACAAACAGAACATTGAAAATGAAAATGGAGACTCACCATGCATACAAGCCAATATCTTGCCAAGGTCACTAGTAGGAGTAACCAAAACTCGAACCCCTTTCCCTGCCATAGTTAGAACTCCAACAGTGTTCTCCGGATTCGACTGCACACAACACCAGGACAATGTCTCAAAACTTTTTCCCTCTCATAACAACACCTAGTAAACTAAAATGAACGGACCACAGATCTCTCGAAGGATAAACGAAAACAGGGACAAAACAAACCCTATAGTACACACCACTCGTAAAACCACAATCGGTGAGCCCAGATTGAACAAAAGTCACTCAAAAGGATTCGCGTCTTCCCTAATTAAACTTTCCCTGCCCTAACATAGTGAAACACGAAGCCAAACGCCGCATCGCAACAAACAAGGCCACACCACTACACCTGTGTTTTGGCGCCGCAAATAAGGTTAACAGCGTCCGCTTGAGCTTGAAACCTGTTGGGAGAGTAATCGCCATTGCGCATCCACTCGGAGTTGTCGATACATATCATCGTCGCCTGACAGCCCAAAAAAAAAAAAACCGATCAGCCACAAAACATGCAAGGACATCGAAACCCTAATATGCGAAGCGAACATGAACACATCGGAATCGTGAGCATCGGAATTGGGAAGAGAAGAGGCTGCGAATCTAACCTCGAGCACCATGATTCCGGATTTTGAGCTCAGAAAGCGAAGATCAGAACTTGAATTTGCAGAGACAATGAAAGATGATGAATCAAGAAGCCCCAGGGGCGTTTACTTGCTTAAGAGGGTAGCAGAAGCTGTGACCCCGCACGGTCGCGATCAGTATTCAAAAGTGACTCATTCGCGCATCGTCCAACCATCAGTTGCCACGTTTCAATCATGGGTTACTAGGAATTTCCGAAAGTTTCCCTCGATCCCTGAACTTCAACGTATTTTGTTACCGCCCCCAAAACTTTTCAAAGTTTTGCACCTTTTCCTAATTTTGATCATTTCTTACACCGTTGGATGCGTCATACGACAGCCTCGTTTGGTCTTTCAATCACATTTGGTTTCAAAAGAAATTTTTCAATTTCACTTAAATTTAAAGGTGAAAATAGTTCCCGTGTCATTTTTCTATGAAATTTTAGGTCACGACAGAAATAAATATATAAAATAATTTGATGAGAGTATGCTTTCAATCACATTTTGTTTCAAAAGGAAATTTTTAAATCGAAGCCGTCGCGTTTCAATGTCAACTATTGAGAACTTGCGAAAACCCCCTCGATCCATGAACTTCAACATATTTCGTTACCACCACCCCCAACAGCTTTTCAAAGTTTGCGATACCTGACTTTGATCATTTCTTACACCAATGAATGAGTCGTAATTTACACAACCTCGTTTGGTTTTCAAATCGCATTTGTTCACTGAAATTTGAAGGTGAAAATAGTTCTCGTTAATTGTTTCTATATATTTTTAGATCAAGATCGAAATAAATACGTAAGAGAATTTGGTGAGAATTCGCAACCATTTTGGAAAAATTCATGTTAAAAGAGAGTTTCGGCTCTCACGTACCATGACTTCTTTTCCTGAAAAGAATAGCATGGAAACGACAAGGGTCCTTGCTGCGGTTACATTTAAAAAGACTAGAACTCATGCATTATATTTGATCAAGTAGACAACTTTCCTCATTAGCTAATGAATGCTGCAAATTTGACTAGATTTCAACCTCGGAGCAAAACCATCTAGAGCGGTTGGAATAAAGCAGCTACAGATTATATACGCCGTACGATCCTCTCGGCATCTCGTGTCGTAGTGATCTCACTGGGAAGAGATGCTCGCAGCACGTGTCTGAACGTGATGAGCATGCACTGTTCTCTCATGCCAATCTTTGCTCCTCTGGAGGTTCATTGTTTTCGAGGACCATCAGATCGTCGGCATGGTGGAAGTTTATACATGACCCGTCTTTTGCCTCGTTGCGTACATCGAGATCACAGTCCTCGTCGCTGCTGTAGATGTCAAAAATAGGACCTGAACGAGGCCGACCCAGGGCGCCGTCATCTCTGAGGCGGAAACTCTGTTCCTCCGGCTCGTCGTGATGCGAAAATGACGCGTCTTCTGCATCCAGAGAGCTTCCTTCGATGCCAGCCTGGTGGTGGCCTAGGCCATCGAATCTGTCCATGTCGTCCGCCAAGGAATCCAGGGATGTGACTGATGTTGCGCTAAGGAGCGGAGTGTGCTTGGCCTTGGCCCTCCTCTGCCATCCGTGCAGCGATGTCCTCACACTTTCGGACATCACCGACTTCTTGAATTTTGAACCCATCTGCACCACATGACCTCGAATTTCAGAGGTGTCACGCGAATAGGTTCAGGCTGATCACAGTTCAGAGAGAGGGGGGGAGAGAGAGACCTGTGTAACAATGACATATAGAGGGAAAGTAATGAAGCTACACCAGAACTGAGAGACAACCCTGCAAATATCCGCAGAATGTTTGCATGAATGAGCTAATATTTCAGGATAGATCATAAGAGGAAGTAGGAGGGGAACGAAGGAAAGACCCACCCAAATGTTAATCGGATCACCAGCAAGCTGCGATTATTCATGAAACAAGTAGTGTCCCTTATCTCCCACTGCAAATATAGATCGCGTCATTTCGGATACTCGGTCAAATCAGCACAATAGGAACCTCACAAGAACATGATGAGATGACTATTTTGTTCTGATGCAAAAATCAAAACTTGTTGGATTCAAGTTCCAAGATGACAATGCCATGTCTATTTGATTTCCCCAATCCCGTGTCTTAATGACAAATGCTGAACATATTTGCATCGAGGAAACAGCGCGCTTAGAAAACTGCGCAGATGCACTTCAAGGGATGACAGCAGCAATCCAACAATGATCCAGCCAAGACCATTATAATGATTGATCTAAACAAGGCATAGTTGAGGTAAGTAGCACAGACAAAATGCATTAAGGCTAGTTCAGATTGCTCAACTAAGGTTATTTGTCAGAAAATTTACTGTGCCATTGGAAGAGTCAGCTCAATTACGCGAAAGATTTCATGAGCAGCACCTAGAGAGGTAAGTTGAACTTAGCTTAATGCTGTCATACTTCCCTAGTTTACCTCAGATGCAATGCAACAAAGACATGTTTAGGAACTACCTATGGCCAAGGTCAGTTTCTTACCAGGGACCAGATAAAAGTTGTCATCTCAAACGCATTCTGCAATGTAAAGAAGGTTCCTTGAATGGATAAGCAATTAGGTGTATAGTAAAACCACAGCAATCAACAGCTGATTTCCCTGATTGCTCACCTGGAAAGATATGAACTGTATCAACCACAAAAGAAGCTGCGGTTTCCCAAACCAGAAGAGCTCATCCCTCAGTTTAAATTGATGATCTTCCATCGGGGGACATGAATCCATGATTTCAACAGCCAACTTCACGACGACGTGGTGAAGCTTGGTACCAATCAGCAGGATCAACTTTTGAGAGAGATAGAGAGAGGAAACCGAAAGTTAGTCGTGATCGCGATATCTTAATTCTAAAAGAGCAAACGAACATATCAACCAATAACATGACATATTACGACTTACAATTGATGGAAGGAAGGAAAGCCAAAAATAGATGTTGCTGCCTGTTGGAAAAATAGAATCTACATAAGAGTAGTCCATTAACATAAACCCACAACCAAATGACACATTGAAGGATCAGAATTAAATGACTGGTGTAAAATCTTTAACACATCAGTAGCAGCCATGTTTCTCCTTTGAAAGTATAGCCCCATGGTTAACTCCAACACTCCGCCGGCAAGTCAGCACTCCAGTAAAATGAACCAGCAAACATCTTGCAAATCTTTCTAATAAAGCATCTAATGGCAGTTTGAGAAAACTTCTGGAAATCCAATCCATCGTGAATTTGAAACAAGCTAATGTGTATGGATCATATCTCCGTACGAAGAGACATAAATGCATTTCAGTGGACATTCATATCCTCCAATTTGATGGAGACATGACACTTCCCTAATACTGTCTCCGTAAAGAACCATACTAGCTGACGCCATAGAAATGAAAATTCAACAGACGGGCTAACATGTGTCAAATTGCCGAAACAAAATGTATCTTCTATTTTACCCTCCAGATCTAAAGAGCATTACCATGGAAGTCCAGGAATATGCAGAAGATGGCATATATCCAGAGAGGCACGCTGCAAAAGAAGCGCAAAACAAATGGCTGCATGAATAGCTGAAAAAGACGGCGAAACTTGTGACAGTTTCTGCAACCACAAGGGCAGCTGCCTTATGGAACGAGAAAAAGTAGGAGTTATGATCCCAAACTTCACATTTTGAAAGACTCCAGTTTTTGTCATATCTAGTTTGTTTATAACATTAGAAGCAGTCATAATTCTTAGACATACAGATTCATGTGCACCCATGTTAACTTTAGTGAAGTGAACCGGAAATTTGGCATCCGTTTGAGTTGTTTCGTTCATCAGTACGCCAGAAACAAGAAAATATCTTCCAACTCTGAAATAAAGAAACCACTTAGCCCAGATTCCAGGGTGAAAGCCATAATTGTCTAGTAAATCCATCATAGCAACTTCTTTGTCGGGACCGATGAGATGTCTTATCGGGTCAAATATTGTAGATAAGTACGTTCTAGACACATCTTATACTTGGAAAGCTATATCTTCAAGCATGCACTCTTGACACGGATAACACATTAGCTCGACAAGGTTTTGAGGTACAGTAACCAATCTACATTTGCCCCGACTAAATATATGTCTGAAGAGAAAGCGGCTTCTGTTCCTTCTATAACCTTTAATATGATGCGGAATAAACTCTGTAGGAGTAAATGCTTCACTTGCAATATTCAAGGTAGGGCAAGGAGATATTACCTAATGCCAACAACATCTCGAAATTCTTCCTCCATGCTACGGAGCATATAGTTATGGAAGTCGTATGATAGAGGGAGTTTGTGAGTCTGTAACTCACAACACACAAAAAATGGAAGAGTAATCAAGAATTTATGACAATGGAATATATGATGCCCTGTTACTCCCCTATCAAAGGCATTCTCCTTTAGTAAAAACAGCGATATCTTAATCCAGAGGACTACATTTTCAGAAGCAGTCTCAATCTTTGCCACCAAAACACAAAATCATTCCACCATTTTCATGGTTAAATGTTGCTTAAGTGGAGATTCTGTGACTTTTCTCCCCATCAATCAGCATATATAACACAACTAGACAAAAAGCAAGTATAAGAGATGCATGTGATAATTCCATGTCCATTAATATAAATGAAAACGTAGAAATCCTTCAAGAGAAATCACCGTGATGAAGCCCAAGCGCAATGCCATGTAGTCGGGCCGGTTTATCGAACTCCAGAATTGACGACTAAAACAAAGCTGACAACAGTAGGGTTCCGTATCAGTGTTCATAAAAGTATTATCTTTTTGAAGCCTCAAATGAAAGTACAAATATGTGGGATCACTACCAATCCCTACAGAAGCATAAGCTGGTATATAAAGCCATAATTCTAAACTCTATATTAAATCAACATTAGAAAGCAAGAGGAGTTCAATTAGGATGCAGGTAAAGTATCTTCAAACATACAATTTTACTAGAGTTTCTTACGAATAAAAAGTCTCGATTCGACTCTCCAGAAGTACGAGAAGTACAAGGGACGCATCTACTGTCTAATATGCTAATCAACATTGAGCCAACTCACATGACTATAGGTAAAGATGCAAGGATTAGAATAATGTGACAATACCAGCCAAACCAGAAGCTTGTGTTGGCTCCATGAATGTGATGTGTGGTGAACAATGAAAGTAGATAGCCGCATCAATCTGATGTCTTTGGAAGCTTCTCCTGATAAATTTAGATAAGTTAAGAGCAAAAGTCAGGAAAGGGTGACAAAGTGAAACTATGAAAGGACAAGATCAGCAAAACAGTCAACCGATATACAAAGTAAAGATAAGTAAAAACACGAGATAAGAAGACTTCATCTAAGCTGTTCAGAACCATCTGAATGACTAATATATTTGATTATAAAGGTTCTCACAAATACCAAAGGTATTGCCTACGACTCTTATGAGTTTGCTTTAGTAATGGCACACATGAAAGATAAATCTGGACCTCTTAATCCCTGGATGGCCATTGTCTTTGCTTGGTTTTCCCATGTTTTCCAGCTATATATCTGAGTGAGAAGTGACAACACAAGGGAAGCGCATTGAGTTCATTGGAAAAACAAAACTGTGTCGGTGATCTAGCATGATATACAACCTTAATCATAGCAAGCGCGACTGCCGCAAAGCTGTAAGAAACATGGACAATTGCCAGGACAAACAAGAAACGGTGAAGCTGCTCAAGACTTTCGTATGAAGCAAAAGATTCATGACCCTGAAAAACAGTTAAAAGTGGGTTAAAAGGGTCTTGAATATTGTGTTGTGTTCAGTCTTCCAGTCCTTTCAAATGAGCCTCATCAGTGTATGTCAACGAATTTATATAACTGATAGCAGAAAAAATCTATTCATAAGCCGTTCAAGAAGCATAGAATAATTTAAAACATTGCGAAAATTGTCAGAATAAGAGCATATTGCCTGGAAAATGATAAGTGGCTACATTCTGCTTATTCCAGAGCCAGCCAAATATAACACCTGAAGCAAAACTGTTCAAACCGATTGGAAGTGATGCTTGGGAGATGACTTTCTTAAAAGGACCATCCATCAGTGACTAGAAAGGCAACAGACAATCTACCTGACCTTGAAGAAATTACAGTCCATCCGAGAAACATAGACATTGTATAATGGCTTACTGCTTACACTACATGTGGTAGTATGTAAATTACAATTCATGTCAACATAGTGAGTGCTTGAAGAAGCATAACTGCAGCTAAGCATCTAAAAACACCCTAGCTTCACCCCCTAAAACAACAAGCATTGGCATTTGGAGTTGAACAAGTAGAGACCTTACCTCAGGACAGAAATCATGCTTCCCAGCAATCACCTGTTCCTTCGAGTTATTCGGATAACCTGAATTCAGAAAGAGAAAGTGATCCCCGGTTCTAAAGTCACCTTCTCTTGCGCATGGATAAAACCGGCTGCTTAAGGCCGAGGATTTGATGCAAACTTTTGCTACAAATCCTATCCAATGACCCATCAGCAGAGACAGGAGGCCGAAAAGCATAAGCTCTGCTCGCAGATGATAGCAACAACAATCAAACTCAGAATTACACAACTTCCAGGTGAAAAACGAGAGAATGTCATTCTCTGAAAGTTTCAATTTCCTACCTTCTTTAATCTTCTCCAGAGCAGCAAAGAGAGATTTCCTCTTAGTCTTGTCTAACCACTACAACGAGACACGACCCAACGTCAGATATTAATTCTCGAGAGCCTTCTCATCCATTTCCTTCTTTGTTTTGCCATTTTTCCACTCAAGCAAAATGTCATTCTAGAATTCAATCAAGCAAGAGGACTAAGGACTAACTTCGCAGCATGCTCACATTACATCTATTATAAACAAAATGCAAAATTATCTCTTTTCTGTGTGGGCACGTATTCTCTGATCAGTATTCTATGACAACTGGCAACACATTTTCATTCTCCTCCTCTTTTCTTCTTCCCACGTTCCTCGAACATTCCGAAGAACCGAAAGGATAAACAGAGAAAGCTCGGAAAAGAAAAGTCCAGACCTTTCCCACCCTCTTCAAAGAGCCATGAAAGAAGAAACCCAGAGCAACCAAGACACTGACCACGGTCGCCACTAAATATGTCGGGGTCTCAGCCAGTGATCTCCCTTCTCCTTCCATTTTAACACCGACCCAGAACTCTCCCCTCTTCCCTTTCTTTTAAATCTCCAAACACAAATTCAAACCCACCGATACAAGAAGGAAACGCCCACGGTCTTTGACTCATTCCGAAGCCAGAAAGGTCGTGTCTTTTTAAGAGGTCATCACATTAATGGTGGGCTGTTGGCTTGAGCAGAAAAGAGAGACCCGTACAGCGAAAATAAAAGCACATTTAAGAAGATGTGCATGGGTGTGTTAGGGAAGGAGTAGACAGGGTGGGTCCCCATTGGCGATCGTCTCCACCACCTGCAACTGCGAGTTTGATAAAACGGTACTCTGTCGTTCTCTCTCTCTCTCTCTCTCTCTCTCTCTGTAACAGTATAAACTACAGAGTTTTGGCTTTGGCCCTGTCTGAGGGCGAGGGAATATCACTTCTTTTGATGATTCTCGCCGAAAGAATGCCGAGGAAAGAGATTAAATATTTGATGAGGATTGAGATTATATAAAGTTGGTTTAGGAGCAGTTAGATCAGTGCTCGCCATACGTAAGCATGTGGTTTAATTTCCGGGTCATTTCTTCCGAGATGAGATCATGCTGGAAATCACGCGATCATGGTTAGGATTGACAATTCATTCGTGCCATTTGGTCGATGATGGTGCATTTGTTGAGCAAAAAGATTTTCGAGAATGGAATTACTGGACTTTCATGTGTTTAATTTGCTGAAAATGATCCGTCGACAAAAAATCATCTATAGTAATAAAAAAAAAATCCACGCTTAGATCTAAGAAAATGAATTCCATAATTCGAAAAAAGGAAATGGCTCTCCTGAAAATCGAAAGCATTTCTCTTGAATTTTCCTTTTAATTCTTAATATAAACGCAACCTAAGAATGAGATAAAGAAACACGTGTCAATTCCCGTACTTTTGAACGTGTGTAATGGGTTCAGATTTCTCTTGATAAATCCTTACTATAGTATATTTTAACATATTGAGATTTGCATAATCAACAAAATTACCAAAAAAGTCATAAACATATTGCATTTGTGCCAATTCAATTCTAAACATTTCAATTTGGCCAATTTGATTCTAAATATTTTGATAATTTATCAATAGAGTCCATTTGGCCAACAATGGGCACTAAGTAAACCACCACGTCAACATGTTCCAATCAAATTTGGCTTGAAGGACTACGTCGGCAAATCGTCAAAAATATTTAGGATTGATTGAAATGTTTAGAAATGAATTGCCCAAGGTGAACTTTGTTTTTTGTAACCGTTAGTATCATAACAATAGGGATAAATTCAAACTGAAAGCACAGAAAAAAAAAACAGAGTTTGAGATATTTGTGCACACGATAAAAGGCAAGACCCTAATCAAAAAATATTTGAATTGGAGAACATTGAACCGACGAAAATTTTATCCAGTGATAGACCTAACATGGATCGAACAATGTAATCAGTTCATTAATGTCTCAAATAGGCCGACTAATCCATTTTCCCCGAACCTTGTTTCAAACACAAGCCTAGTCTAGACACTAAGGTTTGGCCCGACCGTAACACGAAAGCACTAAGGCTCGGGCATTGCATCATGTGCCAGTTTGGACAAGGTTTCGTGGTCCAATGTTCAGCGCGGCTCGGCTCGGCTCGGCTCGACGAAGCATTTTTTTTTTTCCTCTGGTGCACAATCCAACCGTCGATCAGGGGTAAAAATCGAGAGATCGGTAATCATTGTTTTATCCTTCCATTCTTTAGCTTTCCTAAGGAACATGATCATAGCCCAAACGAAATCACACGAACAAGGTCCGCTAGATAAATAAGATCTGGCTTCATCTCTTAGTAGCAATCGAACTAAAGCCTGAAATCCAGAGCACAAGATTGCAAACTTGATCCACATGAATGCAGATAGTTCAACACAACCAAATCTGATATTAGTGCTTGCTTAATTAACGACTTCCGAGTTTCTCTTCCTTTGTGACTTCCTCAGCCTTTCGGCCACGGTGAAGTTTGGCCTCCTCCTCGAGTGGCTTCTTCACGGGCAATCCCTTGTCAACCCAAGCTAGATGACCTCCTCCCATGTTCCACACATGCTTGTATCCCTGCCCAAATTCGCTCGTCGTCAGCCAAGTTTTTTCTCCGATTAAGTATAACCGCAATTTATCGCACGGCATAGAAGAGATTAGAGAGAGAAGAGCTGGGCAGGGGCGCGATTTTCGCTTAGATGCATGAAGAAGACGGTCATGTTTCCCCGAACACTTAAAAGAGTTTCTCATGTTCGTGAAACTATATGCCCGAGCGGTTCCGGCGTCGGATCATTTGAAGAAATCAAAGGAAACGAGCTGAAGGAAACTTACGGCTTTAAGCATGTCGGCTCCGGCAGACAGAGACCGGGCTCCGCTCCGGCATCCCTGTCAGGTTCGATCAAACCCCCCCAATCACTTGACGAGTTCCATTCTAGAGCATATGCATAACTTCTTGACATTATGAAAGAGCCAACAGAGAACGGCAAAGGAAACATTACCACCACGATGCGATCTTCCAACCCATAGGCAGATGAAACTTGCTCCATGAACCGAGGATTGCTCACTCTACCTAAGAACTCCACCAAGAAGAAGCAGAAGAAGACCAACACGTAACTCCATTAAAGATTTTCAAGAGAGCTTCAACGTCAGGCAATATCCAGAAAGAAGATGACATGTTCTCATTTCCACGAACGATAGCGTGAATAAGATTCGTCACCTTCCGGGGTGGCGAAGAGGTAGGGAATGTTCAAGACGTCCTCCGCCTCGGGGTGACCCTCCTTGAATTCTTCTTCGGTCCTACGAATTCGGCACTCGACGATGAATTTTGTTCTTCCCAAATTTCGTCCATGGCAAAGAAGAATCGCAGAAGAAAGAAGAAGTTTCTACTAAATTCTCGAGTTAGGACGAACTCTTATCTGCACCTCACGTCTAGCAAACGGTGACCGGAGCCGACCAGATCCCTGGCTGCGAGAACGCCGATAGTGACCACTTCTGGTCCGGTGCTACAAAGAAAAGACACGATGGGAACCAGGAACAAATCGCAAAGAAACAAAATGAAAGGAGAACAACTCCGGGGAAGTTAACCGGCCAATTTCGGAATTCCACCAAGTTCATGAGTGAAACTGATCAGAACATCAACCCCTGCCTCGTACCTTTCAAGAGAAGCCATGAATACGATCGAGAAGCTCAGAATTCTTGTTCTGGGGAAAGCTTTAGGATCCGGGTTGCCGGGCTTCTGGGTCGGGAGGGGAGAGATGGTCGCCGGAGCTCAGCTGATGTGTATGGCAAGACCACAGCTACTCTCACTGCTCTGCTGGGAGTCCGCGCGAGAGAGACAGAGACGAGACAGAACAACAGAGAGAGAGAGAGAGATGAGGCTCGGACTTCAAAGGAGAAGAGAGTGTGTTTCCGGCTGAGGAGGGAGCAATCGGGTCACGCCACGTGGAGCAAGAGCAGAAGACTTTGATGCAACGTCTCAACTAACTAAAGTGCAGAGTCGTGGTGGAGTCCACGGTCAAATTCATGGGCCTCCAACTGACATCGCCGCGTTGGGACACCTACTTTAACTAATTCACTCTTCACCAGAGTCGCGCACATTCGGCCTTCGCTCTTAGGGTGTTAAAAAAGCCCACACCAGGCGGGCCGGCCCAACCCAACTCGATCCGGCCCTAAAATTTACTTAATTTTCAGGTCTTTTCCGACAGGATTTGGTACTCGGGCCGGCCCATCACCTGACCTTTTTTAACACCCATATTTTTTTTAAATTTAATTTATTTTTTTATTTTTTTTTTTTATATTCTTTTATTTGATGGGTTTGTTAATTGATTTTCATTAAAAAAAAAAAAAAAAATACGGCCCTACCCGAACAGACGGGTCGGGTCGGGCTCGGACCAAGACCCCGACTGTTGACACCCCTACTTCGCTCGACCTAATCTCATTCTTTTTTTTTTAATGACATATAAGCGCTAGAAGTTTGAAAACTTATTATAAAAGTACAATTAAACTTTAAATCAAATCATAAAACTTATCAAATTAGTAACCCTCGCCGACCGCAAGTGAGAGCCTAGGCTCTCACCCTAATTCGAGCAATGGTCGTTGGCCCTTGCCCAGTTCTAAACGAGGGCCACTAGTGAGGGGTCAGCTAAAATTGGGCAAGGGCTTGTAGCCCTTGCCTACGGTAGGGGCCGGTAACCCCCGTGACCATTCGGCGATGGTGGGGCGGCGATGCCACCTGGTTTCTAACTTCTTTTTTTTCAAGCTTATTTTTTATTTAATAAAAATAAAAT
This sequence comes from Rhodamnia rubescens, assembly GCA_021437795.1. Taxonomy (NCBI): domain Eukaryota; kingdom Viridiplantae; phylum Streptophyta; class Magnoliopsida; order Myrtales; family Myrtaceae; genus Rhodamnia; species Rhodamnia rubescens. The sequence goes on along the minus strand of JAILYA010000004.1, from coordinate 4,924,128 downwards.
TTTATTTTAAAAAATAAGTTTTGGGCCAAAAAAATGTCGTTTTAGTTTTATATTTTATGTTTTAACTACATTATAACCACATAGGGAGAGAAAAATATCAAAAAAAAGCCATGTAAGTATTTTTCATTAGCAAAGTTTGACGGAGTTAAAGAAAGGAATCGGTTGCAAGAATTTGATAAGTTTTAGGACTTGATTGTGCTTTTTATAAGTTTTAAGATTTAATTGTTCAACTTCCAATCTCCCGATTTGCCACACGTGCACCCCATTAATTACAAGAAGTCTCTGTAATGCAAGTGTACGTTACCTATAATACTATTGAGAATCTTCTACAATACTAGTGAAAATGCTTAGCCATCTTGAAGCTTCTCGATTATCTTGGCCCCCTCCTCGGACCCGGATGGAGCCATCCTTGGAACCCAGGGAACGAAGCTATCCCTCCCGAGACCGGCCCACAAGAATCGTTTTCAAGATTAGAACCCGCAATCCAAAGATTAACCAATGAGGTCACCGAATCTGCTGAAATTAACCTCTGAGATAGAAGAAGAACAAGAACTACTGCGGTTGAGGAATAAGCCGCCGCGGTTGCACCTATCAAGTGACACGATTTTTTCTGTTTGCCCGCTTTAGTTAGGCTTTATTCCCGAGCGCTCTTTTGAAATGCTCTAGTGGAGCTGGGGAAGCAAGACTAGTCCTTATGAGTAAAGCTTTGGCATTGTCTTTTGAATCGGCATCTTTTGATCGTTTCATTGTCATAATGGGACCACTACACTGGCCCGCGAAGGTGTGTAAACGGTCAATCTATAACTATAAGGTCTCAATGGACACTTGTTGATACCTAAATTTTGGTCTTCCTTTTTAGTCACTAATTTTTGCATAAAAATTAGGGATTAATTTTAGTCCCTAGAAAAAATATTTAAATCATTTTTCATATAGTATGGTTTATTTTATGCATTACATTCCGAATTGGACCAGCAGCAAATGCAAAGTTAAATTGAGGCACGATGGACTTGAGTGGACACTTTCGAGCTTAATTCTTCGGATATTCAAGGCGACGAACTCTCTTGGCAAAAAAAAATCGCATAAGATCCGTTGAAGATATGTGAGCTATGAGATTTCAACATGCTACAAGAGCACATGTTCAATGCTATCGGTAGTTGGCATTCAACCGTTATTGCAGCAAAAAAAATCCGAAACTGTGAGATATCAAAAGTGATCCGTCACGAATCATTCTAGGTGTGATTAGGGCACTTTCATGGGAGGAAAATCTGGTTTATAACAAAAAGTCAGTAATTCATTGAGGAATCCCAATGATTAAGGGATTTCACGGTTGCATGAAGGATTGTGGGAGATTTTTCTTTGGATCTATAAAAGAGACCACCAATACACTGCGAGGGGAGAGCTTCACGGTATTATAGGGCAGAAAAGTCATGGACTCGGGGGGCCATTGATTCGTTAAAAAAGTGAGCATAAGGGGTGGAAGAGGGGAGCTTCACGAGACGCACGTCGAAGGTGGAGAGAAAAGAGAGGCTTCGCCCAGAGAGAAAAATTGAGGAGAAAACAAAAAATTGAGAGCCCCACCATTTGAGAGTATTCGTGGGAGTGAATCTATTTTTATTCGAAACACCGAAAATGCACTTGAGATTTTGAGAGGAAAAGTGAGAGCAAGTTTGAGAATTCTCTCTCAATTTTCAGCTAAGTCAAAACCAAGAAAACCCCTCCGGCGAGAATCAAATCCTAGTGTTCTCGCGACCCCGACACTCGGTCTCGAGTCCCCCGTGATTCTACCTAGGTCGTCGTTGGCCCGGTGATCCTTGTCGCGAACCGGTCCAACGATCCCAGCCATGACACGGTTGAGCCAAAATCGAGGTGAGTTCCACTCTTGACGATGGAGATGCTGTCCAGAAGTGCATGAGCTTGTCTTCTTACATTGGTATCCTTGTCCGCAAATCTGCTGTTCTTGGTTCCTTAAAGGCTTTCTAGCGTGGTGTCCAATTTGAGAAGAAAGGGATACTACTATCATCCGAAAAGTGAACCGCTTCAACTTTTTTTTTCCTTTTGCTTGGTCAACGAGGTCTAAAATTTAGATTCTTTTGCTAATCACCTACAAGTCAAAATATGTTGACTAAGTGAATCCCGAGGTTGGATTCGGTGAAGTTTTGGAGGGAGGTCCAGTTGTAGGGCATGCGGTAAATACCCCGATCGAGTGATCGCCATGAGCGTCATCGCGAGGCGTTTGAGCCTCCGGTCTCTCGCGCGTCAACTCTCACCATCGCCGCACGTGAGCGCCATAGATTGCGTTCAAAGGGTCCTAGCTCAAGCTGCACTTTTCGTGTAAGTAAAAAAAAAAGGAAAAGCAATCTTCGAAAGACAAGGTACATTCTCTATCTCGAAATTTGATTAATGTGAGGATGTTTTGCATATTCCGAGCATTTATTGTATTATCTTGCATAAAAGTGGATTTTTTAAAAAAACACAGGTTTGATTAGGAAATTTCTGTTTTTCCAATCCGCAACTTGCTATACGAACAAAGATTTGAATTCAATCGTTAATCGTATGATTACGAATTAAAAATTGACTCAAATATCCACGAAATATTTTCAAAAAATTGGTTAATATATCCACTTGATTCGATTGGCATAATATCTTTAGAATGAAAATTCTATTGCGTGATATTTAAAATTCTAAAGATATTGCATTACATTTTAGATAAAAGTTGCATTTCTTAAAATCATGTAGATATTTGCACGTTTAATTTTATTTTAGAATAATTTAGATTTGCATTCTAGGATAGAATCTGCATATTCGAGTTGATTTTCATGTCTAAAATAATTCATCTTTAATATGTTAGGGATTAGGCTAATTTAGACCCTAAAATATGCAAGATAATTATCTTTAGGCATAGTTTTATTTAGGGTCATTTATTAATCCGAAAATCAAAACAATCTCGCCATGTCATTTATATGATAGGTTGTAGATCGTATAGAATTTGCATGTTTAGGTCTTTAATTCATACATCATGTAGTTAATTTAATTAGATTGTAATCACATATCCTCTAAGTTAGTCATGTAGTTTAATTAAATTCACACGCATTCTTAGGATAGTTTGCATTTACTTATGTCATTGCATTTAGAATGATTTCATACATTACATTTACTTTATTTTTCATTAAAAAGCGAAAATCCAAAAGCGAGAACAATTTGTCTTGGCGCATGCTTCCTGCAATTACTTTTGATTTACGGATGTTTATTAATTGATTGTGCAACCGCATGATAACCTTGTGTTGTGGCTTAGGTTAAAATCAATTAATATTGCCCGACAAAATCCTTTTTCATTAAATGAAATGGTACCGAAAGGGCGTTAGAGCAATCTAGCGTAATCAAGTCCCCTGACTTAGAATCTCCGGTTCGTAGAAGTAATTTAGTTCTTCCACTAATTTACTTAGGTTTCTAATCGACCTACCAAAAATGATTAGTGGCGACTCCAATTCAAAACTCTTTGCATGTTAAGTTGCGATTTGGTATGGACTTGGGAGAGTTCGAGTTAGGTTAGTTAATTCGTTTAATTAATCTAATAATCCATTAATCTTGGAATCTCCGATTTTTAGGTCGCGACAACACTACTTTCATTTATAAAAAAAAAAAAAATAGGGACCTAATAAGCACAAAGCTATTACACAATAACTAAAGTGCAGAGTCGTGGTGGAGTCCACGGTCAAATTCATGGGCCTCCAACCGACATCGCCACATTGGGACACCTACTTTAACTAATTCACTCTTCACCGTAGTCGCGCACATTCGGCCTTCGCTCTTAGGGTGTTAAAAAAGCCCACACCGGGCGGGCCGGCCCAACCCGGCTCGATCCGGCCCTAAAATTCACTTAATTTTCAGATCTTTTTCTACCGGATTTGGTACTCGGGCCGGCCCGCCACCCGACCTTTTTTAACACCCATATTTTTTTAAATTTAATTTAGTTATATTTTTTCTTTTTATATTCTTTCATTTGATGGGTTTGTTAATTGATTTTGATTCAAAAAAAAAAAAAAAAAAATCTCGCCCTACCCGAACATACCCAGGTCGGGTCGAGGCCGGGTCAAGCTTCAGCTATGATCGGTTTCGGGCCGGACCGAGACCCGGCCCGTTGACACCCCCGCTTTGCTCGACCTAATCTCATTCTTTTTTTTTTAAATGACATATAAGCGCTAGAAGTCCGAAAACTTATTATAAAAGTACAATTAAGCTTTAAATCAAATCATAAAACTTATCAAATTAGTAACCATCGCCGATTGCAAGCGAGAGCCACTCCTATTCGAGCAATAGTCGTCGGCCCTTGCCTAGTTCTAAACGAGGGCCACTAGTGAGGGGTCGGCTAGAATTGGGCAAGGGCTTGTAGCCCTTGCCTGCGGTAGGAGCCGGTAACCCCCCGACCATTACGGCGATGGTGGGGCGGCAATGCCACCTGGTTTCTAACTTCTTCTTTTTTCAAGCTTATTTTTTATTTAATAAAAATAAAATTTTATTTTAAAAAATAAGTTTTGGGCCAAAAAAATGTCGTTTTTACATCATCGCCACGTAGGAGAGAAAAATATCAAAAAATGCCATGTAAGTATTTTTCTTTAGCAAAGTTTGACGGAGTTAAAGAAAGGAATCGGTTGCAAGAATTTGATAAATTTTAGGACTTGATTGCACTTTTTACAAGTTTTAAGATTTAATTGTTCAACTTCCAATCTCCCGATTTGCCACACGTGCACCCCATTAATTACAAGAAGTCTCTATAATGCAAGTGTACATTACCTATAATACTTTGTTGAGAATCTTCGACAATACTCATGAAAATGCACGACCATCTCGAAGCTTCTCGATTATCTTGGCCCCCTCCTCAAATCCAAATGGAGCCATCCTTGGAACCCGGGAGCGAAGCTATCCCTCCCGAGATTGGCCCACAAGAATCGATTTCAAGATTAGAACCCGCAATCCAAAGATTAACCAAGGAGGTCACCTGAATCTGCGAAAGTAACCTCCGAGATAGAAGAAGAACAAGAACAAGAACTATGCGGTTGAGGACAAGCCATCGGGACTGCACCTATTAAGTGACACGATCTTTCCGTTTGCCCGCTTTGGTTAGGCTTTATTCCCGAGCGCTCTTTTGAAATGCTCGGTGGAGCCGGAGAAGCAAGACTAGTCTTTATGAGTAAAGCTTCAGCCTCGCCTTTCGAATCGGCATCTTTTGATCGTTTCACCGTCATAATGGGATCACTACACTGGCCCATGAAGATGTGTAAACGGTCACTCTATAACTATAAGGTCTTGATGGACACTACTTTCATTTATAAAAATAAAATAAAATAGGGACCTAATAAGCACAAAGCTATTACACAATCAAAGCCTTTTTCGTCTCCAACGAACGGATGCACAAGATAACCTTTGATACACGCCACTAGTTGTTTAACTACTTTACCGAGAACAGTCAAACCACACAATTCATTGGCTTCTCCTTTAAGGAAGTGAAAAAAAAAACCCCGCTTGCTCTTTATCATATCATATACGAATTCGAAGCTAACCTCTCGCACTCGAGTCATCCCCTTGAATAACGGGTTTGCTGCTGAGTCTTTCTTTGAATTTATGATGGAGAGATGAGGAAGATGAAAACAATAGATGTGATATGCCGACCTATTCAATCCATAGCAATGAGTGGTGATTGTCGCGCTTGGCGTAAGCGTAAGACTTAGTTGTATCCGGCAACGATTTAAAAAAAAAGGCATTTTATTAAACAGCTAGTGGTGATTGCCTGCTGAGTCTTTCTTTGAATTTATGATGGAGAGATGAGGAAGATGAAAACAATAGATGTGATATGCCGACCTATTCAATCCATAGCAATGAGTGGTGATTGTCGCGCTTGGCGTAAGCGTAAGACTTAGTTGTATCCGGCAACAGATTAAAAAAAAAAGGCATTTTATGTTTCATTGGAAGGAACAAATCCTAATTGTTGGCACTATTCTATTATTGAGTGATTTCCTCTTTTCATCACACAAACTTAAGTCTTCCGCATCCTCAGTTATCACTCGAACTTGTCAAAACCAAAATTGGTCCCGAATAAAAGGATAAAAGAGTTGTCGATCTATGATTCTATATTTACTCGTTAGAGAGTTCTCGCTTAAAAGCAAATGTTGATTTTTAAAAAAATTTCATTTGCAGGACCACTGTCAAATTCTCCGGCCTAATTCCCCAAGAAACCCCAAACTTTAAGTCAAGTCCCAAATCTATCTCGAACCTTGTTTTGTCTCGAAAAAATCTCCCGAACTTTATGTTCGATCCCAAATCTAACCCGAACTTTTTTTGTCTAAGAAAAAAATCAGCAATTTTTGCTCTAATTTCAAATTTACCACATTAGCCCTTTGTTCAAAAATCGTCATTAGTTATCCCTAATTTTTATATCCTAAAATGATTTTATTTTGGAGAATTTCTTTATTGAGAGTGAATTTGTTATCCACATGAAAATATCAAGTCGGTCCGTATCTATCACCCAATTACTTTTCTAATATGGGGTTTTTTTTATCAACGTGAAGATTTGACCGTCAAGTTAGTACTAGACCACAGGCTGACTTTGAGAATATATTGAGAATTTGTCATTTTTTTAGATAAAATAAAATTCGAGATAGATTTGGAACTCTACCTAAATTTGAGGATTTTTTCTGAGACAAAAAAAAATTAGGATAGATTTAGAACTAAATCTAAAGTTACGGGTTTTCTAGGAAATTAGGCTCAAATTCTCTATCATTTTGCGGCTCTTTTTGTATGCACAGACAAAGCCACAAATGTTAGGTAGCAGTGGTAAGCTACTCGCCCATTCTTAGGAGAGACGCAATAGTATGATGTACATAAAATTAAACTACCTCAAAATTATAAGGGGGCAGAGAAATATGCAAGTGGATTTTCCTAGCACATATAAAAAAAAACACGGTGGATCTGCAATTCCAAATCCCCGTCCAGTCAAGGCTTTTCGATTGAGATCGATAGACAGTATGCGTATTATTGTAAACTGGTGGTTCGTGGATCAGCCCAAATCTCTTAACCGATCTCGATTTCTATTGATCTTTTTGTCAAATTCGCTCTTGCACAAGGCGTTTTCATTTTTCGAGTGGTAGGTTAATCGAAATTACAACATGTCATAGATGCATACACTTCGTCTTCATAGGCACCCACTTTGCAATGTTGGTCCGACAATTTTCGGGGGCAATTAATACAAGAATATAGTCCTTTGGGGCAGTAGCAGTAAAAGATCTTTTGAGGCTCTATCCAATCGACAATATGAACAGATATATATATACTGGGAACTAGACATGACAAGGTCCTTACTTGAAGGAACAGGATCATTGTTTCAGCTAGGCTTAAAGGTCACGAGGGGCTTTGCTGCTGCTGCTGCTGCTGCTGCTGCTGATATCGATATTGCCAAGCTTCGACTCATAACAGCGTCTTCAAAGAGAAGCCAGAGACGATCCCATAAGTTGAGCGCACCGACCCATTTCGAGCCTTTATAAAGTAATCCTGGCGAATAAGGATGCAGCAAAAAATTTTTGGAAATGATAAACAAGTAACAACACAGCTGAATAACATGAGTTGGGCAAGGCGTCACTTGTCATGGATCGACTTGTAAATTCCCCTGTGCTCTAATGTAGTCTGAGTGTTTGGGATCCACTAATCTCAAATCAACTTGTTTCACAGTCAGATAAACAAGTTGGGCCAAGTTTGGAAATGATAAGACAAGTAACACCATAGCTGAATAACATGAGTTGGGCAAGGCATCACTTGTTGTAGATCGACTTGTAAATTCCCGTGTGCTCTAATGTAGTCTGAGTGTTTGGGATCCACTAATCTCAAATCAACTTGTTTCACAGTCAGATAAACGAGTTGGGCCAAGTTTGGAAATGATAGACAAGTAACACCATAGCTGAATAACATGAGTTGGGCAAGGCGTCACTTGTTATGGATCGACTTGTAAATTCCCCTGTGCTCTAATGTAGTCTGAGTGTTTGGGATCCACTAATCTCAAATCAACTTGTTTCACAGTCAGATAAACGAGTTGGGCCAAGTTTGGAAATGATAGACAAGTAACACCATAGCTGAATAACGTGAATTGGACAAGGCGTCACTTGTCATGGATCGACTTGTAAATTCCCCTGTGCTCTAATGTAGTCTGAGTGTTTGGGATCCACTAATCTCAAATCAACTTGTTTCACAGTCAGATAAACGAGTTGGGCCAAGTTTGGAAATGATAGACAAGTAACACCATAGCTGAATAACATGAGTTGGGCAAGGCGTCACTTGTTGTGGATCGACTTGTAAATTCCCGTGTGCTCTAATGTAGTCTGAGTGTTTGGGATCCACTAATCTCAAATCAACTTGTTTCACAGTCAGATAAACGAGTTGGGCCAAGTTTGGAAATGATAGACAAGTAACACCATAGCTGAATAACATGAGTTGGGCAAGGCGTCACTTGTTAAGGATCGACTTGTAAATTCCCGTGTGCTCTAATGTAGTCTGAGTGTTTGGGATCCACTAATCTCATATCAACTTGTTTCACAGTCAGATAAATGAAAAAGACAACATGCAAAATAAGGGGGACCTAGTCATGGTGGGAGCTTTTGTGTTTCACCCAAACTCCTCCATCTGACGATGAAACAGGTTCACTGCCATCCACACACTCTACACAACGATTATTTTTTAAGGATGCATCTCATACCTGATGTTTCAAATAGCAGAACAAATCGCCATTTTCCTTCTTGATTCTAAAGCCCAGTTTCTCTCGTTGTCTGCAAAACATGATTAACTTTAAAACTCGATAGACATCTTTGCTGGTCTCGAAAATTTTAAACGACTTTCTCCACACAAGCATTTACAAAATTTCTCCATACATATTAATCAATTGAAATAACAGTTCCCCCAATACATAAGGGTGGCAAGCAGATACGACTCAAACACCCTCCATCTCCATCCCAACCCTGCAACCCCATTCTAAAACCAAAGAAAAAAGAAGGATGACATCATTTTTTAACTTATAAAGTCTAGTGAAAAAGACTATAGAAAAGTATTTTTCTTTTAATTTCCTTGAATCGTGTCTTCTCTTTTTACTTAGCTCCTCCTTCAGAGAAATTTCCATCGGCAAGTAATCCTCTCTCCTCCATCTGAGAAGCAGTTTGGATGGAGAAGATCCCATCACTTCTCTATGGCATAAATATGACGCGGCCCATGGACTTTTGACAATTTACGCAGGCACCCACCCATTTAAAAAACCTAAGCGTTGTTCCCATTGAACTGTATTACTACAGATTTGCATCTCTAATGCCTGTCATTTCAAACAGTTCACATTGCATGTTGCAACTAGTAGATTTGCATTGCTCCGTGATGTAACTATCTAACAAATGTACGTTTCTCAGAAAGCAGTATGGAGTAGATTTCATTGCTCAATGATGTATTAAAAATAAATATAAGTTTCTCACGTCTTTGATAGAAGACTGGTATTAGTCAAGAACACAATCAGCACAAGCGGCAGGGCCTTGATCATATCCACTATCAAGGTGCGCCCACTAATTCAAAACTCACAATGTTCCATGACTTTCTTCAGCAGTAGTCCTATCTCGCACCCAGCATAACTTTGTATCAAAGAAAATTACAAGGATCTCTGAAGGAGTTACTGGTGTTCAATCTAATGACAAGTGGTCCGCATTACCCTACGAGGGCAAACTGTCAAATGCGATGGAGATGCTTCAACTAACTGTAACTCTCAAATGCCTAGCGATTATCATAAACCTTGTCCTATTAATAAAGCCACGGTACGTTCCTATGCTAAAAAGCTCGGACAAGATTGACCTCATGCCTACAATGATGCCAATAGGAAGAAGGCACACTCATCATTAAAGCAAGCCATTGATTGGTGTATTCATCAATTATCTTAACTTCCGAATATAGAATGATCCATCCGCATGCACGCATAAAGACAGATGCCGTGAGCAAATTTGCCAGTCTTAACAACAAGATGACAAAGTACAAGAGCTCCTCAAGTACATGCAGATGTATCCTCAGAAACATCCACACTCAGGCAAAACTATGTATGCAATTATGCACCTCCATGAGCATAATGATCCCGAGCAGGATCATTTCGATTTTCACACTTGATCCTAATAGGTAGTCCAAATGAATTGACCATAACTAGAATGGCCATAGAAGCAACCCTCTAGTTGACTTATTCAAGACAACAAGATGGAAATACGCAATTGAAGATAGTCACTCAATCAGAATGGGGCCATTAGAGCATTGTACATTCTTGTATAAACATTAGAAAAACGGCACCATTATTCATCAAGATGGCTCTAGAAAGTTACCACATGACATGCTCTCTTGGTCCTCACATCATGCTTGCACACAGGGCAGAACAATCCTCCCTTCTTCAGCCAAGACTCCACACAGCAGGAATGAAATTCTGGATGGAGCTCTCAATGTTAAAGAAGTTTACATATACTAGTTATCTTACTAGAAAAGAGAGGAGACATTGATAAAACCATGTTTCCAGAAAACGACATTTACCAATGAAAACACAACCTTGAACTGTTTTTTCTGAACAATTTGGAAGAGGAATTATAACAAAGACACTGGTGATACTACTTTCGTAAGGATGTCATATAACGGTTTGTGATAACCCTTGAAGCAGATCACCCAAGTATCCTGAAATTCTACGTAATGCAAAGTTGCAAGAATAAAGCACAATAGATCCATGATGGCTTGAGCTTTCCGATGTAATCTAAATTAAATGAATGCAGGAAGCTCAACAGATACTACTTTCATAAGGATGTCATATAACAGTACGAGTCTCAATCTTTTCCCTCACCAATTTGTAATCACTCTTGAAGCAGATCACCCAAGTATCCTGAAATTCTCCTGATGCAAAGTTGTAACAATAAAGCATAATAGATCCATGATTGCTTGAGCTTTCTAATGTAATCTAAACTAATTGAATACAGGAAGCTCAATTTAGAACTGGGCACTGTACTCTGACCAGGTTAAAATGTGAACTATAGATTAAATTTCTATGAAGGAGCAACATATAACAAGCAAGAAAGATAGCCATGCTGTACCGTGTTGGCAAGGAAGGGTTTTAAGGATCTCTCCATCTTTGTAATCCTCAAGGCAGATGGCACAAACTTCCCTATTGTACTTGTCACTACTTCGAGCGGAATTGAACGCGAAGTTGGGAAGTTCTGCGACGATTTTATCATCTACGTGTACAACGTGATGTGTTATTCCTCGCCAGTACAACCATGATCTTGGAACAAACAAGGCCAAAGCTAATAAGCCAAATATGACAAAGAGGGAGATGAGCGATATAGCCAGCACAGTCCAGCCTGCTTCGACACAAGATTCATAAATGCAGCATTCCCCTGTACCCACTTGGGCATGCTCCTTTAGACTCTGACCGGCTTCATTCGAAACAAAAACTGCAGGAATCGTGATTCCCTTGGGATTAACCATCACTGCACCGTAGAGAACGTACCATCAATCGATATTCTAAGTAATCATTCAACAGGCTCATAATGTTTCTCCATATTTATGCCCCCTGGACCACCCAACATTTATGCAATAACATGGACCCAGAATGCTGATTTAAGTCTGCAACATAGCACGAGAGACATGTCTTTGCTCCTTAATCTCCCAACTGCTTAAGACAATGATCTTCCAATGACATAATAGATCTTCAATTTAAGTGAACTCGAGGTACCAGGAAATCTAATCGCAAACACAGCATATCAAGCTCACCATCTTGGAGCTTTTAAGCATTCTATGAACTGACCGAAAATGGAAAAAAAAAATTAATTGAGCTCGACTCCGAGAAAGGAAAGTCATGGTTCAGCATCAGCATGTACACCAATCAACTCACACTCAATGAGCGTCACGCAGTCAGCGGACTAACAAGCATACTAGTCATGGGAAAACTTGAAGGACAATGCGACTCACTGTACACCAAATCGGCCCTCTCGCGGTCATCGTACACAATGACCGCGCCGAAACCGGCAGTCTGAGCGTTCACTATCTTGCCCTCGAACGAGCAGTTACCCCTCACGATCAACGCAAACCTAATCAAATCGGTTCCGTTCGACCGAACGCCGTCGCCCAGCGCAGAGCAAGCGTCCGCGGGATCAGCGATCTCGAGCGCTCCGCATATGCCCGCCTCATCCACGTCGACAGCTGCGGAGTTGTAGATAGCATATTAAACTCAAAAAGAAAGAGCTCTTCATCGTCAAGTCAACCCGAGAGAGAGAGAGAGAGAGACCGAATTTGGCGGGAAGGTCTTCGAAGGAGGTGGAAGAGGGCTTCAAAACGACGGTAGCTGAAGACCTTCGGATGGCAGGGCAGCAGCAACAGATGGAGACCACAAGGCCGAGCAATGCCTGCCTCATCTCTCTGACTCTCTCGCGCGGCGCGCGCCCGCGCTCTCTCGTGCTGTATCGCTCAAGAGACCAGGGAGCACAGCGGGATCCGGTACGTTCCGGATTTGGACGTGTCGTGAGCGAGAAGGAATAGAAGGATCGGCATCATCGCTCCTCCAGAAGCGGTGGAGAGAAGCGGCGCCTCTGAAACCCTCGGCGGACACGTGCGCCAGTGGACCGTGGCTCCATTCCCGCACTGACGTCAACGGCGGCGCACCTTGGTGGGGACCACTCCGGGTCCGATTCCAGTGTATTGGGCTAAATTACCAAAAACCACAAGCCGATGGATAAATATAAACACTTGTCGTGATCGGTTCCAATTTTGCAACTACCGATCCAAACGACCCTCGTCAGCTCCGAAACCGATCTTCAATAGAGATGCTGTCCGAATCCGATTGATAAAGACATTAGGAAGTAAAGAGAACGAAGACGATAATATCGTAGATGCAAAATTTGTTAGAATTCAATATTGTAGCTTGTAAGGTCAACTCGGGAATCAATTGAGCTTTTTTCGTTTTTATGATTCACTTTATTATATGTAAGATATGAATGTGTTAAACATAAATGCAATCATTATCGTGATCGGTTCCAATTTTGCAACTATAGGTCCAAACGACCCTCGTTAGCTTCAAAACCGATCTTCAATAGACATGCGATCCAAATCCGATTGATAAAAAAATTAGGGAGTAAAGAGAATGAAGACGGTAATATCGTAGATGCGGGATTTGTTAGAATTTAATATTGTAGCTTGTAAGGTTAACTCGGGAATCAATTGAGATTTTTTTGGTTTCTATGATTCACTTTATAATATGTATGATATGAATGTGTTTAATATAAATGCAATCCTTTCTATTTGATGATAGTGTGTCAATCATATTTAATTTTGACAAATATTCCTTACTTTAGAAAAGAAATAAAAGAAGTTATTCAACGTGACAATAAACTGCTTCCATTTTAGGTTCTATTCCGGAATCGGCCTTCTAGTTTCTCGAACAAAACTGGTCAAAGGGGATAAAATCGGGAATCGAATTGGTCAAGGCGGGTTCCCAATTTTTGGAACTAAAAACCGGATTGATCTCTTGTGAATTAGCCAAGTAATGCTGATTCTCGAGTTAAACCCCTATCCTCTACATAATCAACATAATCATAGTTACTAAATGCACGACACTATAGTGAGATCCACAAAATTAGGAACAATCAATTTCAAAGTGAATCGATTCCCATCTTGAAATCTAGAACGGCCCACCACTGTTGATCCCAATTTGTGAAATCAAAAAATGGTCACCATTTTTTTTATTTCTTCCGTTAATAACAAGCGGAAGCTTCCAACGTTAAAAGAAAAAAAAATAATTAAATAAGTATATTAGAAATCCTAAAATTTATTATGAAAATGCAATTGAGTTCTCAAACATTTAAAAAGTGTAATCAAATTCTCAAACTTATCAATTTGCTTTGCAATCGAATCATTTCGTTAACACCATCAATTTGTGTAACGTAAAATACCAACGTGACATTTCTAAATTAATTTCACTTTTCTATGTGGCATTATTTACTATTTTCTCCTTCAAAACTTATTTAACTAGATTTAAAAACAAACAAAAAAAGCTAAACTTTTATTTTATAAGAACAACATTGAGGAAAAGAAAAAAAGAATGGTAAGGCGCCGCCTCCTATTGCCGAAGGAGGTTGCCGACCTTGGGCAACGATGGCCGGCCCAAGCGAGGTCTCACCCATATATGGGCATCCCGACCCTCACATAAGGCGGCAAACATAGTCGCCTTGGCCAAGGCCTTGGGGCGGGCAAGGCCTTAGGGCCGGCGACCCTCGCTAGGCCCAAGCCGAGGACCGGTGTAATCGGTTAGCGAGGGCTGGCCCCTCGACAATGGACGGTGGAGACAAGCACCCCATCGACGAGGCTTGTCATTATTATTTTTTTCCCAATTTTTTAAAATAAAATTTTATCTTTTTTATTTTTTTAATCTAATTTAAACAAGATATGGAGAGGAAAATAACAAAGAAATGTCACGTCAATATTTTTCATTAGATAAATTGACGGTGTTAACAAAAGAACTTTAGTGCACTTGTTTTTAAAAAGTTATATGACTTGATTGCACTTTTTTAAAGTTGTAGAACTCGATTACACTTTCAAGACAAGTTTTAAAACTTCTAGTGCACTTATCGTAAAAAAAATTATTAACTAAGGTTTGTTTCAAAATAAAAAATAAAAGATTAAGAAATCTCGACCGATCCGTTGAACCCGTTCCTTATACGGGACAAGGAACCATCTAGAACCGATCGATTTGATCTGATCCAGTTCTCGAGTTTGATCAGAATCCATGCACACCCCTACACCTAATCAATAATTATGATATTATTTGTCTATATCGATCGAATATTTATAAAACCTTCCCCATATATCGACAACGTGACATGATGCGACAGCAAAATGCTTAACTTGTGTAACGATAAAAATCGGAAGAAACCACAAATCCACCATTTGACATGAATTTTAATTACAATCACAGAGACGGATTCACACATGTCAAGACGAACCGTGGGTTTTACGGTATTTTTAGATTTGCTTGTGCACTTTTTGAGGGGAAAAAAATTGATGCATTGGCCGATAATGCCATATTCGTTATGATGCTTTATATTTGTTGGTAACTGGGATCTTGAACAGCAATTGCTGATGATGAAAAGGTTGAAGCTGTGCTTGTTTAAACAAATAATTGAAAAGATCGGCTTTTAAGTGTGACGGGGATGCACGTGGTTGGTGGGCACGTGACTTCTCAAGATCTCGCTCTGTGAGGATGCATTTGGTTCGGCTTTTCTAACAAGCTTTAGGCCTTTAAAGCCCATTGGGGAAATACTAGGTAGGGGATTTGTCAAGACTTTTCAAGAGGCATTGGCCTAATGTCAGCTTTGGGAATGTTTAAAGGATTAATATTGGGCTTTCAGTATTTTCGGAATGTTGTAGGCTCCACTAATGAAAATTAACGAGTTACCTATTTTGCTCGTAAAACCTTATTAAAAATTTATTTTTACCCCTTCTTAAAAGGGAAACCCTATATTGTTGCATTTCATCTTCTTCTTCAAGGTGATTGGACTGGTGAAGGGCCGGCGAAGGCCACTAGGGTTGGGTGACCTCGGGCCTTGTCGCCTGGGGTCACGCGATGGTCGGCGACGGCCGCCTAGGTCACCTGGTCCCAGGAGCCCCGAGCCCTTTGCAGGCCGATGAAGGGTTTCACTTATTTAAAATATATATATATATATGCCGCCAAAACCCCTTTACAAATTTTTTTTTCCTCCAAACACTGCTTAACCCAAAATTGCATTTCAAATGAATTTTTACCGAACGCTATTTGCATTTCCCCAAAGCTTTTTAGGCTAAATACATTTGCAATTGCTCAAAGCCAAATTTCAAAATCGAACCAAATATGCCCTAAATCATTTAAACAATAAAATTTCTTCTGGTCATAAGATCAGCCCAAAATTTTGCCTAAACTCGCTATTCATAAAAATAAATTTATCTACATTTATCTACGGATCTTGAGATAGGTTTAGATTTTCTCACCAGATGCCATTATTCAATTCTGTTCAAAAAGGTGCTTGGCCTCACGGAATGCCCCTGATTAGGTCCGACGGCAATGCTAAGAGCGAAAGCCATTGACAAACCTTCCCGGCCCAATTTGTAGCCTAATCCATCATGCGGATCGCTCATGTCGAGGGGACGAACTAGTGGGACTATGGATCGAGCCGTATGTTTGGTCTATCGAAAGGCAAATGCACCGGGCTCAAAACCACAAGTTGCCCATGGCCTCGGGTGCTTCGGCTTGAGATGTTCCGGTAAATTTTTTTTGTTTGTTTGTTCTAATCAGTCCATATTAAGTTTTTTTTTTTTTTTTGGGGTCCAAAGTCCATATTAAGTTTAACCATGTACTTTACGAGTGGAAAATATTTAGAATAAAAAAGTATGAAAAGGAGTCGGACATGACAAATGCTGTTCAATGAAAATGATGTGAAAGAAATATTTGTTGTCAAGCGTCATCAGCCATCGCTTTAAATCAACAAATGTTCAATTAAATTGAAAATAAGTTAGAAATTGACCTCGTTAGTCTTTGTTTATACGTGTGGGAGCTAAATCCGACAAATGTATTTCGCGCTCAAGTCGGGGCAAGTACATTCTCTGTTTTTCTGGGAAGAAGCAAAGAATTTCCGTCGTGCTCCAGTGGGCCCCCACATTGACCTATGCCAGCCGTTGATCAGATAATCGTTACGCGAAGCGACACTTCATTTAACGGCCGCGATCCCCATCTCGAGATTCCCTCCCCACTGTTCGCACGTCACCGCTGACGTCACAAATCAAAATCTAGCAGCCAGTAACGAAAGCGCCCGTCGTGGCGAGGTCAAATCAAAGCCGTTCACGAGATCAACGGGCTCTTAAATGGCGAGAATCTGAAAGCGCCGACGTCAGCGACGAGCCATGGCCACGTCCACGAGCCATGAAGAAGATGTCTCAGCTCCCCTCGGTAAGAGGCTAAGGGCCGCCGTCTCGCTCTTTTCTCTGCGCTTTCCCTCCAACTTTCTCGGGGGATTTTCCTTCGCAGACCTGACCGGAAATAATCCTCCTCCTCCTCTTCTTCCTCTTCTCCTCATGATTCGTGGGCAGTCCAGAAGGAGATCGGAGCTCATGGCTCCTCTACGGCGGCGGCGGAGCTCGCTGGAGGCGAGAGCTCCCCGATCGAGCAGGTGGCGCTCACGGTCCCGGCCGGCGACGACCCTTCTCTCCCGGCCGTCACATTCCGCACGTTGTTCCTCGGGACCCTCGCGTGCTCTCTGCTCTCCTTCCTCAACCAGTTCTTCTGGTACCGCCGCGAGCCTCTCTCCGTGACCTCCGTCTCTGCTCAGATCGCCGTTGTCCCTATAGGTAGGCCTCAAAACTCAAGAATCCGGTTCCGTTCAGTTCGATTAAGAAGTCTCGGAGTGGATGGAATTTGACTTTCGAGGCGGAAGTTGCTATTTTTCTATTAAGACGTCCACGTATTCAATCGGACTAACGAGCATGCCTGCGTCTAGGTCACCTCATGGCCGGAGTGATCACGAAGAGAGTGTTCTTCGAGGGGCGTCAGTGGCAATTCACGCTCAATCCGGGGCCGTTCAACGTCAAGGAGCACGTGCTGATAACGATCTTTGCCAACTCGGGCGCGGCCACTGTCTACGCGATTCACATCATCAGCGTCGTCAAGATCTTCTACCGGAAGGAGATGTCGTTTCTTGTAGCGCTGCTCGTCGTCTCGACGACCCAGGTTTTGGGGTTCGGCTGGGCTGGGCTGTTCCGGCGGTACTTGGTGGAACCCGCCGCCATGTGGTGGCCCCAGAACCTCGTGCAGGTCTCGTTGTTCAGGTGCGTCGCCTCGTGCGTTCATGGGCAAGTATGTTGCTTGATGAGCACGTTTTGCCCTGAATAATTTACAATTTTAGGGATTTTTGCTAGGTCATGGTTATTTGTCGCTCTTCTCGTTTCTTTTTCATTAGTTCTTGACTGAATGTAGCTTGTTTCAGACTGCTTTTTTCCATTTATATGTGGACAATGCTGGATAAAGGAGACAAGATGAAAGAAGACAAACTGAAATGTTGTTTTTTCCTCTTTGTTGCTGTTCCCATGAATTTATCTTCTACGATCTTAAGCATGATCTTTTTCCATTCCCATGTCTTGATTACATTGGTCGATTTATCTGAACCAGAATTTACGGGGTAATACCAATTAAACGCAGTCGATAGCTATTGAAGTTTCGAACTCTCGCAGCTCAGAGAGTTTTTTAATTTTAAGTTTACTTCACTTCTCTTCGCATGCTGCCCCAGTGTACATATATTAGCAGCAAATTGTGTCTATAATATAGTGTTTGATTTTAAGTGTCAAACCTTCACAGTTGAGAACTGCAATCTCCAGATATAGGAAATATTACATAAGGCGATGACATTTGCTTTTGTTAGCCTTCAAACATTTTGTTTCTTTCACTTTTCTTTTTTGTAGTTTCTCATATAGTTCGACATTGTTATGATAAAATGCAGAGCACTGCACGAGAAAGAGCAGAGGCCAAAAGGCAGATTGACGCGGAACCATTTTTTCCTTATAGCCTTCATCTGTAGCTTCAGTTACTATGTCTTTCCAGGTTACCTCTTTCCAATGTTGACCTCTCTTTCCTGGATCTGCTGGATATTCCCTGCTTCAGTTGTAGCTCACCAGTTAGGTTCTGGACTCCATGGTCTTGGGATTGGTGCAATCGGACTTGATTGGTCCAGCATCTCCTCTTATCTTGGTAGTCCACTGGCTAGCCCGTGGTTTGCTACTGCGAATATTGCTGTTGGTTTTGCCCTCGTTGTGTATGTCATCACACCTATTGCTTACTCTCTCAACATATACAAATCCAGGACTTTCCCAATATTCTCAGATGGCTTGTTCACATCTTCGGGACAAAAGTACAACATTTCGACTATCATAGATGAACACTTCCATTTAGATGCTGAGGCATATGAAAGAGAGGGTCCTCTTTATATGAGCACCTTCTTTGCTGTGTACTATGGCATCAGCTTTGCCTGCCTTACTGCTACTGTTGTTCATGTGTTCCTCTTCCATGGAAAGTAAGTGGCATTCTTCTTTTGAATGTTATGTGCTGTTCAATTGCTTTCTATTCATTGACTAAATTGTGAGGAGAAGAATGGGGTTTAACTTCTCTAGTGGGGCTGCACTCACCTGCCTTGCCTAGTAAAACTGATTAATGAAATGGCAGCAGCGAGTTTTTGTTTTGTGTCGCATGAACAGAAGGCAAGTTCTTTGTTCATGTGTCAGCATTATTTTGGTCACTTTTGTATCCCATGTCTTTTTAATTAATAAAAAGGAAGAAGAATCCAAGTCAACTAGTCAAGTACTGCTTCAGTTCTTTGGAGATATATGTTATAGTTAGCTTGTCCCTGGACTCATAGTTGGCCTCGTAGGAGTGTGTTCGTCCATTGTTGGTTGAGTTCTGCTACAGGTAACATTATTTTGTTGGACACTACACACTTGTAACTAAACAGAGTACTTTTGGACCCCCAACCAAAAAAAAATAAAATAAAACAGAGTAATTTAATTGTTGCCAATCCAGTTGAATTCCATTGGATTTTTACTGTGCTCAGATAGATGATCTTGAATTATGCTATTGTTTAGAGAAATATGGCTGCTGAGCAAGTCTGCCTTTAGTGAGAAGAGAATGGATATGCACACTAAGCTCATGAGGAGATACAAGCAAGTCCCTGAATGGTGGTTCACTTGTATGCTTTTGGCAAATATTGTGGCGACCATATTTACATGTCAGTATTTCAAGGATCAGCTTCAACTACCGTGGTGGGGTGTTCTGCTGGCATGTGCTCTTGCCATGGTGTTCACTCTTCCTGTTGGAGTCATCACTGCAACGACAAATCAGGTGCAGATCCATCGTGTTTAAAGCAAATGTTATTTGGGCCAGTTATACTGTTTATTCTCTACAGCAGAATACATAAACATGCAGGGCAGTTATTACTATTTACCGTTTGCGCTTGCTCTAAGTTTAATACTTTGCATATCCTCATGAGTTCCATGCCTGTTGGCCAGACTCCGGGTTTGAATGTGATCACAGAATTTGTCATTGGGTACATTTACCCAGGATATCCAGTGGCAAACATTCTGTTTAAAGTTTATGGACACATCAGTATGAAGCAGGGAATCACATTCTTACAAGACTTCAAGCTCGGGCACTACATGAAAATTCCTCCTCGAGCGATGTTTATGACACAGGTTAGTCTCGTCTTTTCCCGTCCGTGAGAAGTGACAGAACTAAATATATTAGTTCGATGGGTTCCTGGTGAGGGAAAAATGATTTCCCCGAAATTAATCTCTGCACTCTTGAAATCTGCCCGAAATTGTTGTAAAACTGGTCTTTCGTTCTTTTCCCTTTCTTTGCTTAAGGTAAGAATTGGTCTTCTATCAGGTGGTCGGTACTATTGTTGCGGCATTAGTGCATCTCGGAACGGCGTGGTGGCTTATGGATACGGTCCCTGACATTTGTAACCGGGGGCTGCTTCCGGCAGGCAGTCCGTGGACTTGCCCTGGTGACCATGTATTTTTTGATGCTTCAGTCATTTGGGGTCTGATCGGGCCCCGCAGGATATTTGGAGATCTCGGCCACTACTCTGCCATCAACTGGTTTTTCTTGGTAGGGGCCATAGCTCCTTTCATTGTTTGGCTTGCGCATAAGGCCTTTCCGGACAAGGAGTGGATTAGACTAATCACAATGCCCGTGCTCCTCGGCGCTACGGTAAGCATGCCTCCAGCTACTGCCGTTAACTACACCAGTTGGATCATCGCCGGATTTTTATCGGGATTCATTGCTTACCGATACTATCGAGGTTGGTGGAGTCGCCATAATTACGTGCTATCGGGTGCACTCGATGCTGGTTTAGCTTTTATGGCCGTCCTCGTTTACTTGTGTTTGGGAATGAAGCATGTTAGCCTCAGTTGGTGGGGTGAAGATCCTGATGGATGTCCATTAGCCTCTTGCCCCACAGCTAAAGGGGTCGCCGTTGAAGGCTGTCCAGTCTTTTGATGCGAAGAATCATTTGAGTTGTGGTGTATGTAGTTTGTAAAACTCTATCAGGTGTAATTCACGGACACTTATTTATCTTGTGGATATGTGGTTCTGTAAAATTTGCCATCGAAAAGTTGTAAAATTGATTATCATTATGGTTAATCATTCACAAATCCGTTGTTCGCATGGAGATGCATGTAGTTGCCTAGTTGATCTTGCAGTAGTGTTGGACTAGTGACCTCAATGCATTGCCATCGAAAATGATCCGACTCTTCTCCTCTCATACGGTGTTAGATGAGACGTACTTGCAGTTACTTGTCTTTTAATTCCGTTTACTCCTGATATGGACCATGCATTTTCAATTCTATCCAGAGATAATGATGCAAATGATCTCTGACTTTGGCTTAATATGCGAATATGATCCTTGAATTTTTCAATATGTTCAATGCGGTATCCGAAACTTAGCCTAATTTTTAATATGGTCTCTCGAACTTTTAATTTATTGAATATGATCCCTGAAATTTTTTTATACATATTCAATGCAGATTTAATTATATGAAAATATTCAATGTTGTTCTAAGGATAACATTGAACATTTGGCCATGAAATAGAGATTCAATGGAACAGAATTGACTGAGTTTTCACATGGTTCGGGACTAAATTGAATTTGTACCAAAAGTTCGAAATTATATTGAACAAATTAAAAGTTCATAGATCACATATGCACATTGGGATAAAGTTCGGGAATCACATTGAATAAATTAAAAGCTCGAGACAATATTACATATCGAACGAAAGTTTAGAGACTATTTGCATCATTTTCCCTTCCGTTTACTCCATAATTTAGCACCTTTTGTTCCTGTGTACTTTGTTCTTGTTTCTTTTTATATGCAAATCTGGAACCAAATAGCATGCATTCTGTCAAATCCATTGTTTAAGCATTGGCGAGTGGGCCTACATCCGAGTCATGAAAGCAAAACCAAGGCATAAAGTGGTGGGCGCTTCCTTGGAAAATTCAGGGGCTTGAGGCAGTTAAGAGGAAGCCGTATTCCTAGCTGACCTACTTTCTCCGTCTTCATCTGCTTCTGTTGCATTTAGTTTTTGACATATATCATCTATCTTGATCTATCAAACCTCAACTTGGATATCTCATCCTTGCAAGAACTGGTAGCAGAAAACAAGCTGCCGGTATCCTAGAATTACTAGAAAAACAAACACTTTCGTAGATGATATTCTCATCCTGTTTCGATTAGAGAAGGCACGTGAGCTCCGTGTTGCTCAACATGACATTCAGATTCAATCATTGTAATTAGAGAGTCGGATTTGACTTCGAGAGAGGTTTCTTGAGTCGATTGTCGGACGAGATGTAAGATCTCGATTTTAGCTTACAATTGAACCACCCAAGATCAGTGTTTAACAATTGAAGATCACATTTCTGATGGTTTCTTTGGCACATCGTTTCAAAAGTAAAGATCTCCAAAAGGGGCAAGGCCACTTTCCATATCCTCCTTTCAAGAACTTGATTTCAGTATATGTTCATCTCATGCTAGCTCAAGCCATCACCTTCTGTTTTGTGTTTGCTTCTTGACTAGGAAGACCTCAGAAATTTTAAAGAAAGACCAGGAGTGCCCACTTGTTATTTGGACTTTCAGCAACAAGTCCATCACCCATCCTGAAACTGCAGAAACCATGGACAGCCCTTTGATCCTAAAACCTTCTTTCTTCCAATCAATCAAGACAGGACAAAACTAATCATTATCTCATTAATGGATACAAAGCCATTGTGTAAATGAGCTTGTCAATCTCTTCCTCTTGGCTCAAAGCCAAACAAGGAAAATCTATCAAGTCCTCATCAATCTTCAGTGAATGTTGCCTTCATTATCTGTGTTGTCTCCTGCTGGAAAATGGCTGGGATTTGTGACTGCAATTTGGGTCCAAGCCATTGCAGGCAACAACTATACGTTCTCCAACTACTCCGACGCGCTCAAATCTCTCATGGCGCTCGCGTAGCTCGAGCTCAACAATCTATTCGTGGCTAAAGATGTCGGTGAGGCTTTCGGGCTCGTGTCTGGCCTCGCCTTGGATCGATTTCCAACGTGGATTGTACTTCTGATTGGATCTTTGGAGGGTCTAATAGGGTATGGAGCTCAATGGCTCGTTGCCAGCCAGCGGATCAGCCCTCTTCCCTACTGGCAGGTAAGCTATGTTCCTACTATTCCTGCTTGGAAAACACAGACCGTGCCTTTTCAATAGTACTCTAAAGTGTATCCTCATTTATGTTAGGTCTACCATTTTCTTTCTGTTTGTAAGTGTGCATTACTGCATTTCTTGACCTACCTTATGTTCAGTGATAATATAGGTCCACATTCAACATACCAAAAATTATAATCACAAGTCTGTTAATCATGTCATGCTCGCTATTTCCGGTCTTTTTACACGTTTAAAAGTCTATTCGAGTCATGAGGACTTCTTCGGTTAAGTACTTGAACAGTATCTTGATGCAGAATCACTAAAAGATTGTCAGCTCAAACAAACTTCCAGGAGGGCAATTGCGATTCTCGCAAAAGAGACCGTGCCTCTAGTTTACCAAAGCACAAGTGCACAAGAATAATCAATCAGCATAAGGACAGAATCAGACAGACAGCATTCTATGCAACTTGAAAATGAAAATTCAGAGTTGTTTTGACATTGTGGATTCCAGAAGAACTTTAGTAGTATTAATCTTTGCTGGAATTTGCAATAGGTCGTTTATGTTCAGAACTAAGTCCTGGCAATGTCTATGCAGATGGGCATACTCTGTGCATGGGCGGAAACAGCACGACATGAATGAACACGGCCGTCAGTGACTTGCATGAGGAACTTCCCTAAGAGCCAAGGACTGGTCTCAGGGATTCTCAAGGGATACGTGGGGCTAAGCACAGTGATATTCACTGACGTTTGCGCCGCTCTCTTCTCCTCCGACCCGTCTACTTCCTCCTCATGCTCGCTGTAATTCCCACAACAATCTGCCTGGTTGCTGCTGTATTCCACCGTAAAACCGCGCCAAGAAGAAAAGTAGAGACGCAGCTCTGAATGCCTTTGACGTGATTTCCATTCATATATATTGGCCTTCGACATTAGTGGAAGTCATGGCGCGTTCCTTCTGTGACATTTGCAATAGGACTAATAGTCTTACTTGCTCTGCCGTTAGCTGTTCCTTTTTACTTAGGTATGTCCGAATTGAAACCAAATTCGGATGCCGAACAAGCAATCAAACAGCCACTTATTGCCCCAACAATGAGGCAAAAAGATTTGATGACCATGACCAAAACTGACGGCCGAGGATCTGTCCAGGCGAAGCGCCGGCCGTTGATAGGGGAGGATCACACAGTTTTGGAAATGATGAAGACGGTCGATTTCTGGATACTCTTTGTATCGTTTCTATGTGGGGTGGGCACAGGAATGTGCTTCGTGAACAACATGGGACAGATGGGGCTCGCGCTAGGCTACGTTGACGTGTCGATCTTCGTATCTCTCACCAGCATCTGGGGATTCTTTGGGAGGATCATCTCAGGATTGGTGTCAGAACACTACATCTGGTATGCTCTCCTCTTTAGCTTTATACGTGTTTGAAATTGGATAGAGAGGGCTTTCGATTTATCAATTGAGGAATGAACATTTTCTTGAAGATGAGCTTTCTGTCAACATTCTCGTCGTGTTTTGTTCGGCCGCAGGAAGCATGGAACACCGAGGCCTATCTGGAATGCGGCTTCACAGATACTGATGACTCTGGGATACATCATCATGGCCTTGGCCTTGCCAGGATCGTTCTACATTGGCTCGATTCTGGTGGGCATATGCTATGGTGTCCGCCTCACCGCAACCGTTCCAATCGCATCAGAGCTATTCGGCCTCAAATACTAGGCCTTCTGTACAACATCCTAATTCTCAATCTTCCCCTAGGTTGTTTCCTCTTCTCTGGCCTGCTTGCTGGTTATCTTTAGGATGTTCAAGCCACCGTTAGCGACGGAGGCAGCAATACTTGCGTCGGGCTGCAGTGTTATATGCTCGTGTTCGTGACCATGAGCCTGGCTTGCGTGTTCGGTTTTGGGCTCGATGTTTTGCTCACGATTATGACAAAGAGCATATATTCCGGGATGTGCGCCGAGCACAAATTCAAGGCTTGAACAGCGGATGAAAATCATCCTGCATCGGGCAAATCCTGAGAAATCTTCTTCTGTTTTCCTAGTTCAGGGGAATGTTCTTATTTCTACCTTATCCATGACTGTATTGACGTCAAAATGACCCCTTTGTGGCCATGACTTGTGGTTCTTGCTTGGCCAACTAAATTGCAAAGCACAGAGATCATGTCATATTCATTCAATTCCCTTTTTGATACAGGACATGTGAGTGCCCCTAAAACTTTGACCGAAGATAGTGACCAGCCACCGCATTGATTACCGATCTGCCACCGGACCTTTTGTCTTCCTTTGAGACTATCTTTTTTCCTGGAAGAGCGAAAAGCAGGACACTGTATCCAAATCCAGTGCCGAGGCAGCAGGCTATTGCTCACACACCATGACCAGGGGCATCGACCTTCAAACTGAGTGCTTTATAGTGCCGAAGCACTTTATGTATGCCGGAGCGCCATGATCGATCCAATCAGTTGAGCTCCACTGTTTCAAGGGTGCACATAGTATTACTTAGATGTGTCGAACATAGTCATCGAACCAGATATCTAGCGAAACCCTCGGACGCAGCGACGGTGATGAGGTAGTACTGAGCCACTGATGAAATCAGTCATTAGATTCTCTTACTTCCTCCATGTACTGGCGCCCCAACAATATTGGTTCATTCTGCAAAAGGTCATAGACATCGAAAAGGATTGAAAGCCAACCCCTCTCTTATCTCCAACCAAAAAAAATATATTTATTGCTGTTGTCTTGATTTTTCCTTTTTAGCTTGGTCCAATTCGACCCCACAAAATGTGTGGGCAAGAAACTGGAATCCAATGTCATGTCTTGGTGGTGCCTCCTTGCATTTGGCCTTTTCAGCTTTTTGGCTATTTCCCTTTGCTTTGTTCTTCCGCATATGTCCATGTTTGTTTCCTTGTCAAAGCAACAATGATGTCTGAATCATCTCTAACTTTGTACAATCGACCGACCCACCATCATGTAGTTTTCAGAAAATTTTCATGGGGGGGGTGCATGATAGTGAAAGCTGAGGGCCTCACTGCTAAGAAAGATTCATGAGTATTAGTCATGATTGATGAGTGCAGTAAAAGCCTCGCATTTTCGCTCCGAGCGACTGTCATAATCCGAACAAGCCGTGACAACAAACAGCGCGATCGCTGTTCTTATCACACCTTTGTCTGCCGTGGTTAAAGACAGTGAAAGGATATTAGATTGATGTTTAAGTATGCGATGGTCCTTGCAACCATGTCCTGCCGACCTCCACTAAGCTCAAGATGGCAGGAACCGAACTGAGATTTTTCTTGAATTCTTCCCATCAACTTCAAGTTGCCATGCGTGCTGCAGACATCATTATGGGATTTGAAAATTTTGAGAATGCCAGATATCAACGGAGCATCTGAGAGGAAACGGCTCGACACTAATGCGTATCAACATCTTAATGATTGCAATGAGAAGGAATAATAAGGTCAGTGCCACATTATTTAACCCCCCAAAACATCGCCCATCCACTCTTTATATCTCTTGTGCAGAAAGTTTTGGCATAAAAGAAAGTCCAACCTGATCTTTTCTAAATTTGGTCCCCCCTGCAAGTTTGCAACTTTAAGTTGAACATGTTGCCCAAGGTCTTACCTTTCATTTCATCCAACTGCAAATTTTGAGTAAGAAGATCATTAGAACTAAGATTGGATCCTCTTCGACTCGGGGAAAAGAATTTCACACTCGCGTTTTGGGAGGTTGTCGTAATTCGAGTCCTACGCCTATTGGTCTAATGTATTTTTGCGATAGTTAAAGACCATAATCATCGACATAATTACGAAAATTCAGCTCCAGGTACCAAGGTGAATAAAGTGTTTTCAGTCGAACTATGTTGCTGGATTGCCACACTATTCCACTTCGTTGTGTAGAGCAAAGCTTGAAGCAAAAGCCAAGGCATAGTCCCAAGTCCTCCTCCTCCTCAGCTTAGAGAGACAGATCATAGATTTTATTCAATGAGGCTTGGCATTCTCGCGAAGTGGACTTCCACTTCCACATCCACTCCACCCACCCACGCAGATTCGCCCCCAAAAAGCATTCACTTTCTCATCCTCACATTCCCTCCCACCAATTATAAAGAAAGAGCAAAGAAAGAGCATCTAAATTTCAGACATTGGCTTCCTTTTTTTCCCCCTTCTTTTCCTTTTTCCGGGTCCAAAATGTTTGCTTTGAAGCTTGATTCCTTTGCTTTTACTCCCAAGCTAGCAAGCATAGTGGTTCGGTCAGTCCCATAGACAAGTTGAAACAAATCAAAAGGACTGCCAAAAAAACCCAAAAAGAGACATCTTTTCTTCTCTTTTCAAAATGAATGCTTTAATCTAATACCTCTGTGTGATTATCATTAATTATGCAGAAATGGGAAGTGAGAGGTTTACAATCTGGACTGTGCCAACTTTTTTTTTTTCCACTCTAAGCACATACCCATCACACCAGAAGTCTCTCTTTGTGTTTTGGGATTCTTTTTTTTTGTGTGCTCTTGTTGGGCAAGGAAGTGGGAGGAAAGTGGAAGAAAGAGAGAGGGACTACAAGTGTGAGATGGTGAGGAGGGTGAGAGAGACTGCTAGAGAAAATGCTAATTGAGCGGCTGTGGGAGGTTGGGTTCTAGTAGAGTCACCAGTTGCCAAATCGGCCAGCCATGAAGTGGCAAATGCAGTCTCCTGAACCGGCGCAGGATCCGACACAGACCCAGACCCGGACTCAGACCTGGATCCCGATCCCGAATCCGGATTCTCCGTTGTGGATGTCTTCGGAGGAGAAGAATCTGAGGCAGATTTTTGGCTGCACAGGAAACGAAATTCCACATCAAATGATGTCAATTGAAAGCCTAGTTTTGCTTGCAGCATACACTAACAGGGCATCATAGGGAAGTTATGGGGAAAAATTAGAGAAACGAAGGTTCCTTCAATCTTGAAAAGGTTTTGATGTCAATTGTTCCACAATAACTTTTGCAAATCCATCTTTTCTTTCCAACTTCCCGTTTCGTTTTAGAAAAAAAGTAGATGTGACAGATTGATTATGCATCTTTTGTAACTTTTCATGATTTCTGGTCTCATCGTTGCTTGAGATCATTAAAGAATGGTAAACACTCATGAGCTTACAATCTCCTCCCACTTTATACAGATTCCGAAAGTACGAAAAGAAATTGTGATTTTCCTATTGAAAACTTTCCTTCAACCAGATAATCACAACCTCATGAAAAAGAAACATATTCAATCAAAGTGGTAGAAGAACAAAACAGACTTACCTTGGAGAGGTGGGACAAAATGTAATGGTATAATCAGCATCACTGCAAGTGAAAGTACTAGTGGCATCATCATAAGCATAGCTATATGACCTGGGGCAAGCTGTCTTGAATATCTGGGAGTACATTGAGGGTTTGCAGGTGGCGGGCGAGCTGTATGGGCCGCTGCAGCAGTACTCCGGTCTCCCGAATGCCTCGCAGGCGCTCTTGCACGCCCCGCCATCCTCCACCTTCAGCTCCTTCGGGCACTGCAGGTTCAGGTCTGTCACGCACCCGGTGGTGGGGCAGGCACCTAAGGTTCACACACAAGAATCACCACTAAGTATAACTTGAGAAGGAAAAAACTGCGATTCGCATGTAAATTGGTAGGGAAGTCTTTTGATTTGGTAGTGCTGTAAACATCTCCCGCTTAATTTGTTCGTTGATTTCAGTTTAAGTAGTGTAACCATCGCCTCTCGACGTCGATTTTAACAGGGTCGCAACACGGTGTTGGTGAACTGACTGCAGACGGAAAAATTCAGAGCCACAAACGATAGGTTTTACATTCTTGACTTTTCAGCTGACAGTCTCCATCACAGAGGAAAAAAATCCAATCTTGACTAAACAAACTCTACACATTTAAGAGCGAGAGTTCTTCCTGGATTCAGCTGATCTATTTTCTCACACTTAATCGAATGAATGAAAAAGGAAAAGTTGTAATTCCCCTGAAAATCAAGAAAAAAACATATGGGTAAATCCTCAAAATCAAGAAACTTCACTACATGTACCTGAATCACCAGTGCCTTCAACAATCATGGGCAAATTGTACCCATCGACCAGGCTCACGTCATAGAAGTCCTGAGAGCCTGAGCCGAGCGTGAACTCTGCCAAAGTAGCCGGCGGTGTCGCGCCGGCTCCGTTGCATTCAACCTCACCGGAGCCGCAGTCCCCGGTGGCACATGAGCCACGGCCCGAGCCGTCGAAATCGCAGCCGCTACGCCCCCAGAAGCGGCCGGACCACCCTGTCGGTGCCTGAAAGGACCTCGAGCCGCCTTTAGACAACTCGAATCCGGTGCTGCCCAGCTTGGGACTGCCCGCACTAGATAGGATCCCAGGCCAGACTGAGAAGTCACACTTGTTCACAAATGTGAAAGTCGCCCCAGAAGCACCTGTCCCAAAAGTTTATCAGGACAATGCATGGAACGGACCTCATATAACAAGTCAATAAGCGATAAGGGAGTAAAAATCCATGTTACACACCTCTGAAAATGGTGAGGAAAACAAGGCTGGAGCAGAATACAGTGAGAGAATTGGCGAAGAAGCTAAGCATCCTCGTGTCGGAACTACCTCCCTTCATTCCTACAGCAATGGAAATCTCCCTACCCAATAAGCGGATTGAAGCAAAATGAGTCCAGATTTGCTCCACCAAGAAGTTGAAGTGGGCCTTTTCGAGTAAGCAAAGCAATGAACGAAGTGAAACACAATGTGTGTTAAAGAACAGGGCGAGACAGATCAACGGGTGATGAGAAAGGAAGAACTTTTGAGAGAAAGCTAGAAGAACAGAGGACGAGGCAGGGCTTTCTGGAGGGGTAGGTGGCAGAGCGAGCGCGCGAGAGAGAGAGAGGGGAGGAATGAAGAGGGGGTTTGAGATCCGCACCCTGAAAACACCGAGCCTCCACCGCCTCCGGAGAATTGCAGAAGAAAACTCCGCCAAGTGCAGTTGAAATTTTTTTTTCCTCTCTTTTGAGGTTCTGTTTCTGAGAAGAAGAGAGTGGGGATGGAAGGAGGCAGAGCTCAGTGGGTGGTGGGAGTATCTCAATCCCCTGCCCTTGCTTTGCCTCCCCTTCTGATTTAATGCACTCGCATTAAAATAATCAGCAAATGCATGAGACTCGGATGGGAAATGTAGCCAAATTTACACCTTAATCACTTCATGTTTTTGGATGATTTAGTGTATAAAAATGTAGCTAAATATACTCCTACGATATGTAATTTGTCCGATA
This sequence comes from Rhodamnia rubescens, assembly GCA_021437795.1. Lineage (NCBI taxonomy): Eukaryota > Viridiplantae > Streptophyta > Magnoliopsida > Myrtales > Myrtaceae > Rhodamnia > Rhodamnia rubescens. Next base: position 4,893,621 of record JAILYA010000004.1, on the reverse strand, counting down.
TGACAGAACGAGTCTCGACAATATCGGATCGATGATCACCCGCATCAAGAGCATCTCCCCTGTTTATTTATTGTTTTTTTTTGGGGGGTCGAATAGCATCTCCCCTGTTCAAACAGGGCTCTTTCTGGACTTAATTCATGGTGCTTAATTGTGAAAAGGGGAAAAATGACTAAGAAACTTCAGAGAATTTCCAACAGGCAAAAGGTAAAATAAACGAGAAACGAATCGGTGACGTGGAATGTGGTAATTGGTTAACTTTTTTTTTTTTTTTGTAGTTTTTGACAGCTGCATAAAGCGCAAACCTTTGCAATCCCGAGAGAAAAATATCTTGTCCGAAAGCGACAAATATTGCCAGGGAATCTTGTTTTTCACCATTAATCGCTATTGATCTTAATTATCATACACTAGCACTAGAAAAGTTTTTTACCTCGCCATTGATCTCGATTTCCAGTACCATGAAACAAGATTGGAGTGGTCGCTTTAGGGTTCAATCTGTTTTGTTATTTTAAAAGACAAAGTAGTGACATCCAAATCTCTGATGTCTTCAATTTCAACGGCCACGTGATTCTTTTTCACCAACCTATCAACAACTAGTTTGAAGATTGATCTTTAGCGTAGTTCTATCTAGCAGCAGACTTGGGTGACAAAGAGTATGTAAGGAGTACAATGTTCGAAGAGAAGCAAGAGAGATCAAGAAATCATGCTCCGTATTTCAAGAGAGTTATACTTATTCTAATTATCTACTCGAGCTTATAAGTCGATCCGGTTAGAGGTATAATACCGAGTTTGAGTGTGTGGAATGAGATAGCCTTGGTAAAGGCAGCACTTGCTTGCGTTGAAGTGCTTATGTTTAAGTCATCACATCTTTTTGTAATTTCTCATTTGATTGCTTAGTGGAATCCAAACTATGAGATTGTTAGTATGGGAGAGTGGACGTACACTTTACGTTTGAGTGTTAGAAAGGCAATTTTTAATAAAAGGAAAAATGACACACATTATCTCTAAATTTTAGTCCAATGTGTATTGTCGTCTCTAAACTTTTAATTTGTCCAATACGAGCTATATACTTTTAATACATATTCAATTTAATATATGGATCACATGAAAATGTTCAGGATAGTCATTCCATTAATTTTTGTGAGCGAAATTTGCTGATTTGGCGACCAATCGATTACGTTTAAAAGGTGAAAAAAAAAACATTATATGTGGAATTGCTTAATAATCATTTGATTTTGTTCTTTGGAAAAGAAGTAATTATCCATGTTATTAAGAATTGAATATCTTACCGTGGTGGTAACTTTATCTTTTTGTTCATCGTCCAAACTTATGGGATTAGATGACAAATCAATAAATCTCGTAAATTTAAAATAATGGAAAGAAAATTAGTTAATTTTTTATATGGTCAATAGATTAGATTGTTTGACAAAAAAATAGATTAGATTGAGTATTTACCAAAAATTCAAAAATCACACTGAAAATTGTAAAAATTCAGGGACAATTTTACTCATCGAATCAAATTTGTGAACCATTCGTGTCGTTTTCTCACGGACCCGATCGGTGTTTTATTAATTAGTTGATTAATTAATTTTGGTAAGACTGGATGATTTTTTTTTTTGTAATTGGCGATGTTGTGCACCTGCGATGAAATGAATGTCAAAGCTTTCCCCTGGAGATCCCATGACGTCACGGGATTCGCCAGAGTCGTCATTTTCCGTTACCGACCTCGAAAGACGGGGAACGAATTGTGATAAGTCTCGTACCCAAAAAAAAAAATATAAGTCCGACAGAAACACTAAATTTAGAGGGACGCGATGGGCGTTGATTGGGTCACACGTGGTAGCATATAATTTGGTGGGAGATTCCCGACGAGGCGCCACGTGTCCTGTCAAACGCCCTCCTCGCAGTCGTGCCCACAGCACATTCTGGTGATCGCCACTGTACGATGCATGGGAAAGCGCCAAATCCCGACCGTTAGTCAGTGCCAGATTTGCACCGACTCCGTCCGCCAACCGCGTCACCTCCGAGTAGATATGACCAAGTGTCAGTTTGTGCCCGGAACCGACATGTGAAATAACCGAAATAGACCTGTTGATCGGGATCGGCAGTTCGAACCGGAATCGGCCCGGCCCCTTACAGGCCGGTTACGATTTTCGAAAAATAGGAACCGCCCTAGAACCAGCGATTTCGGGCCGATTCCGAACCGCAAAAAAAAAAAGTGCGTGAAAAGAGCTGTTTAGCTCTTTTCTCCCCAGGCCCCACCCCAATGGCCTAATTTTGGGCCGTTGCCAATTTGTAACGGCCACAATATAGCTTTTGCATTGCAACGGCCACAAATAGCGATTGCAAAGCAACGATTTTATCTTCTTTTTTTTCATTCTAAAATTTTCTATAAATATCATCCCCTTCATTTTTTTTAAAATTTCTCTCAATTCTCAAGTTTTCTCAATTCTTTCAAATTCTCTCAATCCGCTCAATCCCCGCTCAATTTTCCGAATCAATTTTCCGCTCAATTCTCTAACAAAAATGACAAGTGGAAGAGGAGCCGGTAATAGGAGAAAGAGCCCGATGTAGATGGGGATAGGGGAATCCAATTATCCTCAACCTCATGATCAATATGATCATCGTGAGTTTACATGTTGGGTAGATGATGATGATAATATCAACTATGTTTCCAACGTCGAAGCACGCCTCAACCAAAGAAAGTCTTCATCCTCGTACCAGGCGTCGAAAAAACGTTAACAACAAAGGAGCCGGAACAGCCAGGCCGGGAGGGTACATCCAACTTATGGCAACACTTCGATAAGGTACATGTAAACGGAGACAAGTACAAGATAAACCGCAAATATTATACGAAATCATACAATTTTAATAAAGGAGACGGTTATGGAACATACCGTCAGATCTGACGCAAAAAACATGCAATGCAAGTGGGGATCGACACCAAGCAACAACAAATTTTCAGTCCGACAATCCTAACACTTCTCCTTTATTTCGTTACGGTGATGAACTTTATAAACAAACATTAGCTAAATATGTTGCCATTGAACATTTACCGTTTACTATTGATGAAAATTTTTGTTTGAATTTTTTTATAAACACTTGCATGAACTCCGCAAGCAAAGTCGGTTCCGAGAACTACTCTTAGGTGCGAACTTTTTAGGATTTATAAAAAATTAAAAAAGGCTCGCAAAACTTTTTTAAGGATTTTAATGGACGTGTGCATATAGATAGTGACATTTGGAGCGATCATTGGCAAATTCATTCTTATATGGGTATCACATATTATTGAATAGATGACGATTGGAATATTCAAAAAAGAGTACTTACATTTCGAGTGTTTGATAAAAGGCATACGGCTAATAATATTTATAGAATAATTAGGCAAGATTTAAAAGAATATTATTTGATTAATAAAATTTTTTCAGTTGGTTTTGATAATGCCGCGTCAAATACCGCTTCCATTCCCGATTTAGAAAATATTTGTAAACCCTCTTTTGGCGAGACAATTTTTTCACATTAGAGGTGCTTGCCATGTTTTAAATTTATGTGTACAAGATGGTTTGTGAACTCTTGAGGCTTTTCTCACTTCAATAAAGAGAGCAATTAAATTTTTATGGAGTCGTCCCTAAGTTATGAAAGAATGGGGCGGATATTGTAAATAACATGGACAAAAATAAAAAGATTTTCAAAATATATTTCAACTCGTTGAAATTCTACTCACGAGTTGCTTAATGAATCTTTTGCTTATAAATATTTATTATGTGGGTTTATTTCTAATAATGTTTCCGAAATTAATTTACTTCCGCAAGATTGGGTTGTTTGCAAAAAAAAATTTATATTTTTTTAAAGTTTTTAATGATGCAACTCATACTTTATCTCGGTGTTTATTATTTTACTACGCATGTATTTTAAATAGTGTGTGTTAACATTGCTTGGTATTTTTTGTGAATATGAAAAAGATGCTCAATTGGCTCCGACTATTATAGCATTGAAAGCAAAATGACCGTATTATTATACATGCATTTCTCTTGTTTATTTGGTTGCTATTGTTTTCGATCCACGTACTAAATTAGATGATTTATATGATTATCTAAATGATTATTATTATGATTGTTTACATTTAAATAAAACAAGTAGATATTAAAACTATACAAGTAGAGGTTAAAGACGCTATAGTAACATTATATAATGAATTTTGTAGTAGATATGGTTTAGGTGATAGTGGATCTTTTCAACCTAGTGCCTCACAAAGGGATGAGAGTTGTAAACTTAGTAGAGGGTACAATCGCTTATTAATAGATAAAAAAGATAAAAGGGAGCAACGGGTAACATTTCCGAATTAAAAAACTATTTAACCATTGTTTTTTAGTTTCATGATTCCGAACACAACACAGATTTCAAAATGCAGGTGGTGGAAGAATCATTCAACCCGATTCCCAGTCCCCGCTCCAATCGCAAGATAGATATTAACAATCCCTTCTTCAACAGTTTCAGTTGAACAAACATTTAGTCTTGGAGGATTAATTTTGGACTACCGCCGTTCAAGATTAAATCCGGATCTTTGGATGCTCAAGCTTGTGTCCATGATTGGACAAAGGCTAAATTTCGACAACAAGGAATTTGGATCGAGACGACAAATTCTTCAATAATGATAGTGGAGATCTGCCGCCACGGGTACCGCAACGGATAGCGATGATTAATGATGAGGTAAGTTGGGGTTATCAAAGGTAAAAAAACAACACGTGTTTTGATTCTTCTATCCTTAATAAGATATGTAGGCGCCTAATGATAATTCATTAAGTTCAAGCTCATTCCTTCTCCCTTTTTTCCCCAAAAAATTTGATTACAATGTATAATTTGATTACAATTTATAATTGATAATTTATTATTATTATTATTTTATAATTTATTATTTAAAATTAAATTTTAAATTCGAAATAGGAACCAGTCCTTGAACCGGAATCGGGAAAGGGCCGGTTCCATGTTGGCCACGAATCGGAATCGGTGATTCACGGCCCGTGGCCATGTCTACCTCCGAGCCCCGACCCCACCCGATGCGGGGCAACTTGCCCCGTCCGGCTTGACCCGCTAATTTTTAGAATGGAAAACTAATGCATCTAACACAAAATTAGAAAAAAAAATTCAAATAAGGATTCGAAATAACTTCTTTATTTTAAAAAATGGTTTGACGAAGAACATTTTCGTAATTTTTTTTCTCCTTTATTTTTTCCTTTTTTCCCTCGCCGGCCGGCCTTCATCTAAGATCATCCACCGGCGAGAAGGAAGGGAAAAATCAAAATAAAAAGAGTAAAAACTAAAAAAAATGACAAAAATATCATTGATCGGACCTTTTTTTGAAATAAGAATGGCACTTCAAGCCCTTCGTGAAATAATATCCACTTCACGTCTTTATTTGAGAAAATGAGAAGCACTTCAGGTTCTTATTTGAAATTTTCTCATAGTTGTGGATAATAGAAAAATAAATTATCCGATTATTAATGGGATTCTATTGTTAACTCGAAAAATATTGACCACTTTGACAAAAAAATCTAGTTAGAATTAACATAAAGTTTTTAGTTAGTAAGCATAAAAAGAAAAGATAGAATTACAAAAAATAAAACAAGAATAAATACGGAGAGCCGAAGGGTGCGGGGCTTAGCGAGGGTTGAGGAAGTCCTAACAGTGTGTGGGGGCGGAGAAAAATCCCAAGCTTATTATATGACCACCTTTCAATTGTGCCAATTTAGCTATACATCTTTTGACGATTTGTCAATTTAGTTCTAAATTTTTTAATTGTGGCAATTTAATCATAAATTTTTTTACGATTTGCCAACTTAGTCTCAAATCGTTTTATAAATTTTTCAATTTAATCATTTTCAATAATTTTGATCGAAAATCACCTGGCATGAATGCCAATCATTTCATTTTACATGCCGTCGTCGGCGTTGATGTGGATAAATTTTACATTTTTCAAAAATATTTTGTTAATTTTTTGTTTATTTTTTTCTTTTCTTTTTCTCTAGCCTGTGGATGAGGTTGACCTCGTGGCCAGGACAAGGGTCGCCCTCTCGTGATTTGGCGTCGGCGGCCCTCGCCGACCTTTGCCCTTGGCTAGTCGTCAGCTTTCTTTTGAAACATTTCGGCCCTTGGTGTCCCATTGACTTAAGAGTGGAATATTGTGTACAAGTTTCCCCATCTCCATATGCCAACTCCTTTTTGACCCGAAGGCACGAAAGATGGAGGTGTACGTGAATAGATTCGCGAGGGTGACGTCTCAACAGCGTTTACGATCTCCAATTGCCCAATCACACCAATCTTTTCATATTTTTATCATCCATTCGTTTCACAAAAAATAAATAATTTAAAATATACTTTTTTGAAATTTCCACTCACATCACTTACAAATATATATAAACAATAATATTTTCATCATCTATGAATATATTTATACATAAATTATTATCGATATGGACATTTCTAATTGACTAATTATTTATGAATGATTGTTTTCGAAAAATATTGGCAAACCGAAAATGCCTTGGCCCATAATGTGGCCCTTGACAAAGTTTCTACCCGGATTGATCGGGTTGATCGAGCCTCTAGTCACATCCGAAGATGCTCGAAGACTTCCAGAAAAGATTGTACATGATGGAAAACCAGCAAAGTCCACCATCATTATTTGGAAGATCGGACTCCCCAAATTGAGAAACTCAAAAGGCGGATTCGGATTCTTGAAGGCTAAAAGGCTCAACTTGAGCACCAACCTTCTTTTCCACCCTCTATACCTCATGCCTCTTTATATCCTTCTTTCACCAACTCTGCTACTCATTCCTCCCAATCCTCTAGTAAATCTTCTTCGTCACCCTTTCAACAAGTTCTTAAAATGGTTTCACCGTAACCAAGAACAAATGTGTTAGCCCTCGAGAGCACGTCTCAAAGAAATCAAAAAGCGATGAAAAAGCAAAAAAGAATCGCATCGCCCTCTTCTGTTCCTACTTTTCCTATTCCCCCTTCACCCCACCGTAACCACCGATTCACCCCCTCCTTCTCCTTCCCATATACTTCCTTCATACATGGTTTCTAATCCCATTGAAAGTTTCTTAAGGAAACAAGTCCCATCGAAATCAATAAATTCCATCAAGGACAGAGAAGATTCTTCGTCTTCTTCGTCGCCCCCTCCTTCGAAACCCTTTCCTCTTCGAATCGGAAAATGATCCGAACCGATTTCGCTATCATGATGGCAAGAACGGTCCCAAAAGAAGAAGAAGCGAAGAAGAAATGGAATTTATTAATCTTTCCTCTCCAAATCCAACTCCCGGATCATCATCTCATCATCCTCATTCATCTTCGTGCACTTTTTTCACCTTCAATGATGTTCCTTATCGGCGATGGTCCTTTAAACTTCAAGAGTTCCACACATGGCTTGTTGCCAAAAATCTAAGTGAGCAAAGTACTTATGAAGTCCTTTTGGAATTCACCAAGAAGTTCACAGGAACCCCGAAAAATTGGTGGACATCCATTTCAGAGCAAGACCAGATTGCTTTTCTCTTGATGTCTTTCGATCAAGCCATACAAGTCATCCACCTGTATTTCATTGGCCATCAACCAAAGTGAAAAAGAACTCCAAAGAAAAGAATTCTTCGAAAGAAAATGTTGCTCCACCACCAGAAAAGACCTAGACAAACATTTCAAAGAGATGATTAGACTTTTCTATCATCTTGGAGCAGACATCAATCTTAAACCAATCTTTTTAGCCTCCATTCCTAAAGAGATTGCGGATGAAGTAAACAAAAATCTCAAAAGGCCCCTCCTAGAATCCACTCTTGGAGAAATCCAACAAACCGTCCATATTGCCATTGAAGAAAGATGCAGATTTACGACAACGATTTGATCAATTAATCAAAGACAATCGGCGATATGACAAAAATGTGAAAGGCCGAATGGAAGATAAAATGTCCTCGAGACTGCAATGATCCCTCCCGCTCGGGTCATAAGAAGAAAGTTCACTTCGAAAAGTTCTCTTTTGCCGGAAGGCCGAAAGGCGAAGCAAATGGAAATTTCCGAGAAAGAAGTCTCATGATCATTCTACAAAGAAGCAAAGAAGACCCAAGTCGACGGATGTTACATCTCAGTAACAAGAAGGGTCATTTTGCAAAGAAATGCCCCCAGGCAAAAAGCGGGGCAGCTACATGATCCAAAAGATTTCCCGAACATTGGAATCTCTCTCGGTGATGAAGACGTAGAGTCCGTCTTCTCCATTGAAGAAGAACCTTCACCGATACCCCGTGTGCAATACGAGACCTACTCCTCGGACTCGACTCTTCTCCGGAGACATACTCTCCTTTTTCTCCCTTTCGATTCTTTCGAATTCACTCGTCCACATTCCATCCTCCATACTTCCCAAGACAAATCCACATTCTTGACGATACCAAGCCAATCCAAGTCATAGCCCTTATAGATACTGCGCAGCACGCATCTCTCCTTGATAGTAAAATTCTCCCGGAAGAATCTCGGACACTATATACCGGTATTTCCGATCGGCCTCGGGAGAAACTTTTTCTACCAAATCTAGCGAAGAAACCCATTTCCATCCACATCTTTCCTAGATGCGAAATCACCACCAGAATTCTTGGGTGCCCATCTCATGACAAAGATCTCATCATTGGTTGGGACTTATTGTCTAAACTTCCCAAACTCAGAATCAACCCTAAGGGGTTACAATTCCAAGAAAGCTTCCAAGAGTTTGTGGAAATCCAAAGACTCTTTGTTATTCAACCGAGATACTTGATCCAATCACTCAATCTCTTCTTTCCCATTGTTCGAATCTCACCAGCGTTCATCCAAACTTATTCCAATCCCCTTTGGAAGAATTCGACTTTTTCGTCAAAATTCCTTTAAAAAAAAATGGAGAAATCAATCCCACCAAAGCTTGCCATTCGGGCATGAATCCGTAACATCTTGCACTAGCACAGGCGAGAATGTGCTCAACTCCTCTCCCAAGGACTCATTGAGCCTTCGGATTCCTCATGGGCATGCGAAGCCTTTTATGTCAACAAAAGAGCGGAACAAAGTTGAGGAAAGCCGAGATTAGTCATAAACTACCAGCCCCTCAATCTGTTTATCCAAGATGATAAATTTCCTTTACCTCACAAAAATTCTTTATTCTCCAGCCTTGCTCAAGCAAAGATTTATTCCAAATTTGATCTTAAGGCGAGCTTTTGGCAAATTGGAATTCATCCATCGAGCGAATTCAAAACTGGATTTTGCATTCCTAACCAAGATTTCCAAAGTGGAAAGTCCTTCCCTTTGGAGTAAAGACGCTTCCGTCTTTGTTTCGAAAGCAATGTGCAAAATCTTTTAGCCTATTCTTGCCAAGGCACAAATATATATTGATGATATTCTTCTCTTCTCTCCCGATGAAGAATCTCATGCAAAGCTCCTTCAAAGAATTTGTCGAAATCGTGCATACTCATGACATCATGCTTTCTCAAAAGAAAATGATTTTAGCCCAAAGAGAAATCGAGTTCCTCGGCATGCGCTTGAAAAATGGAAACTAACAGGCGGTCCCTTGAGTGGCCGGAGCGCCCGTGTGGGATAGCATATCCGTTTTCGAGATTAAGTTCTTGCTTCCGCTCCTTTTGCTAAATAAATGCACCCTCAAATTCCATTTGTTTCGTGAAAATAAATGATTTAAAAAATATTTTCCTAAATATGAGTACTTGTAATGTTTGCAATAATTAGTCGATGAAAAATATTTTTGTTGTGAGCGCACACAAAAATTCGATACATTTATTTGGGATTAAGAGGGAGCCCAAGTTCGAGCGCGTTAACATATCTAGTTGGACCCACATTCACTCAAAAGTTTAAGTCATTGAGTTATAGGCCAACTTGGATACACAAACTACACATACATCTCAACAATCTCTCCCTCACGTGTGAGCTCTAGTGTTTACTTGCTCCAGTGTTTATTTGCTCCCCCTTAATTCAAGTATTCTTTTGCATCAACTTATCCCAACTTGAATCTCCAGCTCAACTTCATCATTGATCTCTTTCTCTGGGCCGTTGTTTGCTTGCTACTCCTTAGATCAAGTATCCTCTTACATCAACTTATCCCAACTTGGATCTCCAACGCTTAACTTCATCCTTGATCTCTTTCTCCGGACCATAAAGTTTACCACTAGAAGTAGGTTCGGTAGTTGATGAAGAAGGCACCGGGGAGGTGTTGTTGGATGTGCGAATGACTTTTGAAGTGGTGGAAGGATCACAATAAGCATTGCTCGGTTTGAATGACTCCAAAACAATCGTGATTATGAGGTCGAGGATGTGAAGAATGAGTGGGAGTAATGTGGGAGTGAGGAAACCTAATTTCGTCAAAGATGACATAACGAGAAATATATGTTCGACTAGATAATAGACCCATACAACTCTCCAACGCCCACGCTCCATACAACTCTCCGATGCTCAACTTCATGCTCCCGACCATGAAGTCTACCACCAAACACCAATATATCTTTTTTGGAGTAGGCCACCATTTAACAATCGGCCTTGATATTATTTGTTATAAGCGCATAACAAAATTTTCGATACCTTATTTGGGGAGATCGCCAAGAGAGAGCTCAAAGTCCGAGCCCACTAACATAGCCAGGTTGGATCTATTTTCACTCAAAACTTAAGCCAATAAATTATATACCAACTTGGATATATTAACTGCTCAATATCACATCAATTGTCCAATGTGAGACTCCTCTAACACAATTCACATGCGCATCTCAACAGTTTTCACTATCGATAATAGCTTATGTCTAAATATTTTTGTAGGCGATAAAAATGATTTTTGTTCATTTATTTTTCTAAGCGACACAAATAATCACTTTTTGAAAATATTTTTTTTGCAGAGCACACGAACTTTTATTTATATGTGTAACTTCCGTGCAAAGTCCATTGGGTTCCTTCTCCCACCATTTGGATCGATCCATATTCGACCCTCCCCTCTCATTTTCCAAGTGGGACACCTAGTGTTGACTTATTTTGTGACAGAAAATTTCTTTCTCGATTTTTTTTCCCTTTTTGAGTTTTCTAATTCAACTCGTCTCATATTGGAGAGGCTGTCCTACCTACTATAGAAGTTAATCCAGAGACTACTCATAGATTATACAATTATGTAGAATCGGTTAAAGTTAGAGAAATATAACCTCGACATGAAAAATCAAGAGATTTTATGATCGGATGTTTCAAACGGATTGGCCATGGTCAAAGGCCAAAGAAAAGATTGGAACCACATCGAAAAAGCATTTTTCATAAGTGCCCTGGAGCAGATTGGTGAGTTAATTTAAACAGATCGAATAAACAGATTGTAAAACACAAAACACATGAATTCTAAATTTGAAAAGAGCAATCCTAAATAGTACTCGGAAAAGTACCCCTTGCTGTAAAGAGTCTAATTTTCCTCGGGACATCCAATTACAGCAAAACATTGCGTAGCAAAACCTTCAATGCGAAGTCTTTCATTTGGATATCAATTCCAAATGAAGGGCCTACCTACAGTTAGATGGTTGCAAAGACCATTCTACTTTGCTTTTCGAAACCTAAGGCATCCGTGATAGTGAAGGACCGATATATATCTATTCACGACACGACGGATGCCGTAGGGGTTGCGTACCCGCCACTTTTGTACTTATATTTTCTTCCAAGACAATGCCCATCTACTCGAATATCGCAATCTCGCCCTCATTCGGCACTTGGAGCTTTTCCCAACTTCAATTCACATTTGGCATAAGCAATGTGAGTATGGTCACTGCTTATCAATAAGAACACTCCCCCATCACTTTGTTTTCGTGCCTTCTTTAGTAAACCTACACTCATGCCAACATCGGTGGAGGGGGCCTCAGATTGATGCGCTACACGCCATGCACAGGACCCCGTGGATAAGATTTTTCACCTTTCCTTTTCCCCTTTCCCCACTTTTATCACAGTAGGAATCCTTTCCTCTTTCTTCACATGTTCTTTCATATTCTTTTGTGAATTCTTTTTCCCTTCATCCCTTTGTGTTTTTGTAAATTGTAAGAATTGCGTCATCCCACTACAGCAAATTAGACACCATACAAACACCCTTTTCTTGAAGAAAAAGGGCGATGTGGGGAAGGCCAGAGGAAGGTTGTCGCAAGAACGATAGAAAAATTGTCTAAAAAATTCTAAACTTATCGTGCGACGACAGCCAATTAGTCTTAAACCTCTCAATTGCGTCAATTTGATCCTAAATCTTTCGAATTTTTGCCAATTTACTCCTAAACCTTTTGACAATTTATCAATGTAGTCATTTCGCCCAATTAGCCAAATCATAAGTCTAGAACTAAATTGATAAAATTTCAAAAGGTTTAGCGCTAAATTGACAAATTATCAAAAGATTTAAGACTAAATTGGCACGATTAAAAAGATTAGGACCGAATTGGCAAATCGTCAAAAATTTTGAGGACTAAATTGGCACAATTGAAAAGTTTCGACTGACTTAGCTATCATGTAATAGATTCAGGACTTTTTGAACAATTATCCCCAAGAGCAAATTGAGAACTCGATGGACAAGAACGAGGAGGTATCAAGGGAGTTGCTTCTTTTTCCATAAGCAAAGAAAAAGTGAGAAACGAATAGATTATGGGAAAACAAAGGTGGAAGGAAGAGAGAGAGAGAGAGAGAGAGAGAGAGAGAGAGAGAGAGAGAGAGAGAGCATGTTGATGATAAGGTGTGGAAGCGACCATTGGACATGGCAAAGGTTTAATGTTGCGTAGGGATGGCTTTTATCGCTGCCTTATCAAGATATGGTACTTCTCTGTGTCTCAAAGTGCCTTTTATCTACTTCTTTTTCGTAGCTGTTTTTTTTTTTGGCTCTTCTTTCGAATTCCGATAGATCATCCCCGGGGCATGAATTTTGCACGTTCTTTCGCATTCATCGGAAAAGCGGGTCGTACTTTGGCCCTCTTCTATTGGGAATTGTCTGCTTTGTTTCTTTCTGGCTAAGTTCTTCGTTCGGAAAAAGTACAAAAAAAAATCATAAACATATTACATTAGTAGCAATTTAATACTAAATCTTTCATTTGAACCAATTTAGTCCTAAACCTTTTTATATGAAGTACCAATTCAATCCATTCGATCAATTTTGATCGAAAATCATTGGTGTGGATCCGATCGTTCTACGTGACGCGGCGGTGAGGGTTGGCTCACCCGTGGCCGTGAAGGGCCTGGCCTTGGTTCTCCCATGCCGTCCCTCTCCTTATACTAACATTGCTCGGCAGAAAAAGAACATAGTACCGCATTTGTATGTAGTTACACAAAAGGGGCATGGAATATCATGATACAAATCTATCTCTCGCTAAATGCTGACTCGTGTGCAAGCAATTCGGCGGTTCGAGTACATGGAAGTAGGGTTTTGCAGGGGCGCACAACAATAATCCTTTTGCATGTACGATTTGCTCGTCGACTATACTTAGTTAATTCGATTCGTCCTAGCGGCTAGAGAGAAACCCCGTGATTTCAGTGATGGGCGAAGAAAGAATCGTCAATCAAGATCACTCCCTAATCGCTACTTTGCGAACCCTAATCTTATTAGCTAATTTAAGTATGTTGCTCATTGTTACCTTTGTCCCTTTAGGACAAGTTTGAGGGCCGAAAGTTGGTGTGAACATGGAGACATTATCACACGAAATTGTCGTAGCGCTGCGTCTGTATAGCCTCGTAGAGCGCCAAAGCCTTTTCGGCCATGAGAGTATGACGTCGTTGGACCAAAGGGAATCTCCCAACCGCAAGGCAACTTGAGAAATTTTGTTGTCCCTTTCGATAGTGATTTCTTGATTGATGATGGCGATGACAGTGTAATTCCATCCAGCCGCAAAAGGATAAAGGACAGCAGACGTCACGACACTGCTCGTGAGAAGAACATACGATAATCCCACAGAGTGTATTTTCCACTGAGACAGAAGAAAAAGAAGTCGAGTCTTGAATCGTAAGTTTGTGGAAAGTCGTGGCGTGGGTTGCAACATGAGCTTCTTTTTCCCCTGGTCGACGCAGAATGTCTTCGGAAACATTGCGCTTAATCAAACCTGACGCAAAAGATAAGATTTGTGGTTGAAATTAACGCCTTGTTTCGCCACGTCGATAAGCAAAGTTCAGCGAAAACCATCCTTCGACTGGATAGAATGCACTTTCGAGCTCTTCGGGACCCTTTTCGATTAGAAAGAAGTCTCGGTTAATTTGTGATTCGATTATAGACATGTCTGCATGGATATTGATCGTACATCTCCTGGAAATCTTTAAACGATCATGATCATCCATGTTATATATATACAAGTTGAGTTTCGCGGTGTAAGTTATGAACTCAAGTGTGGAAACTTGAGTGTTTGCTGACTGCCTTTTGCTGAATGAGGTAAGAACTAATGGATGCTGCGACAGATTGCTCGACCTTCCAGGGCTTTGGCGACTTCGTCTGTTTGCTGAAAAAAGGAAATACTACTGCTGCGGAATCGGCAAAAGCTGGAGAAAGATCATTAAAGAGCTATGTGTCACGATTCTTCTTTTCTTGGATAGAAAGATCGGAAAGGAAGTGGGGGAAAGGAAAGGAAATTGCTTTGCTGATGTGGGATCTTCATCTTGATGAGCGGCGACTGCGAGTGCTTTCTTGACCTTATTTTCGTTCCCAGACCGAATCAGAAAAGACGCCAAAAGGGTCTTACCATATCTTCCTGTTTGGGACGCTTGCACGTTATCTCCTCCAGAGCAAGTGGAAATTTGCCCTACATGGGTTCTTCGATGATCTCACTCTGGCTTTTTTTAAGCTCTGAATAAGCGTTCAGGTCACAGGAAACCCTAGAAGAGTCCAAATGGAGAGATAATGGGAAGAAAAGTCGGTGCAATCCATGCGCGGGGATCGTCAATGCGGAGTTAGTTTTAGAACGGCCAAGACTCGAATTCGGCGTCAAAGTTGCCGAGTCGGGTTCTTCTCGAACCATAGCTAGGAATGAGTCGTGAATCGAATTCGACCTATTCACTTGAAGTTCATACGGTGGTAACTTTCAAAACGATAATCCATATTCAACTTCGAACCGACAATGCCGCATATGATTTTTGAATCACATCAGATGAATAAATATCATCTTTTTTTTTTTTGGTCGGAAAATAAATATCTTCTTCATATGTGTCTTTTCTTTACTAGAATTAGAGAGAGAGACCGTCTTGGATTCTTGTCCGTTTAACGGCTGCACCATTATCTTAATCAGGACAAACTTCCAACCGACGCCAACCGTTGGCAAGAACAAAGAGATGAAAAACAACCGAAGCAGAAAAAGGTTTTAGCTCAAGAAAGAAAGTTTTATTCAATACCAAGCAACAGGTTGTAACGCTTCATTGCCAACTAACTCTACGTTCTAATCTAACTCTAAATATGACCTAAACATCGAATTCTATTCTTCACGTCGAAAACTAATGGAAACAAAACCCGAAGTAATTAATCGGAGCTCATCAAAGCCGCTGAAGCCGGTCTTCGTGCCGTTGATTTTCGAAAAGAATTCCCAAGAAAACATCACTTTCCCGGAATGTTTTGTTCGGAGATTCGCCTCCGAAGAGGATCAAAGCATTGATCTGATTTTCAACTTTTTTTTGGATTTTTTCTCTCTCTCTCGATCGAGATTTTTCCTCTTCATGTTGGGGCCGCTCGTGTGGTAACAAAATCCACTTGATCCCCTAAAGCGCGTGGGCCCTACCCAGTTGAGAGCAACGGGGGAGGTGGGCCCACTGTACAGCCAGAGCTAGAGAGGACGCAAGGTTTTTGGATCAAAACGGCTGCCGCAACTGCCAGACTGTCGCCGAAACGACGACAGCGACGACCGAAAGCGGCGTCGTCCATGACGAGGCGACGCCGCCCGACGCCTGGGCTGCCACCGCGTACGCACCGCCCGCCGCCTTGACACTGCACCCGGCAAAAGAAACCAAGAAAACCCTCGTCACTACAAGCAAAAATATCAACAGCCCCAATCCAAAAATAGAACTGAATATTAAAATTATAACAGCAATCATATGACGGTTTCCTGGAAAATGCCAAACTTTTCCGGCCGGTCCGGAGTGGTCGGCGAGGTCTACCTATCTTTAAAAAAAAAAAAAAAAAGTGACAGATTGTTGCTACCATGTTGCGGTCACATGTAAGATTTGTGTTAATATAAGTTAAAAATTTCTTAATTAAATCTCGATTATCGCACTAAGATAAGTTTAAGAGGTGAATTCAATGTGATTTTGTTACCTAGCAGAAGGTGTCGGGCAAAATGCGATCTCGTAATCCGCCGAAGCGCAGGTGAAGGTGCTCGTGCCGTCGTCGTAAGCATAACTATAGGCCTTCGGGCACGCACTCTTGAAGAACTCCGAGTACCGGCTTGGCCCGCACGTGTCCGGAGTCCCGTAGGCGCCGCTGCAGCAGTACTGCGGGTCCCCAAACGCGCCGCACGCGCTCCGGCATGCCACCCCTCCCTCGCTCCCCGTGCTCTTCACCTTCAGCTCCTGCGGGCATGCAGCGTTCAGGTCCGCCACGCATCCCGTGGCGGTGCAGTTCCCGGCCCCGGAGGCGGCGGCGGCACCCTGCGGCACCACCAGCATCGGGAGGTTGTAGCCGTCGACGAGGCTGACGTCGTAGAAGTCGAGCCCGCCGGCGCCGTTGAGGGTGAACTCGGCGAGGGTGGCGGGAGGGGCGGCGCCACTGCCGGAGCACTCGAGGGCAGAGGACCCGCAGTCGCCAGTGAGGCAGGCGAACTTGCCGTTGGCGGCATCCTGGGAGCAGAAGGTGCGGCCCCAGAGGCGGCCAGACCAGGAGGCAGGGACGGCCACCGAGGCAGATGCGCCGGGGTTGAGGGCGAAGCCGGTGGTGGAGAGAGGCGCGGTTCCGGCGCCGGAGAGGATCCCTGGCCAGACCGTGAAGCTGCACTTGTTGACTATGGTGAATGTCGCTGAATTTGCACCTGCAAGCTCAAGAAACAGAGCATGAGCCAAAATCCGAGCCGAAACCACCCGAAGTTCGAAACTTCAAACCAAGATCGGATCCCCATTGAAGTGATTTTGGGAGCAAAAAACAAAAGGACCTGACAAAAGACGCTCTTTCAACACTTGAACTTACAATTGACGGAGAAGATCAAAACGTGGAAGAACAGAGCAACTGCCATTCCGAGTGAAGCCATTGGGTTTCGAATCTAAGAATGAGGAACCGAATCGAAATTCAAGACTTTAATTGTATTAAGAATGAATGTTCTCGTTTCTCTGAGGAATTCAGAATGACTTCTCTCCTATGTGGCGAGAACTTTTGAAGCGCGAATGGAGGAGGGAAAGAGTGGAGCATTTTATAAGCCGGGCGGGGCGACTACAATGGCGGTCGTGCGTGAGACGGTGGGGGCCTCTGAGGATGTGATGGGACCCCACTACACAGTTCACATGGGTTAAGGGATCAGGAAGAGGAAGGTCGGCGGCTTCAAGTATACAGACAACACAGCTTCGATCGGATTAAACAACATTTTCAATGTTCCCTCCCTCCCCCCAACCCCCCCACAAAAAAAAAAAAAAAAAGATGAGAACAAGGCCCGTGAATTAGCCTGCATGCTTGGACAAAAAAAAAAAAAATCTAAACCTACTACGGCTATATCAATTTAGATAATTTATCAATTCACCATCTAATCAATTTTGATCGAAAACAGTTAAAGTGACGCTAATCTTTCTACGTGACAATACCTGCACGGACGTGTACTATTTTCGTATATTTTTAAGGCGAGGGACCCAAAGGGCTCCAATCCCACGATCGAGTGAAGGGCTGTCCCTCGCCGGATTTGGCGAGGGCTCGACCCTCGCGTCTTGGATGAGGGCCGCCCTCGGGTTGTCATGCGCGCTCCAAGCATGTGCTCGACTAAAGAACGGGAGTATGATGGTTGGAGATCTAAGCACACTATTTACTAAAGTTCGTTTTCTGGCCTGTGCAAACGCATCTTGCACCCTTTGGGCATACGAAGTGGAAAATGGTCCAATTATTCAGATTCCAGATTCTGGCGAAAAGCATGGAATAAACGCTGCGCCGGCGTTGACGCGGAGTGGAGCACAACCGCCGCTAGTTGCACTAGCACTTTTGCAGCCACAGTGTCGCAATTGATTTTTACTTGGACGGGGGAAACATGAGATAAACACTTAATTAATCGGAGATTTTCCCCGCCTTTTGACCACCGTCGCAGCACAAATCATGAAAAATTCTGTCAGCCGCCCCCTTTTCATCATCATAAGCCGCAAAACATTGGCAATCAGTAAGCGAAAGCGATGCTTTTCCTACGACTAGCGTTTGGCCGATGCAAGCGAAGCGACCAACTTGCCTTGTCTTTTGATGGCCGCAAGTTGAAGAGAACATGGACACATCGCTTTCGCGTGAATTCAAGTCAAGGAGCGGTGGTAAATCTTGTCGAGTAGAGCCATTCAGGGAAGATGAATGAACGGTAAGATGCGTCACACTGTGTACTTATCTTCGCGCAAGTTGGCAAAAAAACGACTTTCGCAGCCTCATAAGAAAGACAGTAAAGGTTAAGTGTAAATCACGAATTCTCATCCATAAGCGCAAATAGCTCGTCTCTTTCGTTACGGGCAACTCTTCAAAACATAATGGAAAGTCGTAAACTTGAAGAAAATAATTCACACCACCCGCAAGAGATGCAAGAGAACTTGCAAAGATTAATAAAAATCAAAGAAATTACAAAGGGACAATGAAGATCAATGGCCTTGTAGAGAAGATTAGACGTGTCTAACACTATTCGATTCAGACAGACGTATGCCTGTCTTCGTTTAAAGAAAGCATAATCATCGATTATCTGCAATCAAATTTACAAGCCAGAACAAAGAAATAAACTTTTTTTTCCCTAAAATCTCAAGAACAAGGAAAAAGAAGAAAGCAAAAACGAAGCTTAGTGGTTTTTTTTTTGGGGGGGAGGGGGAAGGGACTCAGGATATGGGTGGTGATATATCAGGATGGTCGGCAAGGCCCCAATCGGAGCCGGTTACGACAAACGAGACCTTTCCTGATACAATCATCACCGTCCCCGAAAGACCATATTTTTTCTTTTCAATTTGATCCATTTGAAAACAAGAAAACGATGGGCATTAGATAAACCCTAATCAGGAAACAAAAATTGGAAGCACCGAAGGAAAATCCTCAAAAAAGATGAAGCAGACAGAGATCTGAGAGAGGTGAACAGCAATGGGGAAAGGGGGAGATGGTGGGGTTTAGGGTTTTGGTCATGTGACTTCATTTATAAATAGGCGATTTTGGGGACTAGGGTTTCTTCTTGATAGGACTTGGCCGAGAGGGGGGGACCATTGGGAGTGGCCGGCATTGAGGGATGGCGCTATAGGCGTCCAGCATGCACTCGGATGGAAGAAAGGAGTCTCGGTAGACCTCTGCACATTGAGCGTCGCGAGCAGGGAGACGTTGCGGGAAAGAAGATGATGAACAGTAGTAGAGATGGGCCCGTGTAATTTGAGTCTTCAATTAGCCTATCTTCTTTTCATTCCCGGACCGGTACTTTATTTTTCGGGCCCCAATGGTACCGGCCTTTATTGAAACACTACCAAGTTCCGGCCTGAAAATTCCCTAAATTTCGGGCAGGGTCAGGCCAGTGCGGGCCTTTTTGACAGCCCTACCAAGCAATTTTGCCTGGAAGCTTTGGCCTTTGCAATTGCAACCGAATGGAATTCGCCCATAGTAAATACCAAGACTGTAACAGGCACTGCATAGATAAAGATGGTTGTGTTTGTTTGCTTCTCACTAATCTCCCTATAGTCAGTCTTTAACCAAAAAAAGCATTACAGGGCCTTGCATTCGACAGAGTATCAGATACTTTGAGACTACTTTTCAACAGAAGCTCAAATTTGTTGGAACCGAAGACAAGGAGCAAAGCAGTAGAGATTCACTCCCTAAACCTTTGTTATTCCAGAGAAGAGACTGGCCAAAGGCGATCGCAACTTACCTATGGTCCCGCCTCAGGTCCCAAACACGCAGAAATTGGCATCGCACGGCGCTTTGCAGAAACATTGCAAAGCTCTCCTGCCCTCCCAGATTGTCCCTGCTGCAGGACACCCCTGCATCTGAGCCATTTAGGGAACTAAGTTCGGTCAGGGGTCAAAAAGAATATGTACTCACCTTTGCGCGAAAATGATTGTGTGCATGTCGAGATCAGAGAAATTATAGCTTCACGATCTGCTTTCAATACCACAATCATAATTATAGGAAGGCGAAATGAAGTCTACGACGAAATTCCAAGGTATGAATATTACAGGAATTGCAAACTAATTTCATTGTACTATCAGAGTAATTTAGACACACTATCGCATTAAAGGGTCCTACTGTACACTCAAACTCCCTAAATAAACGGCAACATTGACTTGACGCCTAAAAGGATGGTCTGCCCTCCTTGCAAACTGAAAACCTGTCCAGTAGTAGAAAACCTCACCCCGTGAATGTAACCTTATAAAAAAGTAAGTGCAAACTTCTAGATCAACATCAACATAAATCAACACACCTTTAACCCAAATAGTTGGGGTCGGCGATCATCAAAAGTTATTCCAGAATAATCGTCAAGAACCCAAGATTCACATCTTGTATCTAATCAAGCAACTGTCATTCGCCATGAAAATGGACTAAAGGATTCCAATATCAGTTGAGCTGCGTTAATCCAAATTCTCATGATCAGGATGGCTTGCACAGACCGAACAGGAAAAGATCAAGAGTCTCCATATTACATGCATGCTCAACTGTCTGCAAAGCAAGGCTATACAGCCACAAACAAATTTGTTCTAAAGGCTGCCCACAATACAGAACTTCCAATGGCAACAACATAGAATAGTGACGGCATGAATCACTTTCTAATGTATCCATTAGTCTCTTTGGATAATACATAAGTCTCTACAGTTATTATAATTCATCTAGAGAACAATCATCTACCAAGAAAAACATACATCTATTGAGCAAAATCTGAATAATCCTCATCTCATTTAACTGAATAAAGATGCATGTGGACCATATGAGCAATGTTATCTCATAGTAACTTAACAAGTCGAACAGCAAGTTAAAAAGAAGGTGAAAATTAAGAAGACGTGAGTGAAACCAAAACCATACGTAAAGACACCAAGAGTTTGCAGTTGCACATTATGGAAGATATGGAGCTTAAGGGAACAGCATGGCGTTACAGAATATACTATAATGTGATGTTCCCGAAGAAAAAGCTTCAAGTCATTGTTGCTGGTCACTATAGTACAAGCAATGAACCTGGTACCCTATATTCCAAGGAACAACTGGAGATAGCCATTAGAAACAAGAGCAAATTCCAAACTATTTGATGCATCAAACATCCCACTTTTATCATAATGTAGATAGTTGGTAAAAGGTAGAAATCATCAAGTCATGAAGAGCCAGGAGAACAAGAGAGGTCATTGCCCACATTGTCTTAGCTGCATTAGGCAAGCTTCCCAGGAGCGGCAATTATTTTTTTCAATCCAACTGGTCTATTGAAAATGACCAGTATTTAAGCAATTAAAACATTTCTTCTTCCTCTCCATAGGTATCTCAGAGCAATAAATAATACTCACAGCGAGCACACTAAGAACTATTGCAATGCCATCCTTCAACAGTAACTGTCAATTGATTAATGACCTCCGCCAGGCCAAGAATCAACAACACTCAATCCATGCGAAAGCTATAACCACAAACTTCAAAAAGAAGCCACTAAGGCACCACCATCACAGAGCTGAATAAAAGCAGCCATCAGTTCCACTGGGTTGAAGATAGCTCAATTCGAAGTTAAGCAAAATGATCATTGACCAACACAGGAAACCAAAAGGGATAGAAACAAACGAAAATCTCCAAAACATCCTATGTATAACATTCCAAACCAATAAAACATAAAAAGGTGAACAAAAGCATAAGCAAGAAAAAAAGAGAATATGTACTATTACTCTTCTCTCCTTTTTCCCTTCTTCAAGTGGTCATGGTACATTCCCTGGCAAAATGCCCCAGCTCACCACAATTGTAGCACTTGCTACCACTGCTGCCACCGCCACTGCCGCCAAATCTGCTGCCACCGCCGGCATTGCAATCCCTCGCCATATGACCATGTCCACCGCAGTTATAGCAAGCGCCGCCGCCGCCGCCGCCGCCGCCGCCCATGCCGCCGCCCCCACCCCCTACTAGTACAATCCCTCGCCATGTGCCCAAAACCACCACAATTGAAGCAGGAAGTGCCTACTCCTCCTCCTCCGCCCCCCACCATTGGTACTCCGGCGACAATCCCTTGCCATGTGGCCTATCCCGCCGCAGTTAAAACACGCCCCAGAACCGCCGCTGCTGCCACGGTTTCCGCGGTCACAATCCCTTGCTAAGTGTCCCACCTCGCCGCAAGCATAGCATCCACCGCCACCGGCGCCACCCCCGTTGTGCCTGTCGCCACCCTTCCAACCGCCGCCAAACCCACGGCCGCCCCTGCCTCCGCCGCCGCCGCCGCCGCCGTAGCTGTCCCTGGAGCTCCCCTTGACGGGGGCCCCGTCGGGGCCGGTGACGTCGACCGCCGAAGACTTGCCCTCGGACTCTGTGACGATGGAGAACTCGACCTCCTCGCCCTCGGCGAGGCTACGGAAGCCGTCGGATTTGATGGAGGACTGGTGGACGAAGAGATCCTCGCCGCCGTCGTTGGGCTTGATGAAGCCGAAACCTTTGACGTCGTTGAACCAGAGGACAGTGCCGATGCATCTCTCCTGATTCGCCATGGATTCGATCGATGGAAAATCACCAGAAGAAGAGAGAGAGGGAGAGAGAGAGAGAGAGACTTCGTTGGGGGTTCTAGAGAGAGAGGTGACGAGGCGCGTCTGGGTTTATATAAAGCAAAACCCTAATCGCCTGCCCTACAACTGTAAGCGGTCCCGACTCTCCGATTTTCCTTTTCTAATATTCGTGTATTCCAAAATTATCCCACGCGAAAAAGATTTGTTCTTCATTTTCTTCTTATTTCATATATTCCCTAACAAATAGAAAAAAAAAAACATATTTCTCAAAATAAAATATTTTAGACGGAAACACATCACAATTAATTATATGTTTTAAAGGTAAATACGGCAAAAGGACCCATCGAGTGTTAGTATTTATGTAAGGGTACTTTTCGGATACCAATATTTTTTTTGTCACGTAAGTATCAATTTTAAAAAAAAAAAATTAATTCCGTAAGATCGCTAGAATTTTTTGTCATTGATACTTAAATAATCTTTTTTTTCTCCTATTTAGAATTAAAGTGATTATTTAAGTGCCAATTCGGTGAGGTCGTCGAATTGCTCTAAAGTGATCGTGTTTTTATTTGATTTCGCACTTAAGTGATAAAAAGAAAAGAAAAAAGACACAAATAGTCCTTAAACTTTGACCCAATGTGCAATGTGATCTCGAAATTTTTAATTTGTTCAATGTAGTCCTTGAACTTTAACGTAATATGCAATTTAATCCCTAAAATTTTGACTTGTTCAATGTAGTCCCTAAATTTTTAATAAACGTTCAATTTAGTCCCTGAACTATATGAAAATATTCATTATTGTCCCGATCTTAAATTAATGGAAAGACTACATTGAATATTTTTATATAGTTCAGGGATCAGTAATGAACATGTAGAAAAGTCTAAGGATCACATTGAACAAACTAAAAGTTCATGGATCATATTGAACATTAGGTTAAAGTTCAAGGACTATATTGAACAAATTTAAAGTTCATAGACTATAATACACATTAGGTCAAAATTCAAGGACTATTTATGTCATTATCCAAAAAAAAAAATATTGATACCAAAGTGAGTGTTCTATATAAATATTGACACTTGAGGTGTCCTTATGCAGCTAAATGCGTCTGGATCAATTATGTAATCTCCATTTAACTGCCTCATTTACGTTTGCTTGGAAGGTTCTTTTTTCATCATCAAATTATAGAAATTGTAAATTGGACCTAAATAAGTCCTCAAACTGTTTCGTTGAGAATTCGTTTGGACCTCAAATTCCTCAAACGTAAAATAACTAGAGGGTATTCTTCGCAGTCACGAGAGAAAAAGATATGATTGGTAGTTTCTCACACGAAAAATGGATTTCTTGGGTGTCCAGACAAAGATCAACCATTAGCAGGATTTGAGGAAAAGAAAAGCAGAGTGGGTGATTGAGGGTGATTGAAACTAGGACAGGATTCATCTGGTGTTTCGACTCATTGTCATCAACCAGAGGATGATGTCCTTGTCTACATGTCTCAGGAATATCAAGGTCCATTGGTCCCTCGCCCGGGTTCTCGGAGGTGACAAAAACGATCTGGCTCGTACATGGTCGGTTGGGGTTCGTGCCTTTCGCACAATTATCTTAATCAGGCAACGGCGTGAAAGAGGCGCTTTGCCTATCGGCGTCGAGCAAGTCGCTTGGTCAGCTAGGCGACGAGGTTCTTCACCTGGTCACTTGAAATTTGCTTTTGAATTATTTTTGCCCCGGATTTATCCGCTGACCGGTGAAGTCCTGTCAAATTGGGTGATGAACAGAAGACAATCTCAGGACGTTCATCTGGAACTGGAATCAACAGCTAATATGAATCAGACTCATCTTTATCTGCAGATTAACCACTCGAGAGTCCAATGGTTTGATCCGAAGAACCCGTACTTGACGAGATTAGATGAGGACCGTGGCTGTATAGAAGTTTGTGGTTGTCTGGATGATGCTGCCACGGCAAGCAGTTTGGAAGCACCTGCCATTAGCAAGTCACTTGAAGCCTCTGGATCATTCTGTTCACTGATTATTTGCTGTTCGGACGGAGACCGGTGGTGGCACACCATGCCGAATTCCTCGAAAAGTTATGAGCTCCCTGAGCTCTTTACATGCGCCGATTTTCCCTTTTTCCGAATCCGTCCTGAAGAACCGGGAATTAGGGCTCTCTCTCTCTCTCTCTCTTGCAACCGGTTCAGAGCAACAACAATGACCCTGAAGAGTAATCTCCAAGGTCTTCGGTCAGGATTCAGTTTCCTTATGAGGCTTAACCTTTTTTGCATAACATCTATTGTTGATAGCGCTGATTGCTCTAAAGTAATAAGATTGCAACTCGCTTGGCGATCGGACAGATCGTGCGTCTCTAACATTTGTTGTTTTCGAAACGTCCATTCACCGTTCTTCGACCGACAGTTCCGCTCTCACCATTAGATGGCAAGGGCATGTATAAGTCTGGACTAAAGTTCGACTCATAGACTCAGATGATTGCCATAGATCAAAGCTAACTAAGCTGTTTAACACTTCAGATTCAGTCGGGCATCTTGTTGCCGCTTCATTAATCACCAAAACAGCTACTAGCTTCACTCTAGCCGGAGCTCCAGTTAGGTTCTTAGGTCCGCTCTGACTTTACTGCTCGTCGTCTGGAAAGGTAGGGACTTAAGGAACGTTTTGTTTTACCGTTCGCTTTGGTGATTCCTCGCAATCTTCCTCCTCTTGCTCATGACTTACCACATCAGGTCACTCAAGTCAAGGTAGCAGCTCTTGAGCATCATTCCCTAGCAACATGGCCCGGTTAAACTCTGTACTGTCGCAACCTCGTGAGAATAATTGACGTGGTTCAAGAGATGCGATAACGGTGCTGTTGCCGACGCCTAATGTGATTATATACCTGGTGATCACCATAACTTTTCCTACCAACGTTGTTAGAGTTATCCTGACGTGAGCTTATATTAATTGAGATTGTAACTGCCGTTTTTAAGGAGTTAGTCTAATAAATGATGGATATAAAGATTCTTAATGGGCCGAATATGGGCTGATTAGTGTGGGCGAGTTCGGTCCTGCCCGTTATGAGAGAACCCAAAGTCTGAAAACTTTATAAATAGCACAAATAGGGCGCTCCCTCTAACCCATATATAACTTCATACGCCATTCCGTCTTCTCATAAGATTAGAGAGGAGAGCGAGAAACTGTCTCATCGACGCCAGACATCCGAAGGGCCATAAAAGGGGAAGTGCCTTAAGCTTTGGATCCTCATAATTCCGCTTAAAGACAGATGGACTTCAAATCAGGCGCACAAATTCTGTTAAACCATTACTGTGTTTCTATATTATAGCTATGTTGATCCTGAGATTGCCGTGATAAGGTTTGTAGCGGCTTACAAGCGTTGCCCGACTACAATGCACAATTCACAGGCAAATCTTGATCACAGTTCTATAACAAGGAGGGTTTTCAGATCCTGCCTATGCGGTTATTGCTAGCCTTACACTGAAATTGGCGAAGGCAGGAAAGTTTGGGGGACATGGCCTGTAGCTAAAAGGAACTACAAGCGTATCTTAGGAAGAAGTTCAAATGAAAATTTTGATCCCCGGAGGCAGGATAATTATAAAAGGACGAGAATGAAAAAAAAAGTTCTCTAGTCTGATGAAATTTCATTCTCCTTCACCATCAGATAAATCGACACTTAATCGCCGCGTTTTCGTATGAACACGTCCATCGTGTAACTCCGACTGGATCGTGTGGACCACCGGCACCGGACAATCCGATAGTAATTCATCTATAGCCGCACGAAAAGATTATACTCGAATTTTGGTCGGACCCATGAATCTTTTCCACGAATTTGAGCTTCCCATGAAAGAGAAATTAGAGAGGAACAGTAGTGTCCATGCAAAATCATCAAACCCTAAGATCGCCACCCATTCAGTTTGTATGGCTTTCAGAATTTCTGTGAGGAAAGGCCAAAAAAAAGAAAAAAGAAAAGGAGAGATAGATATTTGTGAAGCTGTGACTGCAACAGAAGCAGAAAGAATATCCTGGGTTGCTGCCAAATTCATCTCACACCACAAACAATCGCAACTTCTGCCAAGCTTCGACACCCATGAAGTTCAATTACTTCATTGACCCATCTCATGAATATGCAATACAACCATATTTGTGTCAACCAATTCTTGACCTCTCATTGGGGAAGAACTTTCTTGACATTTGAGGGAAGAAGAAGAAGAAGAAGAAGAAGAAGATGAAGATGAGGATAAAAAGGATTAGATGAGTTAATCAAGAGCTTTGCTTCAATTCCTTCCGCAATCGATTGACCGAAAACCCAGTAAAAATTCAATCTTCAACCTCATATCGATCACAATACCCAGAATCAGATCAGATGGTGCCTGCCAAAATCAAGCACCTTCACACTTTTTACTTCCTCCATAACTCTGCTTCGTATTTACACTATACACTACAAAAGCTCCACTCGACATATGCATATGTATGTGTATATACAGCTAAATCCCTAAAATCAGTCCCAAACGCGGGGGATCGCGAATCAGCGAGTCAGCTCGGGCGCCTACCAGCACTGATCCGTCTCCCAGTTCCTCCCCCTGTACCCGCCGCCGCCTCCCGACACGACGGTCAACGGCCTGCTCCTCCTCCTGAACAGGCTGCTGTCGTAGACGGCGCGCTTCTCGGGGTCCGAGAGCGTGGAGTAGGCGGCGTGGATCCTCATGAACTCGTCGGCGGACGCGCCCCTCCGGTCGATCGCCACCACGTCGGGGTGGCACGACCGGGCCAGGCGCCGGTATGCCACCTTGATCTCCTCGCACGTGGCGCCCGCGGGGATGCCGAGGACCTCGTAGAGGGACGTGCACGCCGGCGGCATCCCGTGGCGGCAGAGGAGGCGGTGCGGGGGCGGCGGCGGCGTCTGCGCGCGGGGCCTGGCGCCGGTGGACTTGAAGGCGGTGGCGGAGGAGGAGGAGGAGGAGGCGCGAGGGCTGAGGGAGGCGGCGCGCGGCGGGGCTGGGGCGGCGGTGGGGCGGAGGAGAGACGGAGAGGAGAGCGAGAGCATGGTACGGTGCGCGATTCTGCTATTGGCGCGGTTTGAGAGAGGGGAAGCGTCGCGGGGCTTATTCGTTCTTATAACGACAGGGCAGAGACATCAAAACGCCGCGTTTTGGCCTGCGATCGCGAAAATCGGGACTTAATACGAAAATTGGCAACGGTGTTGAAGATCGTCCGACATCAGGGGCGTGATTGAAAAAGAATAACTTGAATTCGATACCCAAGAAAACAGCCAAATTGTATAAATTGCCCAATTTCGGGCTAATCGTATTTCTTTTTTACTTTCAAATTGGGTCATATTTTTAATTTTGGGATTATGAGGGGAGTGGAAAGTGAAATGCTTATCCAGTTGCCGGGTGAGTCAGACAATTTGAGTTGTCCAAATCCAGGAGGGGGATAAAATCAATGCGATGGCAGGGACTTATCCATATGCCCAATTGGGAAATTTTCTTGTTTTTTCACGCAATAATGTTGGACCCGAGTCCGACCCGTGGTTGAACCGTATTCGTGACCTTGTTGATTCAATGAATCAATCTCCCTTCGCAGCAACTTGAGCCCTAGCGCTGGGAGAAGATATCTTTTCTTTTTCCCTTTCCAGCTCGAAACCGAGCGAAACCGGATCGGGGCTTGGTATTCGAAAAAGTCGGCGTAACTGTATCGATAACAGGAGGCGAAAACACGACTCAACCATCGAGATAGTAGCATATTGAATATACATAAATTACACGTCGGGATTTCATGAATGAACGATGTGAGATGTTTTGGCCGGGAATGTTAATGACGGTGTTTGACTTTTTGAACTTTAATTAAAGCATTAGATTTGTTGCTTAAGTATGCGAATAATCTTTTTTTTTTTTTTTAGGGGATGGCCCTTGTCAACCTCCATTCACTTTCTTTGCTAAAATCCGACGAACTCAGCCATCCGCATGGCGCGCTCATCACTCCAAAAACCCTCTCAAGAATCTGTCTTTCAAAGTCATTGACAATGCATGCTTGCCTCTAAAGGGCAAAAGCTAAAGAATGTGGTATGTATTCCCCCCTTCATTTTCGATCACATGTCAATTCATGCTTAGTCATGACTCATGATATCAAAAGTTATATTCCTTCTTGCTTTTTCTTGCAATCGAGAATGTGGAGTTACATAGATGAGAACGCACAACAAAAAGAAAAAGGAATGGCCGGCCGCGACTGCACCGAGACCTCAGCAATTTTTGGCCTAGACTGGACGGATGGGCTACATTGGAAAATCGTCAATAAGTTAAGGCTGAATTGACCAAATTAAAAAATTTAAGATCGAATTGATCGCGATGCAATACCTGCAAGACTTTTTTTGGACGGTTTTCACTGAAAAAAGGAATTTTGAATTGGGTGGGTCCATAATCTTTTTTCACTTCATTTCCCCCTCTGATCTCATGATGAATTGGGTACTTCATTTAAACCACAAATGTTAATTAAGACCAAACTTATCGTAATCACACAAACATGAAGAGCTAAGAAATAGTGACCATTAGCGGAAGCATGGCGACGAGAGAAAGGGCATGAGATTCCGATTTCAGAGCTCTCTACCTTGGTCCTTGCCCATGATTGGAAACTCCAAATTGTTAAATTCATTAGCAATTAGTTCCACAATGAAATATTGTGTTGGAATTATGTAAATGATGAAGGGCTTTCGAATAACCGTGGTCCTCAAATGGCATTCAGGATCGTTCATGGCCTGTTTTCCTAAAGCTCTCTCCCGTAGACCCGGCATCTCGAGCGGAGGGCGTAACCTGCCTTTTTTCGGACCTTTCGGCCGTGTCCGTTCGAGACCGCCCTTTGGAACTCATGTGCTGTGGCCTTCTCGAGTTCACAAGGAGCTCGAAAGGAAAAATGGAGAGAGCGAGAGAGAGAAAAAAAAAAAAACAAGAGGAGGTTAGATTCTCGGGTTGTTATCCATCTGATGGTCAAGTCTATTGATCAATCGTCAACGAGCGGGAGATATGGGAATGAAATCGAGTCTCTTGCGATGCAAGTTGGGATCGGGATAATGTTTAGGAATCGACCAGCCAAATAACATGGGCATGGGGTCATTATCTCTAGAGGGACCCCAATCACTCGTTGTTGCATCCTCTTTACTTCCCTATAGAATGGACAAACAACCATTATCCACAAGCTTGATTTTTGGCATTTGCTTCAATTCGAACTCCAAAAATCTAACTCTTCGACGGATTTTATCGGAGAATTTGGGGCAAAGTTTATTCGCCGCCTTTCTCGCTCGTGTCGTGTCGAGACACCTCAGAAGGGAAGAAGAAGAAGAAGCAAAGTCCAATCCAATTTATCGTCATCGATTAGTTAACATGCTGGTTAACCGTATTCTCAAACATTGTAAAAAAGACTCATCGACTTATGAAATTGTCTATCGAGTTTATTAGCCCCCTTCGGATTTGTCTACTTATTAAGGGCCGTCCCGACTCTTATTAACAGTTTGGACGCATAGTTTGAGAGTATTTAAATGGAGGGTGGTCTCACAGTTTCTAAAAGCAGCAATATAAATTCGCATCTCGTGCGAAGAATTTCATATTTCAGATCACTCGTCGAGATACGGAGATACGTATCTTGCTCGACCCACCGAATTAGTTAGATGCTTCATGGTCTCGATGATCAAACGGTACGTTGGCTATTGTTCGTGGAGTGGCATGATGATTAATCATGGTCCAAAGGGTCCTACAAAGTCAATTACGAGGAATAAACTGATGGTGCTTTAGGCTAATCAATCACTGGTCACATGGCCGGCCGTGGAAAAGAAAGGGCAATCAAGATCAGAGGTCCGACCCTCGATGTATCCCAAAACCAAAAAGAAGGAAGAGGACAAATAAAACGAAAAGTATATGGATAAGATGATGATGATGATGTGTATATATATATATATATATTGAGAAGAGCGAGGAAAGTTAGCGGCCGTCATAGAAGACAGGTCTTATCCCTACTTCAATCAATAAGATATTGGAAATGGACGCGGTACATTGAAATCCTGAAGCACCACCACGAAAGCTACCGTGCGTTCGTCTTCACTCCGTAGGAACTACGAGATCAACCCAAGGACACCTTCGGCAATATACATATACACACTTTGCATGGTGGGAGGTTGCCGATATGTTCTTTGTAGGAAACAAAAGTCAAATGAAGTTCGCTAATTTCTCTCCACGCTCAGTTGTCAATTTCATGGAAAAACAATGGCAGCTGAACGATTTTGATTCGTTGATTTTTGGGATTTTCTTCATAAATATTTTTGGTAAATGAAATATAAAAAAAAATGAGAAGAAGAAAAAAAATAGCGAAACCAAGAGCATAATAAACTCTATTTTTTTTCTTTTGCGATCGGCTTTCCTTTAATTTCCCCAAACTCCCGTCAAACATTATTACAATAGTATTCACATCACGGATGAAGCATCTATTCATCACGTTAGTCGTGTTGCAAGGCGAGAATAGCATTATTCTCTATTGCAAATCTCCGATGCACGGAGTCGGCAATCGAGAGAGAGAACTTCACGGATTAAGACGGACAGAAGATTGGGGAAGGACAATTGGGATTAACCCTTGAATTAATGACACAAATCCAGAGTTACTGATGACGGGACACGATTGATCATCGTTAGCATCAACGTCAGGGATGAGGAACATTGAGAAGGGAGGAGAGGAGCCCCGTCTTGAATAGCAGTGGGTACTGAAATGGGTACAATTAAAATAAATCAAATTGAAATTATTTAAGCAATTTTTTTTATAAAAAAAGTAACGGAAAATATTTTTATTATATATAAAAAAACATTTTTTATTAACTTATTCTTATAAGCGTAAAAATGATGACTAAAGATGTACTTTTAAATCATTAATTAAACAAGAACGGAGCTTAGAAGAAGAAAGTTCACAAAAAGTCAACCACCAATAGAGCAATCAGATGAAAAAAGAGAACGCATTATGGCACGTGCGGAGAAATTGCTCCGTCCAGTTTCCAAGCAATTTTACCGACATTGCCCATACCCAAAAAAAAAAAATCCTTATCGTTCATGTGCGACTTCAATGAAATTGCTCAATGCAAAAAATAAATAAATAAAAATAAAATAAAAAATACACCAATTCACCATGTGGAGCGATGTCGAATGATCGGTTATCAGGCAAGTGTTCCCGACCTATAGTCGAGAACCGATCCCCGTGACTCTCGATTCTAAAGATTCCAAAAAGTTTGGAACCAGCCCATTTCTTTTTCTTTCCTTTTGCTTAAATTGTTTTAACATAAATTGAAACACCATTTCGTTACAAAAATAGTTGTCAGTTAAGTGAGGTTGTGTTTTTATTGAAAATCATAATGCGATTCTTGTTGGAGGCAAAAGTATCTTCTTGAATTTTTTTTTTCTTTTGGTAAAAGGAGCTTCAAAATCGGTTAAAACCGGTTCTCGGGGTAGATCTGCTGGCTTTGATGTCGAAACCGGGAACTAAACTCCATGAATCGATCGGTCCAGGCCGGCTCAGTGTAGCTCCCGAATTGAACCGAACCCTCTGCTCACCCTAACATATAGTACAAGTACATTTTTATTACCGCAATTGTATATATACATGGTCCGAAGTAAAGTCCTTAAACCATTTCGTCCGAACTCCGGGATGTAAAATTAAGGATATTTCCGAGATGAAAGGAAGAAAAATATTTTTTTCTCAACTCAAGGAGGCATTGATGAGGAAGATAAACTCCACGTCATCTTCGGATGGTTACTGTCGGGAAAGATCGTATAAGAACGTCTCGCGCCTCCAGGTTGAATCACCTGGAGTTTTCGGTTCCATGTTGTCGACCGTGCTTCGCATAATGTCTTTGAATCAATTTATGGGCGAAGTAGCTTGGGTCAAAGACAAATGCGGTGATGCACGCGCGGAGAAATTGGTATGTCCAGTTTCAGTTTCAAAGCAACCTGCCGCCATTGCCTATAAAAGAAAAGGCAAACAACCTTTTGTTTTTCCCAATCCATGGGCACATGCCGAGAAGGTAAAGTCCGGCACAAGTGAAAGCTCAGTTGCAAGCTCCAGAGCCCGGATTTTTGACTTGAAAGAGATTTCTTGACTACGTACGACGATCTGCTGAACCGTTCAAACCGGGGGTGCCTGAGCATCCATCGCCATCGCCATCGCCATCGCCATCGCAAACGGTAAAGTTTCTTTCTTTGCAGTGCGGAGTTGAAGAAGATCGGTGGTTCTGTACGCATCTGATGATGTCGATCCAAGCACAGAAGAGAAGAGAGACGACTTGGGTTTCGAGTGGCTGTTTCGGAAGCTTCGCATGTCCGTCCTGCTTGATTCGCCGGCGTTACCGTCATGCGATAACGACATTAATTTCCCCTGGACGTAGAAACGGTCCTTCCGGGATGAATGAAATCTCATCACCCAAGTTTTGGATAACCACCCTCCGAGTTATTATTATCTTTCGCGAGTTGTCCATCCGGCATGAACAAGTTGACGTCACACGTTCGCCGAAACCGGGGCAATGACTTGGTCGTATTGCTAGTTTTTAAATCCGGCATGATTATATCAGGATGGATTCACGTCGGTGTCTCGACAACGAGCATGTGCTTGCTTGAACCGTTCAAAGACTCGAACTTGAAGCTTTACTTTGACATCGTCCCGCACAAAACGTGTATTCAGTCTGGTTGGAAGATGCAGACGCGCCGTAAATCTGCGCTAAGAGTAGTGACCGGTCGGGGCACGGGTTCCTCTCGGGGAATTTTTGGTTCTCAGGCGTATCGGATTGCTGTTGCATCGCTGGCTGCTTGCATCTTCACATAGCGTACCGAATCGATCCGGGCTCTCGATGCATTGAAGGGACCTCTCTGGATTGCAACTTGCGAAATTAACAATTCGGGGTGATAGTAGCTACATCGTATTCTTCTGTAATCGCTAAATGATGTCGACCTTACCGGAGTCAAATATTGCCTGTAACACACATGCGTCCATATGTGCAATAGATTGTGACAAGGAGGTGCTAGATGCGGTGAAGTACTCATCTGGGCGTGATTCATTTTGATAAGACCGCGCTTTGGCTCGTTTCCTCTCCGCTTTGTTCGGGTCAAAATAAACAACCTGAGCTCCGTCATAACAGTGCCCGCTTCGAATCTGTCGTTCATTATTACCAAGAACAGCCGAGCAAGAGGATGCACGCTAATTTGAGAGCTATGAGCCTAAATGCGAGGTAATTCAGCGGACATCAGCTGGACTATATCTCCTGTGTTTTCTGCAGCATCCGACCGTCCTCGGATCACCGCCACCGCTGCCAAACCCAACGCTCAAGAGACCGGATATCAGAGTTGGATGATTAAAATATCTTCAATCACGGGCATATTGCAATGAACAGCCGCAAAGCCTATGAATGATTATGATTCACAGCACACTTTGTGGGGGTGGGGGGAAGGCGATGGATGAGAATTCCGAACAGAAAACAAGAGAACGTAACACCCATCCAATGAATCCTGTGAAAGTTTTACAGGCTAGTGACGTTTCGCGAGCTCGCGTAGTCATAACTTCTCAACAGCCTGCGAAATTCTGATAGACTTACCATCCCATCTTTGATCGGTGTCGGCCCTCCTCAAGCAAGTCAACAGAACCCGTGAACCCAGTGCGCTGGAGAAAGCAAAAAATCGTCGGGACGAATTGTGCTGATAATTCCCATCTTAGTTCAGACCGAGCTAGCGCTCATTCTAGGCACTTGACAGATTGCATAAATTTTCATATTGCATCCTGACAAGCGCTATCTAAGTCGAGTAGGTAATGCAAGAATTTCAATCATGTATTGCGTCCGTTTTAGCAGACCGAAGGACTACTGGAGACCGGGGGAAAATGCTTAAGGAAAAATACTCTCCTTTAGGCCTCAAACTGCACAAAACCAGCATTAGAATGAGGCTGAGAGGGAGATAAAGTACGATTGCCATTCTTAGGTCTTCTAAGGGTAATATATCTGTGCCCGCCGAGATCGAACTTCCCGAAAGCAGCCTGCGATATGTAAAGTACACTGATGGTGCAGTGCTTACATTAAGGAATCACAGAGCTCGGATATTTTTAGGGAGCAACGACAGGCCGCACGAGTTGTAATGACACGGTTTCTAAGACCGAATCCATAGTGTCGAATCTCAAGATGCGAAACAATTGAAATTGATTCAATTATATCGATTCTTGTGACAAATTATTAGTCAGTACTCGAGAAAAAAGAAAACTTGAATGACAAAACGACGTGCCGTCGTTTAACTTTGCCCTCCCCTCCCTCCTCTTCCAATTCTCAAAATCTGACCAATGCGCAACCACGTATTCTCAAGAAAACGTACCTTGCGTCGAGAATAACACAATATCAAAGAAAAATAAACAGCAGAGCAGGAGAATAGGTAAATGAATTAGATCATACCCGAAACAGAACGGTGAGTTCTACAAATGATTCAGATATAAAGGTGACATCCATGCTTACATAATTTGGATAATGATATATGGCGTTGATTATCAAAAACATAAGCTCTAATCGGAGTTTTAAGTACCGTTTCTCAAAACGAATAATCAAATCTAATAGCTCTCTTCTTCAATGGCAGATGACAATGCATTACAATTAGTCTATGATAGGCGGTTTTCGAAAACACACATCGTCTCCATGGAGGAGTGACACACCAGAGGGAAACTTATGAACTTGCATCAATACGATAACTCATGATCACAACTTACAACTTGTGGGGGAAAACAAGAAGAAAATTCCCGACAGTCCGAACAAGAGAATATACATCTTCCTAAACTACATCTTACGTGAATTCCGGAAATTTGATGGGCTGGTGACGGTATTTGAGCTCATACTAGCAGTTCTCAGCAGCCTGCGAAATTCTGACAAACTAATCCTTCCATCTTTGTCAATATCAGCCTCCTCAAGAAGTGGATCGATAGAACCTTTTAGGCCGGTGTGCTGCCAAAAAAGAAACGTCTCAAGGGTTATGAAGAATGCTGAAGGCACTATATTAGATAAGATGGACACAGAATCATTTCATGCCAAATTAATTCTGATAAGCCAGTTGGTAGTGATGAATCAAACACCCGGTGCTTCGTGGACAAGTGCTATCTAACTTGAAATTACGGATAGGTGGCCTTCGATGTAGCAGACTGAATAACATATTAAGACAAAGGCTTTCATGAAGTTCCTCATTCTTCACTGCTCGAAACATGCATTCGATCCATGCTTCATCGAAATAGCAGGCTTCCATCCAGATAAAAAGGCATTGATGATAATAATAATAGTAAGAGCGATGACAGAACCATAAAAAGAAGTCTCCTCTCACTGAGTGGGATCCGCATTTTCTCTTATTGCCCCTAAATAAGCAATATGTCATACTCAAAAGTAAATTATTTTCCGGGAGGAGCAAGTGAGATTGTGTAACAGCACCTAGGAGAGGAGACTGAAGATTGGGCATGCAGCACAAAGGAAGAAAAGAACCTCACCATTCTTAGCTCTTCTGGAGTTATATACCCATCACCATCGAGATCAAATTTCTCAAAAGCAGTCTGTGATCGCTGTAGCCACTTCTCAGAGTCGTGTTGCTCCAATTGATGCACATGTAAAGTGGCAGCAACAAACTCATGGAAATCCACTAGCCCATCTGTATTGCTATCGATCTGCATGAAGGAGATGGAAATATGCTTAGACCAATCCAGACAAACAGAAATTGCAGTACAAGTCATATGGACTTGATAGTCATATTTGCTCAAGAAGGATAGAAAAATTTAGACACAGAAAGATACTAAAGAAATTGTCCCGATGAAGAACAGCAATCTGTAGATTTCTTTATTCGAAAGACAAAAATATGCTTACTGCAGGTTAGATAAAAAAGAGGAGGAAACATGCAGAATTGTTTTTTCCTGAAGATGGACAATCAGAGAGATTAACAGAGTAAAAAAGTAACTTCCAAGTAAATGAGTTTATGCTGATTGACAGATAGAGAAAGGCTTACAGCTTGAAGAATCTCCAAAACACGTGGTTCCTTCAACTTCCAAGGAAGATCTTTAGCGAGGGCCTGCGGAAAAACCATCTTTCTGAGTTTGTCTTTTCTGAACAGAGAAAATGAGACGTACATTGGTGGAACTTGCATAATACTGGAGAGTTCCAAAATCAGAAACCCACCTGTCTCATTTCTTCAAGACTAATGGAACCATTTTTATCTACGTCAATTGCATCAAACTGATCCTTGAGATCAGCCAGTTCCTCTTCGTCTAGGGTGCTGGCCAAAGCCTGCAAGTGGCCATTTAAAAAAGTTTCTTAAATAAAGAGAAAATAAAAGTAAAAATAAGAAGAGGGGATAGGTCATTCTCCTGAAAAGGTTCAAGAATGTACAACTCACCCTCAAAGCAAATTGTTTGAAACGATTGTACTTCACAAATTGCCTCATATTGTGCAGAACAGATATGTCAATAGGTATTTCCGACGCACTTCCCCCTTCTCTGACCCAAGGATGCGCTGAAACAGTAGAGACAGTGTAGATGAGGGACTGCATGAGAATACTTTTACAGGAACAAGAAGATGATGATCCTCATAGTAGTTAGCTTCAGAAGAAATGGAGACGTACAAAGGGCCTGAGCAGCAGTTAGTCTAGCTCGAGGATCCTTTACCAGTAGCTTCTTAACAAAATCTTTGGCACTACTGCTTATGGTTGGCCAAGGTTTGCGTCGAAA
The DNA here is from genome assembly GCA_021437795.1 of Rhodamnia rubescens. Taxonomy (NCBI): domain Eukaryota; kingdom Viridiplantae; phylum Streptophyta; class Magnoliopsida; order Myrtales; family Myrtaceae; genus Rhodamnia; species Rhodamnia rubescens. Next base: position 4,856,055 of record JAILYA010000004.1, on the reverse strand, counting down.
ATCAGGTTTGCTCTTCAAGACCTGAAAGAATTAAATAGCGGCATAAGTGGCATCGCGAAAAAAACCATCAAGGAAAGTTTTGTCATCTAAGGTAGAGGATCTCCCCATGTTTCCCTCCCTTTATTGCTAGGACTGGAAATATGTAATATTCCATATTGAGAGGTTGGATCTTTAGGCATCTGAACCAGCGCAAAATTATAGAAGTGCAAACTGAGATGACTTCACTCAACAGTCTCTCAGTTTGTTCATTAGGGACAATTTATTTTCACTTATTTCAAGTAAAGATTTACCTATCGCCTCTCTGACCAATATTTATATGTTCTGAAAGATTTCAAGTGCTTCGCACTAGGTTAAGTCAAACCGCATGGGCCGCGAAACCAGCAAGAGTTGAAGAAAAAATGTAGAAAGTGTTGAAATGAAGTCACTCCAAATAGACAAATGTAATACCTCTTTAAATATACCATCTTCAGTCTTGTCCCAGAAGGGACGCCTTCCACACAGTAGGATGTATGTTATCACACCAATACTCCACACATCTGATTCTGGTCCTGATTTGCGTTTCAATACCTCAGGAGCAACATAATAGGCGCTACCGACAATATCTTGAAACTTCTTTCCTGCAATTGATGAAAGAGCATCGATTTTCAGGCAATTTCTTATTCAATAGATAAAGAAAAATCAGCACAGGTCTGAAAAAGCAAGTCAAAATCCCTCGTACCCCAACGAACAAAAAAGGGAAAATGAAAGAAATCAGAGAGTAAAAGTCAATCTGATTATAATAATTAGATCACCGACTTTAGTATCTGCACTATAACATTTAGCACCGCAGCTACTGAGTCCATAAGTCAGGAATCGGGACAGAGAAAGCAGAATGTCATCTAAGCAAAATGCAAAACTGTCTTCAGTCATAAAAAATATAATCACCTGGTTTTATGAAGTCCGACAAGCCAAAATCTGTGGCTTTCAAAGAGGATTCCTCTTTTTTGACTTAAACAAGAAATTCTGCAGGCAACGAGGAACATAAGAGAGCTTCCAAAGGGGCATTATTCCACATTGTAACTCAACATGTCATTACTCTACCTCTGGTTTCATATCACGGTGCACTAGACCATGTAAGTGACACTGGGCAGCGACTTTGAGCATCTGGCGTACAACAACTGCTGCATCTTTCTCAGTGTAACGGCTGTCCTTCCTGCTCAAAGAAAACCATGAGAGTAGCAGCTGCTCAAAGAAAACCATGAGAGTAACAGACTGATCAAGCATTTGTGAACTACATGTATAGCAGCTTCAATCAGTTGAGAGGAAAATTCTTACTTGGACAAAATCTGATCCAGTAATTCACCACCTTCACATAACCTGAAAAAAAAAAATCGAGATAACACAAAGTAATTACGTACAGATAGATGGAAAATAAAAGCAGGAAAAAACATTACTACCAGAATACTACTATTTACGAAGTTCTAGGGGGAAAGAATGGCAAAACTTACTCCATAACTATGTACACATATGAATCATCTTCAAAGGCATTGTAAAATTGAACAACATTCTCATGCCCTGTCAGGGCTTGCAATATCTTGACTTCTCTCTTTACATCTTCAACAGCAATAGGAAGAACCATCTGCATGCAACATTAAAACATTTCTTTGCAAGATTACCCCACCATTTTAGGATAGAGTCTTAAATGAGTTTCATGTGAACATTCCAAAAAAATATACCACCCGTAGTAGAAGATTATCTCCATGCAGAGATCTCTGCCTCATTGACCCACTATAAAGGCATTAAGCTACAACAAGAAGAAAAACAAAAAGTTCAAAGGAGCCACTTAGAAGTTATTCTCACTAGAAAGGGCATCGAGTTCAAAATGTGTACCATTCCATCCTAATTTTCTGAACCCTGACGTGGGACTTTCCACTACAATGTGAATAGTGTCTACTGATTTTAGTGTAGGTAAATAGCTATGATAGTAAATCTCTACCTCAAGCTACTGTTTAAGACAACAAATATCACATAGTCCGCAAAATAAGAATATACATACTGCATATAATTAAATATCAAAGAAACTGGAAAATTTAGCTTTCATAAGGTCGAAATTCAAGGAAGCCAATTTAATTGCCTATACCTACTGTTACCTATCTACTTTTTGCATAACTATCTTCTCAGTTTCCCTTTCCCTTTCTTCTCTTTTTCCTTTCCACTGAACCCCACCTGTCGTAATTGAGCTTATGGGATGAATCTAAAGTTCATGTGGACATACAACATACAATTATTGAGGAACTTGCGACAGCATATGTCGAGCCATTCTCCCATTGGCAGTGCTTATCATACCAATACAGCTCTACAAAATAGATTTGCAAAGCGATAGGGCAAACTGTAAGTGAGTATTTAAACAGATGGGTCATATCCACACTCGACAATTTTCTTCGCATAAAATCCGGCTTGCTCATCCATAACAACTAACAGATAAGGTTGCGGAGAACCTCACAACCCAAAAGAAAAGCAACTACGCCAACAAAGCCAAAACGCGGAACCCCTGAATCTGACCTGATCCTGAACTGCAACAGCTCTAAGCTAAAGCCCACTCGGTTCAACAAATTTTAACTCCTTTAATCCCGGTCTCAAGCTTCCCCAGAATCCATCAAAGGAGTCGAACTCACAAAATTATTCCTACTCGTGGAGAGAATTAACTGCAATTGTGTCCACACCCCTTTGGACAACCAGATGCTTGTGCCAATTTTCTTGCTTCAGGTGGATTCACTCAATCAGAAGAGCTGAATCGTATGAAATTATTCCTTTTCTGGAAATGAAGAGGCTTCTTCTTTTAGAATACTCTAGTCTAGCTGATGTTCTCATCAGTGAGATTATTAAAACCTTTCCGTTTCTGCTCCCCTTCTAAGTAGAACAGAATTGAAGACCAAATTGAGCCCCAAAACAATCTCGCAACTAAATTGATCACCAGAACCAGCAATTGCGAGTTGCAGCAAAAGATAAAAAGCCAAAAAAGGGAAAAAGAACAAAAGAGAGTGAACCACCTTATTCTTCTCAATTCTCTTGACGGCGACTCGATCTCCATTGGTCTTGTCGGTGGCGACGTAAGTGTAACCGAACTGACCGTGCCCTAATAGCTTCCCGATCGTGTGCCTCTGGTCAAAGTCCTTGGCGTACCCGAAATCGGTGCGCTTACCGCACGGGATCACCCCGCTCTGCTTCTTCTTCCTCGTGTTCGCGTTCGCCTCGCCCACGATCTTCTGCTTGTTCTTCTCATTGGCCTTATTCGCAGTCGTGGCCTTGGCGGTCGCCGTGGTCGCTTGCGGCCGCGCGATCTCACAGCGGTTGTGATTGGCGGCGGCCGCGGCGGCAGCTGCGTTGCTGTTGGAGCCGCTGACTCTGGTGGTGGAGATGCAGAGCCCCATAACGAAGGAGAAGAGAACCAGAATCAACCGAGGCTTTGGATGTCGTCTGGAGGAGTGATTCCGACCATTTCAGCTTCAGTAGATACTGGAGTCCAATGATCCGTTTCGTGCAAACGATGACGGTATAAATATGCAGAGAGAGAGAGAGGAGGAGGAGGAGGAGGAGGAAGAAGAAGGGAAGAAAGAGGAGGGAGACGGAGGAGGAAGGTGGTGATGGCCGGCGGTCAAAGAAGACTTTTATGTTTCTACCGAATTTTGATGAGGAGGAAGGAGGAGGAGGAGGAGGGAACGAGAAAATGGAAAATGCGGAGAAACGCTAAAAAAATCTTTCTTTTTTGCTTAATTTGAAAAAGAGTCATGTCGACTGTCACTACGTGTCGATACGTTATTAAATATATTAAAGAGTACATCAGTTGCCTGTATCTCGAAAATTATAATTGACTAATGACATTTCTTAAAAAAAAAAAAGAGTATGCAATTTAACGTATCAAAATTTACATTACAAAATGTTACGAGTATTACGTGTAAAAAATAACGTGGAATGATCGGGTTTGTTAGAGTGTAATTATAAGAACCGGTTGGGTTGTTTGACGCAGATAGTCAATCGATTATTTTCACGTCGAAAAGTTATAACGTTATTTATAATTTGAACATTATATAAGGCAGATATGATAATAATATTAAATATACTTGTGTGTATAGTAGAGATTTAGAATATCTCGAGTTAACTTAAATTAAATTAAAAAATAAAAGCCGCAAAATATCCAAAAAGAATAATAAAAGTAGAAGCCACCCTTCAGACCGATGTCAAATAAGCAACTTGCTAGAAAAAATTAACTGGAGTATGGTTTGTTCTTTGTTTTCAATTTGAATTGTGGATTCTATCATCTATTTGGAAATTCCTCCTGCGCTCCATGATTAAAACAAAAATCAAATCTTGGTGAAAGATCGAGTATGAACGAGAAAGCATTTCATTTCCCAATCATGTGATTGAAGTTGGGGATGTGCGCGGCAGATTTTCAATACCTTCGTTTGGGAAGGTTGCTAAAAAATGAGCTCAAATTTAAATAACCAAAAGCTAGCCTTTCGCAATTTTTCCAATTGAATGTGTTGAGGGCGTCAAATTTATGAGTGCCAATATCACTTGTTAAGTCCACATTCAATTGGAAAAAAAAGCCATTTATAATTTGCGCAAATTATAGCCCATGCCACCTATCTCGGGAGATTCGAACCCGGACCTCATCGCTTTAATTGTCTAAGGTCCAGGGATCTCACCAACTCATCCAACAACTCATTGGCTAGGACTCGTCGTGTTTCTTTCTTGTATTTCGAGGAAGTGAATAAAATGTTATTTTGACAAAAAAAAAAACACATTCAATTGATTAGTGGCTCAATCCTAGTGTATATCGAAGTTTGATAAATATCTCAAGAGTAGGAATTCGATAACCAATGTAGTTTCCAGGTAGATGGGCGATGTAGCATAGCAACGCGATTCCGATGACAGCCTTCATGGTTTGGTCCAAAGAAAGAGACTAGCGATGGAGGTGGTTTTGGAGTTTCAGTTAATATAAGTTAGTGTAAAAGGATATCTGAATATAGGGGAGTGAATCTAAGGAGAATGTTGAAATGCATGCAGGTGTTGTGTTAGAAAAGTCACAAATCAAAAGATTAGTGTAGTTAATGTATAATAGTTGACCTATAATTTATTGACTTAAACGTTTTAGTGAAGATTGATCCAACTTAGATGTGTTGATCGGCTCGAACTGGGGCTCCTTCTTGACAATCTTTCCGGGATCAATGTATTGGATTTCGATGCGCGCTCTTAGCTATTTAAATATTGCAAACAATTTATGGCGTTAGTTGTGTAATATCAATTGAACTTTTTACATTTATACCAATTCGATCTTAAAACCTATTACATTTATACCAATTCGGTTCTAAACTTTTCAATTGAACCAATTTAGTCTTAAACATTTTTGCATTGGTATTAATTCAACTCATCCAACCAATTTTGGCTTAAAATTGCTGACGTAAATGCTGGACAGTGCCATATAATTCGATAGACACTAACGTGGATATATTTTTTAAATATAATTTATTTAAAATTTTATTTTTGAATTATTTTTCCTTTTTTCTAAACTTTTTCCCTTTCAATCTCCTTCCAGGTTTCCTCCTCCATCTCTGGCCACCTTGAGCCGAACTTCCTCATCTTGCTCCGCCGTCGCCAATGGCGGAGTTGCCAACGGCGCATCCAAGGCAACACCGTTGAGCGTCCAACCCTCTCTGTTGACCACCGTCATTCGCTGCCATGGACAAGCGGATGTCGCTGGAGCCATGGTCACAGATCTAGAACCTGTCGTGAGGAACGACTCATTGACTACCAAGCTTCCACTTCGTCGTGCTTTCTGTGGGCTCCGTCTTCCTCTGTTGTCGTCTGCCCTCGGCTCGTGGTCAATCTCGTCCATAGCTGAGCCACCCCTCCGTGTCATGGTGGCTTGCGGTTGTTGCCCGTCCAAATCTAGATCGGAGTTGTGCCTCCAGATCTGTCTTGTCCATTGCCGCAAGCCATGGATGGCGAGCTCAAATAGGGAAGAAAAAAAACACAGGTACAAGGTCGACGGTGGGAGCTTGAACTCAGTCCATGGCCGGCAAATCCGCCAGTGGGGGTCAGCCTAATCAAGGCCCCAGCGACTCCACCGGCGGTGACGGCAATGGAGAAGTGGGCAGGCGGCCATGAAACTCCGGCCAAATTTGAACCCTAGGAAAGTCACAGGAAGGGAGAGGGGAAGCAACAAAGTAGAGGGAAAGAAGAGAGAGAAAATGTTATTTTTTTTTGTATTTTTTTAAATTCTAAGCCATATTCAAAAATAATTTTTAAATAAATACCATTGAAAAAAATATTCACGTCGGCGTCCATCGTCCTATGTGGACACCGCCGCATCCATGTTAAGAATTTCAAACCAAAATTGATCGGATGAACCGAATTCCAGATAAATGTAAAAATGTTTATGATCGAATTAAGACAAATGCAATAAGTTCGAGAATTTTTTGATACTTTTCCCCTCTTTCTTGGCAATCTTTTCGAACGAAAGTATTGGATTTCCGATGCACTCCCAACTATTCAAATGTTGCAAACAATTTTATGGCGTTAGCTGTGTAATATCAATTTTGCATTAACTTGCACGGTGTCGCTTTGCTTCTCCCATGCGGTGCACCCGATGCACAAAACAAAATCATAATTTGTATTACACCGAAAGCCGATTGAATTACATACGCGCTGTGGTTTTTCCCCTCTTTTCTCTATACGCATAGTGGGAGTGGTAAATTCACTAGATCGAGTAACTTGATTAAAGAAGGGATTTATGTTTTTTTTTTTCGCCTTAATCTGTCGTTCCTGTTCATCTTTACTTATATTAGATCAAAAGAAACTAGAAGGCTAGATGTTTCTATTTATAAGGGTAAATAAAAAAACAAATGTGGCCTCGTATTTCCGTAATCTACTTATCGTAATAGATGAAGAAACGCTACATGTACTAACATTAAACATTAGTTATTCTAGATAAATGAAAATAATTTTCATTGGCTAATTATGTCAAGTGTTACAAGATATTATTTAAAAATATTTATACATTTTTCGAGTCATTTATTTTTTCGTGAAATAAACTCAACTTAAGATTTCTCATTAAACCATAAACTCGGTTAGAGAAAACGTTGCTTTCCAAGTGCAAAGTCCACGCAAGTCTCAGCATGGGTAAACCCCACATGCAACCTCTCGAAATAGGATTAAGGCGTTTTGCCTTCTCGGCAAGAAAATATAAACTTTAGTCGTTTGTTGTGATCAAGTGAACAACGTTGAAGAGTTCCCAAAAGATTTGGTCCACTAAATTAGAACGTTTTTATGCCATAATTAACACGTGGAGTTTTTTTTTTGGTACTGATCACGGTGGGAGGTTCCCTTGAAAACGTGAATCAATCATCGGGATCGAGGATAAGACCGGAGTCTACCGATGGTCTATCACGGTGGCCCACGTGTTCATCGATCGAAAAAAGTCCTGTAAAAAAAATATCGATGAATAATTATATCTAGTGACGAGCAAAGACGGGTCGATCGAACCGAGAATCGCTCAAATGAAATTAAGCTGGTTCAATTCGGTTCCCGATTTCACAAGAGAATCGGACAACTAGAATAGAACTGATTATTTCTTATTTTTGTTGTATTTCTTCGATGTTGACCTAACAATCTATGTTATTTTTATTTCTTAAATGCAAACCTAATTTAAATTGATATATTAAGATTAAAGTCCGTGTTACTTACCTCTATTAATAATCAACCGATTTTGTTGAATCGTTCAGGAACCGGATCGGACCGAACTCGGTTTGGTTCCCGATTCCTAACAAGAACTAGATCGGACAGGAAACCGCTCATCCCTAATTGCATCCCTTTCATTGAATGTTTGTTTTTGACGAGTTTATTGAATGATTTTCCAAGTTGAACGAAGCTACTACCTCGTTTACACCCAAAAACGGGTGGTGATGCACGTTTAATGGTAGGTGGGAAGTTTGCGGAATCGTACATGATCCCAAATCTTCATTGCGATTGAGCCACAACTGAAAGTCAGTTGTCCGGATGGATATATCGTATCCTACGACGTAACAGGGATCTTGCTCTATTATTGAATATTAATTCTTCCTCCATCGTGGGGTTATTACTTGTCTAATCCCTTGTCATTAGGAGTCTAATCGCAACTAATCAACGACAAAACTTTTTGCATCAAAAGTTCTTTGTCGTATTGTCCGTTCACGTTTAAAAAAATCAAGAGTCATACCTACGAAAAGAAGAAGTGGTAAAGTGGACTAAAAGTCGAAGAACGTAATTATTTCTCTACAATTTTTTCATAATAGTTTAGACAAGGAAAGGCCAAAAAAAAAAAAAAAAAAAGACAAGGAAGGGCCTTAATCTTATTAGGCAGGAAATATATGACATGGACGTTGGCATTACATGTGACATGGCCGATATCGATGTGAAATTTTTTAATAATTTTTTAAAAAATTTCCTTCGAATTTCTTTTTGCCCGTGCTCGGCGCCTCCGAGCCATATAGGAAGACCGACGTCCACGTAAGTGAATTTCTGCATGAATTGACCGAATATACTGAATTGATATTAATGCGAAAAAGTTTAAGACTAAAATTATCTAATTAAAAAGTTTATTACTTGAATTGGTAGACTTGCAATATGTTATAGGATTCTTTTGGTACTCTTCCTAAGATATTAATAAAAATTAGAGCAATTTATATTAGCTTAATCTCTTCGTGCTCTGACCCAAAAAAAAAAAAAAAATCTCTTCGTGCGCTCCATTAGTTTCCAACAAAGCTGCACCTACTGTTATATAACTCTTTCCTCTATCTCGTGTGATGATAGACTTGTATCGTGGACTATAGTCATTGGTGGCAATTTTCTGATTTCATATAATCGGCTAAGGATGGCGACGACCATGATTAAGAATGCCAATGTTTTCTGGTGACCATATGTCAATGACAAATTGATTTTTGCGCGTCCGTTGACTATACTTTTGGTTCATGACTCCAACAAAATAATAATAAAATAATATAAATAATCGACCAGCCAATGATTTTCTTGCACGAATTCTGTTGGTGAGAGTTTTTATTCATTTGATACTGCCACGTCGACCACTCAAGAAGCCGACATCCGAATTTTCAAAGGTTTTTCTTTTTTGTTTCCATTAGACTTCTTATGCTTTTTTATTTATTTTTTATTGAGAGCAACCCAACATGATCGAGATTTGATTTAAAATATTCGGATGATTGCTCATCAAGAATACCCAATAAAAAGGAGTCCTATTATAGTAGGACACTAAAATGAAGAATACCAGGTATTTTGGTGATTACTCAAATTAGAGGAATTCCAATCAATCGACGGGTGATTTCTAAATCAATTAAAGAGGACTCTAATTTGGTTAGATATTTACCACTATAAACAGAGGGATTGGATGGAGGATTCTGGGAAGTCATAACATACTCCACATAGACCACAAGAGTTCTCAACAATGTATAAACACGAGAGATCTTGAGTGTTCATCAAGTAAGGATGTATTTTGTGACAATTGCGAGGATTTATTATGAAAGCGACATAGTTAGAGTGTCAATTGTAATCCTTTGACTCTAGTGGAGTAATTCCTCGACCACGGTCCCGTAATTTTTTCTCATGTTCGGTTTTTCCACGTCTCGACTTGATTGCTCTTAAGTGGTCGTTTTTCCTTTGAAGTACTCCGGCAAAAACTTTTGATACTAAAATGAGTGTCATACGAAAGATATGTCTACTTTAGAAATAAAAATTGTATAAAACGAAATCGAGAAAATTGTGTAAACATATGGACTGTGACAAATTAACTGAACTCTACTGTCTACCTTACAAGAGAAGACAAAAGTAATCATACCCCTAAAGCCCTAGATCCCTGTTGTAATTTCTAGTTAACCAGGATGAGTAAAAAAAAAAAAACCCATTACAAATTTCAATATATAGCTCACTGTGCCACAAATTTCTTCAAACTTTTTGTGTCACCAAAAATCCTAAACTTGCCCACAATGACACAAATACCCTAACCTTTTTTCGTGTCGTGAAAAAATCCAAATTTATACCATTCGACATATATACCCCATTTTATAGTTTCATCGAGTGTATATTTGTCACAATGGTATAATTTCGGGACTTTTTATGACACAAAAAAAAAATTAGGGTATTTATGTCACAACAGACAAGTTTAAAATTTTTAGTGACACAAAATAAAAATCAAGTATTTATGTCACTATGAGCATATTTTGGGGGGTCTTTTATGATATTAACCCTAAAGGCAGTTACTTTACCCGAATTCCAAACTCCATGAAGAAAGTAATGTGAAATACAAAGCTTCTATTCTATGTGAACATCCTAAATCAACTTAATAAAAAGAGAGCAAAACAGCAAATCTCGACTTGTCATCTCAATCGAGGTCTAAATGAAATAATATCGGTACCCATCAAACTCCGCTCGTCTTAGTTGAACCGCCTGCGGACAATACCCGTTCCCCACGATGCATCGAGATAGTGATATCTCACCCGGACATCAGACAGCCATGTGCACGGCTGGCGACGATCGCAAAGAGAAACTTCCCACGCCTCGTATATTCACGAAATTCGGTCCTAACATGGTACGGCGAACCCACGTTCGATTTTCTTGCTAACTAACCCTGATTGTCCAAAGGCTTAGGTCTCCACGAGATTTCGCTCGAATTTCAACATTTGGAAAGACAAGCAAGAGCGCGCGCGTGGTTTTCCTTTTCTTGTGCAAGAAGAAGTGCACGTGGTTTGACCGAGTAGAAATTAAAGTCGCACATGATTCAGACATAATTGGACCGTGAGAGGAGTTTTCTACCTCGTGACTGGAAAAAAAACGTGAGCGGCGGGCCCCACCTTGAGCACAAAAATTTCCACCAAGCTTAGCAATTATATATTATTTCGGACTTTTGAAGATTTGAGTTTTCCCATCTTCCCAATATAATCCTAAACATTTAAAGAAGTCCTATTTTTAATTAACTTCCGTTGAAAACCGATGACGCAGTCCCATCAACTGTCGTTAGTCTTATATGGTACACTGCCATGTCAATAGTTTTTGACAAAAATTAACCTAAAAAAAGAATATATTGAAAATCCACTCAAAAACTTTAGAATAAAATTGACAAAATCAAAAAAAATTAAGACTAAGTTAGCATTCACGCAATAAAATTAGGACTGGTTGGATAGTTTAATCTCTGCTTTTCTCTTACAGTGGCATCCGTGCTTTGGATCTTGTTATGTCTTGAAGCTCGTAATTCGGAGATTCGGAAAAAATGTGCGTGTCGGTCCAAGTGATTGACCATTCCACGAATTGGAATTTAAATCGGAACTTTACTTTAACTCTTTATCGCAATGACGAAATGCCAAAATTTCGCAATAGACGTACTATAAATATTATGGAAGCTACTTGTGGCCTGCCCGAAGATATGTCAAATCGAGAGCTACCCTATGAATTATCTCCTCCTTATTTCGTTTCAATAAAAGAACCTTATGCGGATCTTAGTCTTCTTCACTTTCACGTGTCTAGTTCGCTGAAAATAATTATTTAGCCATATTTTTTTCCCATTATTACTTAAAATTAGGAAATGGGCTCCCGTTTGTAAACAGAGGAAATGGTTTTCCCAAACATAACAAGTCTTTTAGGGCACGTGTGATAACATTTCTAGAGCGAAAATCCGTTTGCTTAAGTAACTTCATTTTTCTATTTTTGGATCTTTTTTTTTTTGCTTTAGAAGTAGTTTTGGAGCCACTTGAAGAATTTTTTTTTTTAAAAAGTCTTCTCTCCAAAAGCAGAAAAAAATCAATTTTGGTAACTAGAAGTTGATTTCTACAATAGAAGTGTTGCCATGCACGCACTAAGACACTTGCTTTTTCACCTTGTTCAATTTCCGATCCGTCGCATAATTTTAGCATGCCACCCAAAAAATAAAAAGCAACTATTTTTCTTGAATTTTCGTTTATCATGAAATTTTACGCCGAATAAACATATCCTAAAGATCAAAATGAGCTCACGTGCGGGAATTGGGGAGATCCTTATGTCTAAGATAAAAACTCTAAATGCCAACAAGCCTTCAAAATATATAATTTGGAGGTCAAAAGGCAGCATTAGAGGGAAATTAAATATAGTTGTCCTATATTTTGGCATCATCACCAACTACTATAAAGCTAACCTCCTCTTCTATTTTCACAAAAAAAAAAAGCACCTTAATTACATACAAAGCAATTCTCCTATATTATCATTGAATTCTCTTTCAATCGGAATATCATTAAGAGGTCGTCGGTTAAGCAACGCGAAAGACATTCACGATAGAAAGAGACAATCACAGTGCAAAAAAAAAAAAATCCCTTTACAAGATTGATCGAGGGGAAAAATTACTAGATCATCAAACATGATTGCGATTGAATTTAGGCGGAGCTGTCCTCCCCTTATGATAACCTTAAAAGAAAAAAGGAAGAACAAAGAAAGAAATGATTGAATTTAGGTGGACCAAAGATGATGAGAAGACCATACTAGCAAAGGGCCGGCCATTCACATTGGCCTGTTAACTAGTACACAATCTATCTTTTTCTTATACATGCACATCACATGTTCAATCATTGCAAAGAAAATATGAAAGTGGGTGTAGAGGGAAGGTTGAGTCTCTAGAGCCAAAAGCACTTTTTTTTTAAATAATTATGACATTATAATAGTAGTAATTATTGTTATCCACACGATCATATTATATATCATGTTTAATTTTTGTTGACTGCCCAATTTTTGGGTGGACAAGAAGTTGGGACACGATTTACATCTTTAGATGTTGTTGAAAGTGAAATTTAACGACGCGTGCACTTTTATAAGGTCGGTCGATCTCTTTTGGGTTTGGCACAGAAAAGATTTTGTGCTTTTTGGCCCTTTATTTTCAAATTTTAAAAAATATAGAAAATTGGTCACCTCCATTTTGATTCATTTGTTTCACAAAAATTGAACGATTTAAAATTTAAAAATGATCAAGTGGGCAATTTCGATGGATTGCAATGCCCGGTAGCAAGTGAGTGTTGCTGCCGGCCCACTAGGAACTTGTTGAGGTTCTTTAGAATTCGTGATGGAAGTCGGGGAGTCTAAAAAGGCAAAAAGCTGGACTTCCGGGAAGCCAAAGCCCCCAACACAAGTGAATTGGGGAAGTGTTTTTACAGCGAGAGGACTAAGATTGTTAGCTGTCAGGATCATGCCATGTTGCAATTTTGACGAATGGAACGGCCGAGGTGAGAGGTTCTAGGTTCCGTGTAGGTTCCACATTGAACCCTGAACCTACCAATCGGAATAAATTTTTTATTTTTTGAAACCCTGGAACCTACCATACATATCGTGGAACGGGGAATCGACTATGTCATAGGTTTTAGGGTTTACCCAGGTTTCACGTGTATTCTTAATTAAGTGATTGCAATGGATCATAATTTTTAATAATCACCATTTGCCGTCACAATCTACTCACCGCAACTCATATTAAGACACACCAATATATATGCAACGTTAACAAAGTAAAAATCTCAGCCATAAGTATCACCTGAAATGAAAGTTCAAACAAGTGATTCCAAATTACAAACTCGTCATTATATGCCATGAAATACCGCAAAGATCGTAAGAAGACATACATTAAGAAAAATACAAAAACTTGTTACAGGTTCCAAGTTCTGGAACCTACCATTTGGAACAGGTTCCTCTATTTTTAGAACCTGATGCCTGCCTTGCATACTTGAATTGGTTTGGGAAACGAATCAAATATTCACGGAATGAGAGACATTAATGTTCAAATATCTTGCGGATTCCAAGAAGATTTTCGTGATGGAATGCTCAGCCCAAAGCATGAGTTAGGCCCATAAGGTTGGTACTGGCCCATAAGAAATTCCTCCAAATTCCCACTTTTATAAATTGTGGTTTTGTAACCTCCATTAAGGGCTTGTTTGCTTATAGGATGAGTGGTCAGAAGTTCTAAAATTTATCACGAAAATACAATCAAATCTTAAAATTTGTCAAAATTGATTCAATCGAGTCTTTTCGTTAACTCCGTCCAATTTGGCTAACAAGAAATACCGATGTGGCTTTTGTTTTTTAATTCTTTCTTTTTCCTATGTGGTTAATTCATAAAACATAAGATCAAAACAACGTCGTTTCGATTTAAATCTAATTTTTAGTACAAAATTTAGTTAAATTAATTAAAAATAACAAATAAAAGAGAAACCAGCAACGGGGGCTTGCAGCTCTCATTGTCATCCCCCCCCAACACATCGCAAGGAAGGGCCCGCGAATGTGGGGGATGGCCGGCGACCCTTACTTAGACATGGTTGAAGGATGTCATTGGTGGCCGACTCCCATCTATGAGAGCCTCAGTTAGGTCTGGGCAAGGGCTAGCGACCCTTGCTGATATTCGGTGACCCTCGCCAGCCGTCCCACACCCTCGTTGGTCCTTTTCGGCGATGGTGGGGAGGTGGCGACAGTAACCAAGCAATGAGGGCCTATCTTTTTAATTTAGTTATTTTTTAAATATAATTATATTAAAAATTAGATTGGAACAAAATTACGCCGTCTTGACTACTTAGAATAAAGAAAATAATAATAAAAAAGTCATGTCAACATTTTTTATTAGCCAAATTGAACGAAATTAACAAAAAGACTCGATTAAATCAATTTTGATAAGTTTTAGGACCTAATTACTCCTTTTGCAAGTTTAAGACTTTATCGTAATTTCTTGACAAGTTTTAAAACTTTCAAGTGCACTTGTCTCTTACTTTTTATATAAAGACAAGTAGAAAGCAATCTACCTTATTATTAACTTTTCCGAAATCCGAATTTACAAAAAGTATGGAAAAGAGTCGATGTACTTATCTACGTGTCGGGTATATTGCTAGTGTTTCATCTCTCGCAAAACAATTCCAAGAAGGGCGTGCGACGCAAAATTTAAATTCGGCAAGAATTAATCCAACGTCCTCGCCGAACATGAAATGACAGAATTGGCTGGTTGCAATTCCGGCCTGAACTTTTCTTTTCGCTTATTAGGCTCTATTTATTTTGCAAAAAATGAGTGATCGCAAACATTTTTCTAAAAAAAATGAAAAATATTTTTATTACCTATGACAATTTGTGTCTAAATATTTACGTAAATAATGAAAATATTTTTTCGTTCATTTATTTTTTATAAGCGAATATTTTTTGAAAAAAAAAAATTTCTAAGTTACCCATTTACAACGAAGCTCCGTTTGTTTCGCGCAAAATTAGTGATTTAAAAATTATTCGCCTAAAAACAATTGCTTGTGTGGCTTAAAATAATTAGTCAAAGAAAAATATTTTCGTTATTCACAAAAATATTCAAAAATAAATTGTTGACGGGTATTGAAAATATGGAAAAATTAGGAAAACGTCATAAACCTATTGCAACCGTGTTAATTCGGTCATAAATTTTTTTTTTTTTTTGCTAGTTAAGTCCTAAACCTTCTATGTTTATTTTATTTCAGCCTATTTGGCTGGTCGGCGCACATTGATAATTTTAAATAATGTTTTAATTTTTTTTTTTTTCTTGTTTTTGTTCTTTCAATTTTTTCTCCCTACTTGGCCGGCAAGCTGTGGCCCCGAGGGTCTACCTTCATTGACACTACCCACTTTCTTATTTCTTTTGCAACGATTGAACGCGTATGTGCATGTATAAAAAAAAAAAAAAGATAGATGTGTAGTAGTTAATTAATAGGCCAATGTGACCGGCCGGCCCTTTCCTAGTATGGTTTTGTCATCATATTTGGCCCGCCTAAATTCAATCATTTCTTTCTTTCTTTCTTCTTCCTTTTTTTTTTTTTTTAACGTTCTTCAATCGACATCATGCTTGATAATCTAGTAATTGTTACGTGCACTCAATCAATCTTGTGAAGAGAGTTTTTTGCAATGTGATTATCTCTTTCCGTCGTGAATGTCGTTTGCGTCACCTAACTCACTCCCGACTTCTTAAGGATATTACGATAGAAAGAGACTGTGATATTCTAGGGAAATTAATTTCCTCTGCCCGTTTTCCTAATTTTCAGTAAGTATGGATTTTTTTTTTTGCTTTAAATGTTTTTCCATTAATTAATCATTTTCCGCCGTCGCCACGGTGGCCGAAGAAGATGGAAAAAGATAAATTTTTTTATTTTTTTATAGAATCGTCAATTTTCACTCGGTGCACAGATCCGGCCCGTTAACTTCGAATGTTCTTCTTTCGATTCTCACACGCCATTTGTCGAGATGAAGCGCCGCTGCGCCGGCGAGAAAAAGCTTTGGTCGGGCTTGAAATCCCGGCGGGACCACCTAGTTCGCCGCCATTAAAGAGTCTGCGGCTACTGTTGCAGCTCAGTCGGAGCTCAACTCGATCATCACCCCCTTTGTACCTGAATCGTCTTCGAGGCGCTCCTCGAAACAAGACTTTATATATATATATCGTTTTTCAAAACCATTCATTACACTAACCAAGAAACAAGACCGATGTTATTGCACTGCCCCATCGCAAATGGATACATAGGAACGCCACCGGAACAACCATGATGATTTCACGAGACTCGTGATGATGGGCTAACGGCGAGGGTGAGCTAATAATGGAAAGAACGTAAAGAAAGATTGGATCTTTTATCAAGCTAGGATCTGCTCCAACGGCTTGGCCTCGAGCTTGGCCTTCTCCACGTCCTTGAGCTGCTGCTGCTCCTTGGCCAGCTTCTTCAGCCGGGCGAGCTCCAGGTCCTTGCTCATCTTCTTCCTGTACATCTCCGCGAACGCCATCGGCTCCGGCAGGATCGCTTCCTCCCCTTCCCTCACCTTCAGTGGGTACACCACGGCTTCCGGGGCTGGGTTCTGGAACGTCGCTATGGAGAGGCGGCTGCAGTTGGAGTTCACCACCGCCTGGTGGTCCGCGTTCTTGAACCTCCCGTTGCTCAGAAACTGCGTGCAAGATTGGGTCAGCGGGAGGGTGATGGGCATGGTGTGGTTAGCACGCCACATATTCGATAAAAGTCCTCTCAGATTTCTATTTCTCCTTTTAAGCCTTTTTGTTCTTTTTCTAACATCGAGATTGATTGGGCTTAGAAAATTTTCACCGAGCATTAGCATTTCAGACAAAGAATAAGTATGTGATGGCATTTTTCATGGAGTCGTCAAATATGGAAGCGCGCCACATGTTCGATAGAAGTCCTCTGAGATTGCTTCTTTTTTTCCCCACCCCTCAAGTGGTTTTTGTTCTTACTTTCAGGGAGAGATGGGTTGGGTTGAGAATGAATCGTATTATAAAGATGATATGGCAAGTTCCGAGACAGACAGACAGATAAATACTCACATGACCATGATCGCCTAGGTTGACGACAAAAGCCCCTTCCACGGGCTGTACGGTGATCCAGCTCTTGCCGCCGTCTCTGGTGGCCTGGAGGCCACCCACCTGGTCCTGGAGCAAAAGGGTGATGGTTCCCGGGTCGGTGTGGCGCTTGAGCCCGAGCGTGAGGTCGGGTTGCGGGCATTTGGGGTAGTAGTTGACCACCACCTTCTGGTCCATGTCCACACATGCCTTGGTCAGTGCCTCCTTCTCCAATCCCATTGCCTCCGAGAGGACCTCCAAGAGCTTGCAAGCGAGGCCCATGAGCTTCTCGCTGTACTGCTTCGTCACCGACCTCCATCCCTCCGGCTTGTCGGGCCATCGGGAGTAGTCTCGGGTTCGAAGCGGGTATGAGAAGTATGTCACTATTTCGCGCCAGTCCTGGACAGCTTCACCCTGGCCACGAGTCATTCCATTTATGATCGAGTTCACTATATGGGGTGGGGGGTAAAAGCTGGTGAAAGGAGCTAACGTTTCTTGTTCTAGAAGTAATTTC
This sequence comes from Rhodamnia rubescens, assembly GCA_021437795.1. Lineage (NCBI taxonomy): Eukaryota > Viridiplantae > Streptophyta > Magnoliopsida > Myrtales > Myrtaceae > Rhodamnia > Rhodamnia rubescens. Next base: position 4,838,179 of record JAILYA010000004.1, on the reverse strand, counting down.
GATTCCTACCATGCGAAGAAATTTAAAGGGACGCGTCATTGTCACCACTTAACGAGACTAGGTCAAGGTATATCTTCACTAGATGAATTCCACAACCGCAAATCGTTTTGAGTCTTGTGAAACTCGCCACCATTTCCTCCAAATGACTTGAATTTCCCATTCTCCCCTTAAATTGTTGATTGATTGGGTTCATCACATTAATTATTGACTTTCCACCCTACATGTTTGTGCTTTGCAATTAAGGAGTTATGGATAACATTAATTATTGACTTTCCACCCTACATGTTTGTGCTTTGCAATTATGGAGTTATGGATAATAGAAACCACATAAGTCGTCCAACTAGTGAATAATCAGTATCAACGAAAGCAGAAGTTTCTCCTCTACAATTCTACGGTGGAAATGCACAAGTGATTTGTAGTAAAACACGGTTATAAACAGCAATAACTTTTCTATGTTTGGTCACTCCATAGTATCTGAAATTTAAGGTCAATTACAGTCTGTGAAGCCGAACATGAGATGGGCTCACATATCACGGGCTCATATCTCTCCATAGTCAATGAAATTCAAGGTGAATTATGGTCTGTAAGGTGAAAACCGATTCAGTAATTTCATGTACCATGGGCTCATATCACAACGGTAAAGTCTAGAAGAGAAACATGAGATTATATACCAGTTTGGAGTGAGAGGACTAAATTAAAGAAACAAGGGTAATTACTTGGAGATGGCTCGACACAATGAACCCTCCTTTCTTCCCACCGGACATGTCGAACCGGAGCTTCTCCTCCGAGGGCAACGCGAAGAACTCGCGCGCGAGCCGGGTCATGTCGGTGATGAGCCCGGTGTCGACCCCATGTTCGACCACCTGGAAGATGCCCCAGTCCTCGCACGCCTCGACGATCTTCCGGCAAATCTCCTCCCGTCGGCCACCCACCTCGTCGATCCCCGCCAGGGATATCACGGGGATCACGTCGCTGAACTGGTTGTAGGCCACCGTGGGGCGCTCGTCCTCGTCGCGGACGAACTTGGACTGGAGGGTCTTCTCCCCCGCCAGCGCCGTGAGCGTCTTCGCCATCTCGGAGCAGGCCCTTTGACTGATCAAACGTGTTGTGAAGCTTGTGAATTCTGTGTGGGTATGTGGAGGATTGTGTTAAGGGTGATTGAAGGGGGGGTTTATAAGATGGTGGATGAGGTAAAGTGCGTGAAGCTGGGGGGTGACAGCTCCACCTACCCGCAGCGTGGGCTCGTGCCTCTCGTCCCAACTACCCAATCCCAAGGTGCTCGAATGAACTTGTGGACCTCCTTCGTGAAGCGTAGATGGGGAATTTCCATTCGTTTAATATCGTTCGGTACACATTAAGAACTTCTTGGGCCAGGTATTTTTTGCCTGCCCCTATGTTTGATAATATGCTAGAAAGGATTTCCTCGACCAGCACTCGCCCACCGACCACTTGCTAAGTATACTTCTCGGGTCGAATTCAGAAAGGTTTAATTTTTGGCAGACCGGTTAGGTACCTTTTTTTCATCCATGAAGCACATTAATTCTTGGCAGACCGGTTTGGATAGGTACTTTATTTGAATTTATTGTGATAAAGTTTGATTTATGGAAGAAAGGGCTAACATGGCATAAATCTCTTTTCCATGGCAAGAATGGGTTATGTGGCATTGGGGGGAGGGGATGCTTTCAATGTTACAATGTGATCCTCCATGATAAAAGAGAGTTAATCTTAGCTTAGTTGGTAAAGATCTCTTCCCGATCATTCGAATCGAATCCACCCTTCCTTTTTTGCTGTGATTACCGATGACTTCTGCTCATGTGGTAAGGAGAGTCGTACCAGAGCCGATGGCCAATTCGATGGGCCCTCCATTGCGATTTGCTTGGACATCCACTGTGCGTACTGCGTCGGAGCAGACATCTCCTCTTTCATAGTCGAGATTATCAAATTGTAGTTACTGGTAGCGGCGCTCGACAGTGGATTCTTCTCGTCGTCGTTTTGATTGCACGAGAAAGTAGATGTCCTAATGTGTGGCCACGGAACAAAAGCCGCAAACTACCCTGTATCCAAAGATGCTGTTCGGAGCAACCCACGAAACAGTCGCTAAGGAATTTGTCATACGTTGACTTCACGACACAGAGAGTCGGATCAGCAAAGCACGTGAGATCGGGAAGCGCATGCACGAGCGCTGCAGCGATGTCCACCGATCCATCTTCCCTTCAAACGGGGGTCGTCCAACAGGATGCTTTGCTGATCTCAGGGTCCGGTCACGGGTTAGATCGTCCGTTGAATCGATTGCTCAAGACATCTCTTTTTCAACTGAGGAAAAATGAAATACTAGAAGATCCCGACAAAAGTGTGAGAATTAACATTAATTTACTCGAGAAGGACCGGCGGTGTCACGGCCTCATTTCATACTAAGATATTCGTATGTGGCCAACGACGAAGGGACTTTACACAGTCGAAAGAACCGTGAGTGAGGATAAGCTAAAATTTTGCCTCCTTGTTTCTATGGTTGTCGAGCAAACCAGCAGATATCGAGAAAAGTACCCACAACAAATCTTAAACATGTTACAATGGTTCCAATTTAATCATAAATATTTTAATGGGATCAATTTAATCGAAATATTTTCCATTTGTGTCATTCATCCGGTCAATTTTGGCCGAAAAGACGACAGACGAGGACTTGAATCAATTTTACATATTTTTAATACTTTTATTTTTTTCTTCTTTTTTCCAGTTTGCTCGTTGAGGGCCACCAAGCCCTTGCTAGAGGCCACGAGGGCTCGAACTCTCACAGCCTGGGCGATGGCGGCCCTCGCGGTATATGGTGACACTTAGCGGCCCAAGCCATTGCCAACCAAAATGAAAAGAAAAGAAGAAAAAAATTGAAATAGTAAAAAATATTTTGAAATTGTAAAATTTGTTCACGTCGCGTGCCGTGACACACGTAAAACGACTAGTGTCCATGTCAACAATTTTCGGTCAATATTGACTTGAATGAACTTAATTGGCATAAATGCAAAAAATTTAAGACTAAATTGGTTCAATCGAAAGGTTTATGACTAAATTGATATTAATACAATGAGTTTAGGACTTTTTTGGTATTTTTCTCAATAGATATCATATGAGTGATTGCGGTATGCTTGCACTCGCCAATTGGTTAGTGTGCGTATAGTAATATTTCTATTTCCTTGAACAATTTCTTTTCCTTAATATTTTTTTATTTATATTTCCTAAAAAAGTTTCTAAGCAAAAAAACTTGTTTAGTAACGGCTCAAAATGTCTATTCTCGAAATAGAAAAAAAAATATAAATTCATTTGGTATAATCCTTGAAAAAATATATCGACGGTAGTTATCTGCGACGATGACAGTGATCGATGACGGCGAATGGTAACCGAACGCGTTGGTGTTAACCGGTGAGTGGCAGTGGTGATCGGCGGCCGGCAAGTGGCGGCAATGGGGACTAGGGACCGGCGGGGGCGGTGAATTCATGATTGTAAAGACAAGCATTAAATTACATGAGTTTGTTTTTCTAAAATGACATTGTTTCTCTTTTTGTTCCTGAAAAAAAAAGTTACTTTTTTTGCTTCTATTCCCTGACCACTGATCTGTTCTCGAAAAAAAAAAATTGCATACACAAATGAATTTCTTTTTTTTTTTTGTTCTTAAGGAACAAAAGAAAGAAAAAACAAAGAATCAGAAACGATATCAAGGTATGCCCCTCTCTCTGCTTATCGCTTTTAGCTAAGCGCCAAGTCCGACAGTTCGAGAATGGACCCCGATGTGATGTCTCATTGAAGAGTTACCACAGTGTGTTGGAGAGAGCCCTAGTGCTAGGGGAAGACATCAACATGAATATGCTCATACTAATTTGATCCTATTAAGACTCGTTCAGTCATTTTCTGTTTGCTTTGCTATATATAACACCTTTGGAAGTCGATCCGCGTGTCCCGACCCTCATCATACAAGAAATGTCCCGTCCTCGCATCGAGGAGGACATCTTCTAGTTCTAGCCGATCTCATTCAGCTTGATATTAAAAATTTCGATGTCGCCTTAGGAATGGAACGGGAAAATTGTCGGAAGATTCATAAATCTATGGTGCGGCGGCTAATTTGGTATCGAATCTTTTAATTGAGATCGTCGATGGCGAGCTCAGCCTCAGGCAATCGACGCGGTGAGGCATCCCACCAAAATAGACCGTTTCTAGAAGGTCTATTGATCGTCTGTTAAGTGGGCCGGGGACTATACGTGGGCGTGAAACGATGGGCTGTGCGGCGTGGATTCAATCGAGGAGTTAGAAAAAACGTGGAGAGTGAGGGAGACAGAGGATGGTCGCTTAGGTTTACCGAAAGAAACAAGAAGTCCAAGCACCAACTCCAGGTGGCGCAGAAAACTCAAACTTCCCTTCAGATCACGTGCCGGGTCACCTACCGGTCCACCACACCCACCACCACCCCAACCCGACCCGGTTTGCTCCTACCAAACCCCGCACGCGCCTGTGCTCGAGCCCCGTAGATACTGAAGCCCGATGTGCAATGTGCATGACTCACAGTTATTCTATAAGATTGAGTTGAAATTGGTGAAGGGTGGTGGAACAGTAGATCGAAGTTATCTGAGATATTGATCCGATCGTAGGGCTTGTCTTGAATTCGCATAGCGATAATAAAGAAATGTATTGTTGCGTTTACCACCTCGCACCTTCATTCGATCGTATTATGGAGTGATTAGGGAGTGCCGCGATCGTTTAACTCGATCGATCCACCGCCTCTATGTATCTTGGACCCAAATTTACCTTGGCAAAATCAATTCCTCTTAGGGGTGAACATGACTTTAGAGTAGAACAAAATCGGAAACAGAAGAACTAAATCGACGGAAACATGGTAGGTTTTAGGTTCAAAGGTATGCGAGTAGGTTCTAAATATCGAAAATTTGGAAACGGGTTCGGGGTAGATTTCATATTCTAGCGGGTGGAACTTGAAACCCGAAATCGGGAACAAGTCCTTGTGTTTTTCTTGTTTTATGCCTTCGCGCAATTTTACGAAATTTTATGATATCCGATGATGAGTGTATAATTTAGAATCATTAATCCGGGCTTCAATTTCTTGTGATACGCATGACCGAGAGTTTTACTTTGTTAATGTTTCTACGTGTGAATTATGATCAATAAGTTGTAGCAGCAAATGGTGGTCATTATGAGTGATAATTCAATGCGATCGTTCAATTGAAGCACAACTTGAGTAGATCTTGGAATTGATTTTGGAATCTGTGACGGGACGGCGTATATTTCAGGCTTCAAAAAATAAGAAACCGATTTCAACAAGTGAGTTTCAAATTTCATCTAAAGTTTAGAAAGAATCTGAAAAATGGCTCTCTCCCCCCCTTCCTAATTTTTTCTGACTCTATTTTTGCAGTCATTTGTGTTCATTTGGAGGTCCAAGATGCGTGGGACAATATGGAAATTCAGAAGTCAGAAAAGTGAGAAGAGATGCGGTGCTGATGTTGCATTCTCTCGTTTCAGGCTTCGAGATGATACAAACAAGCAAAAGATACTCTCCCATTCCCAGGACAACCTCTTGGTTTTCATCACATCCCTCTCAGATTAATCTGTTAAAAAAAGATACCCTCCCTTTGAGATTTGTAATTTCTGTAAAAAAAAAAAATAGTGAATCTATAAAGTTGGTAAACAAGGCAATTAAAGCGGTAAAAACTCAATAGAAGGTATCCAAATTACAAGAAACACAAAAAAAAAAAAAAAAATACGTAAGCAACTCGAATGAAAATTGATGACTCGAAATTAGCTTATTCATAATCGAAGAGAAAGTTTATAAATCACGCAAAGAAAAGTTGACAATTTCCTAATATAGTCGGCAATTTATGCCATCCGTAATAAGCTTTTATTTATTTATTTATTTATTAGAGATAAAGAGAAGTTGAGATTAAAAATAAACAAATTACCATTGGTATATAACTCCAATAAGAATTGACAATGCAAGATGGTAACTTAATCATAGAAAATATGGTAATCATTCTAATTGATATTGTAATTCCAAAAAGAGTCAGTAAATTTGAAAGTTGGGAAGTGATGCAATAAAAGTGATATCTCAATTGAAAGTTGGTAAATTAGATACCAAAAAAATGTTGGTTAAGCAAATCTAATAAGGGTTGTTAACCAAATTTAGTGGGTGACTTCATAAAAAAAAAGTCAAAATGCACTCAAATAAAGGGTGATAATTTCATGCTATAATTGGTAAATTTAATGCGCTAATAAGAAAGATAAATAAAAGTCCGTACAAGATAAAATTTTCATCTTTGTTATATATAAGAGAAGTTGGTGATTTAAAAGAAAAATCAAACTAATGTCCATAATTTTTTTTGTCGAATCTTATGTCCATAATTAACTTCTACAGAAATTTGGAATTTAATCGGATAAAAGTTGGTAATCGCTCCAATTAATTTTGGTGATTTCTACAAATAATTGGTAAAAAAAAAGTATAGATAAGTAATTTAAATGACGATTGTTTACCCATATGTCATTGATTTGATAAATAAAAAAAAGTCGATAAAATCACTCAAATAAAAGATTGGTAAATTCATTTCAGAGTTAGCATATAAGGTGTCAGTATGAAAGACAAATAAAAGTTGATAAAAAATAAAAAAAAATTGATTTTTTTCTAAACTGTCACAATAAGGTATAGTAATTTCATAAAAGCGTTGCTAAGCTGCCAACGAATCGTAGGATGATGGTGTGACTGACCGTTAACTTCTTTTACCAAGAGCTTTTCAGACACCAGCACTTTTGGAAATCCCCACGACTAAGGTTCCGTTAATTTCGTAAAAACTAATAACTTAAACAAATATTTTCTTGAAAATGTCGCTTGTATCAATTACAAAAATATTTTATCCGGTGGCATTGGCATATCTCCACCACCTCGAGGAATAGTCCATCAGACGTGGAAACCCGGTTATTAAAAAAAAAAAAAGAATGAACCAAGATGTAAACGTTTCAAAGCATAAATCGCCATCGGTGCTTAAAAATGTCTTTTATTGATTAATTATTTTAAGAGAAATAATAAATTATTTTTAGAAAAGTATTTTTTAAAACCATCCATTTTTCACGAAGTAAATATAACATAAGATGTCCGACCAGAAAAAAGTATATAAATGACATAAGATAAGATAATTCTATTTCCCAAAGGATCATAGGGACGCAATTCGATACATCTCGTTTAGTACTTATACACATGGCATTTTATGTTATCTTCCCTAGAGGAAAAAAAAAAAGAAGAAGAAGGAAAAGGGTAAAAATTGTGGAAATGGGAGGAGTTTTGCAGTGGATATAGCTTGGTAAGAACCTTTTACAAAACAAAGGCGAAGACGATGATGCAATGTCTTGCCTCATCTTGTTACTCTAAAGGGACATTACGTCCTGGAATACTCCAAAAGCCATCCCCGCATCTTCTTGGATCCACCAAACCTACTCCCTTCTCTCTCTCTCTAAAAAAGACAAAGAGGGTCGTCGTGGGTGCGCGATCAGCAATCGGAAAACCGTCCAAGCTAATTGAAAAGGAAAGCATCCCTTGCGAAATCTTGCGGATGTCGACCTCCACGACCAAGAGAAACCTGTTTTTTTCTGCTTCTTCTCCTTTCTTTTCCTAGAGAGAGAAGGAATCTTTAAAGAACAGAGGACAGATAGTAAGAAGAAGAAGAGAGGAAGAGGAAGAAGAAGAAGACGAAGTGAGACTTTCAGGGGTCTGCTCAACGTCTGTTCGCATCTCCAGCTTCGCTCAACCGATGTCTCGTGCTGTCCACGTGCCTTAATTTCTTCGAGAGCCGGAAGCAAATGATGCCTGTTCGAACATGACATGCGTCCGGGGCAAATGACGCCTGTCTCTCTGCAGAAGCATATTAGCGTTCGGCGCTCAGAATCTGGACTAACGTGGAACAGGGAAAGGATGCGAAGGGCAAAAGCCAAACTCAGCACACCGGAGGGCTTAGAACGGGGGTGAGGGACGCTTTGGATTAAGAGAATTTCGTAGATGGGGATTTATATTAGGAGAATGCTTGCTGAGTTGGAGGAGTCCATAATTACTCAAATTTCTGAAATCCTCAAACTGGCCGTAATAGTGTATCCTGACCTCTGTGCTCGTACCCCAGGATTATAACTAAGACATAAAAAGTGTTCCAAAGACGCTTATTAATATGAACTTTGCTAACATAATAGTGTTTGGGTGATCGTGAGAATAATTGTGAGTCACAAATTTTAAAAGAGTCGACCTCATAACAATTTTTAACTAATTGCTATTTTTTTTTATGGCCCAAGATAGACGATTAACATAACATTCGGCCAAAGGCTATTTATAATCGAGGGATTTGAGAAGCGGTGCAAGATCAACCGCAAATGCTATGAGTGACAAAAAAATATTTAGCAATCATGGCGGGACCCACTTTTGATCTTATGCTTACCATTTCACCGTCATCTTGTGACACCGTCGCCTTTGGCGAACCCATCAATCAATTCTCTATTAATATCACAGTAAAAAAGGTAAGTATTTTCCTCTATGAAAGGAATTTGGGAGATGAGAATAAGAACAAGTGGGCAGCTAGCATAACGGCAGTGTTATTCTCAAATTGAAACGGTGAACTTCTGACCACATCTCCGAGATAATGTGATGGGCAAAAGGTAAACTGAAAGGGCAAAAAAAAAAAAAATGGGTTTATTGTTCAAAAGGCAACCGGATTAGAAAAGTAGTGGGATTAGAAAACAAATCTAAGTGAATGATATTCAAATAATAGGTAATCTATGACGGATTCATCTGCAATTTTTAGAATGGTGGACATTTTTCTCCTGTCAAAAGAGAAAAAAAAATTGGTGGATATTGCTCCAAAATAAAATCAAAAGATTAAGAACGCAAAAAAGTAGCAAAATGAATATTTAGTATAAACTTCTAATTGTTTTAGGATTTTGTAATCGATTAACACCTATAGAATTCCATCGATTTTTTTTCTCTCTCTCTAAATTTTAGCCTTGACTCGTGTAATCCTAAGATTGATCTCATAAATGTTTTAGGTTCGTGCACATCTCCATCGATGTGATTCAAATCAACATTCGCATTTTGATCTTTTCTTTATATAATCTGTTGTTATGCATAATCGATATCACCGGTCTTGGTTTTAAGTCACCGCAGAGTCCTTCTAGAGCTACTTGGTTTGAGCGAAAAGAATGAAGAGCCATTTGAATGCACAACGATCACATCATATGTCTCTAGTCGATGTTTAAAGTGTACTTTCATCTTTGAAATTTATTAGATCTTTCTGATGAAGTTAACAAATTTTTTATTTAAATTTTTAGCCGGCGACAATATTTCTCTGCTTGTGATCATCACAATGTTTTGGTATTTAATTTGCTTTAAAATGACAAGTTGCATTATGTTGTTTTTTCCTTTCTTCATACGTAAGGAAGAAACCTGAAGAATTTGAGCACATGGAGTTGAGGAATACCTACCTAACAAGACTCAACTTTACTTTACAAGCGCCAAATTACCGTCCTTTCTTTCATGATGGTCGCAACGTTTCTAGGGAATTAGCAAATCCAATTAGCCCCAAAAAATATAAATAAAAATAAAAACAATCTATAACATTCTGGAAAATAATTGAAAGCAGAACTCGGTGAGCTAAACTAAGTATTTCAACTTGTATTTAAGTTAACAATTTCGACAGATAAAAAACGTCGCATGCACAATTAGTGCAACTCCATAGATAATACGAACTAATTTCTGATACATCGCGATAATTATAGAGTAAATCGTCCGAGGAGTCTTTATTGAAAGTACATAGTCACAATTATACCTACTATAGTCACATTTCAGGGCGCTTTTCTTCCTTCCATTCACTAAATATATGTTCACTTGGATTACTTCCTAACTTTGCTATTCTTATTTGAAGTAATTTGTTGCTTTAGAGCTACTTTTGTGAAGAAAATTAACAAACTAGCGGTAGGTATTGGGTCATTCGCAAAATCGTATTCCGACACCCATGAGCTCCCTCGTCTTTTAACGTTGCCATCATTAGATTCTTCCCCGTAATCCGACGCACTTAATCCGATGATTATGGAATGTCCGCCCGGCATGAATCACTAACGTTAACTTCTTTGCGCGACACGTGTCGAGCAGACATGCTTTCCCAACCAGAAACAAAGGAGAGAGAGGGATCAGAAGCAACTGTACCGAACGACATTAACTAGACACCAGAAGAAGAAGAAGAACGTCGCAGCAATAGTCATAATTAACCTAGATGGTGAATGATTAGCACATGTACCAGTGGCTATATCTAATAGCTATAATATAAGCATTAGGGTTATGAAAATCACAAGAAAAAGGTGAGAGAGAATCCACAATTTTCCCTTCTTTCTTTCCTGGTTTGTTTAAATGGGGCCGGGCGATCGGCCGGCGTAGGAGTTGAGGCTAAGCTCGAGGGAAGTGCGAGAGGTGCTCATCACGACGTCGTCGTACCAGTAGCCCTGACGGTGGATGTGGTGATGGTAATGGTCCGAGTTAGGCTTGATGTTGCACAAGGCATTGTCGATGTTCAAGTGGTCGTTGTTGCCGTGCATCGGGAACAGCGGTAGGGTTTCGATCTCCGGAGTTTCTTCATCTTCTTCTTCTCCCCCTCCTCCTTCGTCTTCCTCCGGTTGGTTTTCGAGAAAAGGGCGGCTCTTCCTTTCTGAGAAAGAGGCGCATGGCGGGCAAGCATACGCGTCCACCGCGATCCAACCAAGGTTGGGGCCAACATACCCTCCCCCGCCGCTGCCAGCTGAAATGGAGCAATCCTGCTTGGAATGGGGAAGAAGAAATGAGAAAGTTGTTATTGCGCAGAGACATTATCTACTACTATCACATCGATACTTACTTGGGAAACAAAATTCTACCAAACCGATCAAGTAATGCTTCTTTACTTACCCTAAAATTCTTCTCCATTGTCACAGAACCATATCCATAGCCACCCATCTGCCCAACAGCCATTGCACCAGCAGCAGCAGAGGAAGAAGAACAAAGCCCTGGCAAAGCGTTCGAAGTTTCGAACCCATTAACGACGCGAATATGAAGAAAGAAATACGGGACCGAAAGAATGACGACGATCCAGCGAAACAAAAGTAGCCATGCATTAGGTACCCACCACGTGATTACTCATAGAAAGTACAAACTTTATATAACAGACTCCGATAAAAGACCAAACTTTAGCCCAAGAAAATGAAAGATCAGGGAAAGATGATGAGGAAAGATAGACGCATACCAGGAGGAGTGAGGTTAGAGTACTTGTTGGGGAGCACAAAGGGGTCTTCGGGAGGAGGCAGTTTGCCGCTCCAACTGCCGCTTCCGCGACCGCCGCATCTCGCCCTGGGGTTGACTGCGGAGGCCGTAGGAGGCGGAGGAGGAGGGACGGCGCCATTGATATTAGAATTCGGGTCGGGGGAGAAGAAGCGCTTCTTCTGGCGCTCGCGGGCCTTGTGGTTCTGGAACCAGTAGAAGACGTTCTTGCCCTCGATCTTGCCGTATTGGCGGAGGCGGGCGGAGATCCTCTGGATCTGGTCGGCGGTGGGGGACCGCACGCCGTAGTTGTAGTAGAGGTCCTTGAGGATCCTTATCTGGTCCGTCGTGGGCGTCCACCTGGTACTGCTTTGCCTGCAAACGTAACTGCTGCTGCTGCTGCTCGTGCATCCTCCTTTCCCACTGTTGCCGTTGCCGTTGCCGTTGCCGTTGCCGTTCATGTCTTCTTGGTTTTGAAGCTGTTGCCGCTGCTGCTGCTGGGGCTCCATGGTGGGTAGGTGAGGGGAGGACATGAAGGGGATGGGCTATAACTTATAATGGAGGGTGAAGCAAGCACATGGAGAGAGAGGAGAGAGAGAGAGAGAGAGAGAGAGAGAGAGAGAAGAGACTAGAAGAGACAGAGGATATCAGAGAGATATCTGGGAGAGAAGGACTGAAGTTGACAGAGATCTCAGAGATTTTTCATAAAAGGGGAAGGGGCAAAAGTGGGGATGATGGAAAGGGAGGGCATCAGGGGAGGGATTGCTTGGATCGAAAGGCGTGACGAGGTATACATCTCAGTCTATCCCCAGTCACTCAAGTCCTCTCACAGACACACACAAGCAGATCACAGATCAGAAGAGAGATTCTTAGGTTTGGAAAAGGGATAAATATGGTGGGGGAGAGAAGGATGGATGAATGAATGAATGAATGGCAACTTTGCAATGATTTGGTGGGTTTTCTTCTCTTTTGAGAGAGAAAAAGAGAGAGAGAGTTTGTGAAAGGTTCTTTCTTGTGAATGGGATCAGATCATATGCACATGCCCTAGTGATCGTCTCCTAGTTTTTCTTCTTTTCCAACCATAGTACCGAAAAGAGCCGGAAACCAGAAAGATATTCTTGTACTTAAGCTTATGTTATGGCCCCCACTGCCCTCAAGGGCACAACCGTAAAAATGGGGACTTTCGGGGGGTAAGAATGAGGGAGATTGTTGCCTATAGATCTTTTACTTGGTTTGGTACCTCCCATTCCTGCAAGATGATCTTCCATTACTCAGCTAGGGTTTTGTGCTACCCACTTCTCTTCACCTTTCTTCTAGTTAGACCTCCATCTCTATTTAGGAATTTTGCCATACGACTTCCGGTAATATGTAAGGGAAAGAGACATCAATCTAGTTTCAAGACACCCGCACGCACAGGGATACAAATTTTTGGCGAAGAGAACCGGAAAGTGACAGGAAAATGGTCATATAGCTCCAATTCAAGGCTTGGGATTGGAGAAGACTCTAACACAGTGATGTTTTTTTCGAGCGATAGAGGGCCGTCATATGTTTTTGTCGGATCGTCATGTTGCCAATAGTTGTACATTCTTGTGCTGAATGGACTTTGAATGTTAATTCTATGTACTTCCACAGAAAATCTGAAGTCGATACTCAAATATTACATAAGGTTGCGTGGGGAAATAATACAAAAACACAGTTGTCTTCCCCTCTTTTCCAAATTGAAAGAGTTGTGCAATTACTAAATCCCAGGCACAGATGGAAGATAGGGATACCAGTATCTTGCATTTCACATGGAAGTTAGCCACACCACATCCACTTCATGACATGGTTGGTGGAGTAGTCCCTACCGTGGAAACATTTTCATCCCTACCGGAATATGTTTTCTGATAAAAATCCTGGTATTTCAATGTGGCTAAGCCCTAATATAAGTTCTGGCGAACCTTCTTCTGCATGATCTCTTTGACATATAGATGATGATCAGAAGGCTTTTGAACATGTAGGAGTTTTCTTTCAAATCTTCAGAAAAGGCCAGGTTCACATTTCATCCGTCAATGCAGCTTTCAGCTTTCCTCGCGTATTAAGGATGCAAAACGGATGGTCGGAATCGCTACCTATACCATTTTCGAAACACTTGTGACCCTAACAGCTTAATCGGCGACCCAATGCATTGGCCAAAAAAGGAAAAAAACCCATCTGGCGGATGCCGTCGGCGAGTCTGTAGGTCATGCGGTTCAAGAAGATGATGCTGGGTTTGATTATCGAAAAGAAGCGACAAGCCAAATCAAGTCGCGCCTTGTGTCTGAACTTCCACAAGGGGTCGCTAATTGTTCATTAAGGGCAAAGAATGGTCATGGTACAATGACCGCTTCCTCATTCTTCTCCAATGGGGAAATAAAAAACAGTTCTTGGCGTCTTGTTTCCAGGACGTATATTCACATCTGGATCATGTAAAAATTCGAACAAGGCGAGCGGAGCAAAAGCTGTTCATCGATCAACGATGATGCGAAGAAGCCACTGCTCCTACGAGTCCGTGGGTCTAAAAAGCTAAGCGAAAAAAGATTGTTTATTTATCATCTTACATAATTGTCTTCTCAAGTATTATTATGATGGCCGTCCAGACTTCTGTGTTGGGTTTCGGGCTCATGGAATTTTTCAGTCTCATCCTTGATTTCAACCTGCAGCAGTCTAAATTCCATTTTTCGACAATTCTGACTCTGACTGCTGCTCCTCCTCTCTCTATCTCGCGCCAAGAAACACTTTTGCAGATTGCGCTTCTTTGGCTGATTTTGACACTGCCATCATGAGATTTTCCTTTCCTTATGATGCATTCACTCTCTCGCTCTCTCTCTCTCTCCTTCTCTCCATCTTTGAAGAACAATGAGGGATTCATTTGCGCAGATTCTCTCGTCATTCAGTCGGATCAACCATGGTTGTTGCTTGGATATCACCACAGGCCGTGAACCGCCTGTTCCGATTTATGAACCAACAGTTTCGATTTGTGACCATGCTTGAATAGGAATCGGTCCTTGAAGGAGCGATCTCGGTTCCGATTCGAAACCGTCGGTTCCAAGCCGGTTCAAGGGCCGGTCTCAATTTCGAATTTAAAATTAATTATGAAATACAAAAATAAATTATCAATTATAAATTATAATCAAATTGTACATTGTAATCAAATTTGAGGGGAAAAAAGGAAGATCCACTATCATCTAAATCATATCTACTATAAAATTCATTATATAATGCTACTATAGTGTCTTTAACCTCTCCTTGTATAGTTTTAATATCTACTTGTTTCATCAAAATGTAAACAATCATAATAATAATCCTTTAGATAACATACAAACCATCTAATTTAGCACGTGGATCGAAAATAATAGCAAATAAATAAATAAGAGAAATGCATGTATAATAATGTAGCCATTTTGCTTTCATTGCTATAATAATATGAGCTAATTAAGCATCTTTTTCATATTCACAAAAAATATCAAAGATGTTAACACGCTCTATTAAAAATAAATGCGTAGTAGGATAATAAACACCAGATAAAGTATAAGTTGTGTCATTAAAAACTTTCAAAAAGCCTAATTTTTTTTTGCAAACAACCTAATCTTGTTAGAGTAAACTAATTATTCGAAATAAACGCACACAATAAATCTTTATAAGCAAAAGATTGATGAAACAACTAGTAGGTAAAATTTCAACAAATCGGAATATTTTTTGGAAATTTTTTTGTTTTTTGTCCATGTGATTTACAAAATCTGCCATATTCTTTCATAACTTGGGGACGACTCCATAAAAATTTAATCACTCTCTTTATTGGGGTGAGAAAAGTCTCAAAAGTTCGTAAATAATCTTGTACACATAAATTTAAAACATGGCAAGCACATCTAATGTGAAAAAATTATCCGTCAAAAAGGATTTACAAATATTTTCTAACTCGAGAATGAAAGCGGTATTTAACGCGGCATTCTCAAAATCAACTGAAAAAACTTTATTAATCAAATTATATCCTTCTAAAACTTGCCTAATTATTCTATAAATATTATTGGCCCTATGTCTTTCATCAAACACTCAAAATGCAAGTATTCTTTTTGAATGTTCCAATCGTCACATATCCAATGACATGTGATACCCATATAAGAATGAATTTGCCAATACTCGCTCTAAATGTCGCACCTATATGCACACATCCATTGAAATCCGTAAAAAAAAATTTGCAAAGCCTTTTTTTATTTTTTATAAATCCTAAAAAGTTCGCGTTTAAGAGTAATTCTCGAACAGGTTTTGCTTAGGGAGTACATGCGGTGTTTATCAAAAAATTCAAACCAAAATTTTCACCGATACTAAATGGTAAATATTCAATGGCAACATATCAAAGCTAATGTTTCTTTATAAACTTCATCACTCGTAACGAAATAAAGGAGAAGTGTTAGGATTAGCGTATCCGAAAATTTATTGTTGGTTAGTGTCGATCCCCGCTTGCATGTTTTTGCATCGATGCCTACGGTATGTCCCATAACCGTATCCTTTATTAAAATTATGTAATTTCGTATAATATTTACCGTTTATCTTATACTTGTCTCCGTTTACATGTACCTTGTCGAAGTGTTGCTATAAGTTGTATATACTTTTTCGGGCCTGCCATTTCGGCTCCTTTCTTTGTCGACGTTTCTTCGACATCGATAAGAGGATGAAGACCTTTTTGCGTTGTGACGTGCTCGACGTTGGGAATATTGTTGATATTATCATCGGTCTATCCAACATATAAACTCACGAGGATCATTTTGATCATGAGGTTGAGGATAATCGGATTCCCTCATTCCCATTAGCATCGGGCTCTTTCTCCTATCACCAACTTCCCTTCCACTTGTCATTTTTGTGTCGAGAATTAGGCGAAAGCCAATTCGGAAAATTGAGAGAATTGAGCTGGGATTGAGAGAATTTGACAGAATTTAAGAAAAATTGTGAAAAAATGAAAAGGGAGAATGATATTTATAGAGAATTTAGAATAAAAAAAAAAGGGAGATTGCAACGGCCCAAAATTGAGCCGTTGGGGGAAAGAGCCGCCCCCTTTTTTTTTTTTTTTTTTGCCAGGCGGTTCGAACCGTAGCCGGCCAATGAGGGGTCGGGCCGATTCTAGGCCCAAACCGACCCGTGGCCATGTCTAATTGTTGCTAATTAAAGCGTAAATGGGACGAATTGTTTATCGCAAAATTTTGGAAATTTCTATCTATTGTCATGATTACAAGAAAGTATAGATAATGTGAAGATCAATGCGGACGGTGATTAAAAAAAAAGTTTGGTATAAGCATCATCGGTTACATGACTTGGGTAATATAAGTTACCTAATGAAATTTATCTCTTTATGTGCTACTAGAATTTTCACCCATAGAATCAGGAATGATATGTGTCTCTGGTTCTATCGGCCCTAGTCCTGTTTCATCTTTGATCAGACTTCAGGCTCTTGATTTGCCAGTGTGAAGCTATGTCTGTCATTCTCTCTCTCTCTCTCGAGCTAGCGTGCAGAGCCCCACCACCACTACCTTTTCTTTCGCGCAATCATCTTCTTTGAAGCCATTTTCTTCTCCATATCTCCATCGACACATCAAGAATCATTACATATCTCTCTCTCTCTCTCTCTCTCTAGACTGCTACTGAAGATTTCTGGGTTTTGCCTTTTGCTCACTCTAGGAAGCAAAGGACCAGGGGGCCACCACCTTTTTCCCCCTCCTTCTGATTTGGGGTCTTGAAAGACTTTCTCTGATGCATATATATATACATATTTATATATATAAGTGGTACGTGATTTCAATGCCCCAATCAATGCAAATCTTTCATCATTACAAAGTGGGCAGAGAGAGAGAGAGAGAGAGAGAGAGAGAGGAAAGAGAGAACTTACTCGAAATGGACACACTCCCACGTACCAAACCCTCTTTTGAAGATTCTGAAGCAAATGGAAGAATCGCTTCTTTCATGGCAAAAGTGCTCTTCTCTTACACTCCACATTGTACTTGTATGTGTGGCGGGGGAAGGTGATTTCCTAGTATGTGGACCATCTTGTCTTCGGCACTGTGGCTTTAGCATCAACTAGGTTTAATGTTTCGGAGAAGGAGATGAAAGAATATGGGCACGTACTTTTGTCTGGACCACACCCACAAACCAGCAGCAAGCAACAACTCTTTTCCACTAGGTTTTTAAAACCACTGTGCCAAACCCCATTGAATGCACACCTTATTGACTAAGTCTCAAAGGGGACCACATGAAAGAAGAGCTTGTCTCTTAAGTGGATCTCTACGAGTTGGTCAGCATGTTCAACACTCAGTTAAAGCACGTCTCTGTCAAGACCAACTGCGAAGCAAGATCGACTGCGTAGGCACATGTACCTTGCTCATGATCTCTTTACTGGGATCGTTTTGATCACCAATTGCAGAGATTAAAGTGGGAATTGAATGAGGAAATTTTCTGAATGAAGCTTGGAAGATACTAATCTCTGAGGGAGAGGAACCCGGTTGTGTAAAGACCCGTGCATAATATCACTGAAATCCAGTTGCAAACTTGAAGATAAACTAAGAGAAACAGCTCAAGCATGAGATATACCCTACTTTCCTTTTTTCCCCTCTCTATTTTTGGTATATGCTACAAATCCGAGGCGAAGTTCATCAACCATTTAACAGTGCCAGGACCATACTGTGAGTATAAGCAATAATATGAGAGAACACGATCGTTTTTATTTCACCCTTCATCCAGTTCAGGTCGAACTACACAGTAGCACATTCAAAAATGAGCACCCCAACAATAGTAGCCAGTAACAGTGCAGTTATTATATCCACAAATAATCTGGGTACAATTTACAAGTGCAATCTTTAGGAGTTTGATGCCCAAACCCTTTCTTGAAACCCAAGAGAACCATCAGGCAATATCCAGACCTCAACACGCTGTCTAATGCTAGGATTGGCTAACAAGGGAACGTGCTAGAAGAAAGCAGGGTCCGATCTCGAGCCTCCAATACCATCTCGAAGATCTGTTATAGCAACAAACTTTACGGCTAGCATGTATCTGGTAAAATTGCCATATCAGGTCTTTCTCGCGGCAGTCTCTGAGATCAGTCCCAGATCCTAACATGGTCACTTCAGATAAAAAATGTAAAGACTACAGTTGAAGCTATTGCTTCTATTAAGTATAACAAGTCATGTCTCTCCATGCCACAATCCCACAGCCCGAACAGAGAGCATCAACAGCAGAACACGGGTTCACATATCAACTCTGTCCATTTGGTATGGAGATCCATCAGACAAAGTACAGCCGATCATATACAGCAACCACTAAAAAGACCCCCTTATATAACAAAAAAAGGCAGGGAAAAACTTCAAAATGAAATCATGTCATAGCCGATACAGTCACCAAATCTTTCCACATCTAAAATGAACATGGCTTCCAAGTATCTTATGCAAACATACATCAAGCTAAAGGCTGTGCGGAGTTGCAAATGCTCCCATAACTCTTATACCTACCGATGTCGACCCAGGCCATCCATGACTTGCAGAAAAATTGCAGCTCGCATATGTGCACACTCAATCTGATATACAAATGTATTTATACCCAGATGTTTTGCAACATTTTGATCTCCATTTAAAGAATCTCAAAGTTGTGTACCACACGGCAAAAGAGACATGATGGCATCCATTAGATCCTCAGATACTGAAAATGGGAGCTTAAAAAGTGACGTTACCAGGTAGAAAGACCACAAAACCACACGTCAACCACAAATCCGGATTGATGATGGTCCAAATGGACCATTCCTCTCAACTGTGTATTAACTCAACCGACAATCAACGGGGCATTAACAAAGATGCAGCCATTAGCTGTCCACAATTACCCTGACCCTTCGTCTACTTGGAGGCCCTCGGCGAACTTGAAGTGAATAGTGAGGTTCTGAACGAGAGTCATTTCTCTCCGTGTATCCCCTTGAACCATTGTAAGCCTCTCTCCTAACCGGATACCTTCTTGAATATCGGTCTGTTTTGTACGAATTCGACCTCTTAAATCTTTCCACTTCATATTGCAATGGCTGAATTCCCTGCAAATCAGGTTCTGGAACATGATCTTTGGGCCTTTTAGATTCATCCATTCTCCTAAACGTGATTGATATCCTGGAAAGGAGTAAATAAAAGGGGTAAAAAAATCAAGCCAAGATATCACAAGCAGATAAAAACAGAATCCTTTATACCTCTTTGTAGGGACTGCAGGAACACAATGCTTCGCCACATCAGCCCCGTTTCCATTTAAGACAAGAACAGATCTGGATGACAAAGGAGATTTTAAGATTCAGAGAACAACACTAAAGCAAAAAATACTCTAAACAAACTGCTTGGCAGGTAGCATGGAGCATATAATGTAGAATATAACTGCAATCACATAAAACAGATAAGGCTCGTAATACTTACCCCACTGGGAGGGGAACTGCATAAGACCCAGCAAACTCACCAGCAGCAACAACCTTCAGCTTTGATCCAAAAACAATGTCAGACTCGCTAAGAAATGATACAGTGCAGAATGGCCGGACGAAATCGTGATTGTCTATGTGTGGAGGTATGCAGTCCCCTTCTTCGTAAATATTGACAATGCAACTGTCAGGTATGCACGTTGGAGGTAATACGTGCCACCTAATCAATCTTCTTATGATAACCTTAAAAAGGTGAGGCAAGGGATCAACCATCTCAGTCTGAAGAATTCCAGGTGGATTTCCATTTCTATCCTGCAATGAGTATTTATCAGATAATTAGGCCCTTCCAGTTTATTGACCACGACATCAATCAATCACATAGCTACACTAGAAACTCTTTTAAAAGAAAGGAAAATCTTTTATCTAGTTCCTTAGATACTTGCCATGGCATAATTGTAACAGCAACCAAATTGAATAGTGACGCGTCCCTTTCCCCTCATCCATTTTTGTGGTGCTGTGTATGTCCGTTCTGAAAAAGGACAATAAAGAAGACGATCAGTCATGCCGATGAGCAGAATCAGTCTTGACAAATAAGGGAGCCAGAAAAGGAAATACTGAATATCAAGAAAGGAATGACAAGGAACATTTCCAAAGTTCCCATCACGAAATATGCAACTCATCAAATTACCATTTGGTAAAGTAGTTAGTCAGGAGTATAAACAAAAACAGTCAATTTTATGCTAAACAGAATGAACGGATACAAAATTCTGTTAGCTGACCTAAGATCATGCAGAGAGATATGGGGCTTATTGGCGGAAAGAATCTCCAACTCTTATTTGGCATTTTGTTTTCATCACAGACAACCGACTGTGCTTTCAAAATATTTCCTCCACTAGTATCTACACATAATAAATGGCATTCCAAAGTGCTTTGTCAAGGCATACACAGTTCGTGGTCCTAAGTGAAAGATGAAAACACATGGAATAAAACCTGGTGATTGGTTTAACCATGGTTCAAAAAATCCTAGCATCTAAAACTTAAGAAATGATCTGGGTCTCAAGCAGGATCTTAATTTGTTGGGATCATTGTATGCTCTCGATCCTAAGGGAACAAAAATCATAGATTGATATTATATTATATATCTGACCAATCTAATTATGACAAATCCTAACATTGCAATCTGCCTAACTGGCTGTTAAGGTTATAGAAATATGGACCTTTTCCTGTAAGTTAGTTTAAAGATGACATGAGCTTTATAGTCACACCTTCATAAGTTCTAATCTAACACAATGTTCATAATTACTAAATCCTGTACTGCCATTCAAGATTTTTATATTGTTGTTGAAATTTTCAAGATATTACGATCCTCAATCCGTTCTTATGATGAGATCCTTCAGACATCCCATCAATCCTAAGTAGGATCCCGATCCTTGCAACCTTAGGTCTAACACCATAGAGAACGAATCATAGGTTGTTTACAGAACATTCATATGATGAATATATGTCTTTTAGCAAATATATGTCAGCAGTACGATTCAGAAATTAATAGTTCACTCAAACAGGTCCAAGTCCGAATTTATCAGAAGTTAGTGACTGTAGTATAAAAGGAATAACAAACAAAAACATTTCAATGACATGAAATACTTCTCAAATTACTGAATCGTATTTAATGCTTGAGGCCAATAAAGTGTTTTGTAGTTCCTCGCATTCAAACAATTATACAAATTAATCTTCGTGCTGAGGCAGAATCTTGGACTTCCATGATTCTAGAACCGAAGTACCAACCTAAAGGTAATGACTTGACCAACTAATCACTTCATCCCACAGAACATTATCAAGATCACAACCTCTAGACCAATACAATAAGGATGTTAACGAGAAGGGTCCCCGACCCCAACCCGGCGTGAATGTGATGCAGTGGCATTTTGATAATTAGCATTTGAAGATCATCTCACTCTCAATTTATGGTTCAATGTGATTTCCGGAGTTTGTCAATGTAAAGTCTCTCCTAGGCATGATCACTGGTTCATGACGACACTCTATCTTGAGCAAAACCAATGAGAACAACTTCATATTGCGGATAGGAACACAGTATTCGGTTTGGTGCAAGATTTCATGCAGAGTTTGGTTTACAAGCGGATGGCAACGAATTACACTTGAGATAGGAATGAACAGATGAAACCAAGCCTATGCAATTGTAAGGTGTACACGAGAGTATGAAGAAGTTGACGGAAAACGTGAAAGATAATAAAAACAAAGTAGCAGATGCAAAAATGAATTAAAAAAAAAGTGCATCTAATGTGTTAAACACGTAGTTATTGTGTCACAGAATTTGATTCTCGTCTAGTGAGCAAATACACCAGTTGACAGAATGTCAAATCAACATGACAGTGGGTCCTTGAAAGACCACCCAGGAGAAAAGGGTAAAAATATCTTGAACAAGAAACATGAGAAGATGTCATACACCACTGCCTTCAAGGTCCGAGCATGAAACTTTGACACAGCATAGAAGGTCCAAACAAGGGAAAGTTCCAGAGCTAGATAAGAAGAGAACTATAAACTGTGCTCAGAGGCAAACGGCGGCTAAAACATGGTACATAAAATACTCTCGTTCCTTTAAGAGCAAAACAAGAACAGCAAAGGCAGAGTAACAAAATCTGCCGAAGGACATAAAAGAGACAGAGAAAAGGTCATGATCTCTGTCTAGTTCCTCCACTCATAAACTATCACAAGACAAATCTTCAAACAATAACAAGACAGTCTGTTGAATACTACCTCCTGACTCCTGCAAACTAGATAATCTAGCACAAACCTTTTTGTTATGCAATGATAATAAACAGATGAAAAACCTGTGGGAACAACTGAAGCATTTTTATAGCTGCAGATAAAATCAAAGACATCAAGTGCTGAACTCCAGAAGATGGTATAGACATCAACAGCAACAGTATCTTCCTACAAATTGAAGCTTGCATATAAACTTTTTGCACCTTTTTCCTTATCTATTACCGTACTTTCTATGACAATCACTCATCCATATATAAAAGATCTTCACTCAATTTACTTGTCCATGAGATTTCCTAGGATGTTTTCTATTGACGAGAAGACCTACCATAAAAGCCCACGTATATCACATTGTTTCCAGCACCCAGCGTGAGGGAGGTCCTTAACTAAACTAATAAGCAGAAAGCACATGTAGAACTGCTTATGTGAAACATAGGCTAAATAAATGTACTGAGTAACCAACATTTCAACTTATAGCAGTAATGAATGAGAACAATGCAGTTTACTAATTTGCTCGCCAGCCTTCCACTTGAAGCAAGACTTTAGCTATGTTGACTTCATACGTAGCATCTGTCATTGGAAAAAAGTCCTATTTTCTCATATTGGCTTTCCATTTTATTCCAGACTTCCAGAGATAACATTGTCACTCTCAAACTTGAATATGTGCTTCACAATGTTTTGATTTAGTAGATCGTTACCTAACCCTAGATGTCGCCAAAACACTGCATTTAATTTATTCAACTGAAGGTCAAGCCGATCGGTAAGCTACAAAATTTAAGCACAGTGGGACTAAGCAAACAACTGGGTTGGAATTCACTTGTGTCAGAGCTCAAAATAGAAAAATTAAGCACAATTTGATAAAAAGGGAAACTGACCTTTCAATTCTCCCTTTTTGCCCATGTCTTCAAGCTGATATACATAGTCAACTATTCTCTTTTGCTCTGCAGCACTGAAAACACCAGTGTGGAGCTCAAGTCCCTGTAGAATATTCACAAGCTTCCCGTCGACTCTCTCTAGACATATAAAATCCTTCTTCCTCTTTACATTCATAAACCGTATGTTCTCTCTTTGTTCCCTGGGCAATTTCGAGCTTCTCCGAAATGGCAGATACCCTCAATTCTTCAGTTGACCCATTCATATCAACCGAGTGCTTGCTGGATTGCTGATCATCTTCCTCTTCAAGCTCATCTTCCTGAGCCATGTCTGCCCAAGACATATGCGAACTTCGAGTCTCGATGGCAGGAGATCCATGAGCCAAACTATTGGAGGCTTCTGGAGTGCTCTCGAAGCACCCCTGTGCCCCATCCTTCCAACTCCCTAATGAATTTGTCTCGCCCTCGTCATCCTCGCTCTCTCCTATATTGCTGTTGTTAATGTTGTTCTCATTGATCCCATGCTCTCCCTTGACATTTGGAGACAACGGATTCTCCTCCGATTTTGCGAATTTTGCCTCTCCATCAACTTCTATAATATAAATCACACTCGTCAGAAGAACATCAAACAAAAACTCAACCGACAACTGCATGAAAACATAAATATTCCAGAAAAAACTAATCTTGCAACTTCAAAGTGAACACGAATTAACAGAAAAATGCGGGTGGTTTGTAATATCTTGCAACTTCAAAGTGAACATGAAGTAAACAAAAAAAAAAGGCGGGTGGTTTTTGAACAAACGTAAGTCCAGCACGCTGTGAACCGAAACTGAAAAAATAAAAGAAGGAATTACAGCCTCCCATCATTGTATTCGAGGACTTTGCAGCTTCGAAGCAAACACTAAGTATCAGAAACCAAATTTAGCCCAAACAAACAAACCTAAGCGATGGCACAAAACCAACAGACATCAGACATTCTTGTTCGCTGTGAATGAAGCAGAACTAAAGAATTCAACCGCCCAGCCAATAAAAAAAAAAATAGAATTTTCCATGGCAAGCGAAGAACACACACAAAAAGTAAGAAGAGGGTCACCTGAGTCGAGAGAGCGGATGCGATCAGAGGGGGTTTTGGTGCAGTCGGAGTCGGCAGAGATCTCTGGAGAGAAAAGGAAGCCAAGTCGTGAGGAACTCCCGAGGCGATCCGGAGATCGGACTGCTGGTAATTGCGAAGGAACGGATCGTTCGAGTTGGAGCGGCCGTCGTCCATGGCGGGGAAGCCGAAGCTGCAGATACGCGCGCGCGCTCGCTCGCTCGCAATGCGATAGTTGCAGGAGGTTGGTGCGTCGACAGCCCGCGAGCGAGAGAACTTGTGGACGAAGAAATACAGAATTCTATTTTTTTTTTTATCTTTCCTCTTGATTATTGTTGAATTTGTTATTCTCCTATCTCGAATAGGAAAGGAAAATCTTTCGAGAATATTTCGAGAGAACGCCCTGACATTTAGGTTGGGTTTCCAAAAAAAATCCGAATGGTTAAAAAATTTACAAGTAAGTCCTCAAATTCCACATTCTGTTAGTACCCGACTTCGGATGAGATTTCCTAGAAGTAGCCATGGACAATTTTATTTTTTTGGAATCAAAATTCGAGGCCTTAAGTCGGAGAAAAATGAGCAAAATTCGAATATTCGATCTTCTTAATTGCTCTTAGCTCTGCTACTTAATTTCATCTTAATCACAAAATGCAGAAAAAGAAGTGTAATAGATTCCAAAAGGTACATATAATTGTGTGGTAGGGACTAGAGAGAGTTAACCTGTGGTGCCGAGGTAACTTTAGTCTATCAGAAAAGTTTTATATATTAATATCTCCATCGAAATTGTATTAAAAAAAAAAAGTCTTTCATGATTTTCACATTAAGCAGTACATAATAAGTTGTGCACGTAATATTCATTCATAAGGTATGACATGAATTTTGTATTGGCAATTCGGTATGCATGAGATATCACTCAACTAAATCTGAGTTCACTAAAGGAAAGAGTTGGGTGAGGATGGTTGGAATTGGATGAGGTCAAAGGAATATATCGGAAAAATTGTCAAAAAAAAATCATAAACGCTACACTTTTTGGTTTTAATTAATCAGA
The DNA here is from genome assembly GCA_021437795.1 of Rhodamnia rubescens. Lineage (NCBI taxonomy): Eukaryota > Viridiplantae > Streptophyta > Magnoliopsida > Myrtales > Myrtaceae > Rhodamnia > Rhodamnia rubescens. Next base: position 4,812,643 of record JAILYA010000004.1, on the reverse strand, counting down.
ATGGTAAATCTTTTTACGTTTTTACAATTGAGTAATCCTCAAATTTTTGGAAAATGATTGAACGTGGACACGGACCATTTTATTCAACAAACCGACGCTAACGTGGATAATTTGAAATAATATTTTAGTATTATCTTGATTTTTTTTTCTTATTTTTTCCTTTTCTTTGCTTTTCTTTTTTTTTTCCAGAAGTGGCCGTCGAGGGCCCTACAAACCTTGCCCATCGTTGGCCACAAAAAAAAAATATAATTTGAAAATTAATATAATATTATTAAAAATTATCTACATTAGTGAATTTTGATAAAATCGATCAAAATTAAAAAAGTTAAAAGATTTAGGATTTTATTCGCAAAATTAAAAGATCATGACTAAATCCATTTTTTTTTTTTTTGGTTGAAACAGACCGAATCGGTTAAAGTACAATTTTTTTTTTTGGGGTCAGAAATTACATTAAGTTTAGGGCTTTTGCAACAATTTTTCCAAAGAGAATTTGACCTGGGGACTTGGGCATAAAAGACAGAAGAAGTCAGGTCGGGCAATTTTGAGTAACAATATAAATAGATAGGACCGTACGTTATATGGTACTTGGCGGCTCGGTCTGAGTTGTCAATGCTTCGACTTGGAATTATCTTAAAATAAAGTGCATCCATTGCTTATGCTTCGTTTGGTTCATCGTTTATAAAAAGGAATTTGAGATTTCAAAGTCCCTTGAACAAATATAATCATGTTTGGCAATATTTTTTAAGAGATTTGAGAAGATGCAATTGTATTTCCAAAATTTTCTAAAACCCATTAAGGGAATGAAGCCTTAAAGGTCTCTTGAGGAGGTTGCATTCTTGACATGCAACTTTCTAATTTAATGAAAATATGAAAATTATCTATTTTACCTTTATTTATCAATCAAAATTTCAGTATTGCCCTTTGTTAATCAAAACCCTATTTTCTCACTTTTCTCTCCGGTCCTCTCACCTCTCTCAACTGTCACCCTATTCTTTTCTCTTCTCTCTTTGGTCCTTTCACTTCACTCTCAACCAACGCAAAAAAACCTCAAGGCCGCTCACCTCTCTAGATCGTTCGCTCACGCTTGCCCCTCATCCCTCGCGGCGGCTCATCTCTTTGCTATTGGTTTGTTCATTCGGTTATTGTATTCAAGAAATTCATCATTTATTTCAAGTTCCTGGAATGACGATTTTCGGATAACACTATGCAAAGAATCAAATTATCCACCAATTATGATCTAGGATCTAATGCTTTCGATTTTCTTTTTTTTGTCGTGGCTTGCGTAAAGACACCTAAAGTGTGGATAAAAATCTCTTTCACTATTAAAGTTATTGATTTTCGGATAACATTCTCATACAGCCAAAGTTAAAGTTATTGTTTTTTTTAATTCTTAATAAATTAAAATTAAAAGATTTACATTGATCACACCAAAGAGACTTTGCAAATACAAGTTCACTAAACAACATTTTCTCCAAAGTTGCATCTCATGGCACTTTTCAATTACAACTTACCAAACAATATTTGTATTTCACTAAAGCCCTTTGGTCTAAGGCCTTCACATTTCCCCAAAGATTTGCTACAAACGACGAACCAAACGGAGCGTTAGTGTTGCAATGTGATACTCTCCTGGTATTGGACGTCAAAAGTGGAGATTAGTTGATCGATTCACAGGGAAGCTCACGCCTACCCAGCAGCTCCACAAGCATTATCCCCGCGGTATCCGAGGTTTCTGCCTTCATGTCAACGTTGTTTGGTATCAATATACCTGTTGCTTTTGCATTGGCAGCAGAACAAGTGATCGGAAGAGACCAGAAAAGATGTCTCAGCACGGCGTAGGAACTGCGCTTAGGCCGTCATTGGGGATCAAGACCAAAATTAACATCGGTACATAGAGGAAGAAACGCCACGGGTAGGGATGCAATTGAAACAGGACATTCTCACAAGAGCACAAGAAAGAGCATCTACGTGTTTAACCATGCACATATCTCTAAAGCCGAGTGTTCAGTAGCATGATACCTTCGACTCAACCCCAAGGATGGTGAAGATCGCCATGTCATTAAAGTTAATGACTTCCAAGGCTGCCATTAGCACATTGCTGGAAAACGGATATTCGTAAAACATCAGTGAAAGGAGATACGAATAACATGATTCCATTGACAGACAATCTGTGTTCTGTAACTCAAAAATTATCTTCAAGACCAAAAACGAAAAACCCGACGAAAGATCACTATGGCAAACCAAAGCGGTCCTCAAGCAAATAGCATTACACCCGCGCTGTCTGTCCAAATGGAATCTATCGAATATCCAGCTAATTCATATGAGGAGCAAACTAAATAAAAAAGAAATAAAGCATGCCTGTCTTGATCTTCCACTTTTCTTTTGGCACAGTACAGAGAAAAAAATTGCAAAGAAACCTCCACCGCCGAATACAAAATCTCCTATCGTCAGGGACCCTTGCTGAATCTGCAATTAAACGACATTGACAGGTTGGGAAAGCACGGTTCTTTGCGTCTTACACCTGGAGAGACAAAGCCTTCCAACAGTCAGCCAATGACCAATATTCAAAACAGAACATCAACTTTTTAAAGACAGACCGAGCTGGTCCAAGAAAGAAACGGTAGCCATTGTGCCACTATATCATTCCCCAGAAGCAAAGGTCGACAAATACCAAAAAGGGGAACAAAGAAAGCAAGAAGGAAATAAAAAAGCCACCATCGGTCTAGGTCGACCTTGATCAGATATACTGGCCTTTTGCAGACTTGAAAATCCAGCCAGAACGGAAAGAATAAAGCAAAAAAGGAAAAGTTAAAGCAGTTCAATCTTACCAATCAGTAAATCTCGTATATCAACAGCAAATCAGCATATTAACATTTTTTATGTGTAACATGTTAACGTTTTTCAGTTTTTAATATCCCACAGCATTCTTGATCCCTCCCACGGGAGAGGAAGCATTTAAAACACAAATGTGGGTCCATTCACTTTGATTCAGCTTTAAAAAGTTTTTTGTACTTTGGCCTCGAACCTTGAGCACAGTGGCAGACAGAGGATTGACATTGAGGGTGGGGGAACATATTATTTTTGGGAAACAATGTAACAGCTTCTATCATGTCTGAAAAGGAAAAATTACAACAACTTGTATATACATCATATAGTGTATATAAAAGTTGCAAACTTAAAATATCCAAATTACACAATCAACCTTTATCAATAAACTACATAAAACCACTGAACTTGGTAACGTTGCAAATATCCAGTTCACAACTTAAAAGACACAACTGAAGGAACGAGCCCACTGGAAATTCTCTTGGACTCAAATGTGCAATTTGAGATATGTTCGCTAAGTAAATGTGCTTTTAGAAATGCTTTGATGTCAAATCTGTGTCTGATGCCTTGTTCCTGTTTCAGTTTCTGAAGCAAGAATTCATACTTGCCAACATTCGGAAGATACACATAGAGTTGGGTAGCCACAAAAAAGTATTAACCGTGCGCTTGCCCTTACACAGATTATCATCTATTATTGTAATGACATGCATATATCCTATCCAATTATAATTCCTTATACAGATGGAGAAGAACAAGCAGGCTTCGAGACATGTTTAGGGAATCCTAGAACAGAAAGTAAAGGATTACATGCATGGCAAAATAGGGTAAAAGAACAGAATGACTTGGGTGCAAGCAGACATTGAAGACACGGTAACTTGCAACGAAACCCAAAAACATGTAAAAGATTTACAAGGCATACCAACCACAAAATATTTAGATTGAATTAAAAACTAACCTATTGCACTCTGCTCGAGATGCATAGTTGTGGTTATTGCAATTTGTGCACATCCAATCACCTTGTCGCCATTGCTTTGCTCTACTGAGTACAAAAGTCAAAAGACATTTCGGGTAAGTATCTCCTATGGCATTGTCATATTTACCCATAACTTTGAGAGGTTAGCACAATGAAAAGCACAAACTTCGATCGACATATTTACATAAGCTGCAACACTAACAATCGCAGCAAAAACCTACCCCTTTCCAAGAAGAGCATGTGTTGCAGCTTGATGTGGAATCTGGACTTGTATATTTGAAGCCACAACTGAACTTCCAAAGGATGAAAATGCTCCAGTTCTAGGTTCAGAACTGGTTCCAACCATCTGATCAAATGCTGGATATGATTGCTGGAGTCCAGTTGTCTGCTTCGTCACAGAAGGTAAATAAGAATAAAAATCAGAATACACTAACCAATGATGTTTGTGACATGACTAATATTAGGGAAAAAACTCACAGTTCCTGCATTCAATCTCTTGTTATCCCACCCATGGACAAGATCTTCAGATGCCAATCGCTTCATTCCAAGGGCTTTGAACAAAAACCAAGCAAAGGACAGCAATATATCAGACATGGATATGGGATTATAGGAAATTTAAACTAAGAAAATGATGAAGATTCGGCAAATAACACTACTACTTACAGGAAAAAAGAAAACCACATATGGAAATTAAAAGTAACCATGAAATTCACCCAAAGGGAATCTCTATGTGTACTTTATAAAATTAGTAGCTAAATGAAAGAGTAATTCAGAGCATTGCAAATCAAGGAGCAGAACCATAGGGGCGAAAAAAAGCCAACCAAAATGTAACGTACCTGGTGTCATAGAAGCATTACACTTTTTACACTGCAAAGAAAATTGAGATCAAATCAGACTTGTCCCCCAAAAAGATCTTCCTTCAGTCAAAACCAGAAGAAATGAGTACATTCAGGAAACACCTACATGGCATAACCATACCTGCGAACGAGATGAGTAATTGTGAAAGCCGCATTGGCATATCCAATCGCCACTGCGCCATCCTTTTGGAACTGAAGGATACTGAGTGATAGGATTTGCAAATGGATGTCCAGGATTGGAGTTTGCACCCAAGGACCAGACAGAAGCCTGAATTCCATAGTTATCAGTCTCCCCGAAAGACCAGGAGGAGTTCAAAGGAAGTGATTGCTTGAGAGCACCACTGCCTATTAATCCAAGTCCAAGATTCATATTTTGTTCCAGTCCTCCTTGGGACCTGGCAAAATAATTTGAATAAGTTGGGAGTGAAGCCCCAGGCACGGCAATTGCTGGCATTGCTGCTACCTCCTTTGGTTGCCCGCACTTTTTGCACTTTTCTCTTGATGCATAATTGTTGTTAGTGCAACCTATTGATCCATTCCCATGCAAACCCAACCCAGAATGCAGCCAGGGAGAAGCAAAGGAAGCCAAGTATACGCACACCAACCAGTCCATCCCATACCAGAACACACACAAAACAACGCAAAAAACTCAACCTAAATGATAGCAAGCTCACAATGTTGACTTTAAAGGAGGGAATATTACATTTCATACATGAATTGGCAATAATAATACCTTCTAACAATTATCAGCTTCATTCAGTTACCAACAAGAAAAACCACACATACATCATGAACCAGGGTTTAAACACGCCCTGGCATCATTCCTAGGAATAACCACAAACACGAAAACACCATGAGCTGTGCTGACTGAGCCAAATCACATACAAAGAACTGCCCTCCAAGACATCTAAAGCAGATCTTGTACATTGAAGTGACGAGTAACATTTAAGTTGGGGGTCAAGCTTTCAGCAACTAATGGAGAGCTAAAAATCATGACCTATTCATGTACACTAACTCTCAGCCATATTATCTGGGAAGACTGCTTGGTGGACAAGACAGGAATTAGCAGTAAAAGACAGCACTCTGAACCCTTAGATTTTTTGGGGGCACCGCACAGTTACCTAACGTTAAGTTCATAGATATGCTTCTCAGACCACGCTAAACCCCCTCCTAATGCCTAGCCATTGAGATTGACAAAACAGAGGCCAATTTCGTGAGAAAATGAAAACAGCAAACGTGTGTTAACTCCATGTAATTACTACATCAATCTCCCATGTGTTACTCACAGATTGCCAGAGCCAGAGTCCAGCAATTCCTTCTCCTATTTATCACAAAGGCAAAACTTGCAATTCTCGCAAAGTCTCAAGAAGGCCAACAAAACACCAAACCTTAGCGAAGTATCGCTACCATCAATCGAAACTCAACCCAACCGCTTCATCCGCCTCCCGAGACCCATCGAGAAAACCCGCCAACGCTAGAAACGATTCCCGACAAGACTGACCAGACGAAAGACAAGAAGCATCGAGCACACGGGAGAGATAAAAACGAGAATCGCTTAGGTCAAGATTAAGACCAACCGGTGCAGATCCAGTCGCCGATGCGAGGCAGCCACTTGGAATCGGCGGGGGTCTTGGTGTCGACGAGGAGGCGAGGCTGCTTGCAGCGGTTGCAGAAGGACCGGAAGGCGTAGTTCCTGTTGTTGCAGCCGCTGCACTCCCAGTCGCCTTCTCTTCCCTCTCCCATCGTTACACAAAGAACTGCGTGAGAAGATCAGCTGAGTTACGAAGAAATTCGTGGATGCAATGCTACTCTCTCTCTCTCTCTCTCTCTCTCTCTCTCTCTCTTTAGGGTCTCCGGGAAGAAGACGAAGACGGAGAATGCGATCGCCGATGGAGCCGTCAGCTAACGTAGCTTCACTCTTTTTTCCAGTCTCGCGAGATTTTGCAATTTGTTCTTCCTTTCCCGTTTTGTTACTCTTAATCGCCAACAAATTAATTATCTAAATATTTAAGGGCTAATTTTTTTTTGTCACATACTCTTTTGCCTAATTCTTTTTTTATATCTCTTCGTTTTTCATAATAAAAGTTGGTTAGTTCATCTAATTCGGCTCAATCCTCATATACAACCATAGTGTTAATACTGGAGTTGGGTTCTTCCGTACAAGTAAACTACTGTTGGAACAATTTGATGGGAATGCACAGCTACCGGATACTCCGAGCCCGTTAACATATCCAATCAAACCTACATTTACTTATAAAGCTTAAGTTAATAAGTTATGGACCAATATGGGCATATTAATTATTCTAAATCACTTCTCTCACGCATGCATCTTAACAAGCTCACACGTTAAAATCTCGAATTTCAAAGGCGCACGTAGTAGAAGCCTAATGCATTAGCCTGAGGAGATCGCCAAGAGAGAACTCAAGTCCGAACCCATTAATATATCCAATCAAACTCATATTTAATATATCCAATCAAACCCATATTTTCTAAAACACTTAAGCAAATGAATTATAAGTCAACATGGATATATTAACTACTTTACACTACTTCAATTCTTCAATGTGATATTTCTTTAACACAACTCACTTACACGCGCATCCTAACACAAGTTGCTCATTTCTAGAACTTCAAACCTATTATGTATACCTTGAAACCGAAATATGGAATATGAAACCTATCATGTCACACGTTCTATATTCGGTTACGGGGTTTGTACAAATTTCACCTAATTGCAATGAATCTTCACATTTAGTGATTACGATTTACTTGTTATAATCCACTGATCATGACTCATATTTGAACACACAAATAAATATGAAACATTAATAAAGTAAAAGTTTCGATCATAAATATCGCAAAAAATGAAAACACAATATAGTGGTTTTAGATCACACATCATCGGATGCCATGGATATCGCAAGATTGCCCGAAGAGATATACAAAAAAGGAGGCAAGAGGTAGCGCTCATTTTAGTGCAAATATTTTTTTTGATCACTTGAGTGCCAATTTTTTTTTAAATGTTTATTTGAGTGTCAACTCTGGTGAACATCGTCGGAAATCCTATGTGGAGTCCACATGGTTCACCGAAGGATCCCAATCAAAAAAAAAAAAAAAGAAGAGGCAAAAATTGCAAAAAAAATCCACGTAATATTAGAAAAATTAAAAAATAAGCTAGAAAAATATATATATATCGAAATCGATGTTGGCGGGGCGAGGGCCTCACCCGGGTGTAGCGAGGCCGGCGTTGCCTAGCCCCGACGGGGCTCGACCTCATCTAGATCTTCGGGTTCAGCCCTCCCCAACCACCGGCGAGGGTCCCTGACCACTAGCCGAGGCTCGAGCAACCCCGCCGGCCCATCCCCCTCCCTTGCCGCCCATTGTCGGTGGTGGTGGGGGCGGTGGCGGCGAGGGCACGGCCCTCGTCGCCGCAACAACCGATATCTGCTTTTTTTTCCCTTAATTTTAGCTTATTGTTTAGTTATTTAGCTTTTTTCAAATTTTTTCCCCTTAATTTTAGCTTGTTGTGGAATTTTTTTTTAAGTTTTGCCTTTTTTGGCCATGTGTATTGCCTTCTTTTTAAAAGCAAATCCATGTAATATTAAAAAATTAATAAAAAATGCCACGTGTGGTGTTTGGTCGAATTAGCATTTAAGTGATCGTTTTTTTGTTGTTGCAAGAATTGACACTTAACCGATTATTTTTTCTCCGATTTTGCACTTAAGTGATTAAAAAAAATATTGGCACCAAAATGAGCGACCGCACACAATAGTGACACTCCAGGTGCCCTTTCGATAAAAAAAAAAAAAAGAAAAACTTATTACGGTTTTGATTTCACCTACTTGAAACAGACCTATTGGAACAAGATTATCAATTTTTGGCACCCGAGACCTACCCTCCATATCTGGGAACCTCAAATCGGACATGATCCCCATTGGTTCGATTCTAGATTTTAAGTTTTACTCTTGAACCATGCTCATCCTTGAGTAGAATGTGTTCTGTATAAACTATAACCAAACGGCGGGCCCCATAAATTCATTAAAAGTCAATTTTTTCGTGACAGGGAGGAACAATTCAGAACATAGAACTTGGAATTTATTCCGTCAGAATCGATTCTTGGTATTTTGAATCTGAAATCAACCATTAACGGTCCGCTTCCAGAGTTCATCCAGGAAACAATCAATTAACTTTTTATTCCTTTATTTATTCGTTGAAATGAGAGAATGTTGCTCGAGATTTCAATTAATTTCAATTACCCAACGCAAATGGAGAAATGAAGCTCGAGGGTCTTCAATTCTTCTCGTACGGTTGAGCAATCGGTCTACAGAAGGCTCGTGCGGTTCGAATGATTGATTTGCATCAAGGAAATGTAATAAAGTGGGCAAAGGATAGCAGAGAATTCGATAAAGAAATTAGAGGAATACGTGCCAACAACCAGAATATAATATGCAAGGAAAGACTAAAAAGTGAGAATTATGATTTCTCGATATGGTTCCTAGTTTGGTCTAATTTCGCATTCAAAATCGGGAATCGAGACTAGAACCAATTGGGTAGGATCGTTCGATTCAATTTTAGGGTTTCTAAATTTGGTCTCGATTCCCTACTCAAAGTCGAAAACTGGATTGCTAATAGTCAATTCCAAAAATTTATGATCGGGAATTGAACTAGAATCAACTAGGTACGATTGGTTCGGTCCGATTTCGGGATTTACCCGTAGCGGTGCTCACCCTACTTGGTAAATACTCCGGCAAGACATCTAGGGCTTGTATGGCAATTATTCTAACTCTCTCGATTCCCGTTCTCCATAACAAAAAAGATTTGGACATTTTTTAAGATTGGCTGAAAAATTCTACACATGGCTTTTTGAAAAAGAGAAGGAGTATGCGTAAATGATTCTAATTTTGTTCCTAGAAACAGGTTATAAAACAAAAAAAAAAGTCGATTCTAAAAAAAATCACATTTAAGAATCATAAAACAGAATGAAGTTCCAAATCTTTCATTTTTCCTTTTCAGTTATCTCGACCTAAAACAGACAAGGCCTCATTTTCAAAGAAAAATATATAAGATAATAAAATATAAAATAATTCAAAATTTTTTGGAAAGATTATAAAAAAGATCGGAACAATTTTCAAAAAATCCCTAAAAATAGAATAAGCTTAGATTAGGCTAGTTTGACATCATTTTCATAAATTTTGGCCTAGATCCCTAGATTGCATAGATTTTGCTCTTTTTTAGAAAAATCATAATTATATTTGCAATTAAACTTGAACCACATTTCTCTAAGGACTTAGGACTTCATTAAAGTTTTATGATATGATTTATCAATGCCATAATTCATTGATTACGCACTTGATTTCATTAGTTGTGATTTACCTAGGTTTGTGTACTTTAGACTTAGTTTAGTTTTAGAAAATTCTGAAAAAAGACAAAAATAACCATCATGAACACTTAGCAAGCTCTCGTTTTTAAGTTTTCTATGAATTAAGATTGAGATTTGATTTCCTAGAACAAAAAGCGCACACCAATGTAGGGCAGTGCGGTGCATTTTCCTTGCATAAATAAGGGTGTCACTCATGTCGGTTATTTGCTCACTTAAAAGAGTTTGATGAAACCCCACAATAAATGGAGAAAATGACTCGTGACGATTCTTAATATTTATTTTTACATTTTAATATGCAAATATGTTATATAAAAGAATGAATATGATTTAATCTTCTATTCATTTGTAATGTATGATGAAATTTCACAAAATAACGACGTAATTATTTGACTTAAATGATAAAAATTGGAAAGAGCAATTGTTCCCAATAACGTAAATTTTGTGCGATTATCAAATGCGTTTATATTTCGGGAATAGAATTTTTAGGCGGTTATCAAATGCGTTACGATTTTTTAAAATTCGTCCGAAAATAAAATCAATTTTTTTTTTAAATCGGAATCGCTTTTTCGCATAAGAATGATTGCTATAGAGGCTCCTAGTGACACAAGTAGGTGAAAGGGGATAAACAGAGAGAAAAACTTTTTGAAGGGACGGAGTAAGATTAACACCAAATCCGAGGGGCTAAAGTTAAAAAATCCCCCAAAATTTTAGAAGAAGGAGAAAAAGGGCAAGAACTGTACCAACTTGATTCCCTACCGTTCACCTTTTGATTAAACAATTAATTGTAAAACACCACTCTGCGGACGCGCAATTATCATCCGACCCATCCGAAAGCGCATCATCCCAAAGGGTCAAACTTCACCAATTTTCGCTAAATCTCCGTCAATCGAAGTAAAAGGGTTTCTTTCTTCTGCTGAATTGGCCAATCTCTTGGTAAGCTCTTGGAGAGAAGTCTCTCGCTACCATCGAATTGTTTATCGATCATCTTCTCTACATGGGGTCATTGGGTTCCATGTGATTTGGTCGCGCTGCAAAGATTCGATTTTGCGTGCGCTTTTGTGGCGATCGGGGTACGTAGGGTTTGGGAAGTCCGAGGAGCTTTCTTCCCTTTTCGAGTAGTGAATAGTGATCTCGGCGTCGAGTTCATTAGCAGTGAATGCTGCTATCGTTTGTGCGTAATTAAGGGTTTCTGGGTATGATCTGCAATTTTCTGGATGCCCATCTGATGAGTTGGTTATTGTCTCGCAGAATTTGCGACTATGTGCCCAGTTAGAGTCTTGAGCTTGAAGTTGAACTTCTATTTGTCTGTGTGATTTCTAGCTGATTTTGGTTGATTCGCCGGCTTCAGCATTACAGTGGAGTTGCTTAGCTTTATATGATAGATTTAGCTGACTTGAATTTTTGTTCTTCCCCTTCTCTTCTTTCTACTGGTTTTAAGTTGTTTCACCCTGAATAGATTCAGTCTTGACATTGGCTAAGTATGGGCTATATCTGATTTAAAGGTACATTCTTTGTCTAGCTTCTACAGCTTGGTAACTGATATGTGGTGGTTTAGTGTAAGCCTGTAAGGAATGATTACTACTTTTAGTCTCCTTACTGCGTTTGAGAAATTTTTTCATCTATTGTTTGTGTCAAATGTGTCTTTACACCTATGAAATCTTCGACTTCCCGTTATTTGACTGGATATATATTGGATTTTATGTGAGATGACTTACATGTTTATTGCTCTTTAGCGTTCGAATTTAATGACCTTTCTACTAATTGTGCTGCTCCTACACTTCTGAACACAAGAGATGATGAAGTGGTCAATCTTGTCATGGTTCTTAAACACTTCATAATGTGCTTTACGATGTAATTTTGAAATTAAGTCAGAAAATATCTTGATATTTTTAATCAGTTAGTTCATCTTTTTCCAGGGTTTTCTACTTGTTGAATGTTCTAGCTGATCAAGGTTAGATTTTTCTTTGTTAGGTTGATTTGTATGTGAAATACTTTCCTTTTGATAGGAAATATAGTTCTCTTTCTGCTTGAAGTTGTAATGGGTGTTACCTCAGAAGCTAGCGCTGATATTGAAGTGCAGTAACATCTGTGCCATGGAGCTTAATTGTGTCAGCTGGTCTTTGCCCATCATGGTTGTGGATTGTTTATCTTTGATTTCCCATGCAAGATTCATTTTGTAAACAGATTATGTTACTAGGGGATAGATGTGTAGTTTCCTTCCTTCGTGCAGGCTTCTTCATGGAAATGATTTGTGTAGTTATCTCTGTTTTCTCTCTCCTGATCACGAGATGTTTTCTACATCAGACCCCAAGACTCCTGGTTTTGCTTGCCCTTTAAGTCTGAAGTCAAGATGGCCACTGGGGAAGGTCTTGATTTGCAGTCTCTGAAGACCCAGCTAAGCCAAACACCCGAAATGTGGAAGCAGGAGATGGCACAGATGGAAACACGAGCGGATGCTTTGCAAGTCAAGCTTCAGGCGGTGAAAGCTTGTTTACACGGGTCAGAGGAAGATGAAAGGAAGGAACTAGAGGTTCTATGGGAAAGGGTGAATAATATAGCAAAATTGTTGACCTACTTAAAATCAAAGGCTATGGTCATGCCTGAACTGCACTTACATGAGTCATTTGGTGTCAAACAATTGGAAGGTGTAGCATTTATTGACAGAAGTGATGGTCCGTTGCCTAGTTTGTCTAGGGATGTTGATCTTTCTTTAATTGACAGAAGTGATGGTTCGTTCAGTGGAACTGCTAAGCAGCAAGATTGCTTCAATGAAAAGGATGTGGCCTATATTGATGAATTACTCAAGTCGGTGCAGATTGTGACTGATTTTATGGATTCTCTTGTTAAGAGGGTTCTTTTGGCTGAATCTGAAATTGCAATAGAAAAGGAGAAGGTTACATTTGGTCAATTAGAGATTAAGAGGAAGGCTGCTCAAATTGAGAGCATGTCCTTGAAGTTAGAAGAGATGGAGAGGTTTGCTGTGGGCACAAACAATATTTTGAATGAGATGCGGCTAAGGGTTGAGGATTTGGTGGAGGAGACATCTAGACAGAGGCTGAGAGCTGAGGAAAATGAAGTGGAGCTTTGTCGTGTCAAGCGTGATTTTGAGTCTCTAAAATCGTATGTTAGCAGTCTCATTACAGTGAGAGAAACTCTTCTCTCTTCAGAAAAGCAATTTCAGACAATGGAGAAGCTTTTTGAACGGTAATACACACTGATGTTTTTTGAATTCTACTTATCTAATTTGCCTCATAGTGTGGTTTGCCTTTCATGCTTAGCAGCCCTGTTCCCCTAGGGGTCACTTTGGAATGGCTTCTCTTCATCTTCATTTGCTAGGCTAACAACAGTGTATAATAATATTCAGTTTTTAACCTATGTTGTAGTTCATCACGTCTCATAAGCCCGAGCTGCTCAAATGCATTTTCACCAAGTGTGTTCGAGTATTATCTCCTGTTTTTGAATGTCAGATGTGGTCTACCTTTGCTACCCGTGTTTCCCTATACTTTGCTTCATGTTTTGTCTTTGCTGCAAAAAATTTTCTGCCATGTGATCTTTTTGCTGGAGCTGAATTAAAATGTTGGATGGAGCAGGCTAATGGCTAAAACAACCCAATTGGAGAGCGAGAAGATGCAAAAAGAGGTGGAGGTGAAGAAACTCATGGAAGATAATGTGAGGTTGACTATGCTTCTCGATAAGAAGGAAGCACAATTGATGGCCTTGAACGAACAATGCAAGGTCATGGCTCTCAGTTCGTTGAATATTTGAGTCTACGATCTTATCATCCCCATGTCACTGTCCATATTCTCGGGTGAGTTTCTTTGTGACCTGCGCACCCTGTCACGTGCAGCAACGAACAAAACCAGGTGGATCGATGGTATGAACTCTTCATTGATTTCTGTAGATTGTAAAATCGTGAGACCAGTAAAGTTTCCCTCGAGAGACTTGGGGACTTGGTCATTGTATTGTTGGTGGAATGAGCCGAGAAAGCATTCGTCGGAAAAGGCTTTCTATAGGGTGCAGAACACGATTATGAGTCGACTTGTTTAATTTTATGATGAATGTTCTGCTTATAACATAGGATTCAATTTACACAAGCCTGATGATTTATGCTGAAGTTTCTCTAGGAAACCCGGTAGTCCCTGACTTAGAGCTTCTGCAAGGGAGATCCAAATAGAGTGGGGGGCTGTTTCCGTGGTCTTAAGGTCGACTTTGAATCGAAGTTTAGAAGATGAGAACAGAGGATTTGGTATCGTTCCAGCGTTTTTTTCCCCTCTTCATCTCACTGTGGTTTTGGGGACGGCGAAATTTCTTTGGCAGCTGTCGTTTGGAAAAGACATTGTTCACTCGGTGATTCATGTTTGCGCGTTGAATTCGTGTTGCAATATCAGTGTCAAATCGAGTCGGTGAACTGCAAAGTGTCGTGTTGTCATACTCGATGATTCCCGGCAACTTCTGCTTCGCAAAGGTGCCAAATTTTGTATAGTTTCCCCCTGATTTGCACATCGTTACACTCATATGAACATGAAGGAGCAAGGTGATTCCCGACCATCGATTTTAACATTGCTTATGAAACCTTATCTTTGATGCACGATCAGGAACGAGTCTTGTGAGCGTATCGTATTAATATTTGTAAGTAGCGGTTCTTTACGATAGAATTAGCGCCGGAATTTTTTTTATAAGCTGGATATATTACAGATAAAATGTAGAGTAAAAGCCAAAAAAAAAGAAAAACAACTCAAAACTATATTTAGTGTGACACATGTACCATGATTTTTTTTTTGTGACTATCAATAATACCTCAAATTATAATCATTGTGACACATTTACCATAAATTTTTTCTTGTAATATAAAAAAAGCCTTCAATCTTTTATCTATGTGACACTTTTACCCTCCATTAAGGTTTCATCAAATGATTTTTCAGTTAAAAAAATGTCGTTTTTTTTTTCACATAAGCAACATGAGCGTTATGTTAATACCGTTTGCTTTCCGACATCCATGTAGATAGTTTTTTAATGGTTTTGATTGACAAAACTTTGATAGAAGATAAATGCGTCACACAAATATAAGTTTGGAATTTTTTGTGTTACAAAAAAAAATTAGAGTAAATGTTTCGTAATGGGTATAGTTTGAGATCATATGTGGCTTTTGCCCTAAAATGTACATGTAATTCGTGACTATTCATGATAAAACTAACCCATTGATTTTTTTCATACAAGCTTGATGACAATATCAAGAATAAAATGTTTTTAATTAGGGTTGTCGCTATAAGAGTTGAGCGTGTCATGTGTTTACTTGTCTCTGTGTTATTGTCGGTAACTTTTATTATGTACATCGTTTGGGATAGCTACTGAAATGTATAATAGTGTTGTTTTATTAAAGAATTTTGAAGTATATGACTATGCTGCTTATTTTATTCCTAGTTAAATAACTTTCTTAAATTTTGTGGCTTAAATAAGTCGTATCATTAAGCTCACTTATAATTACGTTGACGGTGGTTCGAGTAAAGAAGATATATCATGTTTACGAAATTGAATCACTTATGAATATACTTTATTCTTAGTTAAGTTAATACCACCAAAAATTCCAAACCGATACACAACCTGGTACACCACCACGTATCATTTAACTCAACAATTTAATAGTAAAATTTATCGAAAACTAATAAAGGGTAAATTTGTCATAAAGATCTCAATTTGGGATTTTCTATAATAAAAAAATTAGTTAAGGGTGTAAATTTGCCATAACTATACTAGTTTGAGATTTTTTATGAAATTATCAATTCTTAATTTGGTATATGTTGTTGATTGGAGTAAATCATGTCACTTATTTCCTTATTAGTTAAGTAAATTTGATTGAATTGAATAAAATAGCCATTTAAGATACCTCCTTATTGTAATAGTTTTCCAATTTAAACTTAATAAAAGATGCATATTAGGAAAATCAATGCTTATCGATAAGCGAAGTTGTGTCTCGCGTCTTGGCATATAGCAATCCCAGAGGCAAAGCGCGACGAGTTCATGAGCAAACATTTTCTTGACTTTGGGTAATATGTAAATTGAATTAGTTTTTTGCAATATCGAATTGTGAAATCTCCATAGTTCTTTTCTCCCTCGAATGTGATGTGAGAACTCCGATGATTTAATCTCAAATCAAACATCATGAGTTCCCTCTTACATGTCGATGGAGGAGCCCTTGCTTATAAAGAGAACGAGATAAGACTTTGTTTTTTCGTTCCTGATCAGGTCTGGTGAGGTCATTCACCCGACAAAGACATGGCCATATTTATAAAAAAATACTAATTATTATTATTATTATTTTGGTCGAATATTATTTTATTTATTTTATATGCTGGCCAAGAATATAATAATATAATTTTTGACGCCCGCTGAAGCGGTAGTTAGTCGGCGCAACTTCGGGCGAGAGTCCTCCAATTCCAAAGCGAACTGCCAAACGGTATATATGCTCCGCCCGGTCTCGCAGCCCACAACCCTAAGGATCACTCTCCCGAAGCAATGGGTGCCTCCACCGCCCAACCGACGCCGTCCTCCACGGCGGCTCTTCCGTCGGCCGCCGACTCCGTTCCGCTCTCCCCCTCGTCTCAGGTAACCACTTGCTCACCCCCTGGTCGGCGGATGCGATCATCGGTTTTGTTTTCTTCTCTCTCCTTTTGATACCGTGTCATGGATTGTCCGCCCAGGAGAAGAATCAGTCCGTGCAATGTTGGGTTATTTAGTCTTTGTTTCGCGACTTCGCTGGTCTTGCTCTCCCTAATTCGCGCGCGTAAGTTTGTCCTGGGTACCGTGTGGTAGTTGAGTCCAAGGTTTCAAAACTCGTTCGCTAGGTTTTGCTCCGTCTGGGTAGTAATGCTAATGCATGCGTTGTTTAAAGGGAAGGTTAAGAATCTAGGGATTGATGACCTGAACAATGTCGATTGTCTGGAGCTCCAGTTTGGCGGCAAAGTTGTCTTTTTTTGTGCGTTGAATCGTCTACGCCCCGTAAAGTAGAACTTTTGAGAATGACAATCCCTTTTTTTATAAGGAAGAGAGAAACGGGGAGAACGTATAACTAAATACGTGCTCCCGAATCACGTCTCCAATTGGCATGGAGATAAAGGAAACTTAAGTAAATGTTCTGTTATTTTTTAAATGGCCGGCTCCTTCTAGGAGTTGTGCACCTTTGAAGATTCTCCTATTTTTCCCTTCAAATTCATGCATAAGTCTGCATTTAGGGAACTTAATGTGTTTCATTGCATTAACATAAGCAGAAGAGGATCGGAAAACTTGCTGACGTGGTTCTGGCAAACCTCGCCAAGTTGGGCCCTACCAATGGAGCACCTGCATCCCATTCCCGAAACATCATTGAGAAGCAACTCAGCAAGCTATTCCCAACGTTCCAGACTCCCGATCACCCTACCTATGCCGTGGTATTTTCCTTTTTCTTTTTTTCTCATTTACTGCTGTTCCACGTGCAATCCTCCCAAATTTGGAGCATCCTGCTTTCACGGGGTTTTCTTGCATATTTTGGTAAACATGCATTTTACATGATGTTGTGCATTTTGTCTAGATGATTCGCAGGGCAATTCAGGAACTAAATGAGGAAGGGGGTTCTAGCAAGGAATCGATATCTAAGTTCATTAAGGCAGAATATCAGGATTTGCCATGGGGACATGCCAGCTTGTTGAGTCATCATCTAAAAAAGCTCAGTGAATGTAGGGATATTGTTTCTGCATCTGTGAACCGTTACGTTTTAACAGTTGGTGACAACAATATCTCGGTACCTGATAGAAGGGATAAAAGTAAGAGAGGAGGCCGGCTAAGGAGGGAGAGAAAAAAGTTGCGCAAAAAGAAAGATTCGTTGTCTGAGAAAGAGAATGTTGGAGCTGGGGATAGAAGTAAGCAGCAAGATTTAGTGATTCAAGTCACCAATCCGTTGAAGAAAGCTCTTCCATCAGTTAGGGGGACTGAGGGCAAAGATCAATTGCAGCATCAGCAAGTTCAGCTAAATGGACAACAGGAACTGGATGTGATGAATGAAGGAAGAATAGGGGTTGAAGCAAATGAAGTGCTACATGAAGCACATATGCAGGAATGCGAAAGAATTGAGATCTTGGAGAAAGGACGAGGGGGAACCTTTCAAGCAATTGAAGAAGGAAAACGAGAGTGCCAACAATCCGTAGCAGTTCAGCTGATAGAGGAACGTCCTCAACAGCATGAAATAATTGAAGAATCTAGACCTGCAGAGCAGGAAAATGAAGTAATTGAAAATCAAGCTCAATTGCATGAGCAGCATGACAAAGATCATAGTCAATCAATTGTTCACAAGGATGAAGCTCAAAAACAAATTGATGTGGTTGTTGTGGAGCAGAATCCACAACATCAAACCCAGGACAACGAAGCCATGGAAGAAGACTACGGAGGAGAGGACCTTGATGGGAAACTAGTTGAACAGGATAAAGTTGAAGTCATCAAGGAGCACGACCGACAAGATCAACAGTATGAGATTCTTGGCATACAACTCCAGATGTTGAAAGAAGAAATAGCAGGGATGGAAGAGCTAACCAATCACCCAAGGCAACAAATTGAATTGGCTGATGAAAATGTTGTCACACAAGAAACATTAATTGAGTCGAGGAACAGAAGTACTGATGTTGGGTATGCTCTTTCCCTTTATCTCCTCCTTCTGTTCTCTTTTATAGCAGATTGATGAGCACTTGGGTGCTAAGAAGAGAACATATGATGAAAGTATAGTAGCATGATGGTCCACGTAATTGGTTGATATAAACTTCAACTAGCAAAGTTCGATTGATTGAGCATAGTCAGTCCAGCAATCGTACTGTGGAAGTTCAAGATTTACCATTTTTGTCTATTTTGTCGGGATGTATTACAATCTTCGTCGTAACAATGTGTGGACATTTAGGAAACTTTTTGGGTGAGATTGTAAACTTTCATCCCATTATCGTATAATGGTCTGATGATAATACAGTGACTGATTTTTTTTTCCCTGATAATATAGCATGGTGCAGGAGCAGCTACGTGAGAAACAAGGGGAGATTCCTAGTACTCCTACTTTTGAGGAAGTAGGTCCATCACATATTTCCAAGGTAAATATGCATGCTCATCTTTTCTAAATGTGATGTAGTTTTGCTTGTTTCCTTTGATCCCTCTGTGTGAACTCTGCTGTTATAATTGCATCTCTACTTCACTAATAATCAGGAGAAGTGTATAGAACTGCTAAAGTGGAACAAAGAGATTGAGGGTCGGCTCATGGCAATACTTGAATCTTGGAATGCGATGGAGGCTTCAACCCACATGCTTCAGCAGAATCTGCTGGTGGAAGGGAAGGATCATAAAGCAGCAGAGGGGCATCCGTTGGCAAGTGACAGTGGAGAAATAGAAATTTCCACACAGATGTGCCAGCAAGAAGGGACTCATACCCAATTGAAGGCACCAATGTTCAATGTGAAGAAACAAGCAGAGATTTCTAGTTCCAAGAGGTCCCCAGAAGTTGAAGCAGCAGTCTTGCACAATCAATCTCTGAGGGCGACGCATCCAAAGCTTTCTGACCATGACTTAACCAGGTATATGTAGCTATTTTTTCTTGGTACTTCCAAGTGTGCTATCAAATTTTGAGCAGCTCTTTGAGAAGCACCACATTTTTTTGGCTGTCTACAGATCACTGGAAGTCGAACCAGAGGCACGAACAACTAATCTTATTGTGGACAAGTCTGCTGGATCAGGATCAATAACTACTGATGCCTCTTTTGATGTGCCACTTGTGGATTTAGGGAAGGTTAAGAAGGTCCAAGAAACCGAAATTTCTGCTCCTAAATATTGTGCTGAAAGTTTTAGTCAGCAGAAGCCACCTGAGTCTCAGTCAGATGCTGCTATTTTTGCACGAGAGGATGCACAGGCCTATGAGCAAGCACAATTATTAGAACGTTCATATAAAGGAAAAACTTCACTGGTTAGATTGCCATTCAAGGAAGCACCTGCTTTGCCACATGTACCTGTGGATTTGGAGCATGGTGAGAGAAACCAAACGTCATACCAGGTAAAATTATGACATAACTCGTTTCTAAGTTCTTCAGGCAAGCAATTCACATTCATGTCATGCTTCCTGCAGCTAATAAATTGAATGGAAATGCTGGAAGAGTGAAAATCAGTCATCATAGAATAAGGGTCACTTGATTTTGAGATGAGCTAATTCTCTGTTTTGCATATCTGTTGCAGCTCGATGGGGAGAGGCAGCAAGAACTTTCTGTTCAAGGCCATTCGATGGTGCTAGAAGCAGCTAAATTTATGCCTCCATGTCAGACTCAACCGCACAATCTTGGACAACAACAGCAAGGGAAACTCCAGCCTTGGGGACAAGGCTTCTTGAATGTCAAAGGAAATGGTGCTTCTGCCTTTAGGATGGAGTCAATATCACCACAGAGCAAGCAACCTAGTCCTGAGCGGCATAAATTCTTAGAATCCCAAACAAGTTCTTTATCTGCGTTAGCGGTTGGACTGCCTACAGCAGTGCATCATGATCAGGTGGAGGATGAACTGCTACGAGAAAAATTCCTTCCTCGAGGTTGCAAGCTTCCTCCTTCTGAAGGATCTGCCCTCCCTTTAATTAATGAGCGAGAGAAGGAGGTAAACAAGAATAGCAGGCCGATCAGGTGCTATGGCCTAGAGTTATTTGACCGTGAAGCAGTTGCTCCTTTCACATTTTTGCCGAAGTCCTTGCAGCCAGAGCAGAAGAGAAGAAGGCTTTTGCAGCAGAAGCCCCTCCAATCTGAAAAGACGGCTACAACGCCTAAAATGCTACTCCTTCGGCATGAGCAGCCATGGGAGCTTAAGAGCATTGGAAACCACTCGCGGCAAGATGAGCCAAATCTTCAAATTGAAGAACCGGAATCAAATCACCAGGTGTCCAAAATGAATTTGGGGATTCTACATAAGTCGGTGTACATTCCGCAGCGACATCGAACAAGTGGGAGGCGCACTAAACAGCAAATGTTTCAACAACAATCATTGCTGTACAGGAACAAATTGCGACCTCGAGTGTCAGGGTCCACTGAAGACGATCCTGGCTTGGATAGCGTACCTGCAGATTTTTTGCCATTAAATCATGAGACTGCTGTCAATGCTGTTGTGCAATCGCAGATTGTACAACAGGGACAACCACAGCTTAAACGCCAGGGAGGCCTCCTCAAACCAAGCAGCAGGGACAACCGGAGATTAAACTACGTGGGAGATCTAATTTAAGATTAGATGAAGATGGAGTTGTCAGGACCTCCCCTTTAGATCAGCATCATGAACAATCGTGTGATCCAGTTCAAGGGAGACCTCACAAACGAAAAGCTGGTGATGCTACAAAGGAAGGAGTCCTTCCTTCTTCTGAGCATGCACAGAAACGACATCTTGGAAGACCTCCTAAAGCAAAATCTGTTTTACATGCAGGACTTGTTGATCCGGCAGAAATTAATAAATTGCAGAGGTAATGTTCTTGTATGTGTAAATGTTGTTTATTTTAATTTGCTTGCTTGGTCGTGGCTATTTTAAATGTTTGTAGTCGTGGTTTCAAGTAGCTGACAATGTCAGATTTGGCTGTCCTCTCGCTAAATCACATTTAGCTTTCAAGCAACCATGTCTGGGAAAGTCTATTGACTGCCATAGCCACTCCTTCGAAGTTAGTGGATGTAGTGCCTCTCTGATGTTTTTGGTCGACTGCTTGTGTGCTTTTTGTCGAGGTGCCAAATTGAGTACTTGTTGTGGTGCTCTGAGATACCTTGATGCATTAGACACTAATCAGCAAATAGCTTAATTTTTTACTCACTAAAAGAGGCTTAATATCTTGTTAAAATCACCTGAAGTTATATCAGGCTTATATGAAGGATGCATTAGAAATTTCCTCTGTCACTGCTCTCTGCATCTGGACAAGTGATGCAGATCCTATGACCGAATCGTGACGAGTGTTGCAGATTCTATAGTTTTTTATCTTGTAATTGTGATCGATAAGTTCTGTGCTTAATCATATCCACCAATCTTGTGACTGTTTTATCTTTATCAATTCACGGTTTCTGTAAACCATATTATGTGGATGTTTTGAGGTCGACTTATTTCTTTTAATCCTCCGAAATAGAATTGATTTGACATGATTTGTGCTTAGAAAATCTCGCATAGTCTTTCTCCACCGAAAACATGAGCTATGGGACTAGCAAGATCATAATATTCTTGTCGGTTGAGATCTGGCTGTTCCTTCCTCAGCATGTGCACTAGTGTGGCAACTTATATTTGCTACAAATAAGATCTGTGAAAGTGACGTGATTTTCATGTTACTTCAGAGTCGAGCTTCTGTCTGGTGCTACGAAGGGGCAGGTCGCTGATGGAGAAAGAATCGAGAAGCCCCTTCCTGAGCTGGCGTGCGCAACTCCACAAGTTCCGCGTGAAGGGGAACTCCCGGTGTTTGGTGCATGGTGTCGCGGACCCAGTCGAGCAACCTCATGGGCGAGGTAGCAGGAAGCGCAGTGGTCACAAAAAGCACGGGTCAGGCATGAGGCTCTAGCACCAGCCAGAAGGTCGGTCTCCACACTTTTAGGAGGACTAGTCAAGGCTTAGGGGACAAGATGCCGCAGCTGCCTGCTATGGCCTGATACGAGTACTTAAAGGGATGTGTCTTATAAAGTCTGGAGCTAGCGGATGCACTTTTTGTTGGGAGTTTTGCTGTTTTTGCTGTGTATGGGAGGGCATCGGATTAATCTTCTACATGTTGACTTAGCATGCTGTTATTTACCATCAGGACTGACATTATTCTTGTTTGTTTTTAAGTTCTGCTGCTATATCGGTGGAGAGCGTCAATGGGCGGCACTTGGGATCGGATTCATCTATTTGGCAGCGACGTCGCAAACTGGCAGTCCAAACGTAATGTTTAGTTGGATAAATTTACATGAGGGGTCTCTGTATCTCTGTCTTCGTTTTAGCTTTAGAAAATGGAGACGCTCTCACTCAAGGATCACGGTCCAGCAAAATCCTCAACCGAGGACTGACCGTGACACGAACAACCGACCGTGTGGTGATGCATTCAACAAACTAAACCATGGTTGGCCGTGAGAATCAACCTTGATCAATCACGCTCAGTAGAATGATCGATCCACAAACAATGATGTGCAGTCGGATGATCGATCCACAGACCATGTCATGAATCATGACGAACAATCGGCTGATCGATCCATGGATGATACAACATTGAAGGACGCTTGATGCAAAGTTGACAGGCAAATGATACAAGATAGCCGGGCGGTCGATGCAAGATCGACACAACCTAGCTGACCTGAATGATCTATGGACGATTCACGAATGACCCCTACATGATGCACAAACGATTCGTCTATGATGTGTGACCCATGCGACATGAGCGAGCGACTGATGCACGCATCGTGCAGACTCAACCTAGCGGCTGAGCGAGCGGCTAGCAAGGCGAGTGACGTGTCTGCTTTTTGATCGAGCAAAATACACTGATATGGCCAGCTGCTGTCCAAATTGGTTAATTGGAACTTAAACTATTTAGAAGGGCTTCTATAGTCAACCGAAGCATCATGAGGATGAAATCATCGAGTGAACAACACTCCTTGTAAATCTGTATATGCATTTGGGCGTTTGTCCGTTGTAAGAACAACCTTGGAATTTTCAAACATTTGAAATCGAAGAGAACCTTTTGCACTTCTCTCTCTCTCTCTCTCTGTTCCTCCTTGCATAGCCATGTTCGAGTGATTTGTGAGTGTGTGAGCGATCCGCGGCCAAGGCTTGATTCGGGTAAGACACCCATTTGTGCCGCCCGAGTTGTCGCATGGTCGTGAGCAAAACACAGGACCATGACACGTCTGCCAAATTGCTTGATTGTATAAGTCAAGCCAGTAAGATGATTTGACTGTGAAAGTAAGAAGAAAAAGTACAAAAGTCCTACATTTCACATAAGTCGGGGAACTAAAAAGTATAGGAACACCCGACATAGAAATGCCGGTTTTGAATTTCGATATTGATGTTTGGAAGGGGATATAAATACGAACTAACCGACATTGGAAAAGTGTAAAAAAAAGTCCTAAATCTATTGCATTGGTGCCAATTCATTCTACACCTATTATTGATGTCAATTTAGTCCTAAACCTTTAGCATTTGTGTCGACTCAATCCTAAACCTTTTTTTCGTGCTAATTCGGTCTTAAAACTTTTGCATTTGTGTTAATTGAGTCATAAAACTTTTGCATTGGTGACAACTAAGTCAATCTCGATAATTTTGGCTGGAAATTGCCGATGTGAACAAAGGATGGACCTATGTGACACGGTTGGCGCCGACGTGGATATTTTTTAAAATTATTTGATATATTAAATATTATTTTACTTCTTTAAATAAATTTTTTAATAATTTTTTAGTTTTTATTTTTTCCTTTTTTTTCTTGTATTTATTTTTTTTATTAGGGTCGGCTGGGGTGAACAAAAGAAAAAGAAAATGCAAGAAAAAAGAAGGAAAAACCAAAACAATTATTAAAAATACCCAAAAAATATTTAAAATAAAAAAAGAATATTCACTTCAGCGCCAGCCGTGCCACGCAGGACAACCGAAGTCTAAACTAGTGATTTTCAGCCAAAATTGACTGGATTGACTCAATTGACATAAATACAAAAGGTTTATGACCCAATTAGCACAAACACAAAATGTTGAGGGTTGAATTGATACCAATAAAATGTTTAGGACTAAATTAGCATCAATAAAAAATGTTTAAGACTGAATTGACATTAATCTTGATTTAAAAAAAAAAGAAGTTGGCACCAACAAAGGACTTATTATTGAATTAGCATAAATACAATAGATTTATGACTTTTTTAACACTTCACTGCATCTCATACCCTCGTACTCCAATGACGAGAATCAAATGTGGCTTTCACATTCTTCTAACTATTTTTCATCTTAAAAGCAAAAAGGGGAACTGAAAAATTAGAAGAGATGACTATGTTTTCAGTTCTTGATTCCTCCCTTCAATCGCATGAGCATTAAAAACATCAATTACTTCTGAAACAAAGGCGTTCAATTCCAATGGGCCAGCTTCGGCCCTAAGCTCTGGAAAATACTGGGCCCGAATGGTGGAGCAGGACTCGAGAGCGGGCCTAAAGGCCACGTGTAAGCCCGGGAAAAGGTTAAAAATAGCAACTCGGGCCTTCACAAGCCCAAAGGCTAAAGCCCGAAAGAGGACCGGTCCCTCAGAAACCCTAGTATATAAACCAGCCTTCACTTCGTCTTCACCATTTCACAGCCTCACGCGCACCCAACAACCGCCGAGTCCTGAATCCGACGAGATGGGTCGCGTCATCCGCGCGCAGCGTAAGGGTGCTGGCTCCGTCTTCAAGTCCCACACCCACCACCGGAAGGGCCCGGCCAGGTTCCGGAGCCTCGACTTCGGCGAGCGCAACGGGTACCTCAAGGGCGTCGTCACCGAGATCGTCCACGACCCCGGCCGCGGCGCGCCGCTGGCCCGCGTCGCCTTCCGCCACCCCTTCCGCTACAAGAAGCAGAAGGAGCTCTTCGTCGCCGCCGAGGGCATGTACACCGGCCAGTTCTTGTACTGCGGCAAGAAGGCCACTCTGGTGGTCGGCAACGTGCTGCCCCTCCGGTCGATCCCCGAGGGAGCCGTCGTGTGCAACGTCGAGCATCATGTTGGCGACCGCGGGGTCTTCGCAAGGGCTTCCGGCGACTACGCGGTTGTGATCAGTCACAATCCTGATAATGACACCTCTAGGTAATTTCATGTTCTGGTGAACCGGGGGATCTATTTATCTGTTGGTTGTTTTTGTTTGGGTGTGCTTCATCAACTGTGGTGTGGTCTGCTCATGTTATGGAGTCGAGATCTTGTGAAATTCATTTGGCTGTGTATGCTGGTGGGTTGCTTTTTTATTGAGCTTCGAGTATATTGATTGTCATTAGCTTTCCCTATTGTCGGTGAAGCTCATTTTGATGTCGTGTACAGTTGTGTCCGAGTTTACTTGCTGGGTTCTGGCTATTTTGGTGGCTTTCGAGTTTTTGTCATGGTTTTGACGGTTTCGGCTTGGTTTGTCCTTGCTTCTTTGTGATTGTGCTCGAATTGCTTTCTTTATATTGGTCAAATTGTGGGTGGCGTAAACGTATGTAGTTGCGAGTTTTTGAGTTCATCACTGTAAGGCCACTGAGCTAGTGGCCTCATTACTGCGCTGGTGCAACATGTCGTGGTGCCATCTATGATATCATCACACTTACCCCATATGCTGTAAGGATTAGATTCCCGAATTGCTTAATTTGTTGTTGTAGTTATCTGAAGGGGCCCTTGATTTTCGATATGAATTTGTTTGGTTGTTATTATTTCTCGATGAGTGTTATGCCGATCTGATGTTGTTTCTATCTTGAATTTGTGACCGAAACTTTTAATCTTCTTCATAACCACTGGTTGGTCTGGTTATGCGGCTCTTGTTGTTCATTTTGTTTGCATGTTTTCTCTCATCACGTAATTCAGATGGTTCGAGCATTGAACTAATTTGAGGAACTTGTCTGTTGACTGTCATGGGCTTGGTGTGCAGAACTAGACTCATACTTGGGTTTGAATATTTGCCTATTGGCTCTCACGATTCACCATCATGCAAGATAAGTGTATTGATCTGGTTCTCCGAACTTTAGAGTTGGTCCGACTATGACATGACATGTTCACACAAAATCCGGTGGTCTCTTGCTCCACTGAGAACATTGGCAATAGAACTAAAACAAAACTACAATTTTCTTGTTGTTTCATATTTTGCTGTACTGCAGCATATCCACAAGAGAGTGCCGAATCTTGAGTTCACTACGATTTTAAGCTGTGTGAAGTGACCTGATGTTTTATGTTTCAGAATCAAGCTTCCATCCGGGTCTAAGAAAATTGTGCCGAGTGGCTGCCGAGCAATGATCGGGCAGGTTGCCGGTGGAGGAAGAACCGAGAAGCCCCTTCTCAAGGCTGGCAACGCTTACCACAAGTTCCGAGTGAAGAGGAACTGCTGGCCGAAGGTGCGTGGTGTGGCCATGAACCCTGTTGAGCATCCTCACGGAGGTGGTAACCACCAGCACATTGGTCACGCGAGCACGGTCAGGCGTGACGCCCCACCTGGCCAGAAGGTTGGTCTCATCGCCGCTCGGAGGACCGGTCGGCTCAGAGGCCAAGCCGCCGCAACCGCTGCCAAGGCTGATAAGACTACTTGATGAGATGTTTCTGTCTATCTGGACTTGGTTTTTAATGGTACTCTGGTTTTTTGATATTCTACAATTTCAATTCTGAGAATATGCGGATGCATGTTGTAGTCGAAGTTTTGCTCTGGTTTAATGTATCGGGTAGTCCTTTAAATGCTAATTGCTATGAGATAATGGTGTCACATTGCCTTATGCTGAGTTTTTTCCCCTTGAAGTTTTGATTTTTCGCCAGTCGATTAGAATTCGAATTACGATAATGGATTTCTAGGAAATAACGAAGGAAAGTAAAATGAAAGACACCTATATAAGAATCGGTGCAGACGTCACTTTTTGTTTTTTTTGGCCAATAGGCATGACATGTGTTTTTTGGTCAATAGACATCATATTCGAAAGTACTATTTACATAGATAACCATTGCCTCAGCTTGTGTGAATAGGAGTTCAATCGAGCGTGTCTAGCCGATACAGTGCCTAGTCGAGTTCGACCCGACTCACAAACTCGATGTTCGGAACTTAGACTCGGAACTCTCGCACATGTCAAGGCTCAAGCTCGACCATAGTAGAATATCCAAATACTCGAATGCGGCTCGAATATAGTGCGGTTATATATGAACTAGGACTCAAGCTCGATTTTCAATAATAAAAAGCCCAAACCTGTGGAGCTAAATTTAACGAACTCCAACAAAAATTCTTTGTGTAGTATACAATTCAATTCAAAAAAAAGTGACGCGACTCAAGTAATCATTTAAGTTAGCCGAGCTGTTGCGTGTGATTTGACCAGATTTCACTACATACGAAGAACCCAAGCCTGTGGAGTTTACTGAGAATTGTTAATAGCTTGAGACATGCCCCTGATTAATCACTCAAATTTTCATACTCGCGTGGTCTGTATAAGAACACTAGTAAAGGAGAAAATAACAAATTGCAAAAGGGTCTAATATTATTTATCATTTCGTCATAGGCTATTGCTATTATTGATCTACTAATGAACATATGCTTTGATTGAAAATTCCATGTAAAAGTTGAGTTGGAAAGATATTTTGAGTTTGTTTTATAATATAAAGATTGGGTAATGCGATTACCCAAAAATAATCCTGGTTAAGTTTGGAAATGTGATGAAAAAGAGCGTGAAAATGGCTTTAAAATATAAAAATAAAGAACAAAGAATGTTTGGAAACGAGCAGATCCATAACCCCATCCAATCATTCCTCCTCCTCCCGCGGACGCTCTCACCGCTGCACGACACCGATGCCATGGAAGAGCTGTCGCGACTGCGCTCCGTGACACGCTCGATCCGTCTCTCGAGAAGCGCCACTCCCTCTCTACCCAATCTCTTGGCCCTCGTCGTCGTCGTCGTCCTAGCTTTGTTCCTCGGCAACGCCCAGTCCATCAGGTTTCCGAACCGGATCCCCGACCCTGCCGCCGGCTCTGCGGGCTTGCCCTTGAAGACCGCGGTCTTCGCTCTCGGAAGCTTCTGGAGATCCGAAGCCGTCTTCGGCTGCCTCGACGGCGTATTCCGGACCGCCGTCGGTTACGCCGGCGGTTCCAAGCCCAATCCCGAGTACCGGAGCTTGCGCGATCACGCTGAATGCGTTCAGGTAGTTTTCTTCGCGAGTTCTTTATGCGGTTCCGTGTCATGGAGCTCTTGCGCGAAGATTCCGTGTGATTGCAATTGAATAGGAGACGGGAAACGTTGGGATTGTGCAGGTCAAAAGCTGATAAAGCTGTAGACTCGGCATATAGTTTGCGCGACTGTTAGAATTCTTCCTGATAATTGAGGACACTATTCGTATAGTCATAGTCATTCGGGTAGTAAGCATCAGATGCCACTGGCCGGTGGTATTTTCAGCTTTATTTCGACGAAACATCAGAGATTTGAGTCTGTGAGACCAGCGAAAGATTGCAAGATGGATGCTTGTGAACAATTGAATATTTTGTTCATGGAATAGGGGGTGTTCTTGTTGGTCTCTGAATGTCTAGTTGATAAAGGGTTTGACTTAGGACCTAGGAAGAGGTCATATTGAATGTTTGATCCTGTAAATTTGCATTTTCGCCAATCGTGATTTGCAAATGAAGTGAAAGTTGCTGGATTATATTTTCGGCTTTCCTCTGAGGACCAGTCTGACTTATGTATGTTACTCATTTGGATCAATACATCTTGGGGCCACTAATGTTTCTTTAAAGTAGGTCGGAGGGCTTGTAAAAGTTACTTGTGCGGATGCCGGGTGTATATTAAAGCCCGACACCAGTCGTCCTTAAACAATGAGAATTTTGCTGGAGACAGCATATGGGAGGTTAGGATTTGAGCAGGCAGAAGCAGATTTTGGATGTGAACCCCGTTAGGATGAAGGGGTAAATCAGGATTCAAACAGAGACTATCAAACGAAAGCATTCTTTTCAATCTCTCCTTTCTTTTTTGTCCTGTTGCATTTCTTTTTTCCTGTTGGGGAGGGGGAAGGAGGAGGTTGTCGAGAAAGTTTCATCTATTAATCCTTTCTTTTGAGCAAGAGAGTTTCTAAACTTCAGTATGTCCAAGATTTTTGGTACTCGTAAACAGCACTATTAAGTATTCCTAATCGGAGCTTCATCATCTTTTCATTACATGAAAATTGCTAGTTGGTATCGATATTTACTGGTGCTTTGTTTGTTTCTGTGAATGCTGCTCCACAGGTGGAATATGACCCTAGATTGATTAGTTACAGGCAACTTTTGGATGTCTTTTGGTCTAGTCATGATTCAAGGCAAGTTCTTGGGCAAGGTCCAGATGTTGGTAACCAGTACAGGTGACTGCAATTATTTGCATAGACAGTTTCCCTGTTTATCAGAATTAGGATATGTGGTCTGTTGCTTTGTGTCTACTTAGTATTTATGGATGGACTTGTCGTGTTGTCAGGTCAATTATCGTCACAAATGGAACTGAAGAGTCCAGGCTAGCAGCCGTCAGCAAAGAAAGAGAGCAAACCAAGTCCAAGAGCAGTGTTGTCACTACTCAAATTCAACGTCTTGGAACATTTTATCCTGCAGAGCCTGAACATCAGGTTAAGTATTTCGGAATCGCTTCATCATTACATGAAAGTGTGCCTATCGGAAATTTGAATCTACCAGTCATTGTTAACTGAAGAGGTCAGAACATTTATTGGCTGATTATCAAGTTGGTGTGCCTGAATACGTATTTTTCTTTACTTGTGTCTGTCTACATCTGTTATTACATAAAAAATTGTGTCCCCCCCCAACCTTCCTCGGCCTCTCTGTAATGTGTTGTGGCTCTTCTAGTTCTTTAGTTTGGTTTCCCCTAGCAATTCCAATGCATATATTGCAGACATCTCTGAAATCTTCAGCTCTGTCGCTTGAGAGATGCATGCACTCCATATGACTTCTCAAATGTACCATCTGGCACTCTCGTTGGTGACAATGAACTGGAAATAATCTCTTCTCCCCAGCACTTCTGACAAGAATTCCCATACCATGAAAATGCGCAGAAATTTGAGCTCAAGCGGCATCCCCTCCTCCTCCAGCTGATGGGAAACCTGCCTGAAGAGGAGCTTCAGAAATCACGTTTGGCTGCGAAAATGAACAGTTTTGCAGCCGAGCTTTGCCCGCCTCACATTCAGAGGCAGATTGATGCGAAGATCGGTGATATCATCAGAAAAAGTTGGCCTGTCTTGAGAGACGTGTAGTTCCGAGTTTGAAGATCATAGCTATTTATTTTGAATGTCGGCAATTCATCATCCCGCACCTGGAGCTGTAAATCCAACTTTTTTGAGAGGAAATCAGATGATATTTGATGGCATGTAACTGTAATTGTCCTGTAGATGTCACCATCTTTTTTGGCACCTGCAATATGTTTATCCGATCCCATGTAGTTCTTATGTGGCACTTCTGGCAAAGATGATCGTCCTACATATAATGATATAGTAGATGTGCTGTTTCCGTAACAAAACTGATTTATTAGAGTAATTTGATTTAGTCCATGACAACTGAACAAGATATTATGATACCTTCGATATCAATATCACTTTTATCCCAAATTAGTTGGGGTTGGCGGTCGATGAACCCAAAAAATAAATAAAATAAAAGCAAAATTGATTGAAGAAAAAAAAATAATTATAAATAAAAATATATAAATATATAAAGATATTATGATACCTTCAAGGGAAAAAAAGGAAGCATAACTAATAAATGCGTCTTTTATTTTTTCAATTACATCAGATGACGACGATTCAAAGTATATGCACAGATATCTTTGCCGCATTATTCTTTAGGAAAATAGTTTATTTAAACACGTTCAATGATTCATGTTGATAATTCAGAGCAGTCTTCACAAGACAATAATGATCTTATTAAGATCTGGAATGGCATAATCCTACTTACACAAATGAATTAAGTGCGGAGTTGAGGCATTTACTTACACCCAAGTTATTGATTATCAAAGCTAATAAAGGATAAATCATTTTAAATGACGTGTCTATTTCCATTATGAGAAAAAATTTAAAATAAAAACTCATCATTTAAATTCTTACGAGACGCCCCATATAAAGGCCCACCCCATTCGTCGACTCTCCAGCTCTACCCTCGGAACTCAACGCACTGAGAGGCAGAACGAGGTCGCCCGTCTTCAGCTGCCAAGATAGAGTCCGCCGATCGGAAGAGGAAGAGACCCTCGTCAACCTCATCGGCCGATCCAGCCGCCGCCAAACCCGGCAGCCTCAGGGACAACAAGCACAGGGCGAAGGCCAAGATGTCGTCGGCGAATCAGGTCCGCGCGTCGCACATCCTCGTCAAGCACGAGGGCTCCCGGAGGAAGGCCTCGTGGAAGGATCCCGAGGGCAGGGTCATCCGCAGCACCACCCGCGAGAGCGCCGTCTCGCAGCTCAAAGCCCTCAGGGAGGACATCGTCTCCGGCAAGGCCAAGTTCGACGACCTCGCCTCTCGCTTCTCCGACTGCAGCTCCGCCAAGCGCGGCGGCGATCTCGGTTAGTTCCATCTGAACTCGCGCTTGTGATTTTTGCCACTCTCAGTTCCTATCATGATTCCTTTTGTGAGCTTTATCTTTGTCCTTTCGTTTAATTGCTCGCTCTGGCTTGTCGAAAACTGGAGACGGCTTTGTTGTTGTTGAATGTGTATCTACTCATTTGACGTACTCTGCCTTCTATAACGTTTCTGTCTGAGAAATCTACGGAACTTTAGCTGAATTTGTGAAGCTGGAAGTTAGATGAGTTTAACTTTATTCATGTCCGTGAAACAATTTGATCTTGATTTGATTTGGAACAAGAGTTATGTAGCTGGAATTTGATGTATGAACGTGAACGAAATATTGGGATGTTAGTTAAATCTGTTGTACAGTTTTGGCCTTGTCAAGACGGGACTTTGGAGCTTTAGTGTCTCTACCTTTGATAACAGATGTGCATCAATAGGGCTTGATTAAGTTCTATCACTATCTAGCCTTTTTGTTTTGTCAAATGCATGTTTTAGTGGAGTTGTCCGTGGGCACTAGTAGTTAAATCACCGGAGAATAATCTATGCCATCTCATGGAAGAAGGCGTCATGATTTGAGTGAGCATGGCAGATCCAAATTCACGGTTGCAGTTTTGCACAGATAGCAAATGCCACTAATTCTTCCCGATGATTGTTATTGCAGCTCGCAGGCATGGCGTCTTAACTCTCCAATTTCAAAAATCGCAGAAGAATGCATCACCTCTTTGAAATTGAAACTACATGAACTAAAAAAAGAAATACTCTAATCTGCTTCTATGAGCTATATTGTCAGAATTGTGCTATATCAAACAGTTTTCAGAATACTTTTCTCATGCTATTGCACGCCTGGAATGTTCTTGTATTGTCAAGGAATTCAGATAGAAGTTCATTAGCTGAATGAGTTATCTTTCCATCTTTATTTAAATTGTTACCATCCAATAGACCCTCATAGACAAGATTGTGTTAGGTATCTGTTCGAGAGAAGAACGAATATGGTGTGATCATGTGCTGCTAGGTCCCCTGTGATATGAGGAAAAATCTTCCAGTGAAGGGAATGTGAAAAAATCAACAGCCCCTGGAGGGAGCTCCTTACTTTGTTGGAGTTTGGCTGTTAAACGGCTTTGATTTTGCATTGAAGTAAAATAAAGGTGGTATAAAATTAGTATAGAGAAGGAAAGAGCTTATTCAAATACTGCCTTTACAATCTTTTTTGGGCTATCTGGAAGGAATGTCACATTTCGGCTTTTCAACGTAACTTGAACTCCAGGATAGATGGGGTTCATATGCTGTTGTAGTTTTATGAGACTTCTTCATGATTTATGCCAAGCTAGAAGCTTTTGAATGAAAGTCGGATTTGCTTGATACACCCCAGGGTAAACGGGGTTCATACGCTGACTTAGCTTTAAAGACAACCTCATGATCTATTCCCTGCTAGAAGATGCATTTCTTTTAGATATACCCTGCAGTGGATCATTTTCCTAGATGATTTGGCACCCTTGGCTCTCTTCATGAAGTTGCCTTTACTGAAGTAACAATGCTGTTTCTCTAATCAGGTCTAAATTCATCTTAGAAGGACAAGAAAAGTTCCTTGATGATGGCCACAAAAAATATTAAATGTGAGGCACCGCCATGCTTTATATTCCCCAACCTATTTCTTCTGTCACAAGAATTCTGCAACTTCAAGCCTCATCTTCCTTGTTCCTATAACAACACCTTAAATGGTGAATTTGAGAAATTTTTTAGTTACTGTTTTGGCCTTTTCAACGATCCTTCCATTTGATTAGCTTTTCTCGCAAAAAAGTCCAAGTTATGCTGTGGGGTCTAATTGCAATATATGGAGTACCTGGAATAGTTTTGGTTGGCATCTATTTGATTTATATTAACTGTTGGGGACAGTGTAAAAACATGAATTTGTACTTGGAATAGTTTTCGGCCTGGCTGTGATCAGTATTTAGTGTTGGGGACAGCCTAATAAAAGATGAATGTGTTCTTGTACAAAATCAATGTGATGCAAACAAGAATACAGAATGTGAAGAAACATAGGATTAATGTGGTTCAATTGCACCTGTCTTATTCTCCTCAACAAATAAGTGATTGTGCCAATAAAATCCTCCTGTGGAAGAACAAAAAGTCGTATGGATTCAAAAAAATCCCGTCTTGGAGAACAAGAAAACACCAGTTTTAACTATGAGAGGACGCCAAAGTACAAAATACAAATAGTTTCACCAAGTTAAACCAAACATCTCCGCTCTTGTCAAACGGTTAAAAAACCACCCTCACACAACTCTCGTTTCCAAGCAATTGCCAGTCTCAATCCTTTGTATTTCCATGGGCTGATTAGCACGTTTACTTCAATAAGAAAGTTAACTGACTTTTATATCAGGGTATCATGTATTTTCTTCATAAAAAGAATATCGTTAACTACAAATATGAAAAAACATGATACAAAGTGTTATCCAATTGACCCTTCCGGGCTCCCCAACACTCGTAACAAGAGAAAATACATGGTTTGAATGGCTTGAAATGGATTGCTGTGTTCTATAGTTTCGTTCTTACGTGGAGATAAATAGCGTTGGGGGAATGGTGGGACTTGAAACTGGGCTTAGTTGTGCCTGTGGAAGAAGACATCAGAGAAAAGACTTGGTTTTTTATTTTTATTTTTGTGCTCTTCTATTAATGGAAGGAACTTATTGGAGAACCCCATCTCACTCTAAAATCACTGAGCAGTGTTGAGCATTCTTCTGAATAGAAACAGTGTCCCTCTCCTTTTGTTATCCCAAGGAGCTGATGTACTGGATGTTTGAAATGGCCGCACTTCCTTGTTCTGTTTAGGGGTGGTGAGAAACTGAGATCCCCATTCCTACTTCAAAATGAAGAGGGATGGAAACATAAGTCGAGAGCCGCATTAAACTGACGGCTCCTCGGTACTTTATCAAGAGCTTGACCCATGTGTTTTGGGCAGGATGATATGTGTATGAGTTTATACTAATATTCAATCTTAAGAAATCGGAGTCGACGATGTGCTCAGTGTTTTCCAGAAATGTCGAGACATTTTATTCCCGCTTTTCTTTCTTTCGACTTCACTTTCTTTTCGATGTGCATTCACGGTTGTGTGTTAAGATGCCTCGATGAATATTTTCTTCTGGTAAAAATATTCTGCAGCTTCATGTGAAGTGAATTAGGTTAACATTTCTGGCTTGGCGCTGTCAGACATCTACCTTTACCAATAAAGAAAACGAGCAAAAGGAAAAGAGAATGAAAGGAATGACAAAGGACAATGCGTGTGATGCTTTTCAGCGTGCCGCATGACAATAATCGCGATATGATCTCACAAGCTCTTAATACTGCTGCAGGTCCTTTTGGGCGAGGCCAGATGCAGAAACCTTTCGAGGAAGCGACTTATGCTCTCAAGGTTGGCGAGATTAGCGACATTGTCGATACCGACAGTGGGGTTCACATCATCATGAGGACCGGCTAAAACATAGTTGGAGTGCGGAGAAGATAAAGTATATTTGCTTGGGATTCTGGTTGATATGGTATTTGACTATTCGGAGCATGTTGCCATGATTTACCCGTTCCATGCCTCCTCTATGTCATTGCAATTGGATAAACTGTTCTGAGGAAACATTCGCTCGTCATAAACTTTCGGATGCTTGTTGGGTTGTTTCTCGTGATAAGAGTGATAAGTTTCTCTAGCGGACTTGGTTTTTGCACTGTCCTTTAATTCTGACAGTCTTCTCGTTGGCTTATGTTGGTTCCGCAAGACGAAAAGAGAGACCATTATGATTGATCGAATGAGCCGCTGCAAGGCATAATGAGTACCGTGTTGTTGTTGGAAGAAGGGAAGAAAATGTGGAAAATGCGATCGAGGATGTTTCATTTCATGAGCTGAGGGCAAGTCCTGAAATGGAGGTACGTCGGGCGCACGTCGTTTGCTTGCTTGTTTTGTTTATATTTAGCCCCGACACATCTGCAATAGAGAACTCGACTAAAAAGAGAAGTCAGGAGATTATGCAAATCAAATCAGTTAGATGACTAAATTTGAGATTATCCCTTTAAAAAAGAAACCAAAGTCGGAGCGATCCATACCGAGGCAATACGACATTTAAGAGGAAAAAGTATAAAAAAGTCTTAAATTTATTATATTTGTATTAATTTAGTTCTAAATTTTTTAATTGGATTAATTTAATTTTGAACCTGTTGCATTGGTATCAATTCGGTTTATCCAACCAAAATGACTGGAATAGTCTGATATGAATTCTATGTTAGCGCCGGCTAACGTTGCCGGCGTTGACATGAATGTCGGTCATGGAAACGACGCGGTTTGCCTTTAAAGCAAAAAAGAATAGCTTGAACGAAAATTTTCAAAATCACATCCTCTGATGCCTTCCTCTCAGTCACTCCAAAGCTCCCTCTCAATCGCTCCAAAGCTTCCTCACGATGGATCGCTTGGCTGCATTTTCCTCAAATCGATCGCCCCCAAACCCTAGCTTCATCTTCTCACAAATCGTTAGTCACCTTCCTAATCGAGCCCCCTTTCGCTCGACGCCTTCGCCCGTCGTCCAATAGACGCCTTCCCTCGTCGCTCAATGCTCAACGCCTTCGCCAGTCGCCTGACAGCCTAATTCCTTCGCTGCTTTGGTCTCTATTTCAACTAGTGCGATATCAACACACGAAATTTGAAGGTGGTTAAGACCCACGTCTCACCAAAATTGCCTCTACGATTCGCGTCATCCCAGATTTCCCCGAGCCAGATTACGCTCTAATGTGCAAAGACTTCTACATATTTCGTGGTTTCACTTGGCGATGGTCTATAATGGTTGAGCTTTGCTGCAAATGGATGGCCTTGATCTCTTCTTTTATCGAGTTCTTGGTGGGGTTTAACCTTGGCCACCTTTTTTTTTTTTTCTCTCTTTTGGTTTTATGGTGTTATTGTTAATGTCTCGAGAGAAAGCTACTTGCCCTTTGCTACAGAATCTACTCATGTATGCACATATCTTAATGTGGTCATTTATGTGGGAAGGAAAAGCATGGACTGAATTGGTTACTGCGTATATTTTCGAACTATTATTTCATATCAAGAAATTGTGAAGCACTAAATAAATGAGCGTGATTATACAATGAACCTTGCATTTTTTTTGTAGGGTTGAGATGAGTGAGAAGTCAGCATGGATTTTGCATATTTTATGGTGGAAATTTTTCCCATCACCCTATGCTTGAATATGTTGGGCGAAAGTTTGATTTAGTGAAAGTTGATATCAGTTCACTGAGCTATGAAAGCTTCATCGAAACATCGAGAATAAGGTAAATAGTAAGTTTGAAAAGCTTTGTTTTAAGATTTACGAAAAGTTTATAGAAGATGGGTTGGCATATATTTTGAATGAAAGTAGAGTTGTCGATCTAGTTTTTAGTTCTTTGCATTTAGCGCTAATTGAGGTATTTGGAGAAAATCTTGTAGCCAATTAGATAAGTGAGGGCAATGGTCTAGGTGTCGGTGTTAGTGTAGGTGTGAATGTAAGTGAGGGTGCTAGTCAAGGATTTTTACAAATTCGAAACTATATAGTACAAATTAAAAATTTAAAGAAAATATTGCACATGGATTATATAGTTTAGGGATTATATTAAATAAGTTTAAATTTAAGAATCATATTGCAAATTAAATAAAAATTCATATATTACTTGTGTCATTATCCCACTGTATATAATCAAGGCCTTCATCGGACGGTTCACAATGCACCGCACTTGCGGTCGCTGGGTAAATGCGGTCCTCGAGGAGCACCAGATCCCTATCTCCGGAATTTCACTGACTTTTCCCTATTGACCATAATGACCTTCTGTTCCCTACGTGGCGAGATTTCATTAGTCATTTAAAAACAGCGCGTAAGGGAAGAAGATCTACCTTGACTGAACTGTCCCTACTCTGTTCGTCTTCCACCTCTTAAAAATCTCCCAAAAACTCCACGCTTCCTTCAAATCTGCCTCTTTCTCTTAGGCATTTCCGCGAACGCCTCGCGAGCAAACCCATTTCACCGACAATGGCGACCCAGAAGGACACGCCCAAATCCGGATCCGGAGCCAACGGCGAGGCCCCGCCGCCGCAGCACCGCAAGGTGGCCCTGATCACTGGCATTACCGGCCAGGACGGGTCGTACCTCACCGAGTTCTTGCTCGACAAGGGGTACGAGGTACACGGCCTGATCCGCCGGTCCTCCAACTTCAACACCCAACGGATCAACCACATCTACATCGACCCACACAACGCCCACAAGGCCCGGATGAAGCTCCACTACGCCGATCTCTCTGACGCCTCCTCTCTCCGCCGCTGGATCGACACGATCTCCCCGACGAGGTCTACAATCTCGCCGCCCAGTCCCACGTGGCGGTCTCTTTCGAGATCCCTGATTACACCGCCGACGTCGTTGCCACCGGCGCCCTCCGCCTCCTCGAGGCCGTGCGCTCACACGTCTCCGCCACCGGCCGCAGCCACATCCGTTACTACCAGGCCGGGTCCTCGGAGATGTTCGGATCGACCCCACCGCCGCAGTCGGAGACCACCCCGTTCCACCCGCGGTCCCCCTACGCCGCGTCCAAGTGCGCGGCGCACTGGTACACCGTGAACTACCGCGAGGCGTACGGGCTGTTCGCGTGCAACGGAATCTTGTTCAACCACGAGTCCCCGCGGCGGGGCGAAAACTTCGTGACCCGGAAGATCACGCGGGCCGTGGGGCGGATCAAGATCGGGCTGCAGAGCAAGCTGTTCCTGGGAAATCTGCAGGCCTCTCGGGACTGGGGATTCGCTGGGGACTACGTGGAGGCGATGTGGATGATGCTGCAGCAAGAAAAGCCGGACGACTACGTGGTGGCGACGGAGGAGTCGCACACGGTGGAGGAGTTCTTGGACGTGGCGTTTGGGTATGTGGGGCTGAAGTGGAGGGACCATGTAGTGATCGATAAGAGGTACTTCAGGCCGGCGGAGGTTGACAACTTGAAGGGAGATGCAAGTAAGGCCAAGAAGGTGTTGGGTTGGAAGCCCAAGGTTGGGTTTGAGAAGTTGGTGAAGATGATGGTCGATGAGGATGTTGAATTGGCTAAGAGAGAGAAGGTTCTTGTTGATGCTGGGTACATGGATGCTCAGCAACAGCCCTGAGAATTGGGTACTTCTTATGTCTTGCTGCTCTGTTCCTTAACCTTTTCCTGTGCTCTTTTTCGGTTATTTATTTGAAGATCAGCTCGCAGCAAGTAAAGTTTCTGTTTTTTGAGGTTTAAAGGGTTTGAAATGTTCTTGGGATGGATATAGGTTGACTACTGTCTTATTGTTGCTGGGTAGACCAATGAGCTCAAATGTCTATTGGATTTGTTGTAGCTTACTCTGTATTCATTCGCTTGCAATCAGTAAATTTAGATTCTTTTCATTTTCCCCGGGTTTGCCTCAGTTTGAAGTTGCTACCTTCTTGTTAAAGTTCGGATGAGCTTCAGATGAGTTGAAGCCTGTGTGTTTACTTTCTTTAGATTTGGTTAAATTATGGAGAGTGCAGTATGTTGTGCACAAAAAGAGAATGGACCAACCCTTTTGTGTTTACGTGTTTACGAATCGATAGGAAAGCAAGGGAAAATTTTCTCATGGGAATGCAGTAACTGGACGTTTGGTTCTGCCATTTCATCTGTTGATAGTTTCACGATGCGAGCTCAATCCAGTGAGGTCTTGACCTGGTCATTTTTGGTGTGGTCCCTCTGAGGGCTTTCAGACTGTTATGATTGTCGTTTCTATTGAGGAACTTTGTGTCTGCGTGTGTTTGTGTCGGTGCAAGCATGTTCTCCTCCACGAAGTTGATGATCGAAGAAGGATTTCATCTATCGGTAAGAACCGAAAGAAGTTGTATTTGTCGATGCGCATTGGGAAAGATTGGGACTCTTGTGCAACCAATTGAAGTTCCGAACCTTTAAATATCCTGCTGTTGAAGTTATACGTTCGTGAAAGGAATTATCTTGAAGGAGAAAGAAATTAACCCAATGATATGGCAGATATTCTATAGACCCAGGGATTGCTGTCTTGTGTCGCATTGGTATGTTGAATTGATGATATCTTGGCTATTTACCTGAGATGATGAGATCGCCACTGGAAGATTAACCGGATAAAAGGATCTAAGAACGCTGTCTTTGCTCTTCCTAGTCTAGTTCTATACAAGCTATGTGCTTCCATCGAACCGTCATGTTATTGAATAGCCATCTGAGATCTATAGTGCCGAAGGTGGATTGTCCGGAAAATATGGAACAGAGTACTATATCTACCTTACCGGGTACTTTTGCTATGATCTCCGGCTGAACTGCGAGTACCTTGAGGAATTACATGCATATTCCAACCTTGCTGTTGGAAGGATGAAGTGAAAGTTAGTTCATGGAAAGGTACAAGCGTCCCAATGCCCGCAGAACATTCCTAAACAAAGAATGACTGAGCAACATGGTTAGTTTGAGGGAAGAAGAAAGGCAGGTTCTTATGTATTCGTTATACCACCGTTGTGAATGTTTATTACTTAAAAAGTCTGGAACTTGTGCAAGACTCGCCTAAACAACTTGAATCTTTAGTAAGCGAACATACTAACTGAGGTGGTAGGTCACAAGTTAACATTAAAATTAGGGGGTCGCAATCAATTCCGGAAGACAATTCCTCGTATTTACTTATTTATCTACTCGTATATCGATTTTCTGAACCGGCCTCATCTCCGAGTCCGAACCCAGCGTCGTCTCTCTCTAACTCTCTCATCTTCGAGTCTGAACTTATGCAGTTGATCTATCAAAGACCTGAGCACTGGACCACTTTCATGGCCCTCGGTCAAGATCTGGTTTAGTTAAGAATCAATCTAAAGGAGAGGCATCAGTTCGAAGAAAAGCACAGAGAGGAAATGAACATAATATGAAACATTCTTAGAAGGAACACTGACCCCTGTTAACCCTTACACGGTACATAGTTACACCGTGTTAAATACCTAACATACGAGAATGACATAATGTGGACGTATTTTGTACGAGTGCATCATGTGGTGTGAATGTCGATATTATAAGATGTATTCCCTTTGAGCAAGGATTTTCATATGGACAAGTTGATAATATGTGTGTAGGCAAGGGAAAATTATCAAAAAAATCTTAAACCTAACGTAATTGTGCCGATTTAGCCTTAAACCTTTTTTTTTTTAATTGAGTCATTAACTTTTTATATTTGTGTCACTTCAATTTATCCAATCAACTTTGGCCGACTAGTGTTGATGTGACAATTTTTTTATTAATAATTAAATATTTTTAAAAATTTTCTTGTTCTTCTTCTTCCTCCTCCGGCCGGTCGTTGGATTGGCAACCGGCCGAAGCGAGGGCTAGAGGAAGAAGGAGAAGAAAAGAAAAAGAATTTTTTAAAAAAAATTAAAAATATTAAAAATTGGAATGTTAACTTTTGCTAGCCAAAGTTGGTTTGATGGACCGAATTGTCGCAAATACAAAAGGTTTTAAAAATCAATTGAAAAAAAAAGTTTAGAATTGAATTGCTGCAATTGCAATAGGTTTAGGACTTTTTTAAGTAATTTTCCCGTATAATCGTAGGCTTCCCTTCTTCTTTAAGCGTATTGAAGATATAATCGATGCCTGGAATGCAATTGAATCTTAAAACTTATAAATTATGTAATCAAATCCTAAAATTTGCAATCATCGAGTGTCTCCGTAATTTGTAAGCCAAGTCCTTAATTGCTGAAATCCAGAGGAGCAGTAATGATTTTCTTGATATTGATTTCGGTGCACTGTTATAAGTAAGATGAGAGATCCAATGTTCTCATTCAATAGCCATTGAAAGATGTCCTAAATAAACTAACCCACGCCTTTAGAGACGACAAACTCCGCGGGCATTGCACCACTTTAACGACGGTGCCTTCTTCTTTTGCACCAGTCTCTACAGTTGTTTCCCAATGTCTTCCTCGTCAATGTGCTCGTTTCGTATTATTCTAACATTGGCGCGCCTCAACGAATCCATCTCTACAAGTAGACTCGTTTTTTATACTCACAATACCACGCGCACGCGTATCTAATATATTTACTAGATAACGAGTGGGGTGCAAACACCAGTCTCTTTCATTTCAAGACTATTGTTGGCGGAGATAACGGTATACATTATATTGGAAAATATCATCGGGAATGGGATGAAGTGGAATCAAACTTTCAGCGTAAAATACCCTCTTTAAGGATTTATTTGCCCCACATTGCTAATGGTTTTTGACAAATATCGTCTAAGATAAAAAAAAATCACAACAAAGTAAGAATAGTATATAGCAATTTCGATAGTTCTCTAGGATATCTCAAGGGAAACAATTGGAGAAAAAGGCTGTATTTCTTTGTCGAAAAACGAGAATGAAAGTTATTCTAAACAGTGAGCGGAATTGTAATACATACATATATATTTATATGTGTGTCGAAAACCTTTACGAACGGACATGTTATTCTGAAAATATCACAACTTTTCACGTCTGAAAATATCACAACTTTTCATATCTAAAAACTATTAAATTCGAACGTAACTCTTCATGTCCGAAAACCGTTAATTCGAACACAACTATTCATGTCCGAAAATTGCTATGCTTGAAAAAACGCAACCTTTCAAAGGTTGTAAGAATGAGTAATATTCACTAGGCGAGAAAATTGAAATTTTAATAGTAACTCCTACGTGAAAAGTCACACTATTTCAATGGGTCACAAAATTTATTTTGTAATTATAATTTCGAAAATAGAAAATGAACAATATATAATTATTGATTGGTGCTATTTTCGGTCCACGGACCACACGCGGGTATAGTTTGGGTCTAGTCCATTTGTCCATTTCTCTATTTGAAAGATTATAATAGTTTTCTAACCGATTAAGTATTTCACGCTTGTCCTTCCATCCTATGCAAGATTAAGCAAAGACCCATTTTGTTTGTTTTGCAAATAAACTTCAACACATTAGAACCAATTCCTATGCATTTTATGATGTTCCATTTTTGACGCAAGGAATTAAGTAAGACCTTCCTTGGGAAGATTGTCCAAAATGTCCTAAACCTATTGTACTTTTGTCAATTCAGCCTTTTTAATTTTGCCAACTCAATTTTAAAATTTTTTACGTTTTGCCAATTGAGTCAATCTGATCAATTTTGATGGGAAATCATTGAT
This sequence comes from Rhodamnia rubescens, assembly GCA_021437795.1. NCBI lineage: Eukaryota > Viridiplantae > Streptophyta > Magnoliopsida > Myrtales > Myrtaceae > Rhodamnia > Rhodamnia rubescens. The sequence goes on along the minus strand of JAILYA010000004.1, from coordinate 4,769,227 downwards.
ATGGACACTTTGGCTGTCTTACATGGCATGACCAAGCGTTGACATGAACAATTTTCAATAATATTTTAACATTTTAAATTTTTTTATTAATCTTATTATTATTTTTTTCGATTCCTTTCTTTACATTTCTTTTTTTTTTCCCTTTTCGCCTAGCCTAGCGAGGGTCGCCCTTGCCTGGTTGGTCGAGGGCAGCCTAAGGCCCAAGCATCCCTCGCCCAAGGGAAGAGAAAAAGAAAAAATAAATAAAAGGAAAAAAATCGAAAAAATATTTTTTAAATAAAAAAATCGTCCACGTCGTCGTCACCATGCCATGTAGGGATGGCGGTGTTTGTGCCAGCGATTTTTGGCCGAAACTCAAATTAACAAAACATAAAAAGATTTATGACTCAATTGACAAGAGTGCAATAGCTTTAAGACTTTTTAGATAATTTTCCCGCCTCTTCGTCACGTTGTAGATCATTTGTGATGAAACATGCGCCACAGAACCTGTTATCCGAGAGAGCTTTGGTTAACATAACTAACATAACTATAGCATGTTTTGTAAGACGACAAGAGAGCTTTCTTTTGTCCATTACTTAGTATTCCAAACTTGCTATTTAAGGAAGGGAAAAGCATAACCAAATGACGGAGGCAAGGCATAAGCATGGCAACCACATTTCCTAGTATTGTGGGCACGTTTGTTTGGTAAAGTTCGATTCATTGATTGTGCTTTAAAGTGTCTAACCCACGAAGAAAGACATGAAGTAACCCCACCCAAAAGGATCGAACAAATGCTTCCCTTGACATTGCTAATATTGCCAAGGAACAAGGCACCAGGGCAATGCAAGACTAACACAATTGTTGCTTGGAGTGAGAATCTTAACTGAGGGTTCCTTCCTTATTCACCGCGCATGATATTGTCTCTCTGATCCCACGTCGCTCACATGCGCCACTAAAGTGTCAAATTCTTGAGGTAGGGTGGAATTTCATCAAGATGTGAAATTCTTGATGGGCATTTTTTTATCATCTCTGCAACTCCTAGGCCGACGACTGTAATAATCGAATTGATTATCTTCAGGAATTGGAGCAAACTATGGAATACTGAGATGTGTAAGATGGTTACGTTAAGCGATTCGACAGGTCTCAAAAGCCGAAAACTTTACCCAACTAGTTTTATAAACTAAGTCTTGTATTGTAAATTATTTCCGAGAGATGCTTTCTCCCGTCTCACGGTAAAAAGGAACAAGCTAAGAACCGAACAAACCTTGTTGTAGACAGGAGAGAGCATACCAAGAAAAGCATATGATAAATGAAGAACATATATAGAGAGAATAGTATGTCCCAACAAATTAACTTGATCTAACCAAACAAGCCAACATACACACACGAGACCTTGCTCGAAACAAACACATTGATCAGGCATGGCTGCTCCTGATGCGAAAAAAACACGATGGCTAGCGAAGTGGCCTCCGAGATCTTGTCGCAGAAACTTGAGACCTTGCTCTATCACCCGGAGTGCGTCGGGTGCTTATCGATGGAAAAGCTCGTGAAGGAGGCCAAGGAGAAGGTGGCCACGATCCAAGGGTTCTTTTCCACTCAAGACAGACCGTCCAAGAGCATGGAGTGGTTGGGGCGGCTCCTCCGAGCCATGTATGAGGCTGAGGACTTCATCGACAAGTTCCACCTCAGAGAGGCCCGCGGGAGGCACGGGGCCCTGCACGTGGTCACGAGGCCGGCCGCCGAGCTCATCTCCAAGTTCGAGCTGTGGAGGAACTTGTCCAATCTGGTGAAAAAGATGGAGGAGTTGTGTCAAGATCAGTACTTGACGGGCAAGAAGGAAATGGTACCTGCTGGTTCCTTCTCCCCTGCTACCGTAACATGGCAAGGCCAAAAAAGGTGAGGCTGACTAGCTACTGGAATCTGCAAGCATCCTACTTAAGTCGCAAGGAGAAAAAAAAAAAATAATGGGGCTGATTGTAGGGGAAGCGGAGGGGCAGTTTGTCACTGTGACTTCGATTTGGGGTGAGCAAGGCACAGGCAAGACGTTCCTTGCGAGATCGGTCTACAGGGAAGCTATGTGCCTGGGTGTCGAGTCGCATGCTTGGGTCCACGTCTCGGTCGGCATGGAGGTGAAGGAGTTCCTGTTCGAGATACTGAGGCAAATGGGGAAGCCAGCGAGGGAGGTGAAGGACATGAATTTGGGCGAGATAATGGAAATGCTTTCCAACGAATTGGCCAAGAGGAAGAAGTACCTCATAGTGTTGGATAACGTGCAGCCGTCCAACGAGCCACTCTTGCTAAGGTTAGTGATGATCATCGTGTTCCATCGGCAGGGCCACATAATCATCACCACTCGAGACTCTAACATAGCCAAGAGCATGGATTTTTCAGGAGAAAGGTCGTTCAAGCTAGATAAATTAAACGATCATGAAAGCAAGAAGATGCTCGCTAGTAAGTTGTATAGAGTACCCGATGGTCAGAGCCTCTCGAAGAACAAGGATATCCTAAGTACTTGTGGGGACTTGCCGCTCAGTCTGTCCTTGCTCGGCGGGTTACTGTCATATACTGTAGAGCGCGAACGCCAAGAGCCCAAGCTCTCAGCGTTGCTGAAAGATTGTTCGGGATTATCAGGTATAGTACAATCGAGTTACCGTAGATTGCCGGTTCATCTAAAACCATGTTTCATCTACATGGCTTTGTTCCCCGTGGCATCCCCGATTCCGACAAGAAGGCTAGTGAGGCTGTGGTTGGCCGAGGGCTTATTGGATTCGCATTGTTACGACAGTGAGAGGAAACTGACGAGGCTGCCCGAGGATGTGGGAGAGAATTTCATTCTGGAGCTCGCGGAAAGGAACCTGATAGATGTGGTGAGCTGGAGGGCGGACGGATCCCCCAAGGCTTGCCAAATGCCCACCTGTCTGCACGACATGATCCTCCCGATCGCGATCAGCACGGGGTTCCTTCACATACATAACGCGAGCAAGTCAAAAGACGGGAATTACCGCGACTCGACCGCACAGCAAGAACAGAAGGTCCGCTGGCTCGCGGAGCACACAAACATAGTCAGAGGCGGCCAAGGTGGCGGCAACCCCGGCTTGAACCTCGGCCACGTCCGCTCATTTCTGTCGTTCTACCTGAGGAGAGGCATGCTCACCAAGGACATCAGCACGGTCCTGCGGAACATCACCTCCAAGACTGACTATAGCTTGCTGAGGGTACTCGACTTGGAGGGTGTGTATAAGCCATCCTTGCAAGGGGTGCTCCACAAGCTGGTGCTCCTAAGGTACCTAGGATTGAGATCCACGGTGTTGGACTCGATCCCGCGCGAGGTCGCCGATCTGCACTATCTGGAGACTCTCGACATAAAGCACACCAACATCACTTCCCTCCCCAGTTCCTTGTGGAAGGCGAGGAACCTGAGGCACCTGCATCTCAATTGGTTCTACATCGACTTGAAGAAGATCCTCAAGGCTTGTGGCAACAATGTCGAGGCCTTGACTAAACTCCAAACCTTAAGCGGGCTGGTCATCGGTGAAGTGAAGGAGAACTCGATGACGGGCCACATGAACTGCTTGACCTCGCTCACCACGCTCAAGCTTTTCTTGCAACAGTCGGATAAGGACACCTCCTCAGACGCTGCAGGGGAAATGATTTCCCGTTGGATTTGCTCCGGGCTCATCAACCTCCAGTCCTTGACCTTTGGGGTGATCCAAGAAGCCAAATCCGCTGAAGAAGCCGAGACTGCGAAAGGAGCCGAGCCCCAGGCAGGAGCCAAGCAAGTGGCAGAAGCGGCACCGGCGGAGCCCACGAAAGCCAAACCCAAGAAATCGCAGGTAGGAGTGTTACCAACACTGTCGCTGGCTGAACGACATCACGAGCTGTTGGAACTCTACTTGCTGGGGCAACTTCAGAATCCCGTCTGGACACGGGTCTTGCCGGACTCGCTAAGGGTTCTGACTCTGTCGGGTTCGAAGGTGAAAATGGACATGATCCCCGAGCTGGGGAATTTCCTGAGGAGCCTGAGGACGCTCAGGCTCTTGGCCAACTCTTTCCTAGGCAAAAGTATAACGTTCACCGCAAGTAGCTTCCCGAGCCTCAAGATCTTGAAGATTTGGAAGCTGCCTCAGCTGGACAAGGTGACCATCGAAAAAGGAGCAATGCCGGGTCTCAAAGAAGTCGAGTTCAGGCACCTTGACATGCTGACAACTATCGATGGGATCTGCCATTGCAAGGAGTTGGAAACCATATGGGTGGTATCTCGCAGCGATGATCCTGCTTTTGCGAAATATCTCAAGGGCGGTATAGGAAATGAGACGATTGTGCACTTCGAAAAAGACACCGAGTGGTCCGGATCCACGAACAGCGACGAAGACCACAGGTATGGGACGATATTAAATCTCAAACATATTCTAAACGCGTGGTGATTGAAAAATGCCTTTTTTTTAGTCTTGATAATTTCAATAATTACTTATTAGTTATTAAAAAGAATGATAAAATTCAGGGACAAAAGAGGAGAGATGTCCGGTCAGCACCCTAAAGAGGAGAAGCCCCAATCAACGGACGACGGCAACAGGTATGGGACAATATTAAACCTCAAAACATGTTCTTGTACACTCGATAATTTCAATAATTGCTTATTAGTTATTAATGAGAAGGATGAAATTCAGGGACAACAAAGGAGAGATGTCTGATCAGCACCCTGAAGAGGAGAAGCCCCAATCAACGGACGGCGGCAACAGGTATGGGACAATATCAAATCTTAAACATGTTCTTCATTCGTCGTTTATGGTTTCAATAATTACTTATTAGTTACTAAAGAGGACAATAAAATCCAGGGACGAAAAGGGAGAGATGCTCGATCCGCATGCTGAAAAGGAGAGGCCCCCAATCGACGAAGGACGACAACAGGTAATGGGACAATATTAAATCTCAAACATGTCCTTTACTCATGACGATGGAAAATACTTATGTAGACTGGATAATTTCTCATGAGTGATAGAAAAGAACGACTATAATTTTTATCGAATGAGATTTATCTTGACTTTGACTCGTTTCGTAAGACAAAGTCCATAGCATGCCACGAACCTATGAAAGCCATATCGAGTCCTACTAAAGAACGCAATTTTTTCTGCACCTTGAACGATCACATCACTAATAGAAATGAGTCTGTATTATTCTGTTTCTGGTCATTATCACAGTGTAAAATCACGTTGGTAGCTAGTATTATTCGACCTTTGTGAAACCTCATCTTGGATTCGAAAGTGAACCTTTGGAACCCACCTGTGTGCATGTGTAATTGTGTGAAGCTTACTTACTTGGTGGTTTCTCGTTTCCTTCAGTGACGAGGATAATGAGGCAACAACTTCTCCTTGAACACAAAGCTACTACAATAATCTACGGAGCTGAACGTGTATGTATGTGTGTTTATATATATATATTGCATCCTCCCGCCCAACCCCCTCCCCCCCTTGTCCCTCCCTAAGTGTGTGAATAAACAATTTGATGTAATGCTTGTATTATGTGATGAACTTATGTGATGACATTCATTTAAATGCAAGATGCTCTTGTTTCAGTCCTAAGCGTCTTGTTGCGCGAAAGCAAGCGATCGAATAATAAATCGATAAAATAAGAAAATAAATCGGACACCAAATATATGTGATTCGATCGTAGAGACTTACGTTCACGGGGAGAGAAATGACGAATTCCACTATAAATCAAGTGATATACGGAGATTACAAACTATGCTCGAGGCACTCAAACACTCTCGATATTTTTCAGTCCCAATTACATCCATGAACTCACGCAGTGTTTAATCCCACAATTCCTTGCGAAATAATCTCTCAATCTTATAGGAATTAAACGCAAATCAAAATTATATAATAAATTTTATTTTATTTTACTCATCCTTTTTTTTTGAGGCAAGAGTCCAACGTGATTTGGACTCTAATTCCTCTTGCCCAAAGATATCCATCGCACTTGTATTATATTTTGCTTGATCTCATACGTCCGTAAAAATATTCGATTAGAAATATTCACGGTTTCGCTTCGAGTCAAACTCGAGACATATTCTAACTCATCTCGTGTCGGCATACATTCGATCTAATGAGGTAAGAAAAGCACTAGAGGAAAAAAGAAAGAAAGAAAAGAAGCATGGGATACCACGGGAGTCGAGAGTTACGAGCCAAAGAGAAAACTACCCAAAAAAGTCATAAACATATTGTATTGGTATCAATTCAATCGTAAACCTTTTACATTTATATTAATTTAGTACATCCGATCAATTTGGTTGGAAATCGCTGATGTGGATGCTTGACCATCATACATGGCGTGGCGCTTGTTGAGGGAACTGGACTTGAAGGGTGTGTATAAGCCATCCTTGCAAAGGGTGCTTGCCAAGCTGGTGCTCCTCAGGTACCTAGGATTGAGATCCACGGTGTCGGACTCGATCCCGCGCGAGGTCGCGGATCTGCACTATCTCGAGACTCTCGACGTAAAGCACACCAACATCACTTCTCTCCCCAGTTCCTTGTGGAAGGCGAGGAACCTGAGGCACCTGCATCTCAACTGGTTCTACATCGACTTGAAGAAGATCCTCAAGGCTCGAGGCAACAATGTCGAGGCCTTGACTAAACTCCAAACCTTAAGCGGACTGGTCATCCGTGAATTGAAGGAGAACTCGATGATGGGCCACATGAACTGCTTGACCTCACTCACCATGCTCAACCTTTTCTTGCAACAGTCGGATAAGGACACCTCCTCAGGCGCTGCAGGGGAAATGATATCCCGTTGGATTAGCTCCGGGCTCACCAATCTCCAGTCCTTGACCTTTGGGGTGATCCAAGAAGCCAAATCCGCTGAAGAAGCCGAGACTGCGAAAGGAGCCGAGCCCCAGGCAGGAGCCAAGCAAATGGTAGAAGCGGCACCAGCGGAGCCCACGAAAGCCAAGCCAGTAGAAGAAGCCAAACCCAAGAAATCGCAGGTAGGAGTGTTACCAACACTGTCGCTGGCTGAACGACATCACGAGCTGTTAGAGCTCTACTTGCTGGGGCAACTCAAGAATCCCGTGTGGACAAGGGTCTTGCTCGACTCGCTCCGGTTTCTGACTCTGTCGGGTTCGAAGGTGAAAACAGATATGATCCCCGAGGTGGGGAATCTCCTGAGGAGCCTGAGGACGCTCAGGCGCTTGGCTAACTCTTTCCTAGGCGAAAGCATGAGGATCACCGCAGATGGCTTCCCGAGCCTCAAGATCCTGAAGATTTGGAAGCTGCCTCGGCTCGACAAGGTGACCATCGAACAAGGAGCAATGCCACATCTGAAAGAAGTCGAATTCAGGCACCTCGACAGGCTGACAACTATCGATGGGATCCAATATTGCACGGAATTGGATACCATATGGGTGATATCTCGCAGCGATGATCCTGCTTTGGCGAAACATCTCAAGGACCACAAAGGAAATGAGACGGATCTGCACGTCGAAAAACACACCGAGTGGTCTATGGACAACGACTAAGACCACAGGTACGGGACGGTACTAAATTTCAAACATGTTCTTCACGCATGGTGATACAATTTTTTTTTTTTTTTTAAGACTGGATAATGTCCATAATTGCTTATTAGCTATTTAAAAAAAACGATAAAATTTAGGGACGAAAAAGGAGATATGTCCGGTCAGTAGGCAGAAAAGGAGAGGCTCCAATCAACGGACGACGACAACAGGTATGGGACAATATCAAATCTCAAACATGTCCTTTACTCGTGATGACCAAGATACTTCTGTAGACTTGGTAATTTCTCGTGACTGATAAAAAAGAACGGCTTTGATTTTTATCCAATGAGAATTACCTTGACACGACTTGTTCCATCAGACCAAGTCAATACATAATCACGAATCGACGAAAGCTATATCGAGTCCTACTATAGAACACAATCTTTCTGCACCTTGAATGATCACATCACTCGTAGAAACGTTCCGGCCATTCTCACATTGTAAAATCACGTGGGGAAGTATCATTCAACCTCTGTAGAAACTTAATGTTGGATTCAAAAGTAACCTTGGGAACCAACCTGTGTGGATGTGGGATTGTGTGAAGCTTGCTTACTTAGTGGTTTCTCGTTTCCTACTACAGTCATGAGGATCATGAGGCGACAACTTCTACTTGAACACGCAGCAAACTGCAATGATCTTCGGAGTTGAACGTGTATATGTATACGTTGTATTACGTGACGAAATGATGTGATGACATTCATGTAATGTAAGGTGCTCTTTCTTCGGTCCTAAATTCCGTTGTCTTTCCTTGTTTTGAGGGTCTCCCAAACTCTTCTGATGAATTCCTGACCTGGATGTGTTCTGATTCCACCAAAAAGAGGCAATTCTTTTTCTCAATAGCTTTGCAAACAGATATTGGGATTTTGAATATTGACATAGCATACTGCGGCAAAGCTTGTACCACGGTTTTAATCGAGACCTCCTTTCCAGCTTCAGACATTAAGTTCTCTTTCCATCTTATACCTAGCAACTTTTCATCGACGAGGATAATTAATCAGCCGCAGGAGCACATTGTCTCAAATAATGCTCGAAAGTGGCCAACTAAATCTCAAATATGGATTCGAGCTCATCGGCTGGTCATGTTGAAGTAATACGTTAATGAAAGCATTTATCATGAAGGAGGAAAAAATTTAAGAAACACAATGAGCGGGGGTGCTTGCTGTCTTGTGTGCCATTCTATGTGGAATCGCGATCTTAGATATTTACCCGAGATGATGAGGAAGCCCCTCGAATATTAACCGGCTGATAAAATGATATAAGAGTCTCGTCTTGGTCTCTGTTGTCCAGTTCTATATAAGCTACGCACTCCATCATAAATCGATATCGTTATGTTTTGATAATTGGATGTGTTATATTAACTTTTTCGAGTCAAAATTGATTGAATGGACTCATTGGACAAAGCCTATAAATGTTTATAATTCAATTGGCGCACTTGAAAGATTTAAAAATTGAATTGACACAAACGCAAATGGTTCGGGACTATAATAATGTCTAGCTGAGGTGCGAGTATTTTGAGGAACGACATCCATATTCCAACCATGCTTTTGAAATGATAAAGTGAAAACAAGATCATGGAAAGCCACTAGTATTGGGAAAATTACCAAAAAAGTCCTAAATCTATTGCAATTGTACCAATTCAGCCTTTTTTTTTCCGCTTGATCCTAAACATTTTGTAATTGTGCCATTTCAATCCATCCGATCAATTTTGGCCGGTGGGGTCTTGACGTGGTCATCGGCCCAACCGACGACATTAAATTTGATTCTTTTATTTTTTTTATATATTTTTTGGAGAGAGGAAATCATTTTTCCTCATCTTTCATCTTTCCACTTCTTCACATTCCTTTTCTTTTTAATAATTTAAAAAACATATCAATTTTGTTATATTTCTTAATAATCTTTTATTATTTAATAAATTTTCCTTTTCTTTTTAACTATTTTATATTTCTTATATTTTTTTTTAAACAATAGAAAATATTTTCTAATTCATTTTCAGGTCTCAACAAAACACCGGAAGATATTGTCATTTCCCTAGAAAATGACTTTTCGAAAAATATTTTTCAAAAACGCCATATTCTTGGTGAATCAAATAGAGCCTAAAACTCAATCATAAAAATGAGGAAAATTTTTAAATAAAAGCCCCAAGTGCCCTCACTTTTTCAAATAAGGGCCTAAAGTTATTATTGTTTCAATTAAGAACCCGAAGTGCCATTTTTATTCAAATATGGGCCTGAAGTGGCCAAGTCCGTTTCAAATAAAGGCATGACCTCGCCGACCGTCGACGACCAAATATTCCGACCGATCAAGGGCATTCTTGAAAATATAATTTTAACTTAGTTAAATTAAACTAATATTAAAAAAAGTAAAAAGTAAAAAAAGGGAAAGCTGCCCCACCACAAGTGAGGTGGCGGCTATAGCGTGCGGGCCCTCAACAAGGCGCCGGCGATCTCGACGGCCATCATCGCCGCCCCACTAGCGTTGGGGCGGCGGGGAGAGGAGGATAGTAGCCCCTCTCTCATTAGTATCTCCTTTCTTTTTATGTACAGTTTTATTTTTTAAAAAATTTTGGGACATATTCATTAAAAGTCTTAAAACTTATTATGAAAGTGCAATTAAGTCTTAAAACTTATAAAAAGTGCAATTGAGTCCTTCCATTAATGCCGTCAATTTGTCTAACGAAAAATGCTGACGTGAAATTTTTAAATTAATTTCTCTATCTTATGTGGCATTTTTTATTATTATTTTCTTTAAATCAAATTAACAAAATTTAAAAAACTAAAATATTGAAAAGCTAAAACACAAAGAAAGAAAGAAAAAGGGAAAAGCAGGACAAGGGAGGGCCTCCCGCGTGAGGCACGACGCCCATCGCAAGGGGCCGGTCAAAGGTCGCCGGCCTCTGGGTGAGGGTGGGTGCTGCGCACTAGCCCTGGGCAGTGGGCGATCGCTCCTCAAGCGGAGTTCATCCGTTTCAACCCGTATATGGGCGAGGCCCGAGGAGCTTGATCATGTGATCGTCCCACCTCTCGAAACTTCTCTCGTCCTCTTTGAAGAAGTGCGGGGTCGCCTCCCCGAAGGATTTCCTCTTCTGAGGGGGCGACTTCCCCAATATCGTGATCAATGTCCTCTCATCAACTCCATGGCCTGAAAAAGGAAGAACATTGAAACATTATGGACAAAGTAACAACGCCAACAAGAACGAACAAATTCAAATCACAAGTGCTGTGACAAGTTACTGCGATCATGGTCCTCATCCACAGTTACATTACCAAGTAGCTTACATGGCAACGTTCCTACCATGTAACGTATTTTATATGAGCACCACATGTGATGGTAATATTGATATTATAAGATATATTCTCTTTGAGCATGTGTTCTTGTATGGATAAGTTGATAATGTGAGTGTAAGCACAGGTTTGCTTTTCAAGTGTATTAAAGATATAATTGATATATGAGGATGCAATTGAATTATAAAATTCTAAAACATCTAAAATCTCCAGCAATTTGAAAGCCAAGTCCTTAATTGCAAAAATCCAAAGGACGAGTAATGAGTCTCTTTGAATTGATTTTAGTATTCTATATTAGACAAGATAAGCCAACGAATGTTGAATGTTAAATGTTAAATTGTATCAAAAGCAATGATCTTTTACCCGACTAGTTTTGTCTTAAACATAAGAACTTTACTAGCATATTCGTCTTTAGGTGGCCGTGAGAATAATAATATAATGCGACCCACAAATTCTAAAGAATGGATCTCACAATAAATTTAACTAATTATTATTTATTTTTTATGGCCTAAAGCAGACTGTTAGCATAGCAGTCACCAAAAAAACTGCTATATAATCAAATCCCGTCTCATGGTAAAAAATCGCAAAAGCAACGAATCTAAGAAAGCTTGGTGTAGACAAAAGAGGCCACACCAAGAAAAGCATAGAAAAATGAAGAATGTCTATGAATTCAACTAATGCAAGCAAACAAGCCAACAGACACACACTTAGCCATGGCTGCTTCCGACACGAGAAGCTGCACGACGGCCGCCGAAGCCGCCACCCAGATCGTGTCTTGGACGCTAGATATCTTGCTCTCTCTCACTCGTTGTTGGGCGTCAAGTTCTCGCCGATGCAAGCCCGCGCGAAGGATGCCAAGGCGAAGCTGGCCACGATCCATGAGTTCATTTCCACTCAATACAGGCATGAACAAGCGGGAGTTCCTGTTCGAGATACTGAAGCAAGTCTAGAAGCTAGCGAGGAAAACGAAGGGCATGGATATCAAGGAGAAAAAGAAAATGCTGGGCCGGAAATTGGTCGAAATGAAGAGATTCCTCTTAGTGTTGGATGACGACGTGCGGCCATCCCACGAGCCACTCTTTCGAGAGTTAGCCATGAGCATCCCGTTCATTTCGCGGGGCCACATAATTTAGACGACTCAGGATAACCTGGAACATGAGTACATCCAACCGGCATATCCAATCAGGCTAGAAAAATTGGGCAATGAAGAAAGGCGGGGGATGCTCTCGTGGAAGTTGCACCGAGCACTCGACGGTGACAGATCGTCAAATGAGGAGAAGGATGTCCTACACATGTGTCGTGGCTTGCCGCTCTGTATATCCTTACTCGGCGGGCTGCTGTCGAATGCTGGAGAGCATGAACGCGCATTGTTGGCAAAAGAGCGTTCTATGATGACGGCATGGACAGCTTGACCACGCTCACGCTTTACTTGTCGGAGAAGCTCGAGTTGGGACACCTCAGGCGCTGCAGGAAAAGCGCTAGCCGATAGGATTAGCTTCGGGCTCACCAATTTCCAGTCCTTGACCTTTGGGGTGATCCAAGAAGCCGAACCCGAGGAAGAAGCCGAGCCCGCGGAAGAATCCGAAGCTAAGCCGGCAGAAGAATCTGGATCCGAGCCCAAGGAAGAAGCTGAATCCGAGGAAGAAGCCGAGCCCGCATAAGAATCCGAGTCCAAGCCCGCCGAATAAGATGAACCCGCGAAGAAAGAAGCCAAGCGCGCGACATTGGAGATAGGACCGTTACCGGAATTGTAGTTGGCTCAACATCACGAGCTGTTGGAGCTCTACTTGCTGGGGCAACTCAAGAATCCCATCTGGACACGGCTCTTGCCCGGCTCGCTCCGGGTTCTGACTCTGTCGGGTTCAAAGTTGAGAATAGACATGATCTCCGAGCTGGGAATTCTCCTGAGGAGCCTGAGGGCGCTCAGGCTCTTGGTCAATTCGTTCCTAGGCACTAGTCAGAGGTTCGCCAAAGATGAGTTCCCAAGCCTCGTGACCTTGAAGATTTGGGAGCTGCCTCTCCTTTGGGAGGTGATTATCGAACAAGGAGCAATACTCCACCTCAAAGAACCCGAGTTTAGGCACCTCGATAGGATGAAATGTGTCAGAGGGATCAACGAGTGTAAGGAATTGGAGGCTCTGTGGGTGGTGGTCAAAAAGGGTGCTCATGGTTTTGGTGACCATCTCAAGGACGGTTGGATCTAGGTACAATGACCAGGACAACAGGCATGAGACCGTATTAAATCTCAAACGTGTTCTCTACGCACGATGATGAAATTGTTTCGTTGTCTACGCGATGCACTGACGTGATGCCATTCAGCTAATGCAAGATACTCTTTCTTCAATCTTAGGCATCTATGTCTGCATACATACTCAATCCAATGAGGTCGGAAAAGCATCGAGGAGCCGCAATTAATGAGCGCATGCAGTCGTGAGCTAAATAACTAAGTTAGTCAGCCACAAGCTTTTTAAATATATCTATGAAAGCAGAAGACATATAAGAGCATGTGTATGAAACCAGAAAACATATAAGAGAATGGAAGGAGTAGATACATGATATATGAGTCTAATCAACTTCAATCAGGCGCCAATGCTTATGTTGAAGTGCCTAGACCGGTTAGAGGACCTGCAAGCCCTCATCTGTTCATGAGTAAATTTACAAAGCTTTCGTGCAATCACCTGCATCTAAATTACATATATGTATAGTAGCAGTTAAAAAGAAGTCATACCATCTCAGACTTGTTACAAAACTTCACATGAAGGACATCATGTTGCTTCTCCACTTGCGGAATTTTGTGCTTGATCGCCGAGGAGTAAAGTTGAGGCCAAACATCTCCTTGGAAGCTTCCTCTGGCTGAATAAAACCAACAAGCTTGGCGACAATTTCAGCACTCTTGGCCACATGATCCATATCTTCTGTGTCGGACCACAACCGTTGGGTTAACTGCAAACTCCTATGCTTTGTGTTCAAACCGATCCCCCAAGTTTGGAAGAGCATCTCTCTATCTTTCCTGGTGAACTTCTTTTGCAACTGCTTGGTAAGCATCTGCCTCTCACGACGAAGATATTGTACGCTGTTCAGCACAATAAGATCCCCGACTTAATATGTTCCCACTGTGAATTTAACAAAAGCAGTGAGTGTTTCATATAATCTGAATTCAGTACCTCGAAGCAGCAGTCAACCTCTGACCATCTTCCAGAGCTTGACTACTACGGGCAGAATTATCCCTAAGAAACGACAACCTCCTGAGCTCTACCTCCATGTAGATAGAATCTGTCAGATCACCTTTAAACATAAGGAAAAAGTAGCTCCTGTGAACTAATGAGACATTGCATTCCTTCCACAGTTTGACGATCTCCTTTTGCAAGTTTTTGAAGCGTGAAAACCATTCCGAAGAACCTTCTGCATCATCTTCAATTGGATCCAAGCCAACATCCTTAACGTGTTTAGTAGGTGCAATCACATTTGATTTTAAATCATGTCCCTATCAATCAAAAGAGTCACCACTGAGCAAAATGTGTGTATGCTAACAAAACATCCATATCTGACGGTAGTGACCAAGCACTAAAGTAAGTTCTCCAAATTTCAAAGCAGTTTATATTCAAGTGAATGGTACTCCAAACTTACTTGCATGTCCACATTTACATATGACAATACTCATATAGCTGAAACCATAGCTTGGCAATATTAATACATCGGTCGTCATATATTTGTACACAGAAAAAGCTTTCTTTACACGAATCAAGATTCTCTAAAATATTTAACGAACTTTAAAACACCTGAAAGCCATGGCTTCTGTACCCTGTCTGTAGTATGTTTTCCAACACAATGTAAAAGAAGCCCAATCTGACCCGCACGGGGCCAAAGCCCTAATAATTCCCATCGACTTGAGTCATGGGGTGTCGCCCAAATATTTTGAATCAGACAGCAGAGATATAACATTACTTGATATGGACGAAGCATAATAATTCCTATGCTATAAAGATATTCTAATAGAGAAAATGAAAAATTTGTAAGGTTCTCCGGAATAATTAATCCATCGTTCATTATATAGCTTAAACATGACTGTGATAAGAGGAACAAGGAAAGGCAAGGGAACAAAGCTCACCCCATGCTGACCAGGTTGATCCCCCTGCTGAGCAATGGACTCCCCTATTTCAGAAGCGGAAGCCGTACTGCTGTCACATTTCTCAACTGCCCGAATTATCTCTGCTTGAAGCTCATTATCCACAGAATCCTCCAGTGAATTATGAGAAAGACTACTCGGCAAATTTTCTTGGGACCCATACTTCAATGAAGGAAACTTTCTCTGACACCCCTCAGGTCTTCCAGGACAATCTTTTCGTATCGAAGGGGAGGTGTGCTATGGTTTATCTCCATCTGCTCAATTGAAGATGAACTATTCAGGAGGCCAGACTCACAACTTTTACTCCTAGGCAGCTTGAAACTTCTGGACGTAGGCAGCTCTTTCTCCTGCATCAATGAATATGGTTTTTCAGCAGAAGGTTCTACATAATCCTGAGGAACACTGTCTAACGGTCTAGTTTCCTCCAAAGTTGGTGATCCCAATTTCTCTTTTTCCTCATCACCTTCCTCAACCACAATATAGTCCGAGATGCTTTCCTTCTCCACTGATGACAAATCACCATTGCCACGGCAATTTGAGTTTGGCTTTTCCATCTCAATGCAGCGTACTTCTCTGCAAAAGTCCTCGGAATTTTCATCAGTGTATTCTCCAATGTCCTCCTGACACATGCTATTTCGCCTGGAGGGAGATATTGGAATTGAGAGCTGTGAAGAGGGGTCAGATAGTGAGGAGATCTCTTCAAGTCAGGAATGTGGATTATATGCCCATCTGAATCACTCCTACTGTGTTGATCTGAATACTGACATGAATCAAATGTTAAGATGCCAACATCCACATAATCATTATCTGCTCGGTTTTGAGTATCTGACCGAGGGCTACTGAGTTCCCATGAACCTCGCACACGAAGTTTAGGGTAATTATTGCATGCATCCACCTGAAGTATTATATGAACAGAAGAGTCATTAAGGAATAATTGGTGTTACAAAGTGGAGGACGGTAAAGCCATCAAGGAATCTAGCAAGGGAGAATCATCCATACAGTTGAAGGTTTGTGATCCACAACCAATCGGTGCAAATCCTGAACCTCAGACTGAGCAAGGTCTCGCTGTAGAGACAATTCTGCAATCTCTTTCTTGAGCTGTGAGAGGGCACAACCACAGAAAATAAGGTTTTAAATAAGGAAGCGGTTTCCTGATTTAGAAATGGGAAAAAAAATGCTTCACTATTCGTAGAACTTTAAAGGGTACGATGAGATGGAAATTTACAAACATAATCCTAAAAGTGCTGCAGCAAAAAAAAAAATATTAAGAAGGCCGATTAATAAGCTGAATAGTTAGCTCTTCACAAGTTATAACTGATTTTGGTACTAGCTGAAGTTATTACTCATTCCAGCAAAGGGAAATGCGCATAAACCTACTGGCCATCGAATTTTCTATGCCAAATTTACACCAAATAGTGAAGGTTTGTATGCTTGTAGCTCTGAAGTAGATGCCTGTTGACAGCATCATGGCAAAACTTAAATGGAATGAATATGAAAAAAGAACAAAGTAATATTATAGGATAAGCTCACAATTTTTGTGGAGAAAAGGATTGCAGAAAACATCAGTTCAACATCCACGTAAAATCAGAACCTTCACTCAAATAAGCTCTACTTGTCTATTTAGCAGGAAAAATAAATGAATAACATAAAAGAAAAGCCAACAAGAAAGTCACAGCTATAGATGCTAACACTGCGTAATGGTGAGGCTGTGGGTTATTACCCAAAGGTAAGGAAGGTTAGAAATGGTCCAAAGGAACATGCTAGGGTGAGAGCGATTAAAAAAATTTGCATTTCAGGAAAATATGCATTCTGCAGGGGAAGGTTAAAAAGGCCAGGCGAAGATATTGCTCTTGAAATTCTCTGTTAAGTTTTGAGTTCCCAAGTTACACTTCCAACTTTTACCCAAACTTTTCAAGGGGATGAGATCGGTCAATAGACGTCAATTGAGATGAAATTGCATGTATTGCGCACTGAAGGATATTCAACCTAATTGAACTGGTGGAATTCTCCATTGGTATGAAAGGGATAATTGACTTTCTGACACAGCAGCATACTAAGGAAGAAGTTAGAAGACACCTAGTTTATGTATTATAGTTACACACAAGTACCTCCCTTTTCCATAGATGGTGAGAGAAACCTCAAAAAATGTAAGAGACATCATATTGCGATATTAAAAGCGTTAATGCGAATCATCACCTTCTCAATTTGGAGATCCTTTTCCCGAAGCAGCACCGCAGAATCAGATGAAACGGAGGCTAGTCCTGGATTTCTCAGCTCACTCTCCAATCTAGCCAATTCTCTCTGTAAATGCTTTACCAATGCTTTATCAGACATAACAACATTAACCTGTGCATTTGTGGCGACCTCTTTAGCACAACTTGCAAACAGTAGCGTATTTCTTGATTGTTCAACATGACTTCGGGCAGGACTCATTGTACAGATGATGGAAGTTCTAGCATTTCCTCCCAGTGAGGATTGTAGAATACGAGTCAGTTTGGAATCTCGGAAAGGAATATGTCCATTTCTTCCCTTGCTGGAGCCATTCAAATGATTCTAATTAATAATCATAAGTTTAAGAACAAATCAACAATAAATTGAAAGAAAAGAGAGCTTAAGACTGCAATACTTCCACCAAATAACAATCTCTTATAGAATCTTAATACTAGCGACTATTCTATTCATGCAATGAAAGATGAGAAATTGGTGCAACATCATCACCGATGGTCTGTTTCAAATTTCTGTAAGGTTTTTTTCACTTTCCTCCAAAACACTGATAAAGAAAATAAAAGATACTTTAAGTTGTAAAAAAATAAATTAAAAGAAGTACATAAAACAATGCATATCAATATTCACATGTTTTAAAATTTTACGATGTTCAATGCGCGATAAAAGTCAAATTTCAAATACAAGAAAAGTAAAACGCTTAAAAGTCAAACTCGCTCAAAACAAACCTAAACAACTTCTCTGGAGTCTCTTGACTTCTTATGCTTTGAAACGGTTCATGTTCTTAATGCTACAATCTGCATGCTAAACTATATGGAGCTGAAGCCTAAAAACATAGACAATAGCACATAAAACTAATCCCCTACTCTCAAAACAATAACTTTCGACTATACAATCAAATTTATGATCATGTCTAATGAATCGACCCAAGCATTTGGTACAAGAGGTACATGACATTACTAATGGAGAAAATGGTAGCAAAGATAGACGCATTGTCAGCTCTGTGAGCACTTGGTAGTCACAAACAGGTAGGCAGACAAGCATAAATGGAACGAAACATGTGGCTGCTCGTGCACTTAACCTGCCACAGACCCTGATGGAGGATGGAAGGTGTAAACAGAGCTCAGTATCTCGATTTTAATGAAAGCAGGATAGGAAATAGAGCACAACGGCGTAACGGGATCCGTATTGCCTGTCCTATTTTATGGGAGAAGGCTCGGTTGTTCATGTTGTTGTTATACACATATCACAAGTCTACGCAGGTAAACTAGTATTGTGTATGAAATGGACCGTTGGCACAGAAAAGGCGTTGCAGTGGTGCTCCATGTTCATGTTAGTGCATGGTCCATCTAAATTATAAGTTTTTTAAGATGAAGACAACGAAAAAGCAAGCACTAAGGCCAACCTCAGCTTGCGGATAACTGTTCCCAAAGTCAGCAAACTGCGATTTATGTGGCAACCCTCTTTCAACCTTGCACCAGCTGATAATGACTGAGATGCACGCTCACTTCCTGCTAGATCCACGAAGTTCTGCAATTAAAAGAACCTATTATATTCTTCCAGTAACAATCTAAAGGTTGACGCGGAGTACTAGATATTCATACCACAGTAGCAGCAAGAGTGCTTGACTTATCGTTCCCCAAGAACTCACGAGCCGAACTTTCAATTGTCTGGCAGCAAAAACAATGAGCAATAAATCTTTGAAATTTTAATAAGAATTGACAGCAAAACAGATAGAATTCGCCATTACCAGTCTGAGAATCTGATGTGATCTTGAGCTAGCTTCATTAAGGCATGTCTCTCCAACCTGTCTTTGAGCTGTGAAATCCAAATGATCAGCTTAAAAATTTTATTGTGCTGCTAAATAGAGCATGCAAACATGAAATTCATCCAACACAAGACTGAATGAAGCCTTAGTCCTGACCTTCACACACAGAAAGAAGTTCCTGAAAGTGGCTCCAGTCCTTAAGGGTTTCCTCTGTAAGTTTCTCAACTATAGTCCCTCTCTGTCAAAAGAGCTAGCTTTCACAGTGATGTTGGATGAGCTCATAGTTCCTCAGCATAGTACAAAGAAATTTACCTCCGGATCATCTAGAAGTCTCAGTGGAGTACTATCTGCACTGAGGAGGTCCCTCACAGACTCGTTGTAGATCTCCATCGCAGAAAACTTCAGCAGAAATTCTCTTTCCTTGTGCTATTGAGGAACGAGAGAAAGTCTTTATTACCATGCAAATGTTAGAGAAAGAAGTTGCAACTGAGAATGGAGGAGATCTTTAAGTATCATACGACTTGTTACCTTCTCTATGTAGCTGTATATATCTGCCATTGAGTATTCAGTAATTCCACTCATAGTGTATGTTTTTCCACTACTTGTCTGTCCATATGCAAAAACACTTGCTGCAACATTGGGCAGCGGATGGTTGCAACCTCAGGCAAATACCACCGAAACAAAGCAACGTCGGAAGGAAGTAGAAGAGGTTAAAGTTTACCATTTATCCCACTGACAACTGACAGAGCAACTTTCTTGGCTCCTTCCTCGTACACTTGCCTTGTGGAGCAATCACACCGGAAAACTCTGTCTGCAAATCAGCCGACATGGAGAACACGTAACACTAAGAGATATTGGACATAACGCTTTCTCAAGTCGATGATGATTTCCAAGAATGCAAAGACCAGTCATTTATCAAAAAGTCCATCATTAGAAACATCCGTTGGAATTTGAAGACGTGGGCTCAAGACCAAAAGGATGCTGGATCCAACATAACATGAAAATGTGCTCAAGAAAAGGCAAAGAAGAAAGAAAGGAAAAAACTTTCATTGATTGGGATTCAATTACCCAATGTGTAGGCAGCTGGGTACATGGACCGCTCTGAAACAGAGAGATTGTTTCTGTAGATGATGGTGGTGTCATTGATGCATTCCCAATCTGATACATCATTCCTAGAAATCTCCTTCTGATTCAAGGGCCTGAGACGAACTGATACAAAGATTTTCTCTTCACAAGGGAGTCAACCCCTGCATTATCTCCTGGCCGTTAACTGCCACCATTGCTCACCTGCTTACTATCCGAGCATACGAACCGTCCGAAATCAAGATTAGTCTTCACTGCCAGCGACACATCACGTAGTTCTACGCCCCTTACACACTGTCGGACTAGGCGTTGCGGTTTTGGAGTCAATGGAGCGATTGATGTTGGGATCTTATGAAATCTGAGGCCCATCCAACTTCTGCACCTACCATCGTCCCCTGTCATGAACAAGCTAATCATGGCTTAGAGCTAAATCACCCACGTTTCATCAATTTGTCTTAAGCACAAAAATCGCTTCCTCCTTAATTGCTCCTTCCTTTTGTCATCTAAATTAGAAAAGTCAAACAAATGCATATCTGAAGTCACAACTTCCCATTCTCCAAGAGAAAAATGGGCGGTGTTGCTTTTTTCTTCAAATTAGCAAATAATTTAAAATGAACCCTTTGGAGTTTTCTGAGGTGGTCCCCACAACAGACTGTCAAAAAGTTTCATTTCCTCGTGCTGACTTTGAATATAGGATGTCTCCAGAAAAACAAAGCACGACATATTTTCGCCTTGGGAAGTGAAGACTTACCAAAGAATGTCTGAGATCTACGCAAAGATCCATGGCACTGTGCATTTCACTGCAGTGCAGGCAGAGAGAGACAGAGGCAGAGTTTGGAAATTTTTAGTGGCCTCATTTCCTTCTTAATTGGACAGTGAACATGAATTTCCGCAAAACCGATCTCTCTCTCTCTCACTTTAAAACACAAAGCGAATGCACTTAGAAGAAGCGACCAAATTTTCATGACATGTCTCCGAGCTAAAAGCGGAGCCACCTAAATTCGACAAGAGAAATGGCATTGCGAATCCGCGACCCAGAAGTTCAACCAATTTGTCCTTCGCGGTTCCAAACGAGAATGCACAAACGCATTCAAGTCGCTAGGCGAATCATTGAAAACCCGCGAGATGGAACTCCAGAATGGATTTCGATCATCGTTCGACTAACAATGCCTCATGGGTTCACTAACTTGACCGAACGTAAAAAAGGGAAATTGCCATTGACTCTCACCTGTCGAACTCGAATCCTTTCGCAAATCCCCCTCAGGATCTGATGCGAAACGCCACTCCGGACCCAAAATGCAATCCCAGAAGAGCCGGTAACAGGATCGCTTGCTTCCAACGTTTGAACCGAAAGAAGGGGCGAGAGATGTCACAATGCAGGCGAACGGAATGCGACGTCGCACGAGGACGTGCGAGAGATAGAGACAGAAAAGCGAACCCTGGCAATCTCTGTCTCTCCGAGGAAGATGACGGTGAAGATTTGGATGGCTTTCTTAAGGCCCTGCGAATGGGGAGAGAGAGAGAGAGAGAGAGAGAGAGAGAGAGAGAGAATAAAGACGGTTGGTAATCGGGTTGGGTTTGGATTTCGATTATTGCCGCTTTTGCTGGCTTCGTTTTAAGCCTTTGAATTAAAACTGCCGCCCGAAACCAAATTTTACTCTTTTTATTAAATTTATAAATTTCATTTTTTATACGATCGGGAACGCGCAGCAGAAGCCAAACTTGGACCCGCTTACGTGCTCAGCTCCACCCATCTTCGTTCAAAAGTTTAAGCTAGATTTGTCCAATGGGTAGGGCCAATCGGATCGAAAAGGGCCCGATCCAAATTGACTCATTTTTTACCAAAAAAAAAAAATTGACTCATTTAACCCGATTTGATCTATTCCAAGACAATAAAAATATAGCTACTCCTACCCAACTCATTTTGATAAAACGTTTCTCCATTTAACCAACTCTACAAAAATTAATACCCAAATTGAGATAAGAGCGCGTAATAAGCGAGCGCGAGATCAAATGAGAGCGAGAGAGAGTCATGAGAGTGGTTTAGATGCAAGTAAATTGTGAACCTATTTAGCACACATATTATTTTGAGTTTCGCCGTTCTAAACCTATTTATGACCCATCTATTGAACATAACTAATTCATACAATAACCCAACTCATCAATAATGGATTAAGAAATGGGCTTACGACCTATTTTGACAGATCTAAGTTTAAGTTAATGAGTTATGACCCTTGTAAATATACTTGACGGACTCACATCTCACTAATTGCTTGTGTCGGTATTTTTTAACACGACTCACGCGTATATCTCAACGTTCAATACATGCCCAAATTCTTCCACTTTCTCCGTGGTCTTCGTAGCAAATGGTGTAGTTAATTATGCATGCTATATCAGCTAACAACGCGATGCATCCCAACGGTAATTGTAACTATATTCCAAACATGGAATTAGAGCTCCTTATGTTCTCTTTTCCACTGAGATTATCTTAATTTGCTTAGCCAAGGTAGTTCGATGAAAATGCGATTGAAAATGTTAGGTGATTGATTTGATACCCAGAGAACCCGCCGGGGGAAATTGTGGTTCGAATTGGGAGGCCCGTGATTGCAATTTATGTAAGTATTGGGGCAGGTTGGTGAGCTATCCAACAAGAAAAAAAAAAAAATTGTTCGGGAACATGTTATATTTCAATGCTAGTTTTGATGCAACTGTTCATTTAATGAAAAGCCCTCGCCTCTTGGTTGGACAGTTGATTCACATGGCGGTGGTTGCTTGGAATCAAGACAACATCAACTCCCTAAAAAAAATTATTTGCATCATTTGCCATGTGACCCTTCATTACTTTTTCTAACCCCAGCTCTTTTATTTGCTCTCTGGACTGCCTCGAGATGCCGATTGTTAAGGACATGATGATAACAGCGTGCATTAGAAATTTAAAACCTTAATCTCGGGGGAGATTATCAAGAGAAAGTTCGAGTCTAAACCCATCAACATATACAGTTTGACCCATATTCACTCAAAAATTTAAGCAAATGAATTATGGGCTAATTAGAATATATTAACAGCTCTAAACCACACTGATTTTTTTATAAGAGATTTTTCTAACATAACTCACCCATACATACTTCCTAACACAAGGCTTATAAAAAGCACAATACCAATGATGCCGCCAAAAAAAAAAAAAGTCGAGCCAATTAGAATCGAATTAACCCAGCAAGAACCTGATTATGGTATAATGAAAGGGACTTTCTATTTACAGAAATTTTGGAAGGAATCACGTCAAATCAAAGTGATGGCAAAGCTGAGAGTTTAATCAAAGGTCTGTGTGATTAAAACTCCTGGGCACCCAATGGGCCACCGCTGCAACTTCCTCGATCTCATTTCGTAGATGCTTGAACACAACAAGCGACCTAAAACCGACGTTGTTGGTGGGTCGGTAGTCGGTTCACGATTACAGCCACGAACTGATCGGGTCGTAACTAATTATTTAATGAATTAATGCTGATCTGTGAATAGATCTCTTGACCTAACCGGCCCCGTCAACCCTCCGGAAGGGGTGTGAAGTAAGAGTTAAACAAACAGTGATTTCAGATCAAGGAAAGTAGCGAAAACGGTCTCCCACTATTGTGGCTTGGAAGGCTTCTTTCGATAGAAATTTTTCAGAGGCTGTAATTAGGGCATGAAAAGAACAGTTGAACTGAAACCCAAATCGGTCCGATTAGGAAAAAAAATAAATTGGGACGCATTAGGTATGGGTTCCATTCTGCCCGAGTAGTAAGTAGAACAGCAGACTTAAGACAGTTCGTTTCGGTTCGTTTTCGAGTTAAACACCGAAATGACCCGAACTCTCCATCATTGAACTTGCTTCGAAACAAAAACGAGGAGCAAACACGTTCACGAGCATAGAAAGGGAAATCCCGAATCTCTCGCCGGCGCATCCGACTGTCAACTTCGTGCTCTCATCGCCTTCGATTCGTCGTATCGTCTTGAGCTGTGGGTTACGTTACTAGTAGCATGCATCTACTGGTGAACCTCGATTAACCGGGTCACCAAACAAAATTAACGCACGTAACAATGAGAAGCATAGGAACCCCAGTTTTTCTTTCTTCTCTCTCCCATATCCTCCTCTGCTAAAGAGTTGTGATAGGACCATGATTATTGTATTGATATTGATTCAGTCCTAATATTTTCACATTGATACCAATTGCATCCACTCGGCCAATCTAGATTAGAAATTATTAGCATGGACATTGGCTATCTTGCGTGACGCGGTAGGCGCTCACGTGGATATTTCTTAATTTTTTTAAATAATAAAATTTTCAATTACTTTTAATTATTTTTTCTTTCATTTTAGCTGTCGATGGCCGCCTAGCTCATGGCCAACAGGGCCTCAAAGGACCTTTGTGGCCCCAGTAAGCTCTAGGCGAGGCGGCCCTCTCCTAGATCTAGCGAGGGTCGCCCACAATCTTCGCCAACCAAAATGAAAAGAAAACATGCAAGAAAGAAAGAAATAATAAATAATAAAAAGGACTAATACCACAAAAAAAGTTCAAATCGGTATACATGTGATAAATTTACACCAAATTATTATTTTTATCCCAAAAAAACTCCAAAATGGTACATATGTAACAAATTTACCCTAAAACTATTTTTTTATCATAAAAAATACTAAACTAATGCATGTGTGACTAATTTATCCTAAACTATTTTATTGACTACCAAAAATCTCAAGTTGGTACATTTATGACTAGGAGTGAGCAAAAAGACCACCCGGACCGAACCGGGACCGATGGTCCAGTTCTCGATTTTAGATGGATCCGGTTTGGTTACTGGTTCCGGTTCCTAAAATTAGAACCGGTGACCAAGCAATCCGGTTCTCGGTTCTAGGGCCTAGGATTGGACAGACTGCCCGGACCATTTGGTCTTTTTTTTAAAATTTTTTTTAAAATAAACCTAATGTTTAGTTGTCTAGGCTTATGGTTTGTTTTGCTTTTTGAGCTTCCAATGTTACTATCCAATGCATTGTCCATAATGCGTCTATCCCCATCAAATATGATGAAATGTTATTAAATTGTTGTTGAGATTTTAACGTTACATGTGCATATTTTTTTCACGAACACGGTTTCCTTGAAATTGCTCGGGAACCGGACCCGACCGATGGTCCGGTTCGATTCCCGGTTTCGAGGGTGGCCGGTCCGATCCGCGATTCCGAAAAATGGGAACCTGGACCACCGATCCGCTTCCCTATTTTTTATGGGAATCGGATCGGACCGAGAACCGCTCACCCCTATTTGTGACAAATATACCCCAAACTAATTTTTTAACCATAAAAAATTCTAATTTGGTATAACCGTAACAAATTTACCTTCGTTAGTTTTTATTAAATTGAGTTAATATTAAGAAAAATCTCAAACCGATACACTTATCACAAACACATGATAGAAATCTAAAGCTAATATACCCGTTAACCGTCACGTGTCATCCAATTTAGCAATTTGAAGATGAAATTTAACGAAAATTAACGAGAGAAAAATTTGTCACAAATGCATCGATTCGAAATTTGTTGTGGTAAAAGAAATTTAGGGCAAATTTGTTACAAATATACCAGTTTAAAATTTTTAGTAGTAAAAAAAAATAATTTTGGGTAAAGTTGCTATAAATATACTAATGGGAAAAAGCCACAAAAATCCTTAATTATGCGTGTGACACATTTACCCTAAACTTTTCTTTGTGATACAAAAACTCTAAACTTAGACACATTTACCCCAAACTTGTGCTCATGTGACATATTTCCCGTTATGACATTAAAAACTCCAAACTTATAGGTATGTGACATATTTATCTCTAATTTTGAGGGTAAATATGTCACACGGATATAAGTTTAGAATTTTGATGTCACAAAAAATATTTTGGGGGTGAATATGCCACATGAGTATAAGTTTAGGTTTTTCGATGTCAAAAAAATTTTAGGGTAAATGTGTCACATGAGTAAAAGTTTTGTGTTTTTGGTGTCAAAAAAAAAGTTTGGGATAAATGTGTCATAGTTGACATAGTTCAAGATTTTTGGTGATTTTTCCCTATACTATTTTGAAATTTTTTATGGTAAAAAAATAGTATGAAATAAATTTATCACACGTGTATTAGTTTGGAATATTTCTTGATATTAATCCTAATAAAAAATAAAAAAAATATTTAACAAAAAAATTATTATTAAAAATGTCCACATCAAGTGGGACGGCCGACGTTCAATTTCCAACTTAAATTGGCCGAAGAAATTCAGGTGATACCAGTGCCAAAGATGTATGATTGAAGCAGTGCAATGCAACATGTTTAACACATTTTTTGGTATTTTTCCTCGGTCATATTCATACAGTGGAGCTTTCTTTAGGTTAAGCTGTCATATTGAATTATGAAAAGACAAGTCGATCGTTATTATCAAAGACGACCCCCAAAGAACCGCCACCATTCAAAACAATCTGTTGGTGGAGTCTCGACGAGCTTGGGGGTGGAGCTAAGCTAGCGGACGATCTTAGATGCGACTGATCTTGTCTGGTCAAAACTCATTTCTTCAATATTTTTCTCTCAAAGTCATCTTGGGCAGAAGCCCGAGAAAAAGCTGCAAAGGGTTTGAAGGTGGAGGAGGACCACTTTGAGTCGTGGGGAAGGAATTGCAGAACACCCCATGTGGGGAGCGAAAGCCATGCATGGTTGGGGACGACCACTTTGCATGCGTGCATTGCATGTGTCCCTCTCTTTTTCGATGATCATAAATTCTTTTCTCACGTAGAAATAACAATAACAATAATAATAATAATAATAATAATAATAATAAAAGATTCTTTTTTTGATATTATTATTAAAAATGATATAATCTTAATCGTAGATTCAAACATCATTATCGCGTATTTTGCATAAAATACTCATTAATTTATAGATCGTTTGATTAAAAATAATTGGTAATGGTATCAAACTGTTACGTTAGCGTAGCTTTTTAATAATAATATTAATTCGAAATGATAAATTAGAGGAGCAAAAAGCTGTGCAATATAATCCATGCATGTGCTCCCCACCGACCGTGACACGTGGTCGAGGAAAACAACATAGGTTTCGTCAACATTCGGCGCATAATATTTCGTGGAAGGAATCTTAGACCCTGTATAGGTGGCAAAGAATTTATCAAACTTTCCAACCCCTTTCGTCGGAAAGGCAAAGGAAGAGGAATGGAATATTCTGAATTTACGAGTTAGTCTTCAGTATCAAACAAGAGAAAGAAATAAAAATATGATTATTCGAGATTTTTGATATCCAATTCATCGATACATAGCGTTTGTTAATAACCTAGTTTTTACCAAGATCAATACCTAATTGTTTGGCCCCCACATAGTTCATGCGCACGGCTAAGATCAAATGAGAAACACAACCAATTTCTAAGGTAGTTTCGATGGAAAAAAAATTATCTAGAAAATATGTTCCTAAAAATAATTACATGTATCGCTTGAAATAATTAGTAAATAAAAAATATTTTCATTACCAACAACAATTTAAATCTTAACATTTACGCAGACGGTGTAAATGTTTTTCGTTCATTCATTTTTCTATGTGATATAATCGATTACTTTTGGAAATTCTCGAAAACGAAGCTTAAGGAGGATTGGGCTCTGCCTAGGATTTTATATTTATCTCTGTTTTTATTCTCAAAAATTAAATTATTTACAAAATAATCTTCTAATAATTATTAATTGTATCGCTTGAAATAATTAGCTAGTGGGAAATATTTTCATCGATCGCAAAATGATTATATCTAAGCATTTTGTGAACAATGTAATATGTCTCATTCATTCATTCGTTTTTTTGTAAGTGATATAAGCGATAATTTTTCTGAAAATTTGTTTTCATGTTGTTCATTTTTCGGGAAATAAACGCACCATATTTCATAAGAAATGAGTGATTTAGAAAATATTTTTATAAAGATAATGGCTTGTGTTGCTTACAAAAAATTAACCAATGGAAAAGAATTTCATCTTCCGCAAAAATATTTAGAAGTAAATTTTTCTTGATAATAAAATATATTGTATCGACTAATTATTTTAGGCGATACGAAACGATTACTTTTATGAAAAATATTTTTAAAATAATTTATTTTTTACGAAATAGAAAGAGCTTGAATGAAACTAAACTCTGCATAGGATTTTGGATTAAATTCGTTTTGTGGATTAAATAGTTGAAGCATGTGCAATCTATTTCGTCCACGATAGGTTGGTAGCACGTGTTGCAGAGCATTCTATGCAAAACGACGGATGAATAGTCCAAAACGATTGTGCGTTTGGTTCTTTGCTGATGCAGGCATGCACCTTTTTAGAAAGGTCAATTCTTTTTCTTTCTTTTTTTTTTTTTTGTCGAAAATACGGTACTACTTTCATTCAATTGAAACGAGATTACAAAAACTAGCGTTCCAGAATTGCAACAAAATTTAGGGAGTCGTAAAATTCGCATTTATCAATCAAATATATTTCTCGTAACTCTTTGAGATTCTTATAATATTTTACATTTTGACGGAAAAGCATGTTGAATCGTAAACAAATAAGCCGTGAATATTGCAGATGTAAAGCAACCGAATAGAATTGATACTTGTCCAAAATGTCTTAAACCTATTACATTTTTATCAATTCAGTTCTAAACTTTTTAATTGTGACAATTGAGTTACATATATTTTCACGTTTTGTCAGATTAAGCCCATCCGATCAATTTTGACTAAAAATCACTAAACATGAAGGCCCGCCCTGTCCTAGTGGCACGATCGACATTTGTCACGGACAAATTTTTTTACTAATATTTTTATTTTTAATCGATTTTTTTCTTTTATTTTTCCTTTTCCTTTTTCCCTTCTTCACTTTTTTTGGGGTGGAGAGAAAAAGGAAAAAGAAAACCAGAAAAAGTAAACAAGGAAAAGATAAATATAAAAATAAAAAAAATACAGAATTCAAAATAATATTAAAATATCACTAAAAATGAACCACAGTAGCATACCTTGCATAGCAAAATTAGAATTTCAAAGAAAAATTGAAATTTCGACATTAATTATGTCCTTTGAAATAGTCGACAGGGATGTCGGAATCAATTAAAGTTCTTTATTCGATGGGGCCGGGGACGGTGTTTTTCAAATTCTTCAAGATACACAAATTAGCTTTGAATTTTCCCAACCAAAGGACATTTTCTTACATTGTTCATCAATCTTGAGAATTCTTAACGCAACTCTTTTTGTTTTTTTGGAAACACAATTCAGTATTCACTAGTTTGAGCTAAGATCGTGTTTACGCTTTTCGACTTAAATACAAACAAAATAGTTTTTTGAATTCATCCAACCGTGCGACGGATGGCCTAACCAAATCAAGGGCTCAAGGAGGAACACCATATTCAATGCTGCCTAATCGCCCTTCATGAAGTGCCCGCCTAATAAGACACCCCATCAAATGCTCGCCGCGTGTCAAGGTGGGGGGGCCACGGGTCAATCTTTTTTTATTCGGGCGCCACATCGGAGAGAGACAAGGGGACTGACCAGAGAGCCCCACCTAGACACGTGGCGAGCGATCCCTAACCAACATTTTCTCCGCCCTACAGAGATCTCAGGCGCCACGTCAGCTCCGCTTGCCAGCAACTGCTGCATCGTAACGCCACGTCAGCATTAATGAACTGAGTGATGGCAATGACCCCATCGTAACGATTCGAGTGAGAGTTCTTGAATATTCGAATGCACGCCACAATGATCCCCAGCCGGAAATTACGGCGGCGCAAAGATCAGGCGCGCACGCAAAAATGCGAGCCACGCCGTGTGTGTGTGTGTGTGGGTCGGAGAGACGGGCAGCTTCGTCCGCTGTTTAGCTTCTTGGATTCTTCTCGGGCTTTCTCGGCGACAAAAGCGTCGAGAGATCGATGATGGTTGGATGGAGGGAGGGGGCTTCGTCTTCTGATCAGAGGAAGCATCCTGGAAATTTCTCAGGTTTTGGAACCTTGTTCCATCAGTTGCCACAACCTCCAGGTGACTCGATCGATATCAGATCCTGCGGCACGTTTGTTCTTGATCGGATTGCTTTTACGACTGGCCAAAAAAACTTCCGTATGCATCTACGCCAAGGATGTGATCTTTATGCGCATGCTCAAAAGCTTTCGACGATTGTCGGCTGATCAACAATTAAAATGAAGCAAAGCAAATTCTATTTTGACATGGTAAGTGTTTTTACAAAAGGGAAAACGCAGCCTCAAAGGGTTTGTTCGAGTGATAAAGCATATCCTGCTCCATGCTCGGGGCTTAATTGAGTTCGAATCACCATTATTGCGCATTCATTCTCTCGAAGCAACCCCAAGATCGAGCGCACAAATATAGCTTGGTAACGACTTTATATGTGTGAGACCGAAAAAGGGTTGGTACACTCGGTGAAGATCAAAAGAGCTGCGAAGAACTCATTAATATCGGTGACATAATTTCGCCGTGCTAAATGAGTTTCGAACACAAACAACTTACATTCGATAGGGTCGGTGGTAATTAAACATTTACACTATGGTGTGTACGAAACAAAAGATGACCAAATTAAAATTACATAATTTGATACGAAGGGCATCATCCACCTTGTCCCAAGAGAGAATCTGCGAGGAAAGTTCCTCTCGCGCGCGCACTTTTCTTTTTTTTTTATTTTGCCTAAGTTTTCAAGTTAAAGCAAAATGACTCTCTCTCTCTTTAAAAAGGAACTAATGGCCACTCATTCCCATTCATCCCATACGCTCGAGTGAGACCAAAAGAAGAATTACATAGAGAAACC
The DNA here is from genome assembly GCA_021437795.1 of Rhodamnia rubescens. Lineage (NCBI taxonomy): Eukaryota > Viridiplantae > Streptophyta > Magnoliopsida > Myrtales > Myrtaceae > Rhodamnia > Rhodamnia rubescens. Next base: position 4,738,407 of record JAILYA010000004.1, on the reverse strand, counting down.
TTTTGAGGAGGATCAGAAGCTGAAGAGGGCCGACCAAGCTCTTGCAGAGGAGATGGCGACGGGTGCAACGATGGAGATCGAGGAAATGGCGAGTGGCCGCCAAGCACTGCCTCTCCTCTCGCTGAACCACGTCTCGTTGTTGTGCCGGTCTGTGTGGGACTCGACGAGGTTCTACGAGGACGTTCTCGGCTTCGTCCTCATCAAGCGCCCTTCTTCTTTCGACTTCAATGGAGCTTGGTCCGTCTCGCTCTCTGTCTTTATATCTCTCTCTCCTGTTACTGATAAGAAACACACGTTTCACTTTTGCACTGTCCCATTCCTGCATGTGCATGATGCTCTGCGGGTGTTATGGTGTTTGATACGCAGGTTATACAACTATGGAATAGGGATACACTTGATTGAGAACCCATCAGTTGAGGAAAACGACGCCATCGATGAGCCGCGTCCGATCAACCCCAAGGACAACCACATGTCTTTCCAAGTAAGTTTGATGCAGCATTAGTCTCTACTATAAGGCACAATTGAATTTGAGCTACTGGACCTAGTGGTTCAATTGTCAAAAGGATTTGCTTCAAAAGAGATCGTAGACCAAGACAGAACCGCGATTTTTCGATACATGCATTGATTTAGAAAGCGTGGCCGTCGCCATAACAAGGTCCTTCTTGATACAGTGCACGGACGTGGGGCTAGTGAAGAGGAGACTGGAGGAGATGGGGGTGAGGTACGTGACGGCGGTGGTGGAGGAAGCCGGGGTGAAGGTGGACCAAGTCTTCTTCCACGACCCCGATGGGTACATGGTCGAGATCTGCAACTGCGACAACATCCCGATCCTCCCCATCTCCTCCTGCCCGTTCAAGCCCAAGCTCGGGAGCTTCAGCAAAGCGCCTGCAAGCAGCTGCGGGTTCATGGAGACCATGATGATGGAGAGCCTCAGCATGGACATCATGAACTTCTCCTTTTGAGAGCTCAAGTTCCAGTTCACAAAGGAAAAGATCAGTTGTGACTGAAGGAAGAAGCAGCAGCAAATACAACATGCTTTTCTTTTGATAGTTTGTGTGAAATTTAAGTATTTTGTCAAGTTGTTTTCCAAGGTTTGTAATACCAAAGGACCTAAAGACGTATGAGTGTCATAAATTGGTTGTTGAAGGGCCTAAGGGTGATTAATTATCACATGTTCCTCTTCTACTATATGTGTTTTAGAAAATATGAGTGATTACTATTTATCCTAAACTATGCACTTCCAAGAGGTTGATAAAATGGTTTTTCCTCATAAGATAATGAGAAAATCCGATGAAAAGAGTTTCTTTTTTGAATAAATACACAGTCATCTTTTTGTCTATTAAGGGCCTATATAGCAACCACTCGATCCGAAAAAATGATTCTAATTAAAATGACTTTTTCGATTCTGTTTTTTGGGTAAGTTTTAGAGAATCAAAACGCGTTTAATAACTGCATAAAATTTTTATTATTGAAACAAAAACGCGTTTAGTAATCGCACATGATTTCGTTCTCGGGAACAATTTCGATCTCAATTTTTGACATTTAAGTCAAATATTTACTTAGTTACTTTGTAAAATTTCTTACTACATTTCGAATTAATCGAAGATTAATTCATATTGATTCTCTTATATAACATATTGCTTATTAAAATGTAAAAATAAATATCAAGAATTATCACAAGTCATTTTCGTCATTTATTATGGGGTTTCATCCAACTCTTTCGAGTGGGTGGACAATCTACATGAGCGACACCTCTCCAAGAAAAATGCACCGCACTACCTTCCATCGGTGTGCGTTTTTGTTTTAGGAAAATCAAATCTCAATCTTAATTCATCCAAACTTAAGAACGAGAACTTGCTAAGTGTTCACGCCTGGTTATTTTTGTCTTTTTCTAAAATTTTATAAAACTAGACTAAGTCTAAAGTATATAAACCTAGGAAAATCACAATCATTGAAATTAAGTACACAATCAAGGAATCATGGCATTGATAAATCGCATCATAAAATCCTAACGAAACCTTAAGAGCTTAGAGAACGTCGTTCGAGTTCGGTTTCAAAGGTATTTATCGGTTTCCTAAAAAGAACAAAATCCACGAAAACTAGAAAATCTAGGCCCAAATTTATTAAAATGAAGTCAAACTAGCCTAATCTAAGCTTCTTCTATTTTTAGGGATTTTCCAAAAAAATTCTGATTTTTTAGAATTTTTCCAATTTTTTGATTTTATTTTTTCTTATATTATATGTTTTTCTTTGAAAATGAGACATCATTTTGTTTTAGTTCTAGGAAAAGGTAACAAGAAAACTAAAAGGGAAAAATGAGAGATGTGGTACTTATTCTGATTTTATTTTGTGATTTTCAAAAGTGATTATTTTTTTCCGTAACTAAACTTTTTTTTTTTTTTTGCCCCAAAATTATTTTCGAGAACAGAATCAAAATCAAAATCATTTACGTTACCAAAAAGGATTCTAATCTTTTTTGCTCTAGGGAACATAATCAAAGAACCAGAATAGTTGCCATACGAGCCCTAAGCATCTCCAATTTTTTTGGACTTCTAGTTCTCTCGGTGTTTGTTTCAAGAAAAAACTTTTTGATGGAGGAAAATAGATTAAAGCTACATGCCAACGTGCATGTAAAAAAATATTTGAAAACGATTTCTTCCGTGGAGTATTCATTCCCCTCGATTTTACGTCAAGTTGTTTTACTTAAATGTAAAATCCTTTTTCGTAAATCATCTATTATTTTCGGCAAACCAAACACATGAAATTTTAGAAAATTATTTCATGAGAATGTCTTTCACAAAAAAATAAAATGTTTTTAGTAATTTTTCAAATTGCCGAAATGTTTTATTATATTGTTCCCAGCGTACTATGCGGGGTTAAGATTCTTTTAATAAAGAAGATACAGGTAGAAGACATCTTTTTACCCTTCTATTCAAGTACGAAAACTTCATTGAATGAAAACGGCATTTGAATACCATAAGGTTCGACAAAAAAAAAAAACAAGATCACATAAAAGGACTTGTAATGGACGCAAAATTGAAGTTTAACTTTTCACAAAATAACTTATTGCAAGATAAATTTTAGTACATGTTTAAAGGAAAATTCTAAATAAGGGTTTGAAATGCCATCATTTTCTCGAATAAGGGCTTAAAACGGTCCTTGTTTCAAATTCGACCTCAAGTGGCCATAGCCGCTTCAAACAAGGGCCATCGGGCTCTCACCGGAGTCGAGAGGGCCGCCGACCCTCGTACAAGTCCGGCCAGGGTCGGGTGGGGTCTTCGGCCCTCGCCAAGGCACCAACGACCTCAACGGTAGGGCAACGGACATAGGCGCCCGTGTTTCTTTTTCTTTTTTAAAAAATTTTAGACTTTTTTAATTTAAAAAAAGAAATAAGTAAATAAATAATTAAACGAAGAAAATTTCCCCGATCTATTGGTGAGTATGGTCACTTCAGGTCATTACTAAAGAAAATGATGACTCTTCAAATAGTTATTTAAAAGTTCATGTTTAATGATCGCGAGAGCGGCCGCCACATTGGTCAATATATGTCTCCTCTTGAATAGACAACGGTGGATATTTGGCATGGCTATAGCCATTATTTGTTTTCTTTATCTTTAGATTTCAGAATTTAAAATTAGAACTTTTTATATAATATTTCATTTTGGTAGAGTACTTTTTATGTAACATTGAAGCATTGAATTTTTATCTTTTATTTGCGGTTCAAGATTTGGGATCGTGGTAAATTGACCCCTCACGTTTTAATATTTTCGACTTGCCCCTTAACATTTTGAATCCAATTGCATTTGCGTATTTTGACACTGACTTCGACACCAAAAATATAAAAAAATAATACATTGGCTCAAGGTCAACCTCACTTGGAAGGTCAACTTTGTTACAACACATAGACTAGTTATAAAGAGGGGTGAGCAAGATGGAATTGATTCAAAAATTGAAATCAATGATTTTCCTCAATCGGATCGGACTCTTTTTTTTATTATTTCTTTTGTTTCTTAACTATAAAACTTAACAATCCATTGATTTTTTTTCATTTCTTAAATGCAAATCAATTTTAGTAAATATACTAAAATTAAAGTCCATGTTGCTCACCTCTACAAATAATTCACCATATATTACTCGGGGAACCGGATCACAAAAACTGAAAATGGATACTTCGATCCGGTTTCGATTCCTAGGTGAGCCCGAATCGAAAATTGATCACTCTTTTAAAGGATAGATTTGAGTGATATAAAAAAAAGGGAAAAAGATAGTCCTAACATAAAAAAATAAAAAATCGTTAAATACACATCGAGAAAGAAAATAGAAATAAAATAAAAACCTATTAGAGAAGGGATAGAAAGAGATGGCGGTTTCCCTCACGACCTTTAACTATGGGGCAATTCTAATACGACTTTTCAAATGCCAAATTAAACAAGGGATATGTTTACTAGAAATCTTAAAACTCATCACAAAAGTGTAATTAAGTCCTAAAATTTATAAAATATGCAATGAAGTCCTAAAACTTGCCAAACTAAAGCAATCAAATCCTTCCGTTAATTTCATCTAATTTGACTAACGGAAAATGATGATGTGACATTTTTTATTATTTTTTACTATACATCTTGCTGAGATGGCTCCAGGTCAGAAAAAAATTAAAAATTAAAACGGAGAAAAAAAGAGAAAACAACCGGTGAGGGCTTTTTTTTTTTTACTGTTCATCATCTTCCTTCCCCATGAGTGCATCCCTTTCAGGTTCTTCTTTCTCTATTTCGTTCATCATGTAAGCATAGGCAGACCTTACTGCCTCTTCGTTTTCTCTCCGTCTACGTCTCTTCCCTCTCTTCGAGCTCGACGTGCGGCGAAGCTCGAGCCCCAAATCTGAGTTCACGCTCTCGCCACGAGCAAAGGTCGAGCCCAAATCTAAGGCTAACCTCGAAGCTACAAGCGCAGCTCGGCCCAATATAAGGTCGAGTTCGAGCGGCACGGTGCTTGCCCACCGTGAGCTTCTTGGCCACCATGGCCAAAACTGGCTTCGAAGCTCGCGGCCATGGCAGTTTGCACTCGAAGCCATATCTTGGAGACCATGGCTGTTTGCACTCGAACCTAGATCTGGGCGGCCAAAGGCCATGGGGGACGCTGGATGAGTGCAAGATCTTGTGACCAAAATCAATTTGACAGAAACACAATCATCAATTAAATTGATGTCAAATGAAATACTTTGTTAGAATCTAAAGAAAGGCTGCATTCTTTGAGGATATGCTGCAATTAAAATCTAAAGAAAGGTTGCATTCTTTGATTTTCATTTGCTTGGGGTTGTGTGGGGGTAAGGTGAAGGCACTAAAGGGAAAGCAGGAAGAAAGGTGGTGGTGGTGTTCTTGCGTCCAACGAAGCATCATCGCTCATCGCTTGGTTTCTCGTAGCAAATTTGTCCAGGCAACCGGTATCTTGAAGAAACAATCGGTTGATCAACCAAAGAAAAAGAGAAAAGGAAACAATCAATTGACAGTAATCTCGTGGACGCCAGTATACGATTTTTTTATATAAATTTTGGCATTTTTTCCCTCCTTTTTTTTTTTTTTTTAATTTTGAAGTTTTTTTCTTATGTGGCATTTGGTGGGTGACATATCAGCATTACATGCCTTAAAAATTAATAACAAAATGCCACATCAGCATTTTCCGTTAGTCCAATTGGACGGAGCTAACGGAATGACTTAATTGCACCAACTTAGGACTTGATTGCACATTTTGTAAATTTCGTAACTCAATTGCACTTTTGTGACAAGTTTTAGGACTTCTAATGAATATATCACATTAAATAATAGGGTTAATACCATCAAAAATCCCGAACTATGTCCATTGTGACACATTTACCTTGAACTTTTTTTGTGACGCGAAAAATCTCAAACTATGATTATTGCGACACATTTACCCCAAACTTTTTCTTGTAACACCAAAAATCTTAAACTTGTACCCGTATCACACATTTACCCTATGTTATGTTTCCATAAGAAACAGAAATCACCGTTAAAATTCCTACGTGGCCAACGACAGACTTCAAATGTCGCTGACGTGGACACCAAAGCATGGATTAAGTGAATGACAACAACAATGTTTTTTATTTGATGTGGCTGAAATATCGGAAAACGTCGTTCTTGGGGCTCCGTCCATCGGTCCCCTTACTCCATTCAAAGCTCTCCGTGCTCGACTTCTCTCTGCCGAAGCTCCATGCTCTATCTCGAAGCTCCATTTGTCCACACGAGCAACGTTGTTATTCCCTCTCGCGATTGCTCCACAGAACTCGATTTGGGAATTTAAGGTTAGTATTCCACTTGATTCCCTCTTTCGGAGAAGCTCAATTTGCTCGAAGCTTATTTTATGGCTGATTGGGTGAAGGCGATTTGAGGCTTTAGGATTTTATGCGTTGGTGGTTTCTTCTTGGGTTTTAAGATTCTCTATAAAATCTGGATGTGATGGAATAGAATGGCAATTCAAGGCTGAATGAATTGGGTTTACAATTCCGGTGCCCAGTTGGGCAGATGGGGCAAGCTGTCGGATGGCATTACAGGTTCAGAAAAAGGTATTCTCTGCTATTCTTCAGAAATCATAAGCATTCTATGAAATGGCCACAACTTTTGAAATTACATGTTACTCGTATGAGGCTTATAAGCTTACAATTGGCGTTTAGGTTGACCTTTCACTATAAATTTACTTTTAGCATTGGAATTCAAGTACGTCAACTTGGGCCATTTTCGACCCCAAAAGAAAAAACTGGTGCTATTAACTGGAGAATAGTAAAAGTGTCCCAGGTCAGGTTCAAGCACGACTTCAGTTCTTGGCTGATTGATACTTATATGGCTAAGCCTAAATATGATATCACTGTGGAACCATGACGTGGGAGTGATTTAATATCAAGTTCAGTTTATACATCGAGATTCCATTTGAAATACTTTTCGACGATTCTACGATTTGATCTTTCTAGGCCTAATTTAAAGATATTAAGGGAGGAGAAATTTTCAATTTAATTATCGCTCGCTATCGAAAAGAACAAAAAAAAAAATCATAAACCTATCGTATTGACACCAATTCAATCGTAAGTCTTACAATTCACGAGCCCAGCTTGTTGATGCATTGATGAAGTATATGCTCAATGATTGGTCATGAGTTTACTAAAAAATGACTTGTGCGCCATACAAGGATTGTGATGATACTGTTGATTGTTGCTTAGCGCAAAGCTGTAGGAAACTAACGACTTGTATATTCTGCAGATGTATAATTCATTCCGTTGATTTTAGCAACAAAACAAAGTAAATGTCTACTCTTAATAATCATGTCTCCGCACCCTATGCTACTAGATTCTTTGCTACACAAATTTGTTTTGACCTTCTTGTGCATTTCAAGTTTATCAAGGGATACTTTCTTTTTGGTTAGTTTTAATGTTTAGGCTCATCGATTTCTTGCCTCCCCCTATGCTTTGTATCATCAATGTTATTTGACATGTGACACTTATGTTCTACTTCTGCTTTTTATGGCCAGTATTTCTATTTCAATGAAAGATGTGTAAAATAATGCTTAACTTGCTATAAGTGGGTCAATAGAGGATGGCTGGATCCATTTACCCATTTTGATCAAGAACTAATGCTATGTACATAGTCTATGCAACTTCTTTTATTTGATCTGCTCATGTTAAATTCCGTAAGTTTTACTTCCTAGAATAGAGATCGCTTTCTTCATATGCATAGCTATTGAAAAAAGTACTTTGATATTTCTAGGTTGATGAAGAAAGTTGATTTGAGGTTATCCGAAGTTGAGGTTGGGGCTAGAGCTTGGTGCCGGGGTTGTTAGCCAAAGTGAATATAGTGAGAGTAATGATGGCCTATATTTTGAGAGTGACGATGGTGAGATTGATGCATTGAGCAGGAGCGACGATGACCACATCCTATCCGATAATGAGGACTACTTCCAAGTAAGAGAAATTATCGTGACTCATGACACAATAAGAAAACATGCCCCAAGCCTCTAGCACCCACACAAATTACACCTCCGGTAAGGAAAATTACAAATATTTTTATACGTTTCTTAGTTGAGCATATTCATGGTAAATTATCTATGTTTTTCTATGGAGGGTAAAAAGGGGAGACCAAGAAAACATCGGAGACCGGCCATGGTGGAAGGGACATCCACCAGACAAGGAGATACAAGAACTGCCCCTCTTGGGACCCATTTCAATGTTATCATAGCTAAGAAAAGAAGAGTGAGTAGCCATTCACAAGAACCCATCCTGACTTAGCTTTGTTACAAGAATAATGTGCTTATTGTTTATCCATATATAGGTTCAACGAGGATATGGATTATATATCTCAGAATCCACCGAAAACTCATATTTTAGGGCAACAACTTGTCAAAGTTTAAGGTGTTTTCATAAATTAGACAACCATGATCACAAGTTGTCTCTTTAGAAAATTTAGAGTCCTGGAAGTGACATAATCCATGAAATTTTTAGAGTCCTTGAAGTCTGTCATTGGCCACGTAGGACTTGTAATGGTGATTTCGAAGGAAACATAACAGAGGGTAAATGTGTAACACGGGTACAAGTTTAAGATTTTTGGTGTCATAAAAAAAAGTTTGAGGCAAATGTATCACAAGTAATCATAGTTTGAGACTTTTCGTGTCACAAAAAAAAAAAGTCCAAGGTAAATATAGTTTAGGATTTTGTATGGTATTAACCCTAAATAATAACCTTTTAACATCTAAGACACTTTAACACAACATCTCGTTTCTCATAAAAGGGCAACATTTCATCCATGAGATAAATTTAATATTCGTTAAGTTTTCCATAAAAACTAGCTATGGAAATTCTATGAAGTGATTGACATGGATGATAATTTATGACATGATTGCCGCAATACTGCACAATACTACGTAAAATTATGTTGGCCCTCGGAAAAAAAGTGATTCCAAACTTAAATTTAGATCCAATAAGTAGCATCCCAGTTCCGCTACTTTAGGAATACTTGCTAACCTCTTTTATCAGCCTAACCTTGCATTACTCGAGTAATTGGCGCATGAGAAAGCTCTAAAGCGAAAAATCAAACAGAGCGGCCATACGAACACAAGTGCATAAAATACAAAACACCAAACGGCAAGCATGCTTACAAGGGGTATGGCCTTTTATGGTTTTAATAACCATATACACATTCGGCAATCAATAAGATCATTTAGCAAACCGGCTTATACACTTTTATTCATATCTCATTTATTTAACCACATCAACCATCCTTGTTTATATAGTTATACAACTGCTCCACTTATTTACAATATTCACATGGGAAGATTATAACAGGGGGTAATCTACTCTCGATTTGTAGCATCGTCATCCACTACCTCTAGCTAGCTTGCTCATCTAAAAAGATGTTATAAACGGGGGTGAGCTCAAGGCTCCTCCGCAAGTAGAATTCCTAGTTCAAACGACTAAACCAACTATAGATTCGCAGAATTGCAATCAAAGCAATCACGATAGAATCCAAGGTATTCAAATGATAGAATCTCCGAATCAAACCAGAAACCGATGATAGAATCAATCGGAACCCAAGGATAAACCAAATCGGGTCATAAATACCACGGTTTGAGATCTATTGAACCAAAATCTAGGATACTCAAGAATAGAATTTCAGAACCTCATAATATCCACATCAAAGCTATCGTAGCCACGACAGATCCACAAACAATGCTCACAATCGCAAAACTATAGATAATCTAGTAATAAGAGCTGAAAATCTACGTGCCTCGAATATTCGAGAAAACAACGAACGATCAAACGAACGCACGAACAAACAAACAAGCGGATGAACGAACGGTCCAACGGGCTAGAGCACCGAAAGGCCAAGGCGGCGGACGGCTACAGCTAGGGTAAACGTGCAACATCGACGGTGGCGACCAAAGGTGGCCGAGAGCGCGCGGTGGTCGGACAAAGACACCAACGAACGAAAGCGATCGGCGAGTGGGTCGGGCTAATGGCCAAGGGCGGTTGGTGATCTTTAGAGAATATATGGAAGCAGAGCAACAACGTTTTGACGATCGTACGACGAATAAATGACTCTAGAAATTTATATGGGGGAAGCGGTGAAGGCAAGTCGGCTTAGGCGAGTCGCCAACTTAAAGACGAGTCAGCTTGACTAGAATCACCAGGCGACGACATGTGCCCATCGCCTCACCGCATGACGACACGTGTCATGCTGCATGACATGTGGCACCGTCATTACCACGTGTCATGTGGCGGTGACACATGGCTTTCCAGGCAGCCACGTCGTGCTTTACCCCTAATTTTCCTAATTTCAAACAACTTTGACCTCGATGGGATCTAAATCAAACACATAGTGTTCTTACAAATATTACCAAGCCAATAATAATTCCTCAAAAATACCCTTGAGTCCGGATAAAAATCCCTTAAAACTTATCAAATAATTCGAACTCATTAAATGTTAATTCACTCTTAAGCGAGAGGAGGGTTTTCGGGTCATCACAATCCTCTCCTCCTTAACAAATTTCATTGTCAAAAGTTCGATCTTACTCCCTCCTAAAAATGAAGATTCTTATGGTGAATTTCTCTTCACTTAATCACGTGGTTTTACTACGCTTCGTATCATACTCTAACCTTAATTGCCATATCTCGCAATCTTAACGTATACATAGGGCCATCATCAATCTCTATAGGTTTCTCATCTATCTAATACCACTCGTTCACATGTTTCGATTATAGTTCTCAATGTTATTATCGTAACTCGCCAATTCAATTGGCGTCAACAAGTGGACTCGTCATTGTCCCATAATTCAAAAACATCCAGGCGGATCATCCATCATCCCTCAGGACACAACATATACCTCTGCCAATCACGATGCCGATTCCATATGCCAAGCATGTGGTTCTATTGGTTACAAACAATTACTGTTATCGACTTTCATTATGCAAGAATACGCAGTGATGCAATAATCATGTCATATATAGCTGTACAAGCTGGATTTGTACACTATTTTCTTTAAGGAAATTTTAACGGAGATGCCGAAATTATTACATGGCTGCGAAGATTTGACCGGCCAGTGGATACGAGTCCTCACTCGAAATTAAGTTAATAAGTTAAAGCTTTCTTTGAGATAATATGAACTTTGCATCATCTTTATTTGAAATTTTTGGCCCTAGATATCCATATTTTGTTTTGGGTCAAATGGTGAGATTAAGATTAAGACATTCGTTGATAAATTGAGACAGATGGAATTTTGAAAAAAAAATGATATTTTTATCTTATTGCGTATAACGAAGAGAAAGCCAACCCTGTCCTCTGCAAAAACTGATTCTCTTTTGAGGAGGAGGGAAGGAGAAGAAGAAGAAGAAGCGACTTCCATGGGGACTACGATGAGCCCGATTTCGATACTGACTCCTCTCTTCTTGTCGATGCTTGTGGCTCTGTGCGATGGCTACGTGAAGGACCGGACTTTGCTTCGCCAATCTTCTAGCGACGACGTCGGATATTACTTGACCAAGGATGAGCTCTGGTTCAACCAAACCCTCGATCACTTCTCTCCATATGTGCGCGCTCTCTTTCTGTCTCTATCTCTCTCTGGATGATCTTGGTCTTTGTTGCGCTTGATTTCTTGTGGATGTGTGTGTAACCGGTCGCTTGATGTTTGGTAGTTGGTGCCTCGGGGATGAGCTGCTTGAATTGCGAACACCATCAGTTTTTGTCGTATTAATAGATTCCTGCTTCCGGTTTTCTTTCGATTCCGTTCAGCGGGAAGGTTAGTCGATTGAACTTTGAACTAAATGAGTTTGGAGGACGCGATCAATTTGCTTGTGAGTTGTAGTAACGATTCGTCGGATCTCCTGGATTAATAAGTTCTACTTCAAATAAACTGTTTTTTCGCCGCACAAAGCTGTTCGTATTGGTTAATTACATCCGCTAACTCAATTAATAATGAATTTATCAGCAACCCCACTTATTATAAACTCGAACAAATTTTTCTACATTTTCTATATTGAAATACACATGAGAATTCGAAGATTTCAGTGGCCCATCCCTTGATACAATTTGCAAAATAAGTACAAAAGGCCAATAGTTGAGAACATTTTGAAACTACTGATCTTGCCGATGTTTTGCATTGCTTTTATCTCTAAGTTCTTTTAATATTGTTAGTTACTATAAACTCATATTACACTTTTACACACTTTGATTATGTGATCATCTATTGCGGTTTTGGGCATACACCGAAATTTGCACTCTGTTTATTAATTTTTTTTTAACTTTGAAGTTGAAGTTGAAGTTGTTTTGTCTTGGTTGTGATCGTGGATTATTGTGAAGCAACTGAACATGAAATGCAGTGGACGAGTGGAGCACTATAGCTGAATTTCTGTTACAATGATCTTCAAAAGAGCATCATGCTATTGCTAACTCATGGAAATTGAATTTTTGTTCTCAGGATCGTCGTCAATTTGCACAGCGCTATTATGAGTTCCTAGACTACTTCCAAGTTCCAGATGGACCGATATTTTTGAAAATCTGCGGTGAATCTGCATGTAATGGGATAGTGAATGACTATATTAGTGTAAGTGCTACTTAGCTCAGTGTTCTACTAGCTTTTGGCCAGCATAAGTGCGCCAATCTTCAAATTACTATAAAGCGGTTAGCGTGCCACCAAATATTATACTGCCATTCAGAGAGAAAATTTGAAAGTCAATTTTACCCGTGAAGGATTTGGAATTTCATGGTTATCCTAAGCTGTGATGCCTTGAGAATTTTCCAATTGCTAATTCATGCAGGTTTTGGCAAAGAAGTTTGGAGCTGCTGTGGTTTCACTTGAGCATCGGTACTATGGGAAGAGTTCTCCTTTCAAATCGTTGACAACAACAAATCTAAAATACTTATCATCTAAACAGGCACTCTCCGACTTGGCTTCCTTTCGTCAATTTTATCAGGCAAGTTTCTGAATCCGTTAAGCATGTCATTAACCATGAATAACAATGGTGATAGATGTTTCATAATGTAACCTCGATTATCAGATGAGAGATGGTCTGAAATTCCTGTGAAATGTCATATGAATAGAGCTTTAAACTTGGAGAAATATCAATGAAGTACTGTTGTTACTAGTCAAAATTAGTATCATTCTGAGGTATGACTGGGATGTGGTAAAAGTGTCCTTTTTCTCTTGCAAAGAGATGTTGATCCAGAGGTGATTGAAAATCTAGCATATGGGAGCAGATATTGATGTAGGTCTCATTTGCATGCTGTGCTAATGACATGAGAAAATCCCTCTGGGCAATTGGATGACCTGCATTTGTTTTTGTGTGATTGAAGTGAGAACTCTGATGGGTATTACTGCATTTGGAAAACGATTGCTGGAATGAGAAGCTCTGGCATTACGCTATCCTTCCTGTGAATCTCAGATAATTTGATTGTCAAGTGTTTGCAAGTGGTGCTTGGCCTCGAAAAGTTTTGATTGCACAAAAAGTTAGTTGGATGTTAAAGGAGGGCTTGCCTTTTGCGCCTTAATGAACATGCAGCTTTTCAAGACGATTACCATATGGCTGAGTCATGTGCTAGATTCTTTTGACTGAAACTTTTAGCATTTCTTCTATAAAGTCTTTACTTTTTGTGTGGTGGAGTGCGTCTTCCTTTCACATCAAGTCTGCTAGCTGTCTGACTAGTTAGTTGCTTCAACACCATGTGCAGGATTCAGTAAATCTGAAGCTCAATAGAACTGATGCCGGAAACCCCTGGTTTGTTTTTGGAGTTTCATATTCTGGAGCTCTCAGTGCATGGTTTCGTCTTAAGTTCCCTCATTTGACATGTGGAAGCCTTGCAAGTTCTGCCGTTGTTCAAGCTGTGTACGATTTCCCTGAATTTGACCGGCAGGTAAGGACAATCTTTGTTGCCTGTATTGTTCTTTTTTACTTGCCAGAAGGCCAAGAAGTTGGGGATTATGATTTGGTTCTGGGGTGCATTTTGATATCTGGCTGCTGTCTTTACCCTTTATGATTTTTCACTAGATCTGTATTCGGAAATGCCTGCAAATATTCTGCCACTAAATAGAACTTTCTATTTCCAACTTCAGATTGGTGTTTCAGCTGGAGCAGACTGTAAGGCTGCATTGCAGGAAGTAAATCAACTTGTTGAGCAACGACTTGCATCAAATGGAAAGGCATTGAAGGAGTTTTTTGGTGCTGCTGAGGTTCGAATTCCTCTTTCCTTAACATAGCGATTGCGTCTTCAGAAACATGTTTAGCTGTTGTTGAAAGTGGAATCCGTTTTAATCCCTCTTCCTTTTGAAAGTAATCATTCTCATCCTTTGCAGCTTGAGATTGATGGCGACTTCTTGTATTTCCTGGCTGATGCTGCTGTCACAGCTGTAAGCATGCATTTTTTCAGTTGTGTTTATTTTGATTCTCTACAAGGTAATGATATTGTAGATTTCATCCTTCGCAGTTCCAATATGGAAATCCTGATAAATTGTGCTCCCCCCTTATTCAAGCTAAGAAGGATGGAGAGGATTTGGTGGTAAGCAACTTTTTCCAACCTTAACCTTGTTCTTGTGTTGTGTTCTAGATTTTTAAGGAAGTAAATGTTCAAGGTGTCTGTACGTTATAAAAGGTTCCGTCTAATTGATAGTTCAACAGCAAAACCTCCGAACTATTTATTTCCCTTATGCTCAATGAGCAGATTAGAACTTGCATATAATTTCAATGACTTTGCAAAATAGAATAGCCTACTTGAAAACTTTTGGGAGATGTTTCTTGAGTTGAGATCGTTTCGACAGACCAAAGGCATGGTTACCATTCTTGCATGCTTGAAGAGTTTCCTTGAGGCAATGAAATTTCTCCACATATATACTAATCCCCTGGAGAGTATGATGTTTTCCTTCTAATGTGGTAGGATTTCTCATTTTTAGCAATCACGTATCCATTAGACATGTATAAGCGATTTGTGTCTTATGATGCTTGAACAAGTGCAATAGTTTATCATATTCTACTACTAATCCACCAAGTTATAATATCTGCCATCATTTGCATACCGATTGTTTTCTGTGGAGTGGCTGTGTCAACAGATTTTCAGTGTGATTGAAGATTCAAGCTTTATCTGAGTGAACCTGTGAAGCCTAAAATAAATTGAGGGTGTGCTCCTCCTTTTTAGTTTTTCTTCACTGACTTTTATCTGGCCAAACTAAAATGCTTATGCAGGGTGCATATGCCAAATATGTTAAAGACAATTTTGCAGAGAGCATACATTATAGTCAGAATCACTTGAAGAACACAGCTCTTACTGAAGACAGCAGTGATCGGTTGTGGTGGTTCCAAGTTTGCACTGAAGTCGCATACTTTCAGGTGGCCCCCACCAATGACAGTGTTCGCTCATCAAAAGTTGACACAAGGTGTTCTCATCTCTATACTCTTCAATCCTTGTTTCATTACTTTTCAACGTTTGATCTTATAGCCAAGTCTATATTTCTCATGTCGCAACAGATACCATTTAGATCTTTGCAAGAACGTGTTCGGCCAGGGGATATATCCTGATGTTGACGCAACAAATTTGTACTATGGAGGCACAAGAATAGCAGGTCTGAGCACCAATCTTTCTAGTTTGGCTTGTTAGCTTTTCATCATCCCTGCTTCACAGAATTATATTTGATTCTTGATGCCACTGTAATTTCGAAAAGCTCGGATATTTTTCTTTTGGGGGATTTGGGTTTCCTGCCTGGCAATTTCTGAGCTTTAACCTTTTCATGAAAAGCCAAGCAACAAATAAATCAGACACCTGAAGAAACACGATCCGGAACACACGATCACAAAAGCACAGATGGATGGAACTGTTTAATATATTTAAGACGTTCATGCAGTGTCTATTCCCTGTTTTCTGGGACTCTTTTAGGTAAACTGACTATCGAGCTGAGACTATTAGTATGTGTATATAACGACCTTCAGGTTGTTGCGTATCATCCTGGTTGTTGGTTTTTTTTTTTCTGCATAAATACTGAAAAGTCATATCAAGCGCTGGAAATAAATCTGGTTAAATAATGGGGACGATAAGCCAAATGAAATGTATAAATGCATATCTATTTGTGAGTACGGAAAAGAAGTGTGAGGTAACCATTTTCCCCAAAAGTTAAAGCTGTCAAGAAACAGGCTCCTAACATGTATTTAGCATGTTTTTTCTATACTCCACCTCGAGTACAAGTTATGCCTTACATATCCACGAATAATTAGGGAATAGACGAATATGTATAATGAATACAAGAGAGTGTCGAGATTCAGACGCATGATTGTGCTCTAATAACATCTTAGGCTCTTAGGCAACAGTTTTTCCAACGAGTATAAGCTGTCAGGATATAGGCACATATTGTATATGTAACATATGTCTTATGAAGAATAAACATGTGAGCATACTTTGACATTAAGGTGTAACTTTTCAGGCTCCAAGATAATTTTCACTAATGGCTCTCAAGATCCATGGCGGCATGCTTCAAAACAGATCTCTTCATCAGATAGTAAGTTATCATGATTTCAGACAACCATTTTACCAATTTTAGTTTAGCCACTGGTTTCAATTATTGAAGAGAGTAGAACGTGATTGTGAAGTTTCTCTTTGGTTTTAAGCTAGCAACATGCTTAACACACATGTTCCCTGACATGATGACATTAATCTGAACTTCAAATCGCATTGTGTTGTTATCTTTTCTTGCGTGAATATCAATTTTTGTAGTTGCCATTTTAAATTACATGTATAACAATCTATGCAGTGCCGTGCTGTTATACTGAATGATGATGAAGGATTGCCTGGTGCGTCATGTCTTTGGTTGAGCATATAAAATAAAGTGCCTTTGTAAACTGTCAGAGATCTTTCCACATAATACTTCTTTGGTCTAGTATATCCCCAGTTACATGTTCATGTGGGATTGCATTGCTTATGGTTTTTGGACCTCTCTCTTTCGCTCTCTTTCATGCTGAAATCACTGTTGATTTCGAAATGTCAGTGCCTTCCTACCTCATCTCGTGTCATAATTGTGGACATGGAACTGATATGCGAGGATGCCCACAGTCTCCTCTGAGCCTTGAAGGTATGGACGCCTTGAATTGACTTGCATGCTGCATATATTTACGAAATGTTCTTGGTCACAATCACTGTATGCTGGTTCAATGGGCGACTTGCATTTTGCAGAGTTGTGTATTGCAGTAGAACTGAATGTCGATCACTTTGGAAAATGGGAATTTCGGTTTGATTCTTGCAGCAATAATTTGCTGACATGACCATGTGCCACACCTATTTCCTTCTCATTTTGGCTTTTTTGATGGTCCCGACGGTCCTAGGATCTGATTATTTTCTTCAATACCCATGACGTCCATGGCTATCTCCTCCTGGCATGGCAACTGAGCATGATCAGTGAGGATTTAACCCTTGATTTCATCTCCTGCGAAGGTTTTCCCAGCCACTGGCCACTTAGTTTCTGGTGTAGTTGACATTGACGTTAACCCTTGCCAACTTAATAAGAATGACTTCTGTTTGGATGTGTTTTTGTAGTTTAGGAACAGCAAATCTCATGCGCAATTTATTTACTTTTGTCCCTAGGAAAGAAAATTCTCTGAGTTTACGTTGTACCGAGTGTTTTTGCAGGCAATGCCCAGAACTGCAGCTCCCCAGATGCGGTCCACAAAGTAAGGCAACAGATCACAGAAAACATAGACTTGTGGCTGTCTGAATGCCAAGGCAGCGGTAGGAGCTCTATCTGAAGTGCATGCTCACAGTGTACGTGAATTTGGGAGGCCGTTCTCTGCCTAACCGTGATACCATGATGAACTTTTCAGGAGACGCTTAATTCTAATTTATCAAGGGTACTGTAACCCTCATCCTGCTCATGCTTATATGCTCTTGTCCATCCAGGATTTGGTGCGAATCGACAAATGCAATCATTTGCCTTTGCTTCACCCCTGTATTTGTTCTGTCAATACCTTGACCTGTAAATATAGAATAAATACTCCGACCATGTAAATCGGCTGTAGTGACTCACTTTAATTATAAAGGTCAATCTTCTTACTTCCATCTTCCTTTTTTAAAATGTTGCCATTCACGTGATGTGATGAAGTACACAGAAGTCTGCTTTCTTTGACCTCATAAGGGCTAAAACGAATCGTTTATGCCCCATGAGGGCTAGCTTCCCGAGCTGGAAATGCTTCAACATCTTCCAATATGAAAGACTACCATTGGATCAGGTTAAGAGTATATGGAAAGGGAGCCTCTCTTTTGCTCTTGATTTTATTGCAGTAATGTGGATTACCGTTCAAGCCGATCGCCACTTCAACCACTTTTATAAGCAAATGTTATGACAGTTCATCGGATATGTCCGCAAGTGTGTTCATGCCAATTCAGAGTTTTCAATGGGGTGAGTTCACCTTCACACGACAGAGCAAATCATCCTCAGTCCCCTTCACATACTCTGGCAAGGTTCTGTTCATTCTGGTAAAAGATTTGGGTTAAGTGTTGCAAGTAACTTGGTAACATTTAGTTAACCAAAAAAAAACAAACATAAGAAAATCACCTAATGAGACTCTTCGGGTTTTATAAAAGCCCTCGTTAGAAACTACTAACAGCAAAATGTGCATTTTCGTAGTGTATTTGGATGAAACTCTAACCAGTGACATATATATTAACAATGGTATATACATTACATTTGCAAATTGATTTGCCAGATTCTTGTTGGGTATATGAATAGAAAATGCTTAATCGATCACTTTCAGATTGTCACATATTTGTAAACCGATTTTTTAAAACAAATATCCTACCATTAGTCGACCTCACCCAACTTCTCAGTAAGCCCCATAAGAAATTTTCATGAAGCTGTGACTTCCCTCGACGACCACAACGTCAAACATCATTGCTCCCATGACATCATGCTAAAAAAAGATTAGTTTCAGAAGACTGGAATGCACAAACTGACCATAGTCAAAAGGTCACTATATTTCATTTTTCACAGCTTTTTCCTTCTCCAAACCATAAAACAGCCGTCTCAAAACTGTTGATCCTATACCAGCAAGTTCATCGAACAGATGTTAGAAGACAAATGAAGGAGGCTCACGCTGTCAATCGATACACGATTACCGTCAAGAGCCATCATGAAGATGGAGATTGAAGAAACCAAGAACACTCTCTCATATCAGGCTGCTTTCAACCAAAATTGGGGTCTTCTCGAAGGTCACCGAATTTCCTACTTCAGATAAGTAGAAGAAACCCAGAGCAGAATGTAGGTTATAAGCGAAGTTGTTACTTCAAACCGCGCAGTCCTTTAAACAAAGGCGGTATTATGGAGACCATCAAGAATGTCCCCAGTAGCCACGACAAAATGAAGGCACCAGCCCTGCATATGGGAGACAAATCATGAATCTAACTCATCTGTTGCAAGTACTCAACGTATGGTCCAGTAAGTTTGACAAGAACGATATATGTATGGCGAGGAATGAGTTAAACAACTATCAGGCCAGGAATATACAAAATGGAAATAGATAAATAGCTAGAAAGAGTCGTTGAGTGAAATCGATGAACACTAATAATATGTCATCTACGTACCCATAGAGGAAAGCTCGCAGTTTGCTTTTCAGCCGATCATGTATGAAGTATATGGTAGCTATTAGGGATATGGCTACTTGAAGAGTGGGGCCTTCTTCCGTTGGAAAAAGCACGGTGAGAAGTCCAAGTACTACAAATGCGGCAGCTGTTTTTATGATGAACTTTGAGGACGGAGTCTGAAACCTGCTCGTTACAGCCAGCACGGCCCGGGATTGAGTTACCTCCCTGACCTTTTTCTTGACATCAATTTTTGGGTTCTTCCTCTCATAGAACTTCTGCATGATTATTTTGTCATGCGCGGATTCAATTGCATCCAAACTGGGCTTGTGTCCCGCATATTTTTGGACAAGGAAATTCCTCGCGGCTTGAATTTCATCTTCGGAGGCCTCTTTACTGATTCCGAGCCGCTTATATGGGTCCCTTACATTTATTCTAGGAAAGACGGTTGAACCTGAAGAGGCCAGTAAATAGGATGAAATGATGCGGAGAGCAAAACAATACATTGTATCATTAATTAGCTCAACTTTTTCTTGATAAAACATCAATTTTTTTAGCCTGGACAAAACATCAATTAACTCAACGCGAAAATAAGCATTTCGACAGGCAAATACAAAACGGTTTTTAAGTACTACAGATCCTTTCAGAATGACCTATTAGTCCTACTGAGCTTGACACGGTGAACAACTATAATAATCTGTACACTGCATGCGAGTTATTTTGAAAAAAGAGTCAAACATATATTCGTGCTTTTGTTCTGTAGTGCCTTGACTCCATAGTTAGACAGAACTCAGGAAAGGTAAATTTTAAATATCAGAAAGAGGAACAAATGACCTGGGAAATGTTTCCCAATGCAAGTTCCACTTTGAGGCTTAAAGAATGCCGATAGGTATGAGAGCTTAAAATAAAGAAGGTAGTAAAGTGGGCATGTATCTTGCTTTCTTGAAGTAGCTCATTGCCTAATTCATTTTGAACAAATGCAAACAACTGTAGCAGCAACCTCTATCCAAAAGTTGAAGGCAGATCAAATGATCAAGACTTGACCAAAAATATTAGGTACAGTAAGGAACAAAAATTTACTCATATAATCTTCTATCTAATCACTTCAAAGTACACCTTTGTTTTAACAATAGTCACCAGCTTTCACAAGCTTTTCCAAAATTGCGTTTCTGAGAAACTGTTTTGCTTCTATCAAACTAACACCTTAATACTCCAACAGCTCTAGAATGGGAGAGAAGAAAATTGATCCGACAATCAACTTTTTGTTGACAAAGGATAAAGCATTTGATACCAGTGGGGTCGCTATAAGAAGCATCCATTGCAAACCTGATCACTAGAGCTTGATGTCTGCTGCATATTTCAATGAATAAGCCCAATAAATAAGACAAGAATTGGAAAGAACCGAATGGTTCATTTTCATTAACCATGAGAGTTTCCTCGAGGGAGCAATACCTTCTGCCATGCAGGGACTGGAACTTTCCTTTAGGTCTTGCCATAGAAATAAGGGCTGGAAATTCTACAGATAAGGAATTGGCACCTCGAGCAGGTATCGAGAAACATTTTGATGGACCAATGGTTAATCCGGAGACTGTCATCTTTGATTCGGTTTGTTAGCTATCGGCAATCTCTCTGCAAAGTCCAAATTCAGAGTGCATATAATTAACAGGATCAGTTTTGTAAAATGAGTAGCGCAACGTTTCACTGCACTCATTAACAGTGCCAAACAATAGATACTGCATCAGCCTTCCTTTAGCCATTTCTATATGGACAGTCAAGAAATTGCATTGCCATGACACTCTCAAAGTCATAGAGATTGTGGGTTGACATCATCCATTTACACCAATTGCACTTTATAAAGTCAGTGTTGACCTGACGGCACCAAGCATGGGCCTCTCATTCATCAAATTCTTTAAAATGATCGTACACTGCACCCAAACTATGTCTAAAGACTATACTAAACTCTAGCTTCGTCCAGAACTTGCATTTTCACAGCATACACTCCCAATGTTCTATCCCGAGAGATCATGGACAGCCTCGACAATCGCAGCCCAAGGACGAGATATGACCTCAGAGGGCCAAGAAAGTCCGACACTTTTAGCGGGTATTGCTCTTCTTTTACAGTGCTTCGGTCCAAGAAACCACTGAGAGCCAAAAATAAAGAATTCCCGGCTCAAATTAAAACCATGTTCGTTTCACGATGAATCTTTTACCAGCGAGAAAGTTTCAGAAGAAACCATAAAATGAGCTTGCTTGCTTGTTCATGCTGGGTAACTGCAACTCTGTCGACCAAAAGAGTCCCCAGTAATTTACCGACAATCAAGAGACGACCTTAAGGGCGGGCAAAAGAAAAACTACAAGACCCATTTTGTCCTAGGAACGAAGAGCCAAAAAGGGACAAGCTTCGGATTGAGCATGGAACGAGTAAGCAGAACTGATGAAGCAAAATCGATTCAGGAAGAAACAGGGGCGCCATACCCAGATTGCGGTTAGAGAGAGCTGGGTGTTCTTGGCGCTTATCTTCTTCTCAGAGACGATCGAGAATGTCGACGAGCATTTGCAACGGACAGGAGGAGGAGGAGGAGGAAGAGCAGAGAGCGAGGGATTTATCAGACGCTGCCTCTTGAACCCTCCGGTTTCGTTTGGCTTGTGTTTTATATAGATTATCTTCCGATGCAGTGAGCATAATCCGTTGTAGTCTAGTTGGTTAGGATACTCGGCTCTCACCCGAGAGACCCGGGTTCAAGTCCCGGCAACGGAAACTTTTTGCCCTTCATTTTTTTTGTAAAAACTTTTCTTTCACTTTATTTAAAAGAAAAAATTTCAGATATGAGGTTGTTTACAAATCCATGTGACAATGTTTGATTACTTTTGTAAGTGCTTTGCGTATCGTCAAACACAAAAGTCAAAGATGAGCGCCGCAAAATTATGAAAACTTAGGACAGTTGTAATCATGCGTATTAACGTTAATATGGCGCATCTTCGTATAAGCTAGTATTAATGTACGAAGCCTATCTGTACAAATAAAAGCCAAACGTGTTGTAAGTAGTAAAAGGAAACTTTAGCTTAGTTATGACAGCATTAAAGTAAATTCTCTCAACTTGAGTTTTGAGAACACGAATGATTTTTATTTTATTTTATTTTAGAATCGTTTTGTGTACTTAATAAACTCTTGCTAATTTTTCTTAATGAAGTGCCAAAACCATGCGCAACGCATAGAGTACAATTCGCTATTATATCGGAGAAGATATTTCGCTTCAAATTCTTATGCATGAATTAATTCCATTTGCCAAAAGAATTTTTATTAGTATTGTCATTGCTGTATAACCTATTATTTATATAGCCATTGTCGTATGACCCCAAATATATAGGAAGGTCTCTCGCCTATCTCATCGTACAATCGTTGGATGTAAACTCATTGAAGAATTATTTAGTGATTTTGGGCATCTCTCGGCACAAAAGTTAACTCAAAGAGTGTGATTTTTTTTTTTTTACACTTTTAAACCGACCATCAACCCATTTGACAATCGATGCGAGATAATCTCAGTAAAAAACATACAACTAAATACTCGATTACTACTTTTAAATAAATGTTGCCCTCATCCTCGTAATCGCAGGAGAAAAATAATTAAATAGCTGATCTCTATGCCCGTATGGTTCACAAAAAGTCGGAAACTGAATATTCAATCTAAATGGTTTGCTTTTCTTCTTGTCCTTCTATCTCCATAATATTATCCAGCAACTTCTCCATGTTTTGAAAATTAGCGACAATAATTACTTCACCGAGCAAAAATTAATACTTGGGCCAAATTTACTGTTGTAATATAATCCGGAAAAGCTAACATCTTGGACAGACTCGATGGAAATCTCTATAAAAATAAAAAAATTAATACAAAATATCATAGATTTACGCGGTTAGATTAAAGTGTCCATACATACTCCACGATGAGTCGGCAACAAATAATTTACTAATAATCAGAGAAACAGAGTTACAATTACTTAAATGTTTTCCACAACTAAATTAAGCCCAAAGCAAACCCACAATTGTTATGTTCCATAAGTGTTATCTGACAGTCTCTCATGAGAGAAAATCCGGTACTATTCTAAGTAAGTTTTCATAATTAATAAGAGCGACGGGGTTGCACCAGCAGAAGCAAAACAAGAAGGCAAGTAAAAACTAAAGAGCGAAGACGGAAAGGAAAAAGAGACTCCCTTGTTCATGCGGGGTGATGTCATCGCCTATCCATTCAACGAGGATAACATTTGTTGCCGTCTTCGCCAGCATACTCCCCAACCATCGGGTACGATATCCCCTCTTTCAAGAGCTTCTCGTACAAATCTCCCATCACTTTAGCATGCTCTCTTTTCATAGAGCTCACATTCACCTTTGGATTACCCAGTAGATAACCATATGGTATCCCCCATGACTCCCCAAGCTCAGTCTTGAAGAGAAAGTGTTCCGAAGACAAAATCGACGGTGATAAGAGTTTTCATGTCCACTGATTACCCAATCTCATGAATTACTTCCGTATTCGGCAATTTGGCAATGCAAGCCACTTTCTGATCTATTGAGATGGGTCTCCCTCTATAGTGGACGGTCGCTCAAATGTTGTCCAAAAGCTCACCTCTCAACCTTTTAAACCTGTCATACGTATAACATTGTCCAAGGATCTTACCTCTTGTCTCTCAGGCCTCTCGAGTGTGCGTTATTCAAGCTTTGCTTACTGCTTTTACTGTTTGGAAACACCGTCGGCACTAGTCATTCCTCGTTCGACTCGATCGATGAAGGGTATTGGAATTGGGCGACACAAATGGGTTCGGGTTCGGGTTCGGGTTCGTCATTATATGGTTCTCTGTTCAAGAAGGCCAAGAACAGGCGGCTTGAGCCTGAGAGTAAGCAAGAAACCGTGGTCAGGAGGATTTGCTTCGGTGGGAGCGGCTCTATGTTCAGTGCCCACAGTTAACAACTGCCAGTGGTGCCGGCCCGGGTGGCGATCTCCATTAGCGCAGGAACTTACATGCAACTGTCAATCATACATAGTCCGAAACAAACCTGGTCGATGGAAATGCGCGGATGAGCAGGACCTCGCACTGAACCTGAAAATCCTTACCGAGGCCAGAAGACGTTTGAAATTTTGTTAAATTCTTTTACATAAAGATTGATCAGACCTTGGCGTGCCGGTCTCAAGAATGGAATCGTTTGCTAAGCCCATCCATTTTGTCCTTTGAGCCGATCTGGGAGGAGCGGTCCAGCCACTGGGTTCGTTACACAGATAAAATCTGCCCATCTAGCGGCACCGACTCATTGCGCACAAGTGATTCGTTAAAGTACAAAATACACGTGCGTCTACATTCTTCGATAGCTTTGTTTTACAACAAACAGTGGCGTATTCGACTTTGTCAAAGTCGATCATTTGAAATTCATTCAGTGTCCCTATTCAATCTTTTAAGGTGCGTTTGGTAATCGTGATAAAAATTAAGATATGATAAATTATATATATTTTATGTTTGGCTCCCTCTCCAAGATAAAGTGGGATATAAAGAAGATATAGTTGGATAAAATTATCTCATATGGGATATGAAAAAAAGACGGATAGGATTTTTTAAGTTTATGGTGTAAAAGCTATTTTTTCTCAAATAAAAAACTTCTCATGTAATAAACTAAAATAGCAATTAAATATGAATCATATTTGAATTTTAATGTTAAAAAGAAAATGAAACATGAAAAATAATTTTTTTTATTTATTCCTTCATGTTTTTTATAAATTTTAGTTTCTGTCTACATTATAATATATATTTTGTGCATATATACACACACACACTTCATATCTATATCATTACATATTTTAGGCATGGTGGTATAGTTTATAATTTAATAAATTTTTAATCAAAAATGATGTAACGAAATAACAAATAATGAAAAAAGAGATATAAAAAAATAAAAATAAAAAAGTAAATAAAAATGAAGTAAAAGAACCCAGATTTCAAGTGATAACTTGAAAATGATCTTTCTAATTCTCGAAGGATGTGAGCAAATCAAATTTTTAAAGAAAAAAATAAACCAAGAAACCTCCATCTTATTCTCCTATGTATCCCTAGTTCATGTTAAAGTTTCACCACTCTATCGTAGTTTTTTAGTTTTCATGTCAAAACTCTACAAAAACGGCGAAATAGTAAAAACTTATTCTTCTTCGTAGGTTTCTAGTTCACGTCCAAAGTTTATGAACAAATAATGAGAGTCAAAACTCATTCTTCTCCGTAACTTTATGTTTCACGTTGAAATTTAAAGAAAGTAGTGAGAGAGGCTAAACGTTTCCTAGTTGCAAATGTGAGTGATCATATTTTCTCTCTTTTACTAGAGTTGGCAATTAATTTATAAAGAGATTCTTATAGTCTCCATTTTTGCATTTTCGAGTTCATTTACATTGATATGTATGAAAATGCCAAATAATAAGCATGACATGATATAAATATATCCGGTTTTATTATCGTGATTCACTAAACAATGGATATGATATGATAAAATCTCTAGATTTCATATCGTATCCCGTCCAATTATATCCTGGTTAAAAATTCAAACGACCAAACTCAGCCTTAAAGATTATGATAGGTGGGTTTGGTTCAGCTTTTCTAAAAGGCTTTGAGTCTCCAAACCTCAATTTAGCCCGATGTCCTAAAGAGAAACAAACAAGTTAGCGGACTGGGTTGTAAATGCCGGGATTTCTAACCACGCATTCATCCTTTTGGAGCTACTATGTTTTGAAGCCCTTTACTCTTGTCATTGGGCCCGATCTAGATGAAAGGAAAGCACATTTCCTAACCCAAAAACAATAGAACCCTCATGCTCAAGTTGAGGAATTTAGTAGCACAGTTCCGATGGCCTCGAGTTAAAATTAAGCATTTCCAAAGTCTCACCCAGCATTTTCATTTTCATTTTCATTTCAGCAAATGTACGTGCGTGAGATGTGTGCTTAAATGTCGACAAATGCATCGGCATTGAAAACTTAATTCCTTAGCTTCGATTTTCTGGTCCTCTTTAATTCCATTTTCTTTCATTGAGGGCAGAGAGAAAAGTCGAGATCCCAGCAACGATGGCTTATGTGACCGCGAAAGGAGCAGGCGCGGACAAGACGGTCGTGGAGCGGGACAACACAGCAGGCAGAATTGGACCCAATGGTCGCCCGTTGGGCACCTTCGCTTCGGCCACATTCGCTGTCTACTCTCCCTTCTTCATCGACAAGAACATCACCTTCAAGGTCCTTCACTGTGGGGTCCCAGCGTAGATCCCGCTATTCCTTTCCACAATTTAATTTGACCTGGCTGAATTAGTTTATGCAAGATTGTTGCAAGCCCTTTTGGCATTGAGCTGCTTTCACTCGTTAATTCGCTTGTTCTCTTCTTCTTTGTGATGGAACAAAGCCCCAATGCGCTCAGCGGGGAGCGTTAGGAAAGCAGGCGGTGGCGCTTTGCATCTCGAGCCGCCTTCATCAGGGGCTGTTTCGTCGGGTCGCAGGACACACTCTACGATCATGTCGGAAAGCATTACTTCAGGGACTGCTACGTCGAGAGATCATGGACTATTAGCTTGTTAATTAACCTATTTATGAAAGCTTGTTTTTAAAAACTTAAGATAATCTATTTATGACTCACGTCATTAAATATCAGCCAAAATATATGTTTTAGATCCACTTTGCCATCTTTACTCCCGAAAAGACCAAGCCCTTTGATTCACTCGACTTCACGCAGTTGGCTCCTTCCGCTTTGAACATGCCTTGAATGTTCTCTCTTGTTTCTTATCTTCTTCTTTTCATTTCGTGTCTTTCGACTGTTCTATCGATCACGCGTGACGATATCGATGTGTCGGATTCGTCAACAACCGCTCCTTCCCCCTCGATGTGAGAGTGACGAGTATCTCTCTTTCTAGTTTCTTTCCTTTTCTGATGACAATTTAATGTACCCGCAGAGATTACATGCCCACGGAGACTTGCCATTTCGAGTTGCAGGATCATATATCTCCGCGTCGTTCTTGGATTTCCACGTCTTACGGATCGCAATTAGCTCGATGCTGATCGAACACCGCAAAGCAGAGCTGAAACCGTATTGATCACAGGGCTAATCTTATTCTACAGTTCACATGGACGGAGAGGGTGGCTTTCGTGCATTCGTGGAATCGGATCGGTCGAGCCTAAGAAATAGGTTCCTTTCGAGACACGCAAATTTCATGGAATGCGCCCAATCATAGTACGACAGCAATGCCCGGTGGTCGTGCCCGATGAGGCCAGCTTCAAGCATCTTGTCTCCCTGTAATACAGTAATAGGCTCTTTTGATTACTGACCAACCAACTTCTGCATCTGTCCATCTCGCTTTTAATAGTCGAACGAAAGCCACTTTTTGGTGAAAAGGTTCCATTCAAAATTCAAAGTCAAATTTGGGACCCACCCAACTTGTGGATTATGAGAAAATAAAAGGTAAGAGAAAAGCACAAAACCGTGCTATTTATTCTAAAAATCCTGGAGTAGAAAAGCAAAAGGACGACAATAATAATGCGGAGAATTTGCATTTACAAACGACCTCGTTTCACGACATAAGTACAATTTTGAACATACTAGGTCGATTTGTTTTATCGGATATCCACTCGCACATACACAAAATAAAGGGAAGACTCATCATGGACCATTATCGTCGCCCGGGTTGGAGTCAGTGTGATTTTTTTTTTTTAATGTCCTCGACGTTTTCAAAATTTTTATTTTGACCTTATTATTTTTAGATGATTTCGACCTTATGAACTTGGTAACACAATTTGTTTCCAAGAACAAAAATCCCGATATCCGTATCGAGACCTTCCAAAATCCGAATTACGACATACATCGAGTCTAAAAAATATTTATGAGCTTTTCTCGGATTATTCTTCTGCTTTTGATTTTTGTCGTGAGGTTTTCCAATTACTATTGGGTCAAAGATCCCCCAGAACAGATTAGAACATCTTGAGATTATGAGCCTTATGATTAAGTCACGCGCTCTTGATAATAGCTAACTTCACATAATCGTTCATAACAACAAATGTCTCTCATCGATTGCAAATCGTCCTATCGGTGGTAGTCATGGCTCGACCATCGATCATTTCGCAATCTCTTCAATTTGTCGCCATGTATGTGCTCGGGTAACATTTTCAGGTATTAAAAATTTGCCACGCGTCGACGTTATTCAAATATCTTCATCTCTTTCTTTCTTTAGTTTCATTAGGGGAGAAAGCGATTAAGAAGTGTCAATTCCTACGGTCTTTGCGATGAATCTCTTCTCCACCTGCCCGCCCATCACTTGAAACAAGCTTTGGCAAATTTGTTCCCCGATGGGGCGGATCTCGAAATTGAAAAGGACTAAACTTGGGAGAGTTTGAGAAATGACCTTGCTTAGTAGACTCCGCTCCTAACCAAGCCGAGATGATTAAACGTAACAATTGAAGAAATTTTGTTGATAATGATGAGTGAGCTTAGGAATGGAGACTTCAACCCCAACCTCAGCCGTAGCTGGATCATTCCAAAGATGGCGTCTTTACTATCGCCAAGAGCGAGTGTATCCAAGCTTGTCTCGTGATCACTTTTATCATATTCACAACGTCGATCCTTAATAAATGATGGAGATTCTTATACACTCACTCCACAATCGCAAGAGCTCGAAGTTGGGGGCAACGGGTGCACTCAATTAATGAGTAAATTATTGAGATATAAGTGTGAGTTATGTTATATAAATCGCGCATCGGAAAATTAGTGTAGGTGTGAATCGGTTAATATGTCTTAGTTAGCTTACAAGTCATTGATTTAAAGTTTTTGAGTGAATATGAATTTAACTAAATATGTTGATGAGTTCGAACTTGAGCTCATTCTTAACAATCTCCTCGAGATGAAGGTCGGTGGCTTTTATTACGCGCTCTTAACAAATGATATCCGAGAACATGAATAGTTGGTCCGACGATATGAGATAGAAATGCAATCCCAAGTTAGCATCTAATTATGTTTCTTGTACATAATTGCCGGTCTTTGTTAATTTATTCTATTTGTCTCATAACTCATAAATTTAAACTTTTGAATGACGATAAGTTCAATTTGATATATTAACGAGCCCGAACTTGAGCACCCTCTTAGTGATTTATCTAAGTAAATGTATCGGACTTCTATCACGCGCTCCCAATACAAGCCTAATCAAGTCGAGCCTAATGCATTTAAAGATCCTATGCCCAAGCCCCACAAAACACGAAAAGATTATTAAATTCTCCACATACAAACATTCCGATTTGAACAAGCTGGGTGACCGGATCAAGTCCAAGAAATGAATTGCTTGCTAAAGTCCATTGGTTTCGACCTCTGGGTGGTCCGAACCTAGAGGAGCCCGACGGATCACCGCATCCATGGTCATTTTTTATTAGCAGCAATTAAGCTCGCGACGGGTCGATTCGAGATGGCTAGGTTGGATACATGGTGCATACTAGAGGTCCCATGTTATGCTTCGATCTTTTTCTTCGGAACTATCATGCACAAAGACACAAGGTCCTTTGTAAAATAGTTTTCGGATTCAGACCAAAAAATTGATTTTCTAAAAAAATCGTTTTCGGACAAAAATGCTCCCACGTTTGTACTGTACTGAGCTGACCGTTATTACTTAATTTTTTTTTCCCACACGAATCTCATACAAATCCCAGGCAGCAGCGCAGAGGACGGCGGTGTGCGGCGGGATAGGGTCACGTTTTCTCAGCAATCGTGTCGGGACAAATCCTGGGAAGTGGGCCCTACTCACTCCCCCAGTGCCCCTTCCTTTTTTTTTTTTTAATCCCTTGTTTGTCTTTATTTTATTTTTGTAGTTTTTCAGGGAACCTCCCATAAATGAAATAAGCGATTAAAAATGACTTTCCAATTATATTTTCGTAATTCGACAGTGAGCATGCCCGAGTGGTTTTTGATTCCAGCCGGGAAGAAGCTCGAGTTTGACGCTTTTTTCACCATTATAGCTTTTTCCTTTCATGGAAAGACAAATCTTGTGTCATGAAATGGAAGTTATCAAGCCATACACATGTCTTAGGCTGCATTTGTTTTACAAAAAATGTGATGTTTTAAAAAAATATTTTCCGAAAAATCATTTTTCAAGAAAATAATAATATTTTTTGGTGTTTGGCTCATACTAAAAAATGAATTGAAAAATAATTTCCGTCGTTTGTAAAGAAAATGATTTTCCTAAAAAAAATTATTGACTAATATAATTTATTTATTTTTGGGATAAAAAATATTTTTATTTGTAGTTATTTTATTTTTTAATTACTTTATTTAATTTTTTCTTTTTTCTTCTTCTTCCTTCTGTAAATTTTCTCAACCGATCATCGCCCACGACGACTTCCAAAAACCGGCCACAGGCCGAGCTCGGCCTTGGCGAGACCTCGTTGGAGGTTGGCAAGCTCGGTCGAGCCTCGTCGGTCTCGAGCGAGACAAAGCTTCGCCCGGATCTAGCGAGGCGAGCCTCGCTTGCTTGAGGTAGAGGCGGATCCAAGCAAGGAGAGGCCTTGCTCGAGGCCGGCGACACCGACGCTCGCCTTGCCGGCCTCCGACAATGCCAAGGCTTGTTTGCCTCGCTCGCTCGAGGCCGAGCTCGGCCTAACCAGATTCGGCAAGCTTGGCCTCCTTTGAATCCGGCGATGCCCAGGCTCACGTCGCCGAGCCTTGAGCTCACCTCTCCAGGGCGACTGCAGCTTGCCGAGGTTGCCATCGTCGAAGGAAGGAGTAGGAAGCAAGCGGAGGAAGAGGAAGGAGGAAGAAGGAGAGAAGAGAAAAAGAAAAGAAGAAAAAAGATTAAAAAAATAAAAATAAAAAAATCGAATTTAAAGAATAATTAAATAATAACATATAATTTTAAAGAAAAGAAGTGTGAAAGAAAGGAGGAAGAAAACATGAGGAAAATGTTTTCCTCTTTTCAAAAAAGAAGAAATCATTTTTCTCAATTTAAGAAGGTTTTTTCAGTTGACCACTCATTTTTCGCCCACAAACACCGGAAATTGAGGAAAATATTTTTCGGAAGAACATTTTCCATGAAATAAATGGAGCATTAATGTCACGGGTCGATCTCGGACATCAAATTCATGGCTCTCCCATGTCGTTGGGCGACGGGCGCAGCGCAATGCGCCTAAATCAGGCCAAACCCAATCCTTTCATGCGACCACGAATGCCATGATCCCCACTTTCCCGCGTTCGAGTGCTTGATCGTGTCGGTGATGGAGGATCAGACATCCGATCATTGTCGACGGATGCCTGATCGCTATTGAGCACGGGGCTAAGAGTTGTCCAAACGCTCCCCCCACATCGAGCATCTTATGAAATTCACAACGTATGCGGGGAAGCTACTCACAATTTTTTTTAATTGAACAACCAACATTGTCTGAGACGGTTAAGGCTTGTTAAAAGACACAATACACGCGCGCTTATATTTGGATGCGGCCACAATACAAGAAAAAAGAAAGGGGCATCGCTTACATTGAGCCACCCGAAGCTTTTACAAGTGTTCCGGCGGTCACAAGTAGTTCCTGGACATCCTCCTGGGATATCTCGGCCTTAGCATCGGCCAACTACTCTGTCTGAAGCCATCCTTTGTTCTTGGAACGCCAGATTGGTCATCAGCTTGCTCACCGGCACAAGGTCTGGGTCATGGCCAGGGTACAGCTCATGTGCCGGTCTTGGTCGCAAACACGAGTAGTGCATGTGACCGATCATGAGCCCTAAGCCAACGCCCAATTAATGCTCATTCCCAAAGCTTGAACCATGCTTGTTCAATGTCCATGCAAGCCATGCTCGTGCACTCGCACCGTGACTGTGCTCGTGCTCGTGCTCCATGCAAACCGAGCCATGCTTGGCGTTCTGATCATTCAAAAGCAACAATTCGTGCTTTGCCAGCCTTGAGATTCTTGTACGCATGGACCGGTCATTCAGCAATGCTGCGGATTTTATCTCGACCATCCATTGCCTTGCTCAAGTACACCTAGTCCGTGCACA
This sequence comes from Rhodamnia rubescens, assembly GCA_021437795.1. Taxonomy (NCBI): domain Eukaryota; kingdom Viridiplantae; phylum Streptophyta; class Magnoliopsida; order Myrtales; family Myrtaceae; genus Rhodamnia; species Rhodamnia rubescens. Next base: position 4,705,789 of record JAILYA010000004.1, on the reverse strand, counting down.
AGATCCATGCTTGGCAAGGCCACAGAATGCATCAAGCCGATGCATCGATTCAACGATTTAACATTTAATTTTTTGAGGATAGATTCCGCCACCACGCCTTTTGCTCTCTCAAAGAAGATTGGGGATAGTTCCTCGCAAACCCTACCCATCATTTTGGTTGGCATTATTCGGTGAAAAGTACCAAAAAAAGTTTTCAACATATTGCGTTCGTATCAATTCGGTTTTAAACTTGCTAGTTGTGCAAATTTAATGCTAAACCTTTTTATATTTTGCCAATTGAATCCATTCAGCCAATTTAAGTCCGAAATTACTAACATGGACACAATGATCCTACGTGCCACGATTGGCGCCGATACGAACTTTTTAAATATATTTTATTTTATTTTTTATTTACTCTTTTTTTTTGGACCGAGGGTTGGCGAGGGTCGCCGCACTCGGGCAAGGGTGTCACTGCCCTCTCTATGGCTGGTGAGGGCCTAGGCAAGGGTCGGTTGGAAACCCTTCCCAGCCTTTGGTCCAAACAAAAAAAAAAAAACACAAAAAACAAAAAGAACTAAAATAATTATTTTAAAATAAAAAAATTTGATAAATATTCACGTCGGCGTCGGTCGTGCGCTTTATAGGACAGTGGCATTTACTTTAGTGATTTTTGGTTTAAATTGACCAAATGGGCGAAATTGATAAAACGTGAAAAGATTTAATATTAAATCGGAACAATTAAAAGGTTTAAGATTTTTTTTTTTGGTACTTTTCCCGTATTATTTGATTGGGATTGTTAATGGACGAATGATCGAGGTAAAGAGAGCGATCTAGAAATGACCACGTTGGGTGCGGACTCTCATTCATTAGTTGATCTAACCATACTTAATTCAGTTAATATTTCCCCGTGCAACATACGATTGAGATCCATCCTCTTGTTGCCTCGTTGGGTAGTTGCTTACATTAAGAAAGGCGCAAGTGGGTAGTAGAATAAAAATCGAAAGAAAGCTCGGATTGTAGGCACGTGTACTTCAGGATGACACGTGTCACTTGCCTTTTGCTTGATTCTTGTGGCGAACCAAGCTTTTCTAAGTGGGAGTCTATCCACCACAGAGACGAGCTCAAAAGCAAAATCGGAGGACGCGCCTTTACACGACCCCGAGTCAAAGTCAAACGACGACCCTTTTTTTGTGTGTGTGTGTGGCCATTTTATTTAGAAATCAGTAAATTTTAGTCGACTAAACACAAATGCAAAATCCGCCATGCATATGGCATCGGATCATAAGCTTCATTGCTTCAATTTAGGGGGCGGGAGGGGATTAAAAAGTCTAAACTTGGTTATGTCGAGCATTTTAAGGAATTTAGTAAGTCGAATTTATTCGGTAAAGTACGGACCCGATGCACTTATATATCTAATCGGTCGTTATACTTCACCATATTGAGGTTTTGCCTTTTCCGGAAGGAAAATTAATCGAGAAACCGGCCGTGGTTTGTTTGCTTGTTTTTTAAGTATAAGCTCGTGTTGATTACCCTCGGGCAACGTGTTGAGCGCCTCACAATCTAGGTATATGCATGCATGGAGTGCGATATGCTGCTTATCGTAGAGCATTTCGGCTTGAAATTTAGTAAGCTAGAATTAATTTCGTTAATCCAAAGAGCAACCGATCTCTATTTTATGTCGCCCTTTACATCATATTTACGAAGTGGAACACTTATTTTTACATCCATGCAAACACAGCTCTTTTGACTATTTGGCAATTCGTAGAGTGTCCTCGAAAGCATCTTATTTCTTCAATTCTTCGAGTTCAGTATTTTTTTTTCCCATTTTTTCACGCTATAGTCGAGAGACTCACAGCTCGTGCAATGTCACAACCGATTAGCAATAGTTATATTCAGATTATCACCAAATATTTTTTGGACATAACACTTATGATAAGATATTAAGGTTATATTAAGACTTAATCATGCCTCAAATTAGGAAAATGAGAAGCAAATAAAATATTTCAAATTTCACGCTTAAACGAAAACCCGGGCAACACGTGCACGAGTAAGCTAGTGATTTTTAAAAGTTCGCTCCGATTGTACACCACCACGGTTCATCTTCGCCACCATTTAGGCCCCGAGCCTCATCGCTGAGATCTCGCGCTCACAATACCCTAGACCGAGACCTAGACTCATGGGGCACGAGGTCCAAGCCCTAAACTCCACCATCCTTGGTCGTGGGACCTTGGGGGCATGGGCCCTGAACCCCTAGGCCGTCATCAGTCCGGCGTTCGACATGGCCTCGGAGCACTACAGTTATACTTTCCCGCTTATTACGACAAAAGAGAGCGCGTCAAGAAATGATCACGACACGACGAAAATAGAACCATTGAACCACATCGAGAGTGAAACTTTGAAAAAGGATTTGAACCGAGCACCGCCGTCCGACCTTTGGTCTCGCTTTCGCTTTCGCTCTCGCTCTCGCACGCACTTTCCGTGTCGTTCGCCTCTCAACTTCCTCCCTCCGTCCCATTCCCCACTGTCCTAAGAAAAATCCCAAAAAACGGGTCAAAATATTTTTCCTCTTTTTTTATTATTATTATGAATGTTTTGTTTTTTTTTTTAATTCTTTAATATAAAAGGAGAGAACGAGAGAGAGGGGAAGAAAGAAAAACTTGTGCTGTCCCATCTTTCCTCACAGTCCCAATATTGTTTTTGCATTCCCCATGTGGCCACCCCAGCCCAAACCCCATTAGACTTTCCCCCCCACAGCACCAAATCCCCATTTTCCTCTTCCTTCCCCCCATCGCCAAAATCCCAATTCAACCTAGGGTTTGCTCTCTCTCCCCGTCCAAGTTCCGAGTTCCTGATTCCGCCATCGCTGTCCCGGAATCGAGCGGTGTCCCGATCTCATGGAGTTGCTTCAGCAGCAGCAGCTGCTGCTGCGGGAGGAGGAGCGGAAGCAGGAGATTCTCCGGCTGTTCGAGTCGACCACCGAGGAGCAGGAGCTGCAGGGCTCTGTGCGCGGCTCCGGCGAAGACCTCGCCGCGGTGGATCAGTGCGAGGAGGAGGCAGCGGCGGCGGCGGCTCCTCGGGAATCGGATGATCGGGATGCTGCCGGCGCCCCGCCGCCGCCGTCCCGGTGCCTCCGGTGGGTGGGGGAACTGCGGTGAAGGCGGAGGTGGGATTGGCGGCAGCGAGTGGTCCGGGGAGGCGGAAGCGCGGTAGGCCGCCAAAAAATATAGGGGAGGCGAAGGTGTCGCAGCAGCGGCTGGCGAGGATTAAAGCCGACGATGAGGAGGATGTTTGCTTCATTTGCTTCGATGGTGGAAACCTCGTGTTATGCGATCGCAGGTGATTTCTTTTGGATTTTTCTTTTCTTCTGCTCTCTGTGTTTTTGATCGTTTGGCGGTTAGAGTTTAAAATATTGCCGTGACTGGAGAATCTTCGGAAAGAAGGGGGCGTTCTAAAGTGAATAGCAATGGTGCTTTCTTTGGTAAATTGAGATTGAAATTTGAAGCTAAAACCATAAGTCTCTACTCGGTTTGGATATCATTTACGAGGCGAACTTGATGTCTTGTTTCGTGGCAAGAAAATGGGAATGTTTAATCTGTGCACCAGCTTCGATTAACGCACCCCACCAAGACTGTTTGTATTCGAGAAACTGAAATTTGTCTCGTTTGTTTTATTCAATTTCTGATGTCTTGCTTGAAAATAAACACTGCAAACTTGTTTAGCAAGGTCTATGAGATTTTTTTTCCTCTCAATATTAGGGCCTTTTCCTCGTTTACCCCATGTTGGATAGGATACCTGAATTTTAATCTTGTCTTAATTGAATAGGCAGTCTTGCTCGTCGTGATGTGATCATCGAGATTTTTTCAGGGTTTATGTGGTCCATTATGGTTTATTCTTTGCAAATTCTTAACTGTAGGGGTTGCCCCAAGGCATACCATCCCGCTTGCATCAAACGGGAGGAGGCATTTTTCCGGTCAAGAGCTAAATGGAATTGCGGTATGCCAAATTTTCCAAACTTGATCAGTTACTCATGAGTTTCTGTCGATTGGCATTTTGTTGTCTTTCTTATATTAGGGTTTAGATGTGATAAGATGTACTTTTGAGGGAGAACATTGTTCATTACCACAACCGGTTATTTGCAGTTAAATACTTCAGAGTTCTGGACTTTAGATAGAGTTCAGGCAGTTGGGTGCTACAAGAGCATCAATTATTGCCTTTATACTCACTTCGCAATGGAAAGGGAGTCTTTTCAGAGACTCGACCTGAGCCTGCGTGTTGTGCAGAATCTTTGAAAATGTGAAAGTGAATTATTATCTTATGTCAATGTGGAGCATTGATGATTGTGAGAATAAGAATGAAAATGACATCTTATACCGAATAATAAAGCAGTGGATCAAAGTGCAAATCATATATCTTCAACTTCAACAACGTTGATTTCAATGTATGTTGTGAGAGAGCAAGAATCTGTCGTTGATGTTGGAGGTAATTTGAACCCAATTGTTAGACGGTAGATTTACTGAGTATTCGCCATAATGGAGAAGTAGAGTTTTTCACCTAGGAAAAAGTGTAGTGTACTAATGTTAAACAAAAAAATCCTTCTTTAAACTTTCTTTTTCATGGATACAAGTTCCTCATAATTTTTTGTTATTGGGATAGGTGAATTCTTAGTTGTTTCATGGTAAGACTACGAATAAATTCATAATAAACTTCTAACACGCGCAAATGCATAGCAGATATTCCTTAAATATTCCTTTCCATAATTGGGATGGTGGCTGAACTCTTGGACCTGAAAATTATAAAGAATCTGCATGAAAAACCTGTGGCAATGATGACCATGCATATTAAATATTGATACGTTGGACTAACCGTTTTGAACACATAAAAAGTGCGTAATACTCGCATGTTCTCATATGATTTCATTTTGCAAAAACATTAAACAGTTCATGTTGTGGAATTTGGCATAGCTTATAATAGTATATATGCAAAAGAGAGAAATAGAGACATATCGAAAGAAATCCAAAAGGTAAGGAAAAAAGGATACCACTTATGTGCTTAGACCTATTCATTGTACTTATATAAATAGGAAAAAGAGGATAACATACCCAAACCTAACCTTCATATAACACTGTCAGTCCAAAGATAGGTCCACATTATCTAGTGCACTTGTTGCTTCAATACTTGGCAAATGAAAAAAGAATTTGTTGCTTCAAGTGGACCGAGAAAATGAAAATCTGTATGAGAGATGCTCCGATGGAGGCACTATACCTGATTTGTGGTATTATTGCAAATTTTCCTTACTGCACCAGCTTCCATTTCCTTCGTATAATATAATTGGTTGTAGCCTCTTAGTATGCTCATGTGCCAGCAAACGAGTTCAAGTGATTATAGAAAGACGGTTACCGGAGATTTGAGGATGGCATACATCTAATAACTTTTGAAAGAATCTGTGAAGAATTCTTGAAATGAAACAAAATATTGACAATTATAGCGGCATGTGCCCTTTGCCTAACTCTAAGAAACAAAGTTATAAAGCTAACTCTGTAATGAGCAACTTTACCTTTTCTTATCTATCAATGTAAATGGACAGAAGTATCGGATCTGTTAGTAAATAAAGCAAAGTCTTTCCCTATTCACTTGCTGTTCTTCAAAATTTCAGGAATATTAAATACTGAAGGGACAAACTAATATATGTTTCCCATGTAGTTGGAGGTTGTAGAATTGACCTTCCGGTAAGCATGCATGAAATGGCAGGTCAAGCGCATCATTTGGCTTGTTCCATAAATGATTTTTTCTTTGATGGTGTGGTTTGTAAAACCATAATCCTCTGTACATTCCAAGGTCATGTCACTTTCGTAGGTTAGCAAGCCTTGGTAGTGCTTCATCAAAGAGGTAGAAAGAGGGGGAGGGACGTTAGTAGTGCACTAAATCATTGTAGTCTGGGTGGACGATGATCATAGTTATCGAGTGAAAGAATATGAAGTTTGGAAGTATCCGAGGATAGAGAGGGAAAGGCTAGATACAATGGGGTCCTTAAATTCTCGTAGACAAGTCAAATTTTCTTGTTAATGTTAAAACCTGTTGGATCCTTAAAGCTCTCCCCATCTTAAGTTGTCATACAAATTGGCCATGATCCTTCAAAGGAGCAAATAAACTTTGACACTGCATCTCCTTGAATGGACATTATCATAATAAATGAGCAATTTTAAAACATTTTTCGCTACACGATAAGAAGAGCCTACTTACTGGGTATTCATCATAAGAAAATTCAACTTAGCACTTAAAAAATTGCATTAATTCGATCCTCCTAATACTATCAAATCAGAAAAAAGCATGCAAGTAGGCAACTTTCTTGGAAAATGGATGTCCACATGGCAAACTTGAGTGCCTCATTTACATGTTTCCACTTTCCATTGATAGTATTAATGGACATTTTCTTACTTTATTGTTGACAGACTTAGCATTTACTTTTTGCTATCCATCATAAAGTGGTGTGTTCAAACGACTTATCTGTCTTTATTTAACTCATTCAGTGAACATATTTACTATTTTGCTTTCTTCCATTCCACTGTTTACCTTAGTTGTGATCTTTACGCGTATATTTCATTCATTTCAGGGTGGCACATATGTAGCACTTGTCAAAGAGCGGCCCACCATATGTGTTATACCTGCACGTATTCTCTTTGCAAGAATTGTACAAAAGGTGCTGACTATGTGTGTGTGAGAGGAAACAAAGGACTGTGTGGGACGTGCATGAAGACAATAATGCTTATCGAAAATATAAGGCTGGGTAATGAGGAAAAGGTATGCTTGCAACTTTAAGGGTATTATCTTGTTCTTCTTTTATTGAACAAGCTTTGCATTTTTCGGAATTGCGTAGAACTACGACTGAAATTTTTTCCAACTCACTTCCATTTGCTTGAGAAGCTGCTAATGGACCAAGTTCTGTTCGACACTTACTCAGTTCTCTCTTTGGATTAAGAGGAAACCTAAGAAGTTTGGGACATTTACCTTGACGGGCTGCTTTGACAGGGTTCTTTTTTTTTTTATTGGTTGGAAACAAATAAAAATATGTACACCAAGGTTGTTGGTTAGAAGTGGAGCTTTGCTACCAGGATCTTGCCGGGCTTGATTTTGACTGTCTGGCTGGGCATCTTGTAACCTCAAAACTGCTTTTGACAAGTACTTGCAGATGTTGGGCCTCCACCACTATATGCTCAAGTATTTTTCAGTTGTGGAAACCAGTTACTATTCCATATATTGAAATTTAGTGGCTTAGTAATTAGGCATGCAATCTTTGCTGGCATCAATTAGTTAACTACCTAACTGTTACAGTCAAATTGAATAATTTGCCACTATGCCTTTAGACACTGCTTAAGTTTCTTATCTGACAATAATACAAGTTAAAGCGCCTCAACTAGTGCAAAATCTTTCCTTTTAAATAAGAAAAATTAAGGCCTGCCTCTTTTCATTAGAGGGGGGGGTCTCAACTTTTGGAAGTTCACTTGCTGGTGGGGACAGAGGTTAAATATATTATATGGAGGTTCTCCTGGTTTGGATAGAACTGTAAAGAAGCTGATAAAGTTTTTTTGGGAAATCTCCTTTCTTGTATCTAATGTAGAGGTTGAAGATTTGTTTTCTAAAAGGGAAGCTAATTGGTTTTGACACGATAGAAATAATAATCGCGTTCTGCCATATATTGCATTGCTTCCAGAAATGCGGCCTTCTTTGGTGCTTTACCACTCATCTAGCCTATGATGGAAACCTGATTCATGACTATTAGGTGTTGTCTGGAAGACATGGAGGGGAGGAAAGCCAAGAGCAGATTTTAAATTTCTCTTCTCCCCCTTACTGAAATTTTAAAATTTACGCCATTTTCCACGCCCATCTCTCATTTTCCTTCCCCTCCCTCCTATTCCAAACAAAGCATTTGTGATGCTGCTCTGTCGTGTGTTCAAATCATAGATCCGTGATTCTTTGGCTAAGTAATTAGATGGCATTTTAAATTATTTTTGGTGTCATTAGATTTTGTCATATGTGTTTCAGAAGTGCAGCTCTTCCCGTCAAATTTGTTAGTGCCTTCTGCACTTGTTAAATCTTTGATTTGTATTTTGTTGGTTCAAACTAATATGTAGTAAATTCTTATGGTAGTTCAGTTTCTCTTTATTTAAGGTTTCTTTTCACTGATAGCTCCCACATTATCTACTAAAAGTCACTATTATGTGTTTGTATTAATACTTTCCCCATAATTATACTCCATTAATATCTTTAGTAATGAAGATGTACCTACTATTATAACAACCTTTATAGAAACTATTGATGAATACGAGGTTGAAAGTTCCTAAATTAGAATATCGGATGGTTTCTTAGATGAAATGGGGTTTGCCATGAAGAGTACCATCAACAAGCCGTTAAGAACTAAAGTATGCATCTAATTTTGAATTTGAATTCTCTATATATGAAATTGGGTGACTCATTTTTTTACAATTTGACCACCATTATTAACACTGACCATGATGGTACTGTTGAACCATCTGCTTAGTCTCAAATGTTTTTGTGGGATAACTAGCTTGTAGTAGGACGTGTCTTTTAACTCGACTTTCCATTGGATTCTTCCTCTTGTGTTTAGTGGTGTCCTCCACTTGGATAAGCATGGAGACGAATTGAATTGTCAAAGCACCATGGGGTGCCAGCTCAGGTGTTGAAAGTGCTTAACAGTTCCGCCGCAAACAGAATATGCATAATGTGCCAATTCGTATTCCATCCTTATGTCCCAAAAAAGGCATCGTGTCAACCTATCTATCTCTGGGTGCATTCAAAGAAGCCTCTATCCTTTGAGATCTGGTCTCTCTATCTGTGGAAAGGAAAAATAAACATGGCATAAGTGTATATTATAGTTTTGCTTGCTGGGGTATGTACACTGCCCCTCAATTTGTGGACATTTATTTGTGAGTGTTATTGTTCTGTCTTATTCTGTGCATGTTAAAGCTTGTTGCAGAAGCGGTCTGTTGAATTTAAAGTTCCCTCATAAATGTGCCTCACCCAACTGTACGAGCAATCATGTGCTTGTGCGTGTGCGTGCACGTGTGCGCGTATGTGGGTTTGCGGCACTTATTCCTTGATGCACACACCAATCTTAGGCATTCTCACTTTACTATTTGTCATTTGGATGCTACTTGCAGGTTCAAGTGGATTTTGATGACAAAAGTAGCTGGGAGTATCTCTTCAAGGTTTACTGGATGTACCTGAAGGAGAAGTTGTCTTTATCTACGCACGAACTCATTAAAGCTAAAAATCCTTGGAACGAATCTGACATGATGTCTAATAAGCAAGTGCCTTCTAGAGTAGTTTGTGGTAATAATGGTCGAAAAGGCTTTGGGTTGGATGACTTCAACAGATATGGGGCGGCTGATTGCTCAAACAGAAGAAAGACCAAGAAGCAGGTGAAGGTAATTGAGGAAGAGGCTCAAAGTGAACATTTAAACCCGATTGATGGAGGGCCATCCTCATCCTCTAATGAAGGCCTTGCATGGGCATCTAAGGAGCTCTTGGAGTTTGTTGCACTCATGAAAGGTGGCAACACATCCATACTATCTCCATTTGATGTGCAGAAACTATTGTTGGAATATATTGGAAAGAATAATCTTCGCGACCCACACCAGAAATGCCAAATCCTTTGTGATTCAATACTGTTTAGTCTATTTGGCAAAGCTATTGTTGGCCATATTGAAATGCTGAGGCTTCTTGAGTCTCATTTTCTCGTGAAGGATAAACCTCGGATTGATGGTTTCATTCAAGGGCTAGTTGTTGATGCTATTACTAGCCAGATGAACCTTGATTTGAACAATCATGAGCTGATGGTGGGTACTGATAAGAGGCGTAAAACTAGAAAGAAGATTGATGAGAGGGTATCACAGGCTAATCCAGATGACTATGCTGCAATAGATGGTCATAATATAAGATTGATATATTTGGAGCGGAACATGATGGATAAGATAATCGATGATTCTGAAAAGTTTCATGAAAAGGTCGTGGGATCATTTGTCCGCATAAGGATTTCTGGGGGGGACCAAAAGCAGGATCATCATAGGCTTGTTCAAGTTGTCGGTAATTGTTTCATTGCTATTCCCACGAGTTATTAGAGCAATGCTTGATTGGTAATATATTCTGTGCAATCTCATCAAGTGCCATCTTTTGCTACACAGGTTCTAGCAGGGTAGAAGAGACAAATGATACTGGTGGCAAAAGCGCAAGTATGAAGCTTGAAATACTAAATTTGGACAAGAAAGAAGCCATATCAATTAATGAGATTTCTAGTCAGGAATTCTCAGAGGTAATTAGACAAGTACCATTAGATGCTCTCTTGATTGATCAATGCATGTTATCCTGTATCCTCATTTTACTGAGCTTCATAGTTTTTCCTCTGCACAATGGACTTAAATAGTTGCTACCTTTTCAGGTCAACTTGATTGTGAATTATTTTATGTGGCATACTAATCCTAGTGTGAGTGCCTTTAACTTTGGTGGCAAGGTGTGGAGTCCCCATGGGGACATTCAAAGAAGGCAGCCACACTGGCGCCTCCTCTCACCGTCTTTGTTAGCAAAAAAATTTCTTGCTCTTTGTATCTCAACTTATATTAGGAGCATTAGACGAATTGAATGGCTCATAAGCTGGTTCCGCAGTTCCTAAGGTTGGCCCCTTTGGAACTGGCGTGCTAGGCTGTGTAAGCTCTTGTCCATCTTGTGTTCTCGAGTGAGCTTTCGACAGTTAGCCCACTCACATCTCTGTCCTTTCTCATGTTTGCTTTACTTATAAAGGGGAAAAAAGCTACATGAGTTGCAGTAGTCAAAGTTTAGGATTCTTTTCTAGTTGCCGTACTTTGATTTTCCCTAGGATTTTTAATCTTAGTTGAAAGGTTTAGAATATAAAATCCATGGGATTGAGGGATTTTGATTGATTTAGTTGTAATTTCAAAAGTGCTTAAGTCACACGTGCCATAATTTGTAGTTCTGCAATGATGGGCCTTTTCTTTTTCCTTTTTCAGGATGAATGCAGGTGGTTGCAGGAGACTATGAAGCGTGGGCTGATTAAACAGTTGACTGTGGTGAGTGGCATGTTCTAATCTCGGTCATTTCTTGCTTAAAGGATTTAACTTGACTTGAAAATGGTCCATGCTTCTTGGCAGGGTGAGATCCAGAGGAAAGCAATGGCGTTGCAGGAAGTAAGAGTTACTGATGTAAGTTTCTTCAACCCAAAATCACATGGTGCTGTCTTTTCCTTCTTTAAGGATTTAGCTTCATCTTTAATCTCACTCCGGCTAGGGCTATTCTTCTTGTTCTTGCCAGGAGGCTAATTTTTTCATTTGTTTTATTGTTGCCCTTGCCTTAATTCTGATTTAGTGGCTGGAGAAGGAGATACTACGGCTCAGTCATCTTCGTGATCGAGCAAGTGAAAAGGGACACAGTAAAGAATATCCTCTTTTATTAGATCTTATGACACTTCTCTTTGTATTCTTTCTGCCAGTTATTGGGTGAATCCGATCTGAATTTTAGACCAATCATTTTTAGTCAATCTTATTTGGTTATAGCCTTATACTATTGGTGACCATGTGTCAAACATCTAGTAATGAATGTCGCAACGGTTGGTTTGTGATATACTGTAATCATAATAATAGCACATTCTGCATGTCTGATGTTCTTTAGGTTCAGCCATGTCTTCTGTCTTTATGTGGATCCTTGTTGAAGAACCTAGCTGAACTCTTATCTAGGTCCTACCCATTTTATTTGTTAAATCTGCTGCAGGTTTGATAAAGATTTATCTGTGTTAGCCTATTTGTCTTATAAATATTTCGCCTGAGATAAGTTTTATCTTGGCATTTGCCAAAAGTTTCCCTCTCGTGATGCCCTTTTCCTTATTGCAACTGCACTAAGCGGAATGAGGCTTGGTTTTTTGTTGTTTGATGCCTATTCTATGTACTTGCTGATTATAGCTCATCTGCCTCGCCGTGGGAAGGGGCTTGCTTGGCTTTTGGTTTGAGCCTTTGAGGACTGTAATTACTGGAAGATAGTAGTAGTGGTGTGTATGAATAAAATAGAAGCTGAGAGGATAATATGTTCTTGTCCCCACTGCAAGTTCACATGGATAGAGCAGAATCACTAGTATTACAGCTCTCTACCTCTTGAATAAACAAAGATTTGTCTTCTTCTTTCTGCTTTTTGCTCTCGAAAGACAGTGAAAATTGGGAGTTCTTCTGAGTATTTCTTGACCACATTTCACGCTTAGAGAATCCATGGAGAAATTACAACTCCTGAGTTCACCTGAAGAACGTCAGCGCAGACTGAATGAGCTTCCTGAAATACATGTGGATCTGAGCTTGGATCCTATTTATGAAGCTAAAAGTGACTCTTCTTTACCAGGTCAGAAGAGCAAGATATCCGATATATCTTGGTTTTATGAACTTATGATATTTGCAATAGTATAGTTTAGGTCATTGTGATTTTGCTTTTTACATGCAGATGGGAGTAAAGATGCGACTAATTCTCACTCCGGCAGAAAGAGGAGAGCATCAACCTCTCCACGGAGGGGGAGCGGTGACTTGAGAGAGACGCGAAGCAGGTCTCAGAAAAAGAAATTAACTGATATGGGTAGAGAGTCTCCAAGCCAAATGCCTGAGATGAATGGTTCCTCAAGAATTCAGGCACTTGAAGCATCTGTAATGAGCAGCTGGAAGACAGAATCACTTTCTGGAGTTGCATCAGAAATTTCACCTTCACCTCTTTCGACAGGAACGGAACAATCTGTCAACGATGTTGAGATATGCAAAATATGGTACTACCATGATCCAAGTGGTAAAGTTCAAGGACCTTTTAATTTGATCCAGCTGCGTAAATGGAATGAAAGTGGGCATTTCCCGCCTAATCTGACGATATGGAGGACAGGTGAAACAGTAGAGGATTCTTTACTCTTGACTGATGCTTTGCATGGACGGTATACTAAACAGCCCTTGGCACCACCAAACGAAATGAAGGTGAGCTCCATTGACGAACACAATATGCAGGAGGAATTAAAAAGTGTCGTTACAGACGTAAGTATTGGTGAAGAGAGCTGCATTCCCAAGGAAAGCATCTCCAATTCTCCTAGTGAAGCTGGTAAGGAAGCCTTTCCAAATGGTGGATTTGGCTCCAATCTCTCTAGTCTTATCAGTGCAATAGATACTATTAGTAGCAGAGAAGAAAATGCTAAAAATGTTTTGGTGGGAGCAGATTTCCCGAGTAATAATGATAATGCTTCTCCTGTTCGGGTCCAGTCTCCTCAGCAAAATGAAAGCCATGAATCTTCCCATAATGATGGAAATCCAAGCCCACCTCCGGTTATTGAGGGTCAAGCAAATGGTGGATGTACGAAGGATAAGCAAGTTGGCGGTGATGGGCACAGCCAATCGTCTGGACAGAATTGGGTGACTGCACCTCCTGTAGATGGTTCTACGAATGATTGCGATCCAAATCCTCCCGTTGTGCCTTTGGACAAACCGCTCGAAATGCCACCGAAAAATGGAGAAACTGGTTTATCTGGTATGCACATTGAAACGCCAAAGACGGGCACCGAAGAAATGAAAAATCAAGTCACGGACAGCAAACATTCTTTGTCGTCCAATATTCCGGTGCCGGATTCAGGTCTAAGCTGGAGCAAAAATTCCAGCTTAGTGGGTTGTGCACCACAGGTCAATGAAGTGTCAAGAGAATGGAATCTGTATTCTTCTACCCCAGCTAAACTAGTTGACGAATGGGACTCCACTTTAGTGTCTGCGTCATCCTTGAAACCGGCTGAGATGGGTAGTGATCATGCTGCGCCTCCGACTTCTGGCCCAATAGTGCACCCTTCATCGTCAGATAACGTGCCTGATACAACTGGTTGGCAGGCAATTGTTACTGAACCCAATGATTTTAGCTCCTTAGCTGAGGAGTCGGTTTCTGACCTGTTGGCTGAAGTTGAAGCTATGGAGTCTCTTAATGGCTTGCCTTCACCTACTTCGATATTGAAGTCTGGTCCAGAATTGGCTGAAGGAGGTAAAGATGATTGTTTCAGTCCTGTAGAGGTGTTCAGTCCTGGTCCCACTCCGGGAAAGAGAGATGCTTTAAGCTCTACTAGTGATTTGCATGTACCTTCACGATCAACAATTACTGATGAACCTCAGGGCCATCCCCATGCTGGAAAGATGTCTGGCGGGAGTTCGTCTGTGAGCGCTGAGGAGGTGGAAGATCAGAAGCACAGCGATGTATCTGTTAATCAGTGGAAACCCGGGACCAGCTCCTCCATCTCTGGTCCCATGCATCCTCGTGCAAACTGGGAAGCAGGCCACACCAGTAATACCTGGATGGCCCCGTCAGTGACAACGCAGAGCAACTATGGAGCATTCCCAGGAAATGCGAACTTGGGTTGGGTGGGAGCAAATCACGGAAATGCCACCTTGGATTGGGATCCGAGGCATGGAGCGGTTGGCGGCAATGGAAATGCTAACTTGGGTGCTGCTTCTGGAACTCCGGGAATCTTAGGGAATCAGCCTAGATATGGTAACAGTGGAAGTAGATATGCAAGTCCGAGAGAACGGGCATTTCAGGGATCAGACTTAGGTTTTAATAGGGGTAGATCTGGATGGAGCAAGCAGTATTCCGGCGGTGGAGGAAGCGGCGGTTACCGTCAGCCTCCCAAAGGGCAGCGGATTTGTAAATTCTACGAAAGCGGGTATTGCAAGAAGGGAGCATCTTGTAGTTATTGGCACCCTTGATTTGTTTACGGAAGTGGTCATGCGAGACTTCAATTCTCTCGATCATTCTTTGCTGTAGGGAAGTTTTTATATTCCTGGTGAGGTCTAATTTAACCTGTAAAGCATCATTGAAGTTGGGGCGTATAAGAATATAAGACTTGTACCATTCTTGCATCCGCTTGTACAAGGACCATATAAGTGGTACGGTTCATGCATCTGCTAGAGCCACATTTAGCTCACATAGTTACTTTGGAAGGTCATCGTAATTTCCGTTTCCGACAGAGGAATTTGTTCGTTTTCGTGTTCACAAACCTCGTGGCTGAAATGGCTGCGCTGCTAAAACGCGATAAGGGGTTTATGCCGAAGGTATTAATTCACCCGTCAAACAGTATCATGTTTGAATCAACGCATGTATGACACATATGGATTGTTTTCGCGAATTCTAAAGTTTTCCGAAATGTTGGTCGGAATCTTAGTAGTTCTATTGGGGTGAATCACCCGATGGTGCGTAGTTTCTCATTTACGGGATTATGTGTGCAAATAATCTCATGTTTCGGCCATCTAAAATTGGACTCCATCTTAACAAATTCACCCGGTTTCATCTTCGTGCACCGAAATGTTTTTACAAGAATGCCGAGAAACAATCGGATGTGAATCAATGAATTTTTGAAAAGAAATAACTATTAAAAGTTTTAAAATTTATCATGAAAGTTCAATTGAATCATAAAAAATTTGAAAAGTGCGATTAAGTTTTAAAAATTATCATGAAAGTGCAATTAAATTCTAAAACTTTTAAAAAATTACAATCAACAAAAAAATTTGATTAAATCAATTTAACAAGTTTTACAATTTGACTATATTTTTTAAAATTTTAGAATTCAATTATATTTTTTAAATTTTTTTTTAAAAAATATTTAATTATATATATTTTTAAAATTTTAGAATTAAATTGCAATTTTCATAAACCATCACAACTCACAAGAAACAAAGAACAAGTCTCGTATTCGAGTTTTGACTTTGAGTGGGCCGAGCGGTTACGTCGTCGTTTCAACCCCCTGAGGCCGACCAGCCCTTTGTCCTCGTCCCTGTGCACCGCGACCCGCCATAGCTCGACAGCTTCGAAGAGAAACTTGGAGCGGAGGACTCGGAGCGTACTCCGACGAGCGCGTTTCTTCCCGGTGGAAAATTCCTCCTCCGATCATGGCAGCGACGTCGTTCCTCTCGCCGACGCAGAGGTACGCGGCGGGAGCTCTGTTCGCCCTCGCGCTCCACCAGGCTCAGATCCATCAGACGCGTCTCCTCGGCTCCTTCGCCGACGATGAGGCCTCCGACGAGCGGAGCAGTAGCGGAAGCAGCAGCGACTCCGTCTCCGAGGACCCCGAGCTTTGGGTCCACGAGAGCTCGGGCTTGCTCCGGCCGGTTTTCAAGTGAGTTTGGTCATCTCGTTTTTCTTTTTTTGCCCTTTTTGTCAGATTGCGTTCCCTAATTATGTAGAGATTGATCTTGATCATCTTGTGGCTTATCCGGCGGAATGATGATTCATCGCCATCATAATTTAGCTCGGGGTTGGTTGAATTGGCGATCTCATCCAGCAGTTACCATAATCAGTGAAAATCAGTTTAGGTTGAACGGGCGATCTTAGACTGTCCAAAATGTTCACTCAGTCGATATGATTACTGACAACAATAGTATCCAATTTTCCTTTCCCTTGGATTTTCATTTTTTCCTTTGGTTCATTCAGTGTTTCGGAAATGCTGATCGTGCAACTGGGATTTGCAGATTTCTAGATATCGATCAGGCAGCATGGCTGGGTCTGGAGGAAACGTCTGGTTCATCTCCTACGAACCATCATGTTGGAGCTGTATGTCTTTCTGGTTCCTTGCATGTGTCAACATTTTCCATTTGAATGTGTTAGGAGTACATGCCATGAGACGAAAATTCGGTATTAAGATTCGTGAGATATTTTTTCTGCTTCCTAAGTTGTTATTTGATGAGATATGATACATGGCCATTCGCTGGGTTGCTGCTATCTGTGCCTATGCCTTAGCATTAGACCAACGGTCCACGACATAGTGGGGAAGATATTTGTTGATCTTTCTCTTTTGGCTATCGAAGGAATAGTGTGGCTTTAGTAACTTAGATCACATCTATCGAATCTGTCATTTTCCTGGTTCTACCAGTGATTTAGCAAACTTTCTGCCGAACTTAATGGCGTCTTCCCCGTACTCATTTGGTACAGTTCATGAGGTTGCTCTCTGAAGATAGTGGTGATAACTGTTCTGAAAGATCAGAACAGCAATTGGCTTTGGCTAAAGCTATAGATAGTATGGCACTTAGCCTGGAGACAAATCCTGTGGCTTTCCAGTCTAAGAAGGAGAAGCACCGTGAATATGAGCACGAGTGCCGGCAGAAATGCTCTACGAGTGATGCACAAGAAAATGCTGCAGCAGTGGCCATGGCCTCAGAAACTTCTCCTGATACAAGCGAATACAACATCCAAAGCTCATCTCTTGGGACTGGATACAAACTTGACAGGGAGGCTGTGGAAGAAGGTGGAATGCTCAGTTACCAGAGGAAAGTGACTGTTCTTTATGAGCTTCTTTCAGCTTGTCTAGCAGATATCCGTGATGATGACAAAAAGGTTGCACGACGAAGGAAAGGGTATGATGCTAGACATCGGGTGACGTTGAGGTTGTTAGCTACTTGGCTTGATATCAAGTGGCGTGAAATGGTTTGTATGATTACACTCATCTTTCTCTTGTGAAAGCTTTTTTAAAAAAAATACGAATATTTGCATTTTGACTTATTTAAGTCTTTAGTATTTTCTCAATAATGGAAGGCTTGTTTAAATTAAATTAGCTTCTGCCTACCGCCTTTTCTGCAACAGCCATAAGTGGGTTTGGGTTGGGGGAAGACACCCCTCTAGTACAGTTTCTGCTTGCGAAGGGCTCTAACATCCTCAGTGTGGTCTTCAGCAAAGATTCTCTTCTATATAGCAACCTAAATATGAAATTAGTTGGCCTCAAATAGGGAGATTTGAGATGTGATTCAGAGAATTGCTATTTCATTTCGATAGAGCATTGATGCTATTAACACCTAAAAGGTTCTCCTAATTATGTAATCATGTTCAAACTACTGCCAATTTGGGATGTTTTGGCTGCAGGAAGCAATTGAAACAGTGGTTGCTTGCTCTGCAATGGCTGCAGCCCGGGAAAAAGAATTAAAAGAGGAAGAAGAAGCCCAATCGCCAAAGAGCTCATGGGCCAAATGGAAGCGTGGTGGCATCATTGGTGCTGCTGCATTGACTGGAGGAGCCTTAATGGCTATTACTGGGGGTATGAACCTGCTTATTCTTATCCATCTAACGAGTTAGAAGAAAATTAAGCTCTAACTGGAAATTGTGGCTTAAATTTTTTTGAATTATCTACTCACATTTTCCATGTTTAAGCAGGTTTAGCTGCACCTGCAATTGCCGCAGGTTTAAGTGCTCTAGCTCCAACATTAGGCACTTTGATTCCTGTGATTGGAGCAAGTGGGTTTGCTGCCGCAGCGAGCGCTGCTGGAACAGTAGCTGGTTCTGTTGCAGTTGCTGCATCCTTTGGAGGTGAAAAGCTCGTTGCATTTCTCTGAATCTTTGACTTAGTCATTGGATGTAGATAGAGTTGCAATTGGTTGTTTTCAGCTGTCATTGATAGTATTATGGGGTATTATTTTTAAGAGGGTGGATTATATACCTCATATGTCATGTTTTAAGACAAAATTTCAACTGGAACACTTATTCTATATAGCTGATTGTAAATGAGCAGATGTTTCCTTCTGGCTAAGGGGTTCAGATCTTGGACCCATCTTAAATTACTGATTGGTAATAGACCTGCAAAGGTTGATCTGATGGGAATAAATACCGCAGGTAAATGTTATAAGATAATCTGAATCCTAGTTTGGTTTTGAGGAGGGGCCCTTTTGTGCCAGACTTAACAGTTCAGTTTATTCATGAAAGCTGCTTCGCTCAGTTTACTGCATAATCTTATTGAAGTTTGTCAAAGAAACAATTACTGAAGTTTTTTCTTACCCTCTGAAAACCTTATCTCTATTTACTTTGTCTTCTGATAAATCCAGCTGCCGGAGCTGGTCTTACAGGGAGTAAAATGGCAAGAAGAATCGGAGGTGTTGATGAATTCGAGTTTAAATCCGTAGGGGAGAACCAAAACCAAGGGGTAAATACTTATGCTTCCACACTTAAGAGAGCCTCCAATCATGCAATTGTGGGGATACGTATAACAGTCTGCCATCAATGTTTTACCCTCCCTCTAACCTTTTACCAGAATACACTCATAAGGATGCGACTTGTTAACAAAGGGCATGTTTATTTAGCACAAAAGTAAACAATTTCTAATTTTCCAATACCAAAGTCGAGGAAAAATAGTCTGTGGAAAATGTTCTCTCACAGAGCAGAAAATACACACTAAACTTCAGCAATGGCTTCTATTATTACAGAAAAGGATGTAGTTTGGAACCTTGCTTAGCATACAATACCATCTTGGTGAATGGCATTGAACAAACCACTGCTTCAACTCAAGCATTTACATTATCCACCACTGTCTCCACCACGTCCTCCATCTCTGAGTATTCAAGGTTGCCTCCAGCTTCATCAATCACTCAGCTTCTGCACCCCAAGTCCAACCAATTCCATCTGGCACATTTTTGTGAAATGCCATCAACTTGTGTTAATTAAACGCCCTTCCTGTGCATTCACGAAACATGGGAGATTGTTACTATGTCCACTTACTGCCGTGGAAATGCTTTCTGATAATTTTTTGCTGATACTGAAAAGGAAAATGCACATTAAGGGTTCAGTTTTTACAGAAGTCCCATGACTAATTCGTTCAGCACAATGTTTATTCTTATCATCTTCTCTCATATCAGCGACTAGCAGTTGAGATCTTGGTCTCTGGATTTGTATTTGATGAGGACGATTTTGTAAAACCATGGGAGGGACAAAATGACAACTTGGAAAGGTAATTTAACTTCTAATGTTGGGTGTCTGTGTCAATGGAGTCTGCTGATTTTTTATTGTGGTGGCACCATTGCCTGCACCCAAATTTGTTCTGCACGGCTTTTTGTCCTTATCTGTAGTTTGCACCTTATTTGTATCATTTCTATATCACTTGATGATGTGTACCTTGATCATGGTATTCATTTTTTCCCTCTCCAGTTTCACCTATAGTTGTAGCAGAGGTATTGCTCGACAATAGAAAGCTGATCAGAAAACTAGCATCACTTGTTATCAATATGTCCTTACTGGGGATAAGATTTTAAATAGTCAAATATCCTTTTGTTACTTCACTTTCTTGAGTTCAATTAGTTTGCCTTTTTTTCCCCTTGTGGGTTTGAATATATGTTCCCACTTCTTAGTTCTTGCGAGCGCATAATCTTTAACATATTTGACTCGCATTCCCCCATTCGTCTCTTTCCATGCTGACAACTGTCATCACAAAACAAATGTATGTTTGGACAGTTTGTATTTGATGATTGATACTAATTGCCTATATCTGATTGTGTAGGTATGCGCTTCAGTGGGAATCAAATACTAATTGCCTATATCTGATTGTGTAGGTATGCGCTTCAGTGGGAGTCGAAGCATCTAATAGCTGTAAGCACTGCAATTCAGGATTGGCTTACTTCAAGTAATTAACTTTCGATCTTGTGGCTCTTAATATTCCTTCAAAGTGCACTTTAGCCTCTGTTTGTGACATACCAATGCTTGACTCAGGATTTGCAATGGAACTGATGAAGCAAGGTGCGATGATGACTGTTTTAAGCACACTGTTAACTGCTTTGGCATGGCCAGCTACATTGCTCGCTGCCACTGATTTTATAGACAGCAAGTGGACAATTGCTATAAACAGGTAGCCCTCCACTCAGCAACACGAGAGTATGTAAAACTGGACAAGGAAAATACTTTTGTCTACTTCTACCATCCACCATATTTCGCATTTAAGACTAGCCCCTATAAACCTTTTCCTCTTGTCTCTCTAAGAGCTAATATTTCCCAAGGAAATTGCTGGTTCTAGTGGTTTCACAATTGGAAATGAATCCCATTTAGTTATTGCAGTATTTAATAATGACCACAGGAAATGGAGGGAAGTCTCTTGACACGGTTTAGATGAGCAAAACTGTTTTTGAACTACTTTTTTGTTTTTTTTTTGCCGGTTACTCCATTCAAGTGATTTCTTCGAGTTTCAAAAGGTTCTTGTTTTGCTTTTTGTACAGATCTGACAAAGCAGGAAAACTTCTTGCTGAAGTGTTACGAAAAGGGTTGCAAGGGAACAGGTATTGAGCTTAGTAACAGCGCCAGTAATATCCCCTGGAATTTTTAGTGTGGTTAATCCTCAATCTGAAAATCTCTCAGGCCTGTGACGCTTATAGGTTATTCGCTTGGAGCACGGGTCATTTTCAAATGTCTCCAGTTTCTTGCGGAAACAGAACAGACTGGTACCGTGGAGCCTAGAATTTGTTTTATGACAGTTCTTTACCCTCTTCAGTCTTTTCTGCTTCATTGGCTGCCTTGGCAGTGTATTAGTGGGTAGTGCTTGGTTCATTTGAAGTGATCATCAAGGACCTTTTTTCCCCTTAACAGCTGAACTTGTTGAAAGAGTCGTCCTTCTGGGTGCGCCTATCTCAATTAGAGATGAGAACTGGAAAGCTGCCAGAAAGGTCATTGAACTTTGATTCTCAACTGAAAGCATCTTCCTAACGGCTTGTAGCTCTTCTTTGTAGATCTGATGCATCTATTGATTCTATGCTTTCCACTATTTTGCAGATGGTGTCTGGAAGGTTTATTAGTGCATACTCCACAAATGATTGGACGCTCGGGCTTGCTTTCCGCGCCAGGTAATTGTGATGGACAATGGACTTGACCACAGTAAATCTTTCTGGCTCTTGTACCGTAAACCTGTCTATTAATCTGCTTTAGCGCTGAGATACGGATTACCCTGCATAACTCTACATTGAGCCATCGAGTCCTGATTTATATAGAATTTATCTATTCTGATCGTGTTTAGAAGTTTCATTTCTGCAGTATGTTTACTCAAGGATTAGCCGGAATTCAAGCAACTGACTATCCTGGGGTTGAGAATGTAAGACATGTCAACTCCAGTTGAATGAACGCGTGCTGGACCACAGTGTTTTTATTAATCTCCAATCTGGTTTCTTATGCAGGTTGACATTACGGATCTCATTGAAGGGCACAGTTCCTATCTATGGGCGACGCAAGATATTCTGGACCGGCTTGAGTTGGACACTTATTACCCCACATTCAGGTGCCCTCCTCGAATATGATGGTAAAATGCTCATCTTTTCGTGCCAGTACAAATATTTGTCCTTTCTGACTCCCAATTTTCTCGTCCTGGCTAAAGCTTAGTTTCAATTTGTAAATATTTTTCATGTTTTTTGTACTGCAAAAAGTGTAATTCTTTGTATAGTGAAATCCATTCCAGAGCGAGTACTGTTATCATGAGCATGACTTAAATGTACTCCAGGAATGGACAAGGCCATTTGTTTATTTGCCAAAGATCAACTTTACCATTTTAGTGCAATCTCGAATGCTACTGTGCAATTAACCTGGGAATTCGACTCTGTCAAATGTCATATGTGCATTTTGATTTATCTGTTTCCCAACCTTCTGACCAGTTAAATATCTGTTTGTCACGGCTTGTTCAAAATAAAAATATATACAGATATATATGTGCCACGGAATCTGCTTGATATATGATCTTGGTACTGCTTTTTTATAGTTTAAGCTTCTAGGACAAGCAACGAAACTACCATTCCCTTGTAGGCCTAATAATTGAAAAAATCGTCAACTTTGGCATATTACCTAATGATATAAAAAAAATATTGTCTCTTAAAGAATCTCAACTTTTACTTTTATCTCAATTCTATCAGCCTAATACCCAAAAAAAAATCTCAACTTTAGTATTTGTTTCAATTATGTTCAAAATTTTTGTCTTATAAAAAATCCTTAACTTTTACTTTTGTCCTAATTCTATCGCCGTTAGCCTTCCGTTTATGATCATCGTTAGTTAATCCCACATGACATTTTTACGTTGTTAATAAATTGCAATTCAAATGAAGTTGACATGCGAAAAACTCTCAACTTTTTTTCTCTGTTATTTATATTCCCTACATATTGTCGGGAGATATAAAATAACTCAAGACGGCACATTTCAAATTCTCTCTAACGTTCAATGGCCAAAGAATGCAAAAATTGTGCACGGTTCATATCAAAGTTTGGAAAAAATTGTCCAAAAAGTCTTAAACATATTGTATAGCGGTCATTTTGGTATTTTCAATTGTGTCAATTTAGTTTTAAATATTTTGATAACTTGCGAATTTAGTCATAAATCTTTTAATCATAAACCTTTTAATTATATCAATTTATTCTAAACTTTTTGAAAACTTGTTAATTTAGTTTTGATTTGTCAATTTAATCTTTCTAGCCAATTTGGGTCGAAAATTGATGATGTAGCAATATAATCAGCATTGAATGGGCTATATGGCACGGGTGTTGACAATCATTGCCGATGTTGACATTCTTTTTCACATTCTTTTTGAATTTTTATAAATTTATTTTTCCTTTTTCGTTTCTTTCTTTTATTTTTTTTCCTTTACGCCTTCCTCCGGTCGATTGCTAGGCCTCGGTGATAGCCGATGACTAGCTAGAGGTGAGGGCAAACCTCGCTCGCACCTAGCCGGCAAATGAGGTCAACCTCGCCATGCCACCGACGTGGCTCGACCCTTTCAGATTTGGTGAGGGCGAGCCTCACCAAACGTTGGACGAGGTCGACCTTGCCTTGCCTCTAGCAAGGCTCGACCTCATTTTCGTTGGGAAAGGTCCACCTCGCCTTGCCCGACGAGGCTCGACCCTTGCCGGATCTAGCTAGATCCAATGCGGGTGAGCTTAGGCCACTAGGGTGGTCAACCTCGCCGGCTTGACAACGGCAAGATCGAACCTTGCCAATGACTCGGTCGTTAGTCTAATGAAGAAGGAAATAAAAAAAAAAAGAAATGTGTGTGTGTGTGTTTCACGTCAATGCCAATTATGCCACATAGGACATCTAACGCTCATTAGACAATCACATCGGCCGATTTTCAGCCAAAATTGCTTTGGGAAGACTAAATTGATAGATCGTTAAAATATTTAGAAAATCGATAAATTATCAAAAGATTTAAGACTAAATTGATATAATTGAGAGGCTTAAGACTAAATTGGCAATGTATAATAAGTTTATGACTATTTGGACAATGTTCCCTCAAAATATGCGCAAGCAACACGTAACTCATGTGATATGAATGCTCCGTTTGTTTCGTAAAAAATATTTTTCCGAAATTCATTTTTCAAGAAAATGACAATATTTTTCAAAGTTTGGTTGAGGTATGAAAATAAACTTGAAAATACTTCTTGTCGTTTGGTAAGGAAAATATAAGCTAATTTCTCTAAATAGTACAATATTTGGGCGCTAGTGACTTGCATATGGTTAGCCAAGGAACTCGGCAAAAGCAATGGGAGCTCAAGCCTGGATCCCCAACTCCCGGGCACGAACACGGGCATTGGTCTTTGGTCCATCGAAACCGAGCCCTAGAACTTGGTGCTCGTGCCTTGCTCCTTGGCGCCCCAACTTGGGTCTATAGAGGTTAGGCCGGGAATCTAGTATTGATTCCCACGCTTAGGAGCTAGTCCCTTGTGCTCGAAATCGCGTCCGTCAATCAAGTGTGATACCTTGGCACTCATGCCGAGGTCCATCGAGGTCGGGCACTAATCCTCGGCGAACGGGCATAGGTCCATCAATGCTGGGCCTCGATACCCGCCCACGCTTTAGTTCATCAAGGTTGAGACTAGGTTGCGGTGCTTGGGCCTATGCCCATAGAGACCAAGCCCAGGACCCTAATGCCATTACTCAAGTTCCCGGCACCCACGCTTCGGTCCATAGAGGTCAAGCTCGGGTCCCCGATGCCCGGGCACGGGCGCAACTTTTGTGTCCATCGAGAGCGGGCCATACTTGGACCCCCGGTGACAATGCCATGGATCGTCGGCGCCCGTACCCAAGCCTATCGAGGTTGGCCGGGGTCCATCAAGGGTGGGCCTAGGTCCCGACACCCGAACTTGTGTCCTTAGAGACCAGGTCCAGGTCTAAGCATGGGCACTTGGGATCTTGAGCTGGCCTCCGTGAACCTAGGCTTGGGCGCTAGGGACCCGAGCCTAATTGCCATGGTCTCGAATCTCCATGGACCCAGGGAGCAACCTCGATGGACTTGAGCATGGGCGAGCCTCGCGGACTTGGGCCAACGTCGATGAACACAAGCATCGTCTCCGGGGTTTGAGACACAGTAGCTGGTGTCTTAGGCACGACTCGATGGATTTGGGTCTAGGTGCTAGGGACCAAGATGTGGGTGCCAAGATCCGGGCCCGGCCTTGATGGATCGGGGTATGGGCGTCGGATCTACGGCCCAACCTTAATGGACCTTGGTCCGAGACACGGGTCCCGTGCACCCAAGATCGGGAGGGCGGCCTCAATGGAACCAAGCGTGGGCGGTTGGGGGTGCCGGGGAGCAGCCTCGATGGACCCGAACCCGAGCATTGGGGACCCGACTCGACCTCTAGTCTTGGCCGAGCCTTGCTAGCGAGGACCCAAGAATGAGCATTGAGGTTCTCGTGCTCAAATCCCGATTTTTTGGTCCAGACATCGATTGCTTATCATGTTTAGGAAATTAATTTTCAATTTTTTAAAGAGGAGACCATTTTTCTGAATTTAAGCTTTGCTGGGGACACATTTTCCCGTTTACTCATTTTAATAAGTAATCTAAACGTCGAAAAACAAGAAAAATATTTTCTTCAAACAAATGAAGCGGAAATGTTCATGCTTCAGCAGCTATGATTATTCCCCAGAAATATCTCGAGCTCGACGCACACCTCACGATCGTTTACTGGATCTAATAATACGCTTACCCTAACCTCTCCATACCTACTTTCCATATATAGGCTTGAGGCTTTCATACTCCATCGAAATCGGAATCTCATAGATCTGATAAAGCCATGCCAACTTATCAAAGCCAAAATAATAGCAGGGTGACCTTAACCACACTAATAAAGACTTTGACGGATCCAAACAATATGATCAAGATGGAAATGTTCTCGTCAGGCCGAGCGGTCTATGCAGGCCGTCACCGTTGCGCATGTTGCATGCACATATTGGGTATGGCAGCGAAGAACGATTGATCAAATAAAAGGCGGTCGAATTATATCGGTCGGTCGAGGTCGAATTGCTTCAGGCACCATGGACGCCATAAAAAGAAGAAGAAGAAAAAATGGTAAAGATTAGATTATCTGATGGGTATAGGCCATCGCACTCGCGATTGCTGGGTGAGGCCTCAGAGAGGACCACTATCTCCTTTGCGGTGTGGCCCGTCTCTTTGGACTGATCCTTGGTTTCCATTTGGCCGGAGAAGGAGGTGGCTTACGATCAACGGGAAGCATTTCGTGATTTTCGCTTCACATTTCCGGCACCGTGGTTGACTTTCTTCCAATACAAGTCTACTCCTTGGGAACTCTGCTTTGAAATCCATGAAAAACGTAATGTTGCGGTCAATTCCTTTTTAATGATGCATATCGAATCGCTAAATCTTCTATAATGCCATTTTTTCGGGAAAATTATCACGATAATCTTAAACCTATTGTAATTGCATCAATTCGATCATGAGCCCCCTTTTTTTTTTTTGTCAATTTAGTCCATCCGACAAACTTTAGCCGGTGGGCGTTGACGTGGGAATTTTTAATATATTTTAGTATTTTCACAAATTTGTAATTCTTTCTTCCTTCTTCTTTCCTCTAAGAGTTGGCAAGGTCGACTAGCCATCGCCTATGGCTGGAGGCCGGCCACCGGCAAAAAGAAGAAGAAAAAAAAAATTATTGAAAATTATTCACGTCAACGCCTGGCCGTCTTATATAAGACGATCAACGTCAACGTCGAGAACAAATTGGCCGGATGGACTCAATTAGCGAAATAAAAAAGTTTATCATTGAATTGACAAAAGTATAGTATATTTAGGATTTTTTTTCAATTTTCCTTATTTTGTCTACGCAATAGGTGGTGGATTTTCTTGAACACAAGCAAAAGCTCGAGTCGCGTCTAGCACTTACATTAGGGATTACAGAAAGACCATGCAATTCTCTTCCCAAAATCTCTTAAATGTCTAAATCCATTCTAGTATGGATGGGAGGACTAGATCAGTGACAATACAAAAGATCGTGTCGGGTTCGTATGCTTTTCCTGTTTTAAACGATTTAGTATCGTTAAAAGGTCTTTTATGCGATTCGTCCGTACGTGGCTACATATAAATTATAATGACAGATGATATGCTGAGCTTCAAGCTAAGGTATGGATGCAGTTCAGGAGCTTTTCGACTCTTCATGCGACGGTATCAACACAATTCAAACCATGCGCATGCTCCGACCCCGGAGCGCTCGAGCGTAGAAAGTTGACAATTCGATCAGATGTAGATTTCCTGAGAGTCCAACACAATACCTTTCTTTCTGTTGACATGCGTGCTCCTATAAATTGAAAGGCGATACTGATGACGTAAGTGCTCAAGGCAGAAGCGAGATTGAAGGGGGAGTAGTCAGAAAGGAGATCTTTGTGGACCAACGGGGGTGAAAATAAACCAACCAATCTTCAAGACCCGACACCAACTGTGAGATTGGCCGCAGTTTCTAGAGAAGTTGCCTACTTCTGATATGATCTGTGTTAGGTGTAAATTCTCTGGAATCCCTTGTCGGCCCAGTTCAACAAGCTTAAAGAGTGACGTTGATAGGGTAAAAGGGCGCACGATAGAGAGACCAAAGCAGCATACAGTAGAGAGAAAGAGAGACCTAAGGAGCAAAGCAACTCCTTTTCTATGAACATTGGTTATAATTTAAAGTGAGAAGCCGGCAAACTTATTATATCTTTTACTGTTACGGACTTCTATATTTAATGTGCATGACATCCTTCGTTCCACATCAGATGAGAGAAGCCCTACAGTGATTTGCATGCAAATACCATAAACAGTCTACCACTTTTGTGGTTACTCGGAGCACTTTCTTCTCGTGCTTGGCTCACGCGAACCAGGCCGAACCGCTACGGTGTTGTCCACTTTAAACTGAACATCGGTAGATTTCGCAAGGCACACGGCAAGTGAATCCTCGAAGCGGCCGACGTCGGTCGAGGAAAGAAAACCAGCTTTTTTTATTAGGTAGCATTGATGATCCAACGTTGTAGAGAACCAATTGTCCAGTGACTTTCAAGGGGAGAGAAGAGTGGGTGAGGATGTTGAGTGTGGGGAGGGGCACTCTGAGAGTTTCAAAGGGGTAATGGCCATGGACGGTTGGCTGATGATGCTCAGAATGTCGAGAAGTAGGTGAAGATTTAACAGCTGAAAAAAGATGCGGGAGAGATATCGAGAGAGAGAAGCAGCAGCAGAAGTGGCGGCCTTTACTATCTCTGATGAAGTTGCTGGCGAGAGAAACTAACCCAAGCAAACCCCACCCCAACCCACCACCAAAAAAATATCCGGTGCTAGCGTAACGGCACGGTCAGATAGAATTTCTGACCTGTGATGTGAAGACCACATATTTCCTTCCAAGAGGGAAAACCGGCCAAACAAGTTTCCAGGTTTTCGTGAAGAAAATTTGTGGCCGAGATAGGACCGTTATTCTCTCTGCGGGGTATAGACCGTCACTTAATCATTTCCCCTCACACAATCGAATAAAAAAGAAAGAGAAATTGCAACCCCCGCCCCCGCGCCCACCCAGAGCCCTCTTCTTTTCCACCATCGGTATGATCGTACGTGAAGAAGACAAGTGCAAGCCTCACGTCCCCTCATCTCCCACCTAAAATTTCATTCCATTCCCACCCATTT
This sequence comes from Rhodamnia rubescens, assembly GCA_021437795.1. NCBI lineage: Eukaryota > Viridiplantae > Streptophyta > Magnoliopsida > Myrtales > Myrtaceae > Rhodamnia > Rhodamnia rubescens. The sequence continues at coordinate 4,677,098 of JAILYA010000004.1, read as the reverse complement.
CGATTTCCGCTCGCTCGATCTCCACCGGAAAAGATTTTACCTTTCGGAGACATGCACACCCATGACCAAATGTACACGGAATGACGACGGACAAAGACATCGCTTAGTCACTAATTTCCGAAACACACCGCCCTTGCTTTAGTCCCTCGTCAAAGAATCGACAAGCTTGAAGGTTGGGGATTCGATCTCTAGGAAACCCTATTCGTCGCAACGAAAAGAACCAGAATTTGCTCTCTCCTCGCGCACCGTGTAAGACTCTCTGCTCGTGGAGAAGCGGGGTGTGACCCTCAAAATCGATTGCTTTGAGCAGATGAAGAAATGCGAATTGAACACGGAATCTGCTGCGTCCCGGGCAAGTTTGAACTCTCCGCCGGTTCCTAATAGTAAGTAGCAAATCAAAGAGAGAGGGAAGGGCAAGAATCGCAAGTAAATTGTCCCTTAATGATGTAAAGGTTTGGTAATTCAACACTTATTTGTGCATGACGATCGAGGAAATTACAAAAGAACCCCACAAAATGAGACAGTCTTGTGATATCCACAAAGAAAGACAAAAGAGATCAGAACAGCATTCATTCAAGTTCCGTCTCAAATCTTCTTTTTTCCTTTTTCCCGTCCTCTTGAGTTATTTTGCCTTTTTTTATAATACAAAGCAAAAATTGAAAAATCCATGCAAATCGCTTTTGCCACCTCCCGCTTTCGCCCCCTTGTTTGCTCAATATAGAGCACCCACCAACCTCGGAGTCGGCACCGCCACGAGCCGGGTTGACCTCGGCGCGGTGAGCCCGAAGACGTCGCCCATGTCCATCTCGCTCGGCTTCATCCCGTCCGGCAGCTCCCACGTGAAGCAGTGCAGGAGGTGGGCCACCGCCATCTCGAGCGCATAGAGCCCGAGCTGCATCCCCGGGCACGACCTCCGCCCGGACCCGAACGGGATGAACTCGAAGTTGCTCCCCTTGTAGTCCGGCACGCCCGGCTCCAGGAACCGGGATGGCCTGAACCTCTTGGGCTCGGGCCACGAGCCGGGGTCCCGCCCGATCGCCCACGCGTTGATCATGACGCGGGACCGCGCGGGGATGCGGTAGCCGGCTACCACCGCGTCCTCCGACGTCTCGTGGAGGAGCAGCGGGATCGGCGGGTGGAGGCGGAGGGTCTCCTTGAGCGCGCACTTGAGATAGGTCAACTTCTCGAAGTCGCTCTCCTCGACCCTCCGGTCTAAGCCCACCACGTCGGCGAGTTCTTGTTGGACCTTCTTCAGGTCGTCGGGGCTCCGCATGAGCTCCGCCATGGCCCACTCGATCGCCGACGCCACCGTCTCCGTCCCACCAAACATCACGTCCTATGTATCAAACATGAAAGAGAGCAAAATGAAAGGATTAATTACTCATTAATGAATTCAGATATGTGCACAAAAATTCATTTAGTACACAACACAAGTCTGAGAAGCTGGCAACGTGGAAGATCTGCCGCCAAAGAACAAAATCTAGGGCTGGACGAATTTACCAACTCCCAAGTAAAAACTATGCATGCGCGTGTAAATAGCAAAGAGATTCAATATCGACCCACCATTAAACTTAGTTTTTTTCAGAAAGCCTAAAAGTCCATCGTCCGTCAAAGACAACGAAAATACAATTTTCCTTTCGCTTGCACAAAAATAGACTGATCAATAACTCACGCATGCTTAGTTAATTTGATGGAAACCCTAAATTCATGATTGTGTACGCGAAACTTCGAGTAGTACGGTCAAATCCAGCAGTCCTATTCAGATAAGAAAAAGGTGGTGTTCGAAGTCTCCACATGTGCATGTCACACAGTTCATGGAAGCTCCTTTTTTTTTTTTTTTAATCTTTTTCCCCGCCGGATCGCATGATGATAAGCAAAAATAGAAGTAGAGTTCTTAGTTCTTACCATGATGATGGCCTTGATGTTGTCCCTCGTTAGCCTGATCGAGTTCTGCAGATCATCGGCCTCGTTCACCTTGGCTTCCTCGCTGTAAAAGGCCAACAGTTCATCCACCATGTCCGTATCCGCATCTTGGTCGCCTCCGTTAACCCTAGTATTGTTCCTCTTCTTGTCCATGTGATCGTCTATAATGTGGTCGATGAACCTGTCCAGCGACTGCCGTGCCTTGACGAGCCTGGCGGTGATCCCCTGAGGATCGACCCAACTTAGGTACGGGACGAAGTCGGCTATGTTGAAGGCGCCGAACAGTTTCGAGAACTCTTGCAAGATGCTAATGAACTCGTCTTGGCCCTCGCTCGAGCTCGTGCCGAAGGCCGCGCGGTAGATGATGTCCCGCGTGAGCTCGAACACGAGCTCGCCCACGTTCACGGGGGAACCCGTGCTGCCCGCGACGGCGCGCACCATCTTATCGACCTCGTCGCGGACCGACTCCCACGACTCGGCCCGCTTCCGGCTGAAGAGCTTCATCACGCACAGCTTCCGCATCTGCCGCCAAAACGGGCCGTAGTGCGCGAACGCCATGTCGGCCCGGTCATAGGTCAGGTAGCTGATCGCGATCGTGGCGGGCCGGTTCGAGAAGACTCCGTCCTGGACCTGGAGGACCTGGCGGGCCACGTCGGGGGACGACACGGCGACCATGTGGAGGAAGCCCATGCGGAGGTGGAAGATCCCGCCGTACCTCTCCGCGAGCTTCGCCAGCCCGCGGTGGGTCAGCTCGCCCATCATGAGCATGTTCCCGATGACCGGGAGACCCCTCGGGCCAGGCGGGTAGGGCGGCTTGCGCCGAAGCCGAGCGACTAGGCCGAGGAAGAGGAGGAAGGGGATGATGGGGAGGAGGAGGCTCATGGGTGATTGCCGGAGTTGAGAGTAAGAATGGAAAAAATCCATGGATAGGCTTTTGGAGAGGAACCAAGCGCAACTTATTAGAATGTGTTGCTAGGTTGGAGAAGATATTAAGTGGCCTTTATATACACAAAGCTTCGAGTGTATCATGTCCACAAGTTGGAGATTTGATCTCCTTTTATTTATTTATTTATTTTCATTTTCCATTTTACTATGGTCTTGACTATTTTCGGCCTCTACTTAGGTAGGTCCATTCAATTAGTGTACCTTGTTCTTACACCACGTAATTATCGTCCCCGTTGTCCCGTACACAAACGAGTAAATAGTCCCGACCACCTGACAAAGAATTGAATTTCTAGAATTACGTACACTAAGCGCACACACACACACACATTTTTTTTTGGGTGTTATCTTGGGAAAATGTTTTAAAAAACGACGTAGTCCCTCTTCGGAGAAGCGTCATGCTAATAAAAGTCCGTATCATATTACATCATGTCCCTGTCGCGTTATGGTTGGAACTTGGACTCATTTTCCCCTTCTAAACCCTATGAAAAAAACATTTAATAGTCTAATGGCGTGGAAAATAAGTAAGAAAAGGAAGAAATATGATTAAGTAAGTGTAGTATGGTTCCAAATTGAAGGGTATTTTCCAAATGATGATTAGACCAAAAATAAAAATAAAAATTTGTCCGGACCCTCGTGATTGAGCTGCTTCTGTCGAAACGCTAACGTGACAATTTTCGATGGTGTAAACGCGTTGAAGGAGTAAGTAGAGCCCCATTAGCTAGGAGATTCAAGTCAAACTCCATTAGGGGTTTGGTGCACAAATTTATCTACGTGGGGGTAGTTCTAGATCCTTATGTTCCTAGACGACATGTGTGAATGACCGACAAAGATAGCTATTTAACCTTCGGATTGCAACCACCTCACAGGAAATATGGAAAGATGTGACATGACCTAAGCACCCTCTAAGTGCATCCTAAATCCTTGTCATGATTCGGACCCAAAACAAAAAAAATTCCTTGTTATGATAGGATTTTCCTAAGAGAGAAGGCAAAAGGTACTATGATAGATCTTGCGACAACGGTCTTATTAAGTGACCCATAAGTTTTAATCGAGAATTGAAACGAAATGCGGACTCTCTGCTTTATTTTGAAAGGCTCAAACATCTGTTTTTTTTTTTACAAGTTCGTGAAGGATTAGAATAAGTTTCTCACATAGAACAAGCTAAGTCAAATAGCGTACACTCAGAAAACTCAATTGAACTCTCGAATATCCAAGTATTATCAATGATTGAATCTACTCCATACAACAACAACAACAATAATAAAACGATGATTTATTTCGTATAGCCTTGTTTCTTGCCTAGGCATTCTTATTTTGGCATTACAAGTGCAAAAGTATACGAGGCAAGAATATATTTTCATTACCATGATCAATAAACTAATATAAGTGATCCCACTGAATATATTTTCATTACCATGATCAATACACTAATATAAATGATCTCACCTTCCGCACTTATCGAATAAAAATTCAATATGTCTCGATATGTTGAGGTGATCTTGTCTTTCTCTCATCTCAAACGTGAAGATAAATGATGAGACTTTTTCTCATATTTATAAATCGACGATAAATTCTCTTCCACAATCGATGTGAAATAATCAAAACACGACATATATTGATCATATATATTTTTAAAAAAAGTAAAAACAGTTCTTTGGCACATCTCATCACATGTAAAACGAGTCCTTCAGACAAAGTACATGAGACGGATGCGACCATGCAACAAACGGAAGCATCCGACGTAGGAAATAAATGTTTGAGCTGATGAGATAGCAAACGATGGACCTTTTTTTTTTTTTTTGTGTTTTTTGGTCGAAAACAATGGCCGTCAAAAGCTCCCAATAATCCTTCCCCAACCTTTCTACCTACCACGAGACAATGATCCCTTGAAATATTTTATCCGGCGGACCGCTGGCGCTGTGCCACGTGTCGGAAGAGGGCGGCCAGGTGGGGCCCCCCTCCTAAGATTTAACAGCGCCATCCCTCATCAGAACTGAAGGTGAAAGTTTTGATCCGGAACCTGTGGCGACAAAGTCTCCGGTCACTGTCACCGCCGTGACATCGGACCCGTCATCGGTCTTATCATGTTTGCGGTTTTCAAAGAGGGGGGGAAGAAAAAAAAAAGAAAAAAGGCACAGATAATGAATCGGTTGCGTGTATAAACATCACTATGACGTCGCCTTCTATTTCGCTCCATGTTGGTCTTTGTCGAGTGAAGAATCTTTCGCATGATGCCCCCGCGCCACTCCACTCGATCGACATCGACGGCTTAGCCACCCGCGAAAGGTGGAGAGGTCGCCTCTCGACCCGACCTAATGCCGCCGATTGGGTTATGTTAATCGTTAAGGTATAGTGACATGAATAATCTCACGAACTTTAATTTAATATGCAATACGATTTATAAACTTTAAATTTATAGTTTACAAACTCTAAAGCAAGCACACAATATTATAGTAGATCACGCTTACGAATACAATTTAAAAATCTAATGCTAACGTGCAGTGTCATCCCTACATTTTCAATTTATCTAATGTGGTCCGTGAATTGGACGAAGATGTTCAATATTGTCTCAAAACTTGAATTAATGAAATGATTACAATTTTCAAACCATAAATGACCGAATTGAACATGAAAGGTTGTATCGCACACCGTAATCGAACCATCACAAAGAAATTAAAAAAAAAATAGACAACGCACAAATTTATCCAAGTTCACCTCGGAATAGGAATACGTCATGCAAAAAGATTTCACTATGGTTTAGATTTAGAAGCGATAACTCATTACAATGATCGGATAAAAAAAACGAGCAAATATATATGCCATAAACCGCCCAAAACCTAAACATATCCGAAACTCATTTAATTCATCAATAAACGGGCAATGGGACACCCATGTCGAAGGCGCCGCCCCGAACACCCGCATTCCATGCGCGGGGGTTACATGTCGTCGGATCATACACCCGCATTCCGTGCGCAGGGGTTACATGTCGTCGGATCATACTTTAATTTCCCTAAACTCATGTGGACGTACTCGGTATCATAAACAAGGATCTCCAAAACATTTGCCAACTCCAACAGAACATACATCGAATAAATTAAAATTTTAAGGATAAAATTGCACATTGAGTTAAAATTCGAGATTTAATGACCGCATTATATATTTGACTAAAGTTCAAAGACTATTTGTGCTATTTCTCCTCATGTTGATGAGCATCGTTAGTATGCTTATCGAGCATTTTATTTTTAAGGAACCAATCCGGTTCTCAGGATGTTAACAATACGAAAGTTGCTAGCGCCCTGAGACACACCTCTTAACAAAAAGAAACGAACTGATTTTGAAATATCGATTTCTAGAAGCACTGATTAGTATTCTTTTAATATTATTTTTTTAAGCCTCCCGCATGTATTACAAGACTTGGCAAAAATGTAGGTGCGTTTTGTTTTGCATGTCTTGCACCGGCACTCGGGTCAACGGTCGAAACCAAAAAATCAAGAAAGAATGATAGACAGATGAAAACTACCAAAAAACCAAAAAAAAAAATTCATGTCCCATTCCGCCAAGGGCATTACTAAGTGAACATGACTCCTTTCCGGCCAAAAAAAAAAAAGAAGAAGAAAAAGAAAAAAAAACGATTTCTTGAATCTCTTTGAAAACTACCTCTAAAAGTTTAAGCTGTGATTAGTACTCTACCGACCCGTTTTCTAAATACATTGTTGACCCGTTTCCTAATATAAGTTAAGAGGGGCCAACAATGTGTTTTTTTTTTGTGTTAGAACCAACAATGTATATATGACGGGTTTTTTTAGCGCCTTCTCTTGGTTTGATTTTGAAGATGCAAACTACCTGCATCTGGGCATAAAGATCTTAAGAAGCTTTACGGTTCATTGGGACTTTGAGCTTATCTAGCGCAGCTTAGGTGAAAGGTGAAATGGCCCTTCTATTAGGGAGTGCTCGAGCCATTCGTGAGATACCACTATTAGTTTGCTTTTGATATCAGTATAAACATTCAAGATAAACATTTATTTACCGTCGATTCCAAAAGTTTAAGGTGACTAGAACATATTGTGGAACATGGTCATATCTTAGGAAAAGTTGGAGCGCATGCTGCTAGTATAAACTCTACACAAGCGGTATGGTCCACCTTGATTAGAGAATTCTAACTGTCCCCTATCTCGCTAACCACCAAATTAAGGATGGACAAGACTTCTTTTTTACACCGCAGGCATAAGTTGTAATTACTTTATGTCTAGATAAACTAGGTCACAAAAAAGTGACCGTCTTTTTTTTTTTTTTGTCCTATTTTCTTGTTACAACTTCTTTTTCTTCCCTTCACTTCATGTGGGGAAGTTGTTCTTCCACTTCAGTTTAACACCATCTTCAGGGCCGTCGCAGTTATGAAGAGCTTTCGAACACATAAAGACACAGTAAAACTACATATCTTGATTTAACCTGGCGAGTTGGTGAGATGGTTCCAACCACAACTCAATATCGACAAGCAGTTGAGTTCACTTACAAGTTAAAAAATGCTCGACGTGACCCGCCCGTCACATCGCCACCAACATAAATATCAAGGTCGATGTGTCGTTCGCTCTCCACAAAACGAACTACTAATCATTCGCCGAAAATGTGTCCGCTTGAATAGCAAGAGAGTTTAGTCATCTCATTATGGTGTTAGGTTTGAATCTTGTTGAGAGCACTCAGAGAAATAAAACCGTGAAAGCGCCATTTTGATGTGGGGCAAGTGCGAGCTTAAGATCGACCGTAGAAGTGAACAAGTCGAGACGTTTGAATCCATATAGGACTGCAGTAATCCCAAAACGACTACAATTGTCCCAGTTATTTCAAGAAATTCACTTGACAAAAAAAAAAACAACCAGCTCCGGACAAAACAAAAAACCTCAGTGTTCCACCTGACCCAACCTTCAACTTACCGACAACGGAACGTAGCACCGGGAAAAAGAGTCACTATCTTATAATTTTGACATTTGATAATGCTCATCTAAACTGTTCAACATAATGTACTTCTAAAGACTAATGATTACTGTTTCTGTTTTGGTTAGAGATCTACTGATTATCTACCCAAATGGTGACATTAACAGGTCATTTAATCTAGAACAATCTTACACGATGGTGGAGGGGCCAAGAAGTGTATTTTCTAGAAACTAATGATATGCCACTTAATCTCCACCATTCACGTTTGGATCGCATCTATTTGACTTAATCCTGATTCAATACATTTTGGAGAAGATTTCCCCAGGATCGCAAACATTTCGGGGTCATGCGTAATAGAATACTCGAAGGTTGTAATATGTAACCGGAAAAGTTGTTCAATATTACACTTTTGACAATTTAGTTCTTAACTTTTTAATTATGCCGATTAAGTCTTAGACATTTCACATTTTGTCAATTAACTCTACTTGACTGATTTTTATCGGAAATCACCGACTTTGGCACCGGCCGTCCTACGTTGTATGATCAATGTCGAAGTGAACAATTTTTAATATCGTTTTTAATTTTTTTATTATTTTTTTTTTTTCTTTCCTTTTATTTTCTTTGTTGTTTTTTTCTTACTCGTGACCGACGAGCTAAATACCACCGACACCGACAAGGCCACACGATATGAGATGGCATGACACGCCGACACGTCATTTCTCAAAAAAATAGAAAATTTCGGCACGTTGTATATTAAATATTTATTTCTATATATACGTGATAAATCATCGTATCTATATAAAAATATCGGCGATGAATTTCTTCTTCTTATTTTTTTATTAGGGATTCACGATTAGTTTTTTTTTTCTTTAGTTTGTTTGGGTATATTAATTTTGGAGTGGTGAGTATATGAATTATATATATATATATATATATATATATAATATATATATATATTTATAAATTTATATTTTGACCCATAATTTATTGAAAATATTTAAAATTGATCCCGTGCTTGTCGAAATAACGTGTTAAAATGCTAAATTCGTGTGTTGCCGGCGTGTCTAGAGTATTAATCACATGTTGATTGCATGTCGAAAAAATGTCGGACATAACACGATACAAAGATCCCTAGAGAGTGTCGGTGCTTCCTAATCGATGATGGCTTCACCGCTCTTGCCTAAAAGGCCACCGGAGTGTTAATCACATGTCGATCGTATGTCGAAAAATGTTATACACGACACGACACAACATGGAGATCCCTGTAGAGTGTCGGTCTTTTCCTAACCGATGAGGGCTTCTTTGCCCTCGCCCAATGGCCTATTAGGGCCTGACGGCTCTTGTCGGCTACATTAAGAAAAAAAAAGAAAAAAAATTAAAAAATGATATAAAAAATTAAAAAATTATTCACGTTGGTGCAATTACGTGCGAACCATGTCCAGCCCCGAATGCAAAAACGGAGATAAGAAGGCGACATGTGACGTGCCTTCCGAATGCCCCGATTTAGAATGGCGGAATGCAAAATCCCATTTTCACGTTGCACGGACTATCTACACGTGTGCCAAAGTTGGTGCAATAAAGAAAGCAAAGTATCGGGTCAGCGCAAGCCGCAAGGCGTGGTAGGTCGCATCACCTCAAATTGCCACGCGTTGGGAACCGGACCAGGGACAATGTCATTGATGCCTCAAGCAATCTTTCTTGGTGAAATCTGACTTTCCATGGCTTTCCCGATTGGTGCCTTTACCGGTAGCCAACTCGCGTTCCACGGCGTCGAACTAGGGATCAAGCAGATTAATCCGCTTTGTATTTTGACACGACAAGCCTAATCAATTCGAATTAATATCACTAAAAAAACTTCAAACCGGCATACATCTTAAAAATATACCCAAAATTACTTTTTTTATCACAAAAAACTCTAAAGTGATATATACCTACGATAAATTTATCCCAAACCGATTTTTTTACTACCAAAAACATCAAATTGGCATACTTATGACAAATAAATTTTAATCTAATTTTTTGACCACCAAATGCCCCAACTGGTACGCTTTAGATAAATTTATCATGTTAGTTTTCATTAAGTTTTACCGTCGAATTCTGTCGGGTTAGATTACACGTGACGCTTTGAGATTTTTACCATCGGTTTGAAATTTTTCATGATATTAACTCAATTTAATGGAAATGGACCGAGAATGAATTTGTCACAGGTGTATCCATTTTCAGATTTTTAGTAGTAAAAAATTAGTTTATGATAAATTTATCACAGGTATACCATCTTGAAAATTAGTTTGAGATAAATGTATCATAAGTGTACCAGTTTGAATTTTTTGTGGTTAAAAAATAAGTTTGAGGTAAATTCGTCACGGGTGTATCATTTTTCGATTTTGGTGGTCGAAAAAATAGTTTGAGATAAATTTATCACGGGCATACCGGCTTGGAGTTTTTACTTGGTTAGAAAAATAGTTTTGGGTAAATTTTTCATAGGTGTATCAATTTAAAGTTTATTGTGGTCAAAAAATTAATTTTGGATAAATTTATCATAAATTTATCAGTTTAGATTTTTTTTTATGGTATTAATCCAATTAATTAAAGGGAAGAACATAAATACGAGAAGCTAGAACTTTCATGCACAAAAACATTATTAAAGTTGGACGATGCTATTGACAAATCACATTTTTTTTTCGAAACGGTGGTTATTGACAACGTTCTGCATGATGGGGATGTCCAGCATGAACAGAATCCGGGGACAGGAATTGTCAAACCCTAGTATAAAAATCTCACGTTTCTGAAGTCCTTCGATATGGATGGGCGTTTCCCATTAGACTCAGCCTCTATAGCTACATTTCTATGTCGCATCAATGGGCATAGAAAATTTTTTGGTGCAGATGTTTCTAGTTTGTTTCATAAAGTCAAGAGTTGTTAAATATCTGCCAACCAATTTAATTCCCGAAAAAATTTCCCGTTCGAAAGAATTTTCCTCATTTTCCGTCGTTTAAGTCGCCGAGGAAAGCGATTAACTGAAAATAACTATCAAACTAACTCGACTTAAAAGTGCCTTCTCTCACTTTTAGACTTCCCTAATTGCCACTGCATTAAATAACATAAAATCCAATGTAAACAACAAAAATCCTTAAAAATGTGGTTGACAATAAGTTGTTTCGAAATTAACACTGTGTATAATGATGAAAACGAAAAACGCATCCATGATAACTTAGTAGCTAAGGTTGTGTGAATTACAGGACTTAAGAAAGATATCGACAGTAATTTAATCTAACACCTTAGTATTTAAAATAAATCATTAGCCAATGCACTTTAGATGTCTTATTCTCATCTAAACGGGATGAATACTAGACTCGGGAGCGAAGTTATTTCTTTCTGAATTAAATGAAACAAAGATTATCTGCAGTGACAGATCCAAAGGGGGACTAGCAAAGTCCTTGGTTGGTCCCCTCGAAGGAAGAGTAGGAAGCACATTAAGCAACTGATTAAGAGTCTGTTTATATACGTAACATGATACAATGTGATAAAGCAATCCCATCTTATGCCAAGAAGATGGGCAAAAAGATATTTGGAGGGCCAATATTTATATACGGCCCTTACTTTAGTGTTAATATTTTTTATCACTTAAGTGCCAATTCCAAACTAAAAAGCACACGTGATATTTTTTTAATTAATTTTTTAATATTATATGAAATTTTTTTCAAAAGTTAGTCCATTTGGCATCCATGTGGCAATTTTTTTATAATAAAAAAAAATTAAGTCCACGTGGACGCCACTTGGAATTATTTTTGTGATATTAAATTAAACTTTAAAAAAACCTAAATAATTTTTTTGAAAAAAAAAGGGAAAATTGCTAGGTTGCAGCAGCAAGGGCTCCAAAAGCCCTTGCAGCCGCCGCCCACCATCACCAGCTATGCTCGACTATGGGTGGGGGATGGCCGAGGGAGTTGCCAAGTGGCGAGCAAGGCCACGCCAAGGTCGGCAAGGCCTTGCCCGGTTCGTGAGATGCGGCCTCGCCCGTGGCAAGGGGGTCGCCGGCCACTCGGCGAACCCCGCCAACCATCACCCAACCTCACCGGCGATGGTGGGCGGTAGAAGCCCCCGCCGCTGCAACAAAGTATTTAGCTTTCTTTTATTTTTATTTTTTATTTTTTAGCTTATGTTTTAGTTTTTAAAATTTTTTTAACTTTTGGCTTTTTTGTTATTGCTGACTTGGATGCTTTGGCAAGCCACGTCGATGCCACGTCGATTTCCGGTGAACTTTATCGGAGTTGGCACCGAAATAACATTTTTTCAAAAAATTAGTACTTAAGTGATTAAAAAAAATATTAACATTAAAGTGAGCGTTGTACATAAATATTGACACTCAAGATATCCTTTTGCCCAAGAATATACATGTATAATGTTTCTTTTTATATGTATGTTGTGGTTATTCAATCAAATGGCATTATAAATCACGTGTTAATTTAGATGCTACAATTGAATAAATATTTTGTTGTTCGGCATGTCAAAATGCTTCATTATCACGATAAGTTCTATATGTATACACATATATTGAACAAAATTATGTTGTTCGATATGTCGCAATAAGTGATATATATATATATATATATATATATATATATATATATATATATATACATGTGGCAAAATTTCTTTCCCTTGCTTAAAGCACACATTGATCCAAAAGTAAAGTGATAATCGTAAACGTCAATTTTCCATCTTCAAAAGCTGAAAAGGTCCTGATAATTCTTGCTAAACCATAGCTTGCATGAAAAAAAAATGGTTATATTAGTTCATGTGAAACCCTAATAAGGCTGGTGAAACTTGGCAAAACCCCTCAAGAGTTTTGACCCTCAAGTCAACCGCTTAATTCATACCGAATGTGCTTTGAAAATGTTGCGAGGGTAAAACGAGCTATTACTGTACTAAGCTCTTTTTTTTTTTACCTTGTTCTAACCGGAGATTAAAATTATAAAATGGATTCTTTTGTCACGCTAATAAATTTCTAAAAAAAAAAAAGTTGAGAACTGTAAAAAAAACTATGGATAAGAAAGACTATGAACGGGGTTGCTTAATTTCCCAGTAACATGTTTGTAATTTACTGATGATTTTATGAACGGGCGGCCTTTTTTTAGCTCGATAAAATCTCGAGTGTTAGTAAATTATACAAATAAAAATGATAACTCAGTGCAAAAATTTCGGACTTTGCAAACAACGAAGAAAATTGGTAATTTCATAAAAGTGCTGATAGGTCATCAATAAATAATCTTCAAAAGAAAATCCTTGTCAATCTTTTTGCCAATAATCTTATGATATTTATTAAAATTTACAGATATAAAAATGAAATCTAAATTCGTAGACACGAGACGCAATTCGCATGCCCATTTGCTTTATGTTTAGTACGTAACTCGGATGCGTCCTTGTCGTGAGGACGATAAAAGTCTTGGGACGTCATATCAAGGTCAATCAGGATCAGGGCCATCACTGTATAGGATTAGGTGGTTCTGATAAGTTTGGATATGTGCAATAAAATTGCAGTCAAACCAAAGCTCAGCAGAAAGATGAGTAAATATAATAATAATAATAATTATTATTATTATTATTATTATTAGTTTAGTCATCTTTTGACGTTTCAAAAGCATAGGATGTTTGGAGGCTCGGCTATCTAAAAACTCGTGAAAGATTTTGTAAGCCTCACGAACCGCCTCTAACTTGCACAGTAACGCAGTGCAATTTCCAAGCCACCAGTTTGATTCATACAATGCCTCCGATTCCCAACAGAAAGAACGCAGACGTCCCATTCATCTGCGCTCATTGTGAAGTTAAAATAAAGATTATTATGCTTTGTTGTCATTCTCCTTTCTCGTGGCTATGCATGTGTATTCCGGCTTTTTTCACTTTCATGGATAAGATCTTGAAAAGGTTCGCGCGTTACGTCGATAAGATTAATTTTTTCCCGTAATTTTACGCTTCCACGACTATACTCTCTCGTGATCTATGTTGATCATTGACATTATGGTTGCCAGAAGAAGAAGAAAAAAAAACTGTATAATTGGATTTGCAACATAGCCTTTTCAAATTTAACTCTCTATGGACATTTTTAAAGCGCCTGAGAATGTTGAAAATCTGAGAGAGACTTCTCTATCAATCATACCAATGACAAAGAAAAGTACATCCGCTTGTTAAATTTCTCAAGTTTGAAACGTTGGACAGCATTTATGTAATATCAATAATTTCCTCTCGAGCAAAGACAAATTCCTTGTTGTTTTCAATTTCGGGTCTCGACAAAAGAAAACGAAAGAGGTGCGACCGGGGGAACAATAATCTCCTTAGTAAGTCGCTGTTAGATTCTAATCAATGACTAATGCCTCTTTGACATTTTAATTTAGACGTGGCACTTGAAAACGAAACGGACCAAATATCAACCGACGCGAAGATGAGATGTTTCATTTTCGATACAAGAAAACATAGCCGTGGTCCTTAATAATTACATAAAAAAAAATAATAATTGAACGAGGTGCCAAAAGAATTGAATCTCCCACCTCCCAAAAGAACGGATAATATATAAAACCTTCCACGTCCGCTTTTGAAGAGAATTATCCTAAACTTATTTTATGGTGACCAATTCAATTATAACGTTTTCAATTTAGCTAATTTAGTCCTAAACAGTTTAACTCACATGGACGTCGACTATCTTATATGGTGTGGCCACAAAAAAAAAAAAGAAAATATGAGCATGTATTTGCATCAAGGCGTTCAAATAACAATTTAGAAAATTTTAATAAGAAATTATATATATCATTCATGTCAATGTCAGTCGTCTTTACGTAAGACGACAAACGTCAATTCCAGTTATATATTAGACATTCATGTGATCACTTTAGTATGTCTGTACATTAACTTAAATAGCAATCTTAGATTACAATTATATAGGATTCACAGGAGATTCCCTCACCATAGATAGAGTTTCGTATAACACCTTGTATCCTCTCTTCGAACGAAAATGCATCCGATTAACCTCTTAATATCTTCAAAAATCACGTACTTATGCTAGGCTAGATTGTCAAATTAGTCTGTGGTGGATGATGTTTAATAAGAGGCCGACCCACCTTTTGAGAGGGCGACTTCTTCTGCTTATTTGAAAGCCCGAGATTGCAGTGAGAAAGTGGAACAGGTCAAACGTTAGACCCACGGACAACACGAAACATCATCCAAGACAAAATTATTATGAAAAAAACCAACTTCCACCCACATTAAAGGTCATATCTTTCAAACCAGTTATGGCAAAATTTCAAGTTCTATGTGCAAATATTTCCAATTAGGGCAAAAAGCAAAAATAAGCCGAATAAAAGTTGGTAAATACTTCCACAAAATGAATTCGAAGTGTTTCCAACCAAAGGGGGAAAAAAAGAATTCAAAGCATTTAATCGTTTCAACAACATGTCACATTGATTGATAGAATCAATATGGTATAAGCTCATAAAACCCTATTGCCTTTTTTCAAAGCTTGAAGTGTTGTATCCTCTTTAGACCTTCGAATTGGCTTTCACTTATATGTTACATTTCTTTCGCGAAAAAAAAATGATTTGAAAAATATTTTTCTAAAAATGATACGAAAAATATTTGTATCGTTCATGAAAATATTTAAACATAAATTGTTATCGATAATGAGAATGCGTTTCATTGGCCAATCATGCCAAGCGATCATCCAAAAAAAAATTTTTTTTTTTACGAAAAACAAACGGGACCTAACGACGGTGGATTGGCATTTGCTTCCTTTTCAATGAAAATACAATGCGCGTTTATTTTTACTTCCTTTCCGATGAAAATTCAATGCATTTGAGGAGCATTTTTCAATCTTAGGGAACCACTAAGAAGAACCAACCAAGCTCCCACTTTTGAGGTCTAATGATAGCCCCCCAAGAACACAATGGGACCATCGAGACAATTGCTGATTTTCCATTTTGTCCTTTGATTTGATTGGCCCGGCCGCTTGAGTTCTCCTACAGAAGGGGAAAAGTTATAAAAAGAAAAAGAAGACATGTTCGCACACGGTTCTCAAATAACATATGTTACTTTAGTTCAACCTAATCTACACGTCCAGCTAGAAAACCCCGCCGCCCACCATATGTTAACGTCAGGAAAAAATAATCCAACCAATCTGAAACGTGTTGTGCGTGTCTTGATTCAATTATAAACTTTTCAATCTTACTAATTAAGTTTTGAAACTCTACGCGAAATTTCAATACAATTATTTCAATCGATTTTTACAGAAAATCGCTGATGTGATAGTTCGGTCATTGCCCTTTTTTTCCTACGCGGCACACCGCCACCTTAGCATTTTTCGGAAAAAATTAATCATAAGTATTACATTGAAATTTCCCACAAAGTTTTAGAACTTAATTAACGTCATAACCACTTGGGGATTGCCCCGGTGGCTACTTTTCCCATTTCGAAAGGGGGTGGAGGTTTGGAATCCCCACCTTCGGGAGGAGTGGGATGGGATAAGGAGAGAACATGGTTTCGCAACCCGCACACGACACACAAACGTACACAGTATAATTTGTATACTAGAATAAGATAGGTTAGAATAAGATAGAAAAAAAAATAGCATCATCAGAAATTGAAAAGTTTATATTTAAATTGTTATCAATGTAATATATTTAAAATCGATGGGGGTAATTCTCCCTCTTACATCGAGGTTGCCGTACTTTTTTACAAGTCGAATTTATGCAACAAATCATGAAGCTACTATCGTAAAATTTAACGGACAACGAGGTACATAAATACATAAATACGCAAATGTAAGGGAAATTAACAAGGGGACAAGGTGATGAACATCATAGAGAGAGAGAGAGAGAAGAGAGTGAAAGAAGAGAGTGTTTAATTAACATACAAAGATGATAATATTCTTCAATAACCATTGACACCGGTTTTTCTAATACATGTAGGAGAGATTAAGGTTAAAGAGAAAAGAGCATTAAGTAATTGTCTACAAAGGTCTAGAGACATGGCGGCTAGCCTGCTTACTTCATGCATGGTCATTTGTGACCTCACCCAACAAAACCCTTTTTTTCAATTTTTCTATTTTTTTTTTTGGAAAAGAAAAGAGAAACAAAAATCTATCTAAGATTCTAATGCTCTCATCATGATTGATGGATGTCGATTTCCATAGGATGGTGCTAGAAATAGTGGATACATAGAAAGATGTGGTCCTTGACTTTTCAATCATGGAGCTGTAGTTTATGTGCTTGATAACCATGTATATATGTTCTTTTTTTAGTGGGTTCAAGAATAACAATATCGAATTTCACCGGAGCACACTATGATTAGTTTTCTAGTCATGACTATTTTCAGTACAAATAACATTAGACCTTATGCATGTTCAATCACGATATAAAATTTTATGAGATCGCTTCTAGCTGTTCAAAAAATTTGAGCTTTATATGAATGGGTAGTTTAACATTTAAATAAGCACACGGCTTGCACAAGAGATAGATGCTGATTATAGGTAATTCTATTTGCTCTGATTGTCGAATTTTTTTTTTTTTCAACCATTACAATCTTCTAAAGGTCACTTTTCTTGAACTATATGGCTAAAAGGAGGTGTCCCATTAAATATACATATGAGATTGTTTATGTAGGGGATATGCTGGACAAGGGTCAAGGTCATCCACTGTCAAACTTCTACATGCAATGTGTTCAGCTCACCACTCCCTAGCCCCATAACTGATTATAATTGATTTACATCTTAATTAATCTGACGTCTTCTGTGCCTAAGTTGCACGTCATGCGGAACCGGTCTTCAACGAGGCTCGGACCAAGTAAAATCAATTCCATGTTCGCCATTCTGATACCCGTGCCTCCCTCGATTCAATCTGAAACCGACTCGGACAACCTGTTTGACGGGCCTACAAATAACCAGATTGAGACATGTGATTTGAAGAAATTATTAAAGCCACCGTTAGAGATAGAGAGAGAGGGTGTGCTTTGGAACATGCACACACGTCATCCATTGCTGCTTATAATAATGAGTCTTAGCATTAGGGTTTGAAGCGTGATTACCGCTTTGTCAAGGCAAAAGGCCCTGGGCCCATTGGGCCGTGTCGAAAAACTAAGTGGGGGAAAGGTCACTGTCCAACTTTTTCGTGTTTATTCTTTGACCGAATCAAACAACGATCTTGAGGTAATCTAGAAAAAAAATTCTGTTTTTCTTTTTGGTTTGCTAAGTCGAAGGAGAAGGTCCTAAATGCAGAACAAGTACAAGATCGGCGGACCGCGTTTTGGTTTCAATCCCGGATACGCCATAGCCCGCATGTATCAATTCCAACCTCATTCGACCTAAGTCTGCCATGATTTATCTTAGTTCACCCTTAAATTAAGGCTATATCCAGAGAGAGAATTTCACTATAATTAGCACATTCTATTTTTCTGTTACGAGATCGGGAGAGAGAGAGATTATATATAACAGTAGTTCTTCATGGGCTCAAGCCAAAACTACCAATAGAATACGGGGCTCAAACTGCGAAAAGCACTCTGGTTTTCTGAGGGCCCATGTCTTCATGTCGATTGTGAGTATGAACCACATCCTAACAACAGCGAGATATATGTGCTCGCCACTAAACACGTATTTAATGGCAGGCGAGCCGGACTTGAGGGAGCTCACCTGAAATTTTGTGCGGATGGGATGATCTGGTGGCCCAATCTTGCAAGGCCCAGTCTTGGGCTCGAACATTCCAAGCGTAATGTCAAAAAATGACCTAATGAATACGAGTGCCTATCTTGGTGAGCGTTTGGCGTGACTTGATCGATACTAAATTAAGAATAGGAATTTATATTAGCTAAGTATGCCCTAAAAAGGATCGTAACTCGGTTTATGCGGATGACAATGAACGCTTTGGAACACCTCTCCCTCCCTCCCTCCTCTCTCTCTCTCTCTCTCTCTCTCTCTCTCTCTCTCTCTGATGACCTTCGGACGGCGTCTCTCTTGTTTTGTTTTCGAAAACTCCACCGCTGACACGAGTCCCACTCGAGCCGTTCGACACTCTCAATGAGACCGTCGCTTACAAATCGCCAATATCGAACATGATAGGAGTCACTGTTTTCATCATCTGAGAGCGGCATCAACATCTTTTTTTTTTTCGAAACATTTTGTGGCTGGACTAATTGATCGCTCGAAATGGACCCGACAATCGATAGGTCGGACCATGCTGTGTGGCCATTTCTTGTTGATGCGAGTATCTTATTCCAAACAGCTCTCGTAATTAAGTATCAAGATATCATCCCTATCGACTTCGGTCTCCATCATCATCATCATCATCCCACTTGACTAGGGTTTCTTATTGGAGACAATGGCATGCATTAACTATCAAGATGGCATTATCTGCTAGTTTTCAAATTTTTTTGTTCTTTTTGCATGGAGATTGGTTAATTTAAGTCGGAGGATATTGGAGATCACTTCTTCTTCACTCAACAATGTGAAGGGACGGCAGTAATAATTAATCTTCTATACAAAGCATAGATAGCATATAATATATATTAAGTTTATACATAGGTGCATAATAGATGTCATTATCATTGTTGTTCAAGCGAAGACATTTTCATAAAAGGGCATAGGGAACACTTAGATACGTGATTCAATCTCTTGCCGGCGGACGCGAGCAATGAGATAATGAGCAGCAATTATGTTAAAACCATAGTTTGCAGAAGACCGCATAGACATTATTCTACCTAAATATGCATAGATTCTATCCAAGCAAAATGCACCCATAAAAAAAAAAGGCAATACACAAATTGATCTAGGAAAATTCTAAAGACCGTCGCGACCTAAAAATTGAAAATTTCCAGGGCTAATGGATTATTAGATTAATTAAACAAATTAACTAACCTAACTCGAACTCTCCCAAGTCCATACCAAATCGCAACTTAACATGCAAAGAGTTTTGAATTGGAGTCGCCACTAATTATTTTTGGTAGGTCGATTAGAAACCTAAGTAAATTAGTGGGAGAACTAAATTACTTCTACGAACCGTAGATTCTAAGTCCGGGGACTTGATTAGGCTAGATTGCTCTAACGCCCTTTCGGTACCATTTCATTTAATGAAAAAAAATTTTGTCGGCAATATTAATTGATTTTAACCTAAGCCACAACACAGGTTATCATGCGGTTGCACAATCAATTAATGAACATCCGAAAATCAAAAGCAATTGCGGGAAGCATGCGCTAAGACAAATTGTTCTCGTTTTTGGATTTTCGCTTTTTAATGAAAAATAAACTAAATGTAATGTATGAAATCATTCTAAATGCAATGACATAAGTAAATGCAAACTATCCTAAGAATGCGTGTGAATTTAATTAAACTATATGACTAACTTAGAGGATATGTGATTACAATCTAATTAAATTAACTACATGATGTATGAATTAAAGACCTAAACATGCAAATTCTATACGATCTAAAACCTATCATATAAATGACATGGCGAGATTGTTTTGATTTTCGGATTAATAAACGACCCTAAATAAAACTATGCCTAAAGATAATTATCTTGCATATTTTAGGGTCTAAATTAGCCTAATCCCTAACATATTAAAGATAAATTATTTTAGACATGAAAATCAACTCGAATATGCAGATTCTATCCTAGAATGCAAATCTAAATTATTCTAAAATAAAATTAGACGTGCAAATATCTATATGATTTTAATTTAAGGATGCAAATTTATCTAGAACGCAATGCAATATCTTTTAGAATTTTAAATATAATGCAAGAGGACATTCATTTTAAAGATATTAAGCCAAAAAAATCCCCGCATAATATCTTGCCTAATAATCCTCAACCTCCATGATTCTCGCCAAACCGATATTTCTTTTCCATTGGCATTTGAACGTGTGAAAACCACCTCTCCCAGTTGGTTAGTGGAGAGAGAAATATCAAAAGATTTTCTCCTCATCTTTTCTATCCGATGCCCACTATTTTTATAATAACCAAATTATTAAGCAGAATATGAATCACATGGTAGTTTCGGTTATTATGAGCTTCTTCGAATTTTACGCCTTCGCGAGTTTCGTCGAGAAAATTTAAGTCCGCATCATCCACCATCGGTCCAATAAAAAACATAAATTTATGCGTGCTAAAAAAAATAAAATGAGTGCAAACTATATGCAAGATGATTTAATTATTTTTG
Organism: Rhodamnia rubescens; assembly: GCA_021437795.1. Lineage (NCBI taxonomy): Eukaryota > Viridiplantae > Streptophyta > Magnoliopsida > Myrtales > Myrtaceae > Rhodamnia > Rhodamnia rubescens. The sequence goes on along the minus strand of JAILYA010000004.1, from coordinate 4,656,106 downwards.
TAGGAACTAAAGTTAGCCCCCTAATTTTTATGTAATAAGAAATCGAAATTTAGGTGTTAACAAAGACCGAATCTAATGATGTCCTCGTTATGTCGCGCTCAAAATACTCGTCATTAGTTCGACATTGGGGTTTTTTTTTTTTTTTGGATATTGGGTTGGATCGTGGATAATTATATAGAAAGTCCTAAACATATTATATGATGGCCAATTCAATCATAAAATTTTCTATTTGTCTAATTAAATCCTAGATATTTTGACAATTTGCATGTAGTCTTTCAATGAGAAAAGTCCCGAAAAAGTCATAAACCTTTTACATTTATGTCGATTTAGTTTTAAACTTTTTAGTAGTGCTAATTTAGTTTTAAACTTTTTGACTTAGAGCCAATTCGGTCTTTCTCGCTAATTTTGGTCGGACGTGGACGCCGGATGGCCTATGTGGCATGGCGGACCCTGTTGTGAACATTTTTAATAATTTTGTATTAATTCTTTATTTTTATTTTTTATTTTTTTTCTCTTTTTTTCCTCCGGAGGAAAGAGGGAAAAAAAAGGAAAATAAATCAAAAAAATTATAAATTACTAAAATATTATTAAAAATATCCACTTCAAGATCACCAACCATCCCAAGCATCCACGTCAGCAATATCCGACCAAAATTAGCAGGAAGTCCAAAGGTTTATATGATGGCCAACTCGGTCATAAAATTTTAAAACTTAATTGACACCAATATAATAGGTTTAGAAATTTTCCGACACTTTTCCCTCCTTTCAGCCAATTTTGGCCTATAATCATTGAGGTGGTCGTTCTACATGCACGTTCGGTGCTAACGTGAGCAATTTGCACAATTGTTTAGTAATTTTCAAATTATATTTTAGTTTCCTATCTATATATTTTTTATTTTTTATTTTCTTCCTTTTTTTCCCCGTTTCCTACTGTCACTAGGGCCTTGGATTTGGATGGCGAGAGGTCGAGGGCAATGCAATGGCCGAAACGTCCTCACAGGCCCTTGCCCGGATCTAGTGATAGCCGCAACGGTCTTGCCGGCCATCACCGAGGCCATGATGACCAACAGAGGAAAATAGGGGGAAAAGGGGAAAAAGGAAAGGAAAAAAAAAAGAAAAGAAATACTAAATTTTAAAATTTTGCAAAACTAGTTCACGTTGGCTATTTCCACTGAAGGACCATATTGTCAAATTGTCAAGAGGTTAACGACTAAATTAGTCAAATTATAGTGTTTAGGACCTAATTTGTCGTCGTACATAGATTTAGGACTTTTTGATTAATTTTTCATGTTGGGTCGACTAACCCAATTCGAGATTTGTTGTAACTATTGTAGTCCTGGTGAGGTCATGTCTCTAATGTGGACAGAAAAGGATAGCCAAAATGCCGTGCCTCCGATGCTCTTACTTTGAAAAAAAAAATAAGAAAGATTTCTATAATGACATTTTGAAGTTTAGCGAGCAATCATTTATTTTAACTACGAATGGGGCTAAATATGATTCTATATTTTCGGACAATTACATGGCGAATCCCATTTTTTGATTCAAAGGCGTTTATTTTATATAGCCGTTGGGAAGCAGTTGCAACTAAATTGAAAATAGCAATCTACGATCCACTTATCCATCGTCATCGAGAGCTAATTCGAGATAGAGTACACGTGTCTATTGAGAGTTCAATATTTACTCTTTTTTTTTTTAATGGGAGAATATGTGAACCATAGTGAAAAGTTCCATATTAAAATTTACCTTTTTGTCCTGTGGAAAAAAATTTTACCGATCACGTGCATCAATTGATGGTGCCCGGAAATTTACTCCTTTCTCATGTATAGTGAAACTACTTACTATTACCTCGACATGGTTACTTTCGCCACACGAGGAGTTTACCTAACCGCGGTCGACATAGCTCATTGAGATATGCTCATTTGAAGTTCTAAAATTTATCACAAAAATACAATCGACATAAATTTTCAAATTGATTTATTACAATTTACTAACAAAATAAACTTATTATTATTTTATCTCTCCTACATGATGATGACGTGACTAAAATGACGCTCATTTTGATGTGAATCTCATTTTTGATATATTTTTTTATTTAAATCAATTTATAAAAATATGCTAAAACACACACGCACGTAGCCAGCGACAAGGGGGCGCCGCACAATCGTTGGGAAGGGCCGACGGTGCGAGGAAATGGTCGGTGGGGCGCCGGAGCCCTGCCGGGGCCGGCGTCCCTCGCCCGATCTGGGTGGGGCCCTCACCGCTAGCTCTATTTTGTTAAGCTTATTTTTAAATTAAATTAAACATAAATTATATTTAAAATCATATTCGAGACTAAAACAATATCGTTTTAGCCATGTACGAGAAAGAAAATATTTTAAAAAAAAAGCCAAGCCACATTGGTATTTTTATTTGTGATTTGTCAAATTGCACATTCGCGACAAGTTTTAAGACTTTTAGTGAACATATCCTAGCTCATTCGAATGGCGCATGCGAAGAAACTTAGTGAAAAAATTCTAAAATGATGTAATACCAAGAATTTGCTAAGTTTTTTTTTTTTTTTTGGGAGGGGGATCTGCAAGGGGTTAAATAGGGATTAAATCATTAAAGTTTGGAAAATGTGGGTAGCCATTATTGGACTATAGGAATGCCCCCAAAATTCTTTAAGAGCAAGGACCCGCAAGTGAAGCTCTCTATGTTTAGGATAAGGAATTGCCGACCGCAACGACTGTGGTTTTGTCAAATTTACTGTGGTGGCAACTCCAACAATAGGAGGATGTGACAACTTTTAGTCCAAAACACGTACGGCTTGAGGCATATGGCGTTTTGCATAGTAATCATCGATTCTATATATGTCACGTCGCTTCCACACGCTCTGAATACTTTAGTTTGGATTTTAAATAGTTTAGATGACTGGGTTGGCCTCACTTGAAGATCTTACTCTAATTCGATTTTCCCCTCTCGAATTCGATTCAAACGGCATTCGGGTCAATCCCCTTTTGTCCGAAGAAGATAATCGAGTCGATCCCAGTGAGGTCAATGATCTTGTTAGAAAGTCGGATCCGAAAAATTGAGGTCGAAAGAGCCTATGAACTACTTCATTAAGAGATGTGGGACTTTTCAACGGCTCAATGCGGTACTTTAGTTTTCCCTGAAAAGGGTGCTCGTTAATTCTTATTTTCGTCCATCATATTACTTTGTGGAACCAACACCTTGTGCAAGCACAATGTAAAGATTTAGTTCACAACTTTTTAATAAATGTATACACAAACCGTCTCGCCAATCTTAGTAGGTGAATTTTCGGCTCGCGTCTTACCTACCCACGACACGCACGTACTTTCTCCGAGAACTTTTCGACTCTTATCATTATGTAAACTACCTACATAAATGGCCGATCGCGACTCGAAAGGCTATCTTAATAAATATAATTACACAGACATATATATATATATATATATATATATATATGTAACCGGTAGGTGTGCTCTACAATCATTTTTGAATACATAGCTTTGACTCTTCCGGGGTGCCTTCGATTGGTCAATTATTGTATAACAAGGTCCACCACCTTCTCATCTTCCAATTCAATTTCATGGCGCCAAATGAATAACTTTCAAATCTTGAGCGGTCATGCCTCCACCCCATAATCAAGACAAACACATGACCACACTCATGTCTTGGACTTAGAAAAGCAAACAGAACACACTCCACACAGTTTCCCAACTAATGGTAATGCCACGTCGAAAGCAAAAAAAAAAAACACAAAAAAAATTTATTCCAAATGCATCTAATAGACAAGAGACTTTTGAGCCGCAATTCTCGTCGAAAGTCGAATAAAGACTCGCCTTGTCGAATCGCCACTTGCCCAGTTCGAAACTTACTTTTAGAGACTAATTCCAACGTATGTGAAAAAGCTCGAGCTAGTCTTAAGTTACTCGACAAGCGATTTTTTTTCTTTTTGGAGGATGAAAGCATTCGCGAGATAACCTCAGCTCAATGAGGCTGATCTCATGAGATTTCGAGGCAAAGCCAAAAGAAAAGGAGTAAAGTCAAAGAGAGACATGACATGGAGCATCCGCCCACCCTAAGTCTAAGTTGACACCTCCACCGCCAACCTCATCCCATAATTCAAATCAATTCCAACCTATCCAAGTCAAAAGGAATAGTCATAATCTATTAGCTCGGATCTAGGCATTAGACCGGGTCACACGATGTTACGTGAATTTCCTCAAAACAGCCAATGAAGTAAGTCCGGGACGGTGCACGACACCCCACGCCAAGTCCAACATAGTCGACACATCAAAAGACGGCACGAATTCATGTTATCCATGCTCTCGAACTGCCCCCACCCAGAAATCCCAACAAGTTTGAACCGTTTCAAAGTTCCCAATCCAAACCCTGTCTGACGAACAAAGAATGCGACAAGGGAAAACGAATTCTTAGCAGAAATCTAATGTCTGAAATATTGAAATTGGAGCTATAAAGGAAAATTAGTACATTGAGAATCCTGTGACTGCCCTAAAAACATCCCTAGCATACCCCCTACCACTACCGCCCGAGCCGGGCTGGGTGTCCGGTTCGGTTTCGGCCCTAATTCCTAGGTCCAAGAAACCCCAAGCCGTCAAAAGCTGGGCACGGCCCGTCCGGGCTCGGGCTGCCCCGGCGTCGGCTCCCGCTCCTTCTTGCGCCTCATCTCCAGCACCTTGCGGTGATGGTTCGAGTGCAACTCGCTGCAAAATGTGGGGCTACACGCGGGTCGGTACTCCGGGCACAGCCGGCCCGACTTGAACCGGACTCCGCACGCGTTGCAGAGCGTCTTCGCCCCGTTGGGGCCGGCCCTCCACTGTGGGGTCTTCTGCACGCCGCAGTGGCTGCACCGTCTCGCCGGTCCGGCCGTCTCCGAAGCAGCAGGCTTCTTCTGCTTCTTCATCGGCGGCTTGGCGTCCCACGGATCCGGTTCGACCGGCTCGAGGCTCCGGCTCCGGTTGAGGTGCACAAACCAGGGGCTCGAGAGGAAGGGCGACGAGGCCGTGGTCGAGGACGAGGAGCTCGAGGATGGCTCGGGGAGAGAGGGAACACCCAGGGACCATACCCGGCCGCTGGTCCTGGACCGCTTGCTCCGGGCTTTTGAGGGGATCGGAGTTGTGAATCCAGGTCTGGACGAGCCAGAAGATTCCGATTCCGGTTCGGACCGGTCCTCGCGTTTGATGGGGTTGTGGAGGAGGACGCCGGCCGGAAGCGGTTCGGAGAGGTGGGAGAACGAGTCCTCCACGAAATGCGACAACCACTCGAGGTCCGCTAAATCCTCCGCCTGTAAAAATCGCACCTTTGGGTCAGGAACGAAGCCGGAAGGGCCGTAAAGAACCGATTTTTGGCTAACGGAGGAATTCAATACAGCACAGTACCGGAAGGTGTGGTGCGAGCCCCAAGTCGTCCTCTTGTCCGGCCGAGACAGACGGAGCGTCCTCGCCGCTACCGTCGTGGGGTTCCCGCTTCAGCTTCTGCTTCAGCTTCTGGGGTAGCTGCTGCTCGTGGCCCGCCTCGTCTTCCCTCGCTTCCTCCTCTTGCTCGGCGAAGGCGTCGTCGTTGGAGAAGTCGAAGAAGTCGTCCACGAAGTCGTCGCCGTCGCAGCCGCCGTCGTTGTTTGGAGCGCCGCCGCCGTGGGAATTGAACGACAGGAGGTCGTCGGGGAAGGCGCGCGGCCTCATCAGCTTGACGAGCATCGCATCCTTGACAAGCCCGGCCTTCAAAGCGGCTTCGACGCACTCCATTTCCGTAGGTCCCTACCTCCGCAGCCCCGCGATTCGACGACCCCCAAAACCCGTCGTCAAAGGAAAACTTCCCTTCAAAGGAGAGAGAGAGAGAGAGAGTGGCTGCAGATAGAGAGAGAGAGAGAGAGAGAGAGAGAGAGAAAGGAAAGGGGCAAAAATGGGTGCACAAGTTTGGTAAAGCATTCAATGAGGGAGGGGGGCGATGTATTTAAGACGGCCCGTTTCTCTCTCTCTCTCTCTAAAACTTGAGATTCCTTTTCGCCATTTTCGTCCCGCTTTGCAAATCTTGCGCTGTCTGCATTTACTTGCCAAAAATAAATCTCCTCGTTCCGTTACGGAGACAGCAATGAAAGGGCAAGTTGTTTTTTAGGCAAGAAACGTTCGGTTTTCGACAAGATATATGATTCTCCTCCTCTTTCTTTTTTCCGCAATGAATAAGGTTTTGACTTTTTCATTTATTTTTTTGCAAAACGATTTCTGACGTTGGCGGAAGAAAGGGGGGCAAGACAAACGAGAGAAGGGCAAAAGGGTAATAACAAAAACTTGGGAATTGCTGAGTGCCGGGTATCCGAGTGGACTAATCATGCGGGCCGGTCAGGTCCGGCCTACCAACATAAAAGTTCCAAAAAAGAAAAGTTCCAAAAAAAAAAAACAATAATAATAATAAAGATGTGAGTGACCTCGTCGTGAATATCTAAGAAAAGGCAACATCGGCCCACTTTTTATCCTCTCTTTTATTTTATTTTTTCTTTATTTTTTGGGTGCGTGGGGGAAAAATCTTAGCTTTTGACTAAAATTTCAAAGGATGGGGCGGGGGGGGCCGCTCGCTATGGACGGGTCTCCGTTTTCCCGCTCCGCTCTCTCCTCAATCTCGTTAATGTTTTTTTTTCTAATTCAAACTAAACATCCAGAACCCCAAAAAAACTCGGCTTCTATCTTTTCTTTTCCTCTCGCTTTCGCCCCCTCAAAGAAGTTTTCGTCTCATTTTAGCCTTCAAATAATCGGATCTAATCCCGCCTCGTCTCGCCCCGCATTCGGTGCATTCTATCCCCCTCGAATCGAAATTCTAGTTGCGAATTGCTTGGCTTGCCAATTGCCATGCCTCGATTCCAAGAGCTCCGTGACCCGCCGTTGCTTTATGTGCGGATTTGTGGATTGCATAAGGTACGAAGCGTGGAAATGAAAAGATTTATCTCGGCTCCCGATCATGTGGATCTTTAATTATTTGGAAAAAGGTTGTGCTATGGCCACGAGATATTACTAACCAATTCGAGTACGGTGTCGCCTGATATTCTCCCTTTCCTTTCCTTTTCTTTCATTTCCCCCTTTTTTTCCGAGTTCAAAACTTATCAAATCGCTCGTTAAATTGAAAAATCGTTGAGTACTACACATTACAAATGAGGATCTTTCTTTTTTTAGGTTAATAATTTGATATTGACTAAACACGGCATCTTCTTCTTCTTTTTTTCCGGCCATCCGAGCAGATACGGCATTCAAATGCAACGGCTAAAGCTCGATTATATGTTACCCAATTTTGCAAATTATGGTCGGTGCTAAGATAACTCAATAGTCTGTCGAGAGAAGGCGCGACATTGATTTAAACATTTAAAAAAAAATCAATGTGACAACAATGGGATCACATAGAAAAATAGGGCGCGCTAGGAACATTGTTCCCATCATTTATTGGAATTTAATTGACATTGTTCCCATCACACGCTTCTAAAACTGTCCAATCACAAGAGCCCTTGTCACAACAAATTTTTTTATTTCGATGCCGCCTCTAGCATTTCAAAATTTGAACAATGCTAGGTGCAAATGGACGAACGCTTTTATGTGCGTGTATGTATGATCACCCGCAAAGTCAATCCTATCATCAACATTCAAACATAATATATGCCCAAAAAAAAAAAAAAAAAAGGAAAGAAAAATCCAACTTCTTAGTGGTTTCCATCGGTTATTTAGGGCGCGCATGACAACACTTCTATTTTTCTCGTTCGGGAACAGTTTTGAAACAAAAATTCGTTTGGTAACGTAATTTCATTTTTCTATTTCCGGAACAAATTTTTTATCTAGAAATAGATTTGGGACAAATATGAGAAGTAAAAAATATTCTACTTTTCTATTTCTAGAACATAAATAAAAATAAAAATTATTCTCATTGCTTACTCCCTCTTTCTTTCCCGTGCGATCTCTTTATCTCGTGCATTCCTACCGTCAATTGCCCGTCGCGTCTCTAGTCCACCTACAATTAGGTTTTTTTCACGTAAGACATGCCCGCTGAAATTCAAATCATCAGTCTTTGCCGCTCTAAAACGATTAGATCATCAAAGGGTCATAAGCTAGTGGACAACCAATCTGGGGGGACAAGACAACTCTTGGAAGCAAAGAGAGTGAAAAGTTCGGAGACCAAATGAAAATTCGTCCAGCTTTGGTCCCCAAAATGAAGATGACAACTGGACATCGCTTGAAGGAAGAGCATCGTGATCTCAAAGGACCTCTCTTGAGCTCGGAACGTTCAATCCAAAATCTTAAATTATCGATTAAGAAGAAAAAATATATAAACATAAAGTTTATAGGGAATTTCGCACACATGGAAACTAGATTATTTAACAACGTGCATAGCTATTCTCAAATTTAATTATCGACCGTTATCGTGCTAATAACTGCTTGCGTAGGCTTCGATAATGTTTGTGCATGACTACGCCAATGCATTAGGAAATAATTGTGCGCGCAAAAGTTAAGTTTGAGATGACTAACTGCCTGTTTGTCTTGACTATTTTGGACAAAGAGCTTCTTCTCGACTTCCTACCTAGAGTTATGATAATCGTAGAACTACTAT